>JADLZK010008701.1:0-608957 GCA_015847255.1 Hyparrhenia diplandra
ATGAGTGGCAGCAATGCGAGGAGGAGGAAGAAGCGGCCATGATCAACAATGAGCAGCAGCTGTTTGAAAGGCTGGTGGAGGAGAAGAGGTACCTTTTGTCCTGACGATCTGGCTGACGCGGAGGTGTGGCTTTGGATCAAGAAGCGCCTTCCGGATGCCAAGAATGGGGAGCTGAATCATAGTGCTTACGCAGCACCAGGGCATTGCAATGTTGTGCCCCAAGCAGCCCATCCAAGTTCTAGGGTCAAAATCAAAGATTTGTGAGGGCTATGAGTCGCTGTATAGTGTATGGCCACCCGCCGCCCCCTCTATATATCTCATCTTCACCCGAGGTAAATAAATATATTCCACATCATCCTCCTTTACATTACAAAATGTTGCGGGATATATATTTTCTGGTTTTTGCTAGTTGAACTTTCAAAATTAGCCAATAAGTATATATATATATATATGTATGCCCTTGTATTCTATATATTACTGGGTAGTGAATAATCACCACCGAGCCCAGACGACGACCCATGCGCCGAGTCAACACTTTGGGCCTGTCTTCCGTTCCCACCGCACACCTCCTTTTATTTATTACTAGTAAACATGCCCGTGCGTTGCAACAGCAAATACAAACTTGTTATTTAGGCAACGGCAAAATACAACTTGTTATTTAGGCAACGGCAAATACAACTTGTTATTTAGGCTCCGTTTGATTTTCTAATTCTAAGACATTTTTAAGTTGCGACTAAGTCTTTAGTCATCACCTGGTTCTAGGGACTAAAACACCCAAAGGCACCAAAAAGACCCTTTTAACAGGGTCTATTTCATTTAAGTCTCAAATAATACTTTAGTCCCAAAAGTCCCTCTTTTTTGGTTCTTTAGGAACTAAAAAAGAGGCTTTTTTTTTAGTCCTAAGGACCAAAAGTTCTTGAACCAAACATGACCTTAGTTTATCTAGATGATTTGTAGCTTGGAATTATCCAACAAACATATGGTGCTTTAACTATTAAATATGAGCATCAAACACGTTGACATTTATCCATTGATCAGCTTGCATTTCAATTTATTTTGAGGTTAAATTTTGTGTTTGAGATTGCATCATATATTTAAATTTTTCTTTGCAAATTAACTCTTGCTATATATTTTTATTCTTAATTTTTATTTTCCTCTATCATTTTTTTCTAACCGATTAGGTGAGTCTTTTTCTTGGGTTTTTATTTAAATATTTTGTGACTTGATGGTTCATGAATTCGTTCAACAATCATTATAAAAATTATAAAGATGGAAAAAGTTTTTGATTTGGTTGGGACGTGCCAGAATTTGCCTATGCAAACGGCTAAGCGATTTTTTTGAGAAGCCCAATAGCCACTAATTTGGATTCTCTCCTACAAAAATAAATTTAATATCAAAGTGGATTACATAATTTACGTATCGGATATTAAACCCGATAAGAAATATATATACTACACTTGATCTTAGCCAAAAGGTAAAGAAAGGTATGAGTTTCCACAGGGGTTTAACTGTTTTTTATATGCACCTCGTCTGATCCACAACTTTGGCCAAGCAATGTGGTACTAATATTGCTTCTCGTGTGATGTTAATGGCTGTCAGAAGGACGTGATCATGTTAACTACGTAAGGCAAACTGGGCCGTGTAATTAATTATATTGATCTTTGCAAGCGGCCCATTGAAAAGCCGTGGTGAAAAGTGAAAAGTTAAGGTGGGGCCGAAATTTTCTCTCTTTATTAAGTATAGATTTACAAATTTTTTGTTTCGATATTATTCATAGATCGTGGGAGCCTGGGTCCTGGATGCGCCAGTTTCTTTCCATCCCCATCGCCGCACGGACCCGGCTCACCGCCGTTCCACCGCCTCCCTAGGCTCAGGACCTCAGCTCCACCGCCGCCCTCGCCGCAGGACCTCAGCTCCACCGCTGCCCCCTGCTCACTGCTTCGGCGCGGGCTCGTAGCTTCCGGACGTGATGACCCACAGCGCCATCGGCCCCAGACGAAGCGCGCCGCCCGGTCGGGGTTGGTCGCCGTTTTCCGTTCGGCATCGCGCAAGGGGGAGGCGGAGGCACCGGCGGCGGCCTGTCCCTTCCACCACCAGCGGCGGCACGGCCCGTCTCTTCCCCGACCGGGTGCGCAGCCCCGCCCTTTCCCTGACCCGCGACGGCGTGGCCCGTCCCCTTCCCCGACCCGCACCGCCGGTGACCCTGCAGCAGATCCGGACAAGTCGTCCCTCTCCTCCCTTCCTCCGGAGACGACGACTTTACACAGCCTCATCTGCAGCGTGGTCTCCGGCAACTTCCCGCTCTACCCTCTCTGCAGCCTCTAAATAGATTCGTACTCAATGCCTTCAGTTTTCGATTTTCACATCTCCACATTGAAATCATCGCCTACAGACTTTACCCCCAGGTACCGGTGGCTCCTCCTCGTGCCCTTATCGTTGCACTGGCCTTGATTTGTCGCGTCAAGTCTTCTTTCACTTTTCCTACAGTGCAGGAGCTTGACGGTGTCCATTGAGCTCAGCTCAGCAGCGGTGTATTAGCATGACGCATCAGTACATCTGACGAGCGAGCCGAAGGACGTCAACCATCTGCTCAAGGCCACCTCCAAGTGTGTTCTCTGCATCGGTGTTCTTCTTGTATAGATGACTTTTCCTTTTTTACTTATTTGTACAATTTGTGGTACCCTAATGCTACTCATGACAGATTCTTACCTACCTTATATTTTTATTTTTATGCTCTGTTTTTGGACAAACATGGAACGCCAAGCTTGCCGGACCCAGATGGAGTCCTCTGGTCCATCAGGTACCCTATGCCCGCCTTAATCCCTTTCTCGTGCATCGTGTTTTGATATTATATTATTCATATCAAGCAGTAAAGTTTTATCAAGTTGGTTTCACTATTAGGTTGCATAATATATAAGTACTGTTTGTATGCTGAAATGATGATTCCTCTATTTCGATTCATTTTTTCTTCCATCTAGTTTGATAAGCAGTTACATACCGATAATGCTTCAAAATCCCTTTGGACTTTATTAATTCATCGGCACTCATGTAATTGTTTCTTACAACTATAGACATTGATTCAGCTTAGCATTGATTTTTTATTGTTCACAAACGCCCTTTTTTATTGTCTAGATGGCCATGGATGATGAGGCTACGATCTGCACATGGATGTGCATCTGCAGGTCAGTGCCCTCCCTTTCTCCCCTGATTCTAAATCTGCACAGCAATTGAAGAATTCATGTTTTCAATGTTGTTTTTCTCCCCTTTCTCGGCCAAGCAGCAGATCCTAAGTTCCAGCCATGTTTCGTGAAATAAATAAATATTTGTGGATTCTGTGATGATCCAATGATCCACTGATCTGCAACTAGACAATATTGCCAATGCTATGGAGAAATGAGATCTATCTGGTCGATCACGTGAGTAATTTCAATCTTGTTTTTTCTGTTCATTATTACTACTATTACTATTATTGGATGATCAGCCTGCTGCATGATGGGTTGAAGCAGGCAGCAGAGTGAATGAATAATGTGGTTTCAAGGACTGACACATGTTGCTGGCAACCTTCTGAAGATCAAAGAAACGAGCAGAGGTGGGATCTGAGCTGGCTTGGGTACCTGGAGGACGCCGGCGACCTGCACGATGCCTGTCTGCTGGTCAGGCATTCACCGAGAATAATAGGTACAAACAATACTACCAGTCATTATTTCACTAAAACTTCTGTGATATTTAATTGCTTGAAACTTGATGTTAAAGTATTACCCTCATCCTGAATTGAAGCAAGCCTGCATACATCATGATCGCGTTGCTTGTGGTGGCAAATAGTTACATGCGAGAATGCCAATTCATGTACGAAATGAGCCTGGCAGTTGTTTAGCTTACTAGATATAGTTTATTTGTGTCTATCATTTACAGATTACTGCAAAGGACCTTTTTGCCTGATATTTCCTTACCAGTTCAGTTCAGCATCTTACACGTTTTTTTTTTAAAAAAATTGACCTGCTCACCTGTCCAGTTTTCTAATCTTCTTTTGGTTGTTTAATATAATGGGTTGCTAGTGTGTTTCCATATTGTTGTTATCTCCTTCCTATCCTTGTTTTTTTTGTGATTAAGAACCGTAGAATCCAGTTCACTAATCTAGTAATCTTTCTAAAATAAGTAAACATCTCAGAGCCATGGAATCATTGCTCTGTCAGGCTTCTAAAAATTATGACTGCACTGTAAGAATAGGAAATGTTATAGGGAATGGCTGTACTATAATGTTAATCTCAATCTGGAATTAGTATTTGCAAAATGACCAGAAAAAAATTATAGTCATTCATTAACAACCAATTTAATCTTATTATGGTTCCTTTTTAAAAAATTATATGTATATATGATCTCATGCCTTGACGCAGAATTAGAGAGCAATTTAACATACATGTATTTTAAATTTGGCTTGACAAATTAGCTGTACTGGGAATGCCATCTTTTATATTTAAATCCCGAAACAGGAGGACATAGCATGATAATAATGTTATTAGTGTTTATTAATTAGTGGATCAAGATCAAGGGTATGATCACCATGCCATTGAGGAGGCCAGGAGGGTCTGAACTTGTTACACATCCTTGGGGCATGGATTTAAAATGACCATGATTCTTTTTGCTTTTGCATTCAACAAAAATTTCAGCATGAGCTCGCTCAATATGCAGTTCAATTTTTTTTTTCTCTCCAACCTACAGGAGAGCTGAACAGCATTGTATTAAAAGAAAGAAGTGGTCTGATATATACAGCCAAGAGAATAGTCACCTACAAAGAGGTCAATATTTTACGCTAGCTATTATTGTTCAATACTATATGCAAGTATCACTTGTTACCTGCAATTCTGTTCTTCTTTGATATGCTGATAAGTCCTGATACTGATCATGATCATGTCTCATTTAGTTAGCTACAAATAGATGTAACGCCCAAGGAATGGAATATTTATTCTATCGGCATCAAAGTACAAATGGAGAAAGCATGTAACAGCCTAAAGAAATGGACCTTATGAAGTGTTCTGAAATAATTGACTTGCTTTTCCCCAAGAAGCATCCAGTCGAAAATATATCTACTTCCATCAATTCTTTTGAATTCGAGTTAGCAGGTAGTTAGTGGATGATGGGCCATGTGGCTGCTGGGATTGACAGTACCCTTAGTTTGGATGAATTTCTAGAACTTAGTTACCTTACTCATGGCATACATATACTGTACCCTTGGAAATGCCTCTGAAAAGCATATGAAATTTTTGTCGAATGTTTGCATCACTTTTTCAAAATGTTGTAATGATGAGGAATCAATTACACCTGTAGGCTGTAGCGATAGGATTGTTTACATGGTGGCAACATCCGTTTTAGTATCAGCAATCTAAATGTCTGGACCTTTCTGTGCAATTTTTCTGATCCAATTACAGGAGTATACATTTACTAATGTATTGTGCCTCCTAATATTAATTTGGCTCTCAGCGGTCACATGTTCTGTCTATAACAACAACAACAACATAGCCTTTAGTCCCAAGCTAGTTGGGGTAGGCTAGAGATGAAACCCATATGTATTTTTTTTTTTGTCAGCAGTTAACTAGGTCTGAAGTAACCTTCGAAGTTCATTATTGCTTCATGATTCTGTCATGTCAAAAAAAATAATAATATGATAGCATGATTTTTGTGTGATTAGATGTCCTTGTCTTCAATTCATTGTAGGTTAGCTATTTTATTGCAGTAAGCAATATCTTTGTTGACTCAATACATCTGTATTTTGATATTGTAGTGATCAACTAGTGCCCCCAATCTGCGCTTAAACATCAGTAGCCTTGCAAAAACACAAACAGGTACCAGCACTCAAAGTCTCAAACTGGCATAACAGTTTTGTTTCAATCATTAAAACTATACCTATAGGTGTTCACTGCAGCTAAAAGTTTACTTTATGTAATTCATTCTTAAAAAGTTGTAACTGAAGTACTGAACTATTCAACGACACATGCTATGAAATAAAAACTTGTATTCTCTTAGATAATAATTGAACAAATGAATACATGTACAATACTATCTGTTTATCTGATAGATTCATCACAATTGTAAATAGTAATCCCTATCCACTTTGCAGCACTATACCTTTCTGTGGTTTTTGTCATGTGATTTTCTTTTGATATGTCATGTTCTGAATGTGGGGATAGATTACCTCTAATATACTTGCAGATAGGAGAACAGCCTTGTAAAAACATGAAATACTTCAGATTTGTATATTCTGTAATTCACTTTGTTATTTTTATCACCAATCTTGTGAATCAGATGCAGATCTATATGCTAGTAGCAGTAGCTGCATGAGACATGCACTATAAATTTTGTTTCTGTAGAGGTAATTCGAAGCGTAAAAAAGTTGAAAAGAAGGATCCCTAAGGCTGAAAATAAGTGGAGATCAGGTTGCTGAGCCCAGATTCCGAGACCTTTAATGGTTTTTCACAATCTTAGGAGCCATATCAATGTACTATTACATAAAATTTGCATATGCTGACATTTTGCTGCATAGAAGTTTATTTCTTGTATGTGCTAGGTAATCATTAAATCAAGTAAGTAGTTGATTATTTAGAGGAAAAAAAAAATATTTACGCACGTTGTGTGGTTGGTGTCCCTGTTGTCGGATTGATATGCAAAGCTGAAGGCTGAGATGCTGATTATCTTATTGTTCATGCAGAGAACAAAATCAACCATATAATGCCTCACTCAACCTAGCTTTTTTCCCTGTGGCTATTTGGATAAAAAATTTTTTGCAGTTGCCAATGTGATGCATATGCGCATGCTTACCTTTTTAAGTAAACCTTTACAGGTCACAAGGAGATGTGGATCGAGATGGGAGACTAATTCTGAATATTGCTTTACTCTTGCAGAATCCACATGGATGCCTCAAAGCTTGCTTTCATTTTCGGATGTTCTGTGGTGCTTTTGGAAGAATATATTGCATATGCCACTCGTTGAAATCTAATTTTCCTTTGGGGTCAAGGACTTATGGATCATACACCAAAGGATCAGCTCAAATATTTTTATATTTTTATGTTCATACATGTTGATATACAACATAGACATCAAGTATAGTAATCACACTGATTGGATTGATCAGCTTATTGATCTCATTTGCTTATGTATATGTAATAGTTTCACAAAATAATTTTTGAAGCCGCTTTTCTTAAATCATACCATAAAGACTACTATTGAACTACTGCACTCTCGATCCAGCTCAAACATAAAGTGTCTATATGTAGCACTCTTGATCTAGTTCAGAAATGTAAAAAACTAAAACTGGCCATATTTAGCACTCCATCCATCTCAGGAAAAAAAAACTGTCTGTATAAACCACAAACCTAACACGTATAGATTACTTTGACCAATACAAATCCGGCCAGTCAGTATCTATTAATAACGTAAAAACCCCGGCTTGGCAAACTTGGCATGCGAGTCTCACGGGCGGCAAAAAAAAAAGATCGGTAAAAAAAAAAATCGGTTTTGCAACCTGCCGAGACAAGGAAAATATCGGTCCAAGAAAAATCGGCCGCAAAGAAAAATCGAAGTCAACCCACGGAAACAGGCCCAAAAATCGGCCGCAGAAAAATGAAAAAACATTGTCAACAGCACGGCTCGGTCTGGCGCCGGGACGGTCAACCACTAATTAGCGGGGCTCGGAAAATCGGCCGCAGAAAAATGAAAAACATTAATCACTACCCTGGGTAGGATTAAAAGCGCAACCCTATATGTATGTATATGTATATATATATATGTATATATATGTATATATATATGTATATATATATATATATATATATATATATATATATATATATATGTATGTATATGTATATACCGACCTCTAAAACACCAAATTAGGCCGCCCTATATTGTTGCTAAATTTTAGAACAATGAGATCACTGGTCAGATATTTCACTGTGGTATGAGTTTTTGTTCATCGTTATGAAAACTATGCCTGGCAAATGGACGAAAAAATGGTCTATAAAATTGTTCTTGGAAAAGGTAATTAGCATAGAAATTTAATTTAAAGGATTGCAAAATAAAAAAGATTAGAATCAGTGAATGATTTGCAGCCCACGCCCAGGGCCTAGTCTTCGGCCCACGAACACTAGGTATCCCCATGTATTTTTTAGGCCCAAAACGGAAAGGCCTGAGAGGCACTCCGTCTCCGTCCTCGGCCAGTCGCGGCGGACCGTCGTCCGGCCCAGTGCCCCTCGCCCTGTCGCGTCGTCGGCATCCATCCCTCTGCCGCCGGATCCCGCCCTGTCCCACCCGCGCCAGCATCCATCCAGCACTGCAGTCAGGGCCGCCGCGCCGCTGCGGAGGCATTCCGCTCTGCGCTCCCCGCGTTGGCCGTCCCCACTGCCCCAGAGTCCTCCAGGCAGCGGGCGGCCCCGCCGGTTCGTTGCCTCCATCTCGGATGGTTTCCTCTGCCACGCGCCGCCGCTCACCCCGGCCATCTTGGTGCCGTTCAATGGATCCCCGGCGCGCTCGTGAAATGCAGCTTGTTTGATTAGCTTCTTGTCTTGTCCTTCCTTGCAAGTTGCTGCTTGTTAGTGCGATAGTACTGATTCGATGCTAGTTTGTTAGGCCCTTGTCGTTCCTGAGACGATGGAAGAAAATGCATTTTTGGCATCTCATCACTGATATAGTACTGCATTCTTAGCTTGTTAGAGGCCCTAGTCGTGCGTAAAAGCTGGCTCAAAAAAAAAAAATATTTGCTCAGTTTGTTTGTGAAATAGCATTAGGGCAGGGCCTATCTTGCGGTCCATTGAGGCCGATCTCAACGGATAGTTCAATTTAATGGGAGTTGTTGCTAGCTCCCTTTTAGGCGACGTTTGTTCAATGGATTTTTCAATGGATAATCTAAAACTGTCTAGTTGTTATTTGACCTGTTTTAAAATGATAGAAAATCAGGTTTCAGGGTGAAGTAGTCCACCCTCAATAGTTGAGGGTATTGAGGGGACTATGTAGACTTTTTCCGAGCAGACCCTCCTGCAAATCAAAGAGATAAAGACTACAATCAAAGCAAGAATTCTGCTATTCACCTTTATCTTGAATAATCAGGGTAGGATTCACCATTTCACGCTGCAGCCCGCTGCAACTGTGCGGCCGCCAACCTCCTGGTCCAGCCCGTTATCGTCCTCTTGTCGTCCACGGCGGTGGACGGGTTCATAACATGGGACGACCTCAGCATCCAGTTTGCCACCGCTGTGCAAGGCATAACGTGGATTTATGGGTGAGGCAAAATCTGTTTGCCAGATTCGCTGCTTGGCCGTGTAACGGATCGATCCGGGCTAAATCCAAATCCCTACAACCAGCAGCACCTCAATTCCTAATGGAAAGGTCCCATGATTAGGGCATGGGGTTGATCCAAGCATGGTGCTATCAGAGCAGCAGTGGGGGCAGGACGCAGGGGCATGCCTGCGCCAACCCCTGCATCCTCCTCTTTATTTTTTTTTGTTTTTTGAGGAAATCCTCCTTCAAGTTTCTAGGAGATTGATGGAACAACCTAGACGCTCAGCAGCCTGTAGCCCTGTACGCCATTGCAGTTGCTGCTTGTATTGGCGGGCATGAGGAGGCCGGCCCCAAGCCGCCTTGTGAGTGCCCCCAATTGCTCAGCCCGGGATGCCGTGCCCCCATTGCCTGAACTCGATTGATTTCGATTTTTTTTTGTTAGGGTTGTACTACACTCTAGCAGCAGCTTACTTCCACAGGGCCTTCAAGAATCGATTTGATACATTCAGATCTTTGAACTGCTATTGTATTTAGGGTACCCTTGTATTTATCAGCTGAGATTTCTTGTTTCTCTCTTGTCAATGTTGCAGGACCTGGAACAAAGTGGATCAGAGCAAGGGGCCGGATCCAATTCCATAGTTGCTGGAGAAAGCTCGGGGTCAACCGTTGAGCGCAAGGAAGAGAGTCAGCATAACTCAGATGCCACAGGACAGCAGGAAGATCATCATGGGTCCCTGTCAGCTGCTTTGGAGGAAAATGTTCTTGTCGGCAGAGAATCAGATGCAAGTAAACTCATCGACCTCATACTATCTGCTAAGAGGCAAGGAAGCCCAAGATGTATCTGTGTGTATGGAACAGGCGGCATTGGGAAAACTGCTCTTGTCAAAAGCATATGTCAGAGTGAAAAGCTCCATGGCACGTTTGAGAGGCATGCTTGGGTAGCATTGCGGGACAATTTCAGTTATCACGAGTTCATCAATACTGTAAACCAGCAGTTAGATTTCAAGAGGAAGAAAACTGATACTTTTAGGCACCCAAATAGGACCAACAAGAGGACATCCACATCTGCCAAGGGGATTCTCCTCATTCTTGATGATGTGTCATCCAAGAAAGATTTGGATGTCATAGAATCAGCCTTGCCTGTATTCCAGGATAAGGTGAGTCAGGTCATAATCACCACAAGGGATCCAAGCATTGCCAAAATTTGTGATGAAAGCTACAATCTCCCACGTCTACAGCCTGGATACTCACTTGAGCTTTTCAAAAAGAAGGTATCATCCACCTGCACAATCCCACAATACTGCTACCATTGTACCAGTTCCATTTTGATTTTGGTACCATCTTGTTAACGCACCTGAAGGTGTAAAAGTAAAATCACTTGTCACATATAAATTCCTTGTCACATATAAATTCTTACAGAGAACAGCAACAGAATTTTAATTTAATAAAATAATCAGGCAACAAAGAGGATATATCATGAATAGTTTTAAATGTAAGTTTGTGATGAAGGTTTAAATTTATTTACATATTTAAATTGAATTCAACCAAAAAAAACACATACATACATACCATAATTTGTTTTGACAGAGTTATATTCGCTTGACATAGTTAAATTGACAATTTCAATGCTACTGTAAATGAGGCAATTACATGTCAATTAGATTGGTTGCAATGTATAGGGTTACATGAGTATATATACGCACCAGCAAGGTGGAGTGTTGCTCCCTAGCTGTCAATGCGAGAGTATGTGAGCCTAAAAGGGGAAAAACATCTGTGTGATTGGTGGTGTTAATTAGCAGGCTGATCAACTTCCAAGCCACATGACCTGAGGTAGTGAGGTGGATTGTGGTACATCTCAGCAGGAACCGTGGCTTGTTTCCAACTAAGCCAAATTCTCAACTAACCCTTAATTACATAGATGCATTACTCGATTGTATGCTAGTTGCATTATGCATCTGTTTGTCACATACCGTCTACTAGTTCGTCAGCACATACACAAACATCTGGGCACTTTTGTATGGCATATTTTTGGTACCAAAAAATATTAAGTCCTTTTACAATGTACTGTTAAAGTGTTATAAATAAACATCATATCTACAGTACATTGAAATACAAATCTAGTGATACAACTTCACTGGTATAGTGGTGTGCATAAATTAAATTGATATTTTAGTTGAATTTTCAAAAATAAAAACACACGTTACAAAAAGGGGATTGCAGCCTGCAGGAAATGTCTGGAAGGGTATAAAAGAGAATGACATGTTCTCTGGAGATTAAGCAATGAAATAAAGTTAGTCTTCAGCATGACCCTCCTGGCCTCCTGCCACAGGGATGAACAGTGTTGGTGTCTAGTGACAAGGGCAATCTCACCATTATCATGTTTGCCATCTATTCAGGACCTCCTAGCTTCGTCCAGAAAAGGTCCAGTGAGCTTGGAGGCTGAATTTGTCTCCATGTACCTGGTCCTTGGAGTCCTGGTCTCCTGAACCCTTACCTATAACCAGATCCATATGTTGCAACATCTTTTAAGCATATAATATAATGTAACATTTTTTGTCCATAAAATGTGCATGTTTATGATAAATTTCTTTCCAGTTTCTTTACTCCATATGATATA
Source organism: Hyparrhenia diplandra (assembly GCA_015847255.1). NCBI lineage: Eukaryota > Viridiplantae > Streptophyta > Magnoliopsida > Poales > Poaceae > Hyparrhenia > Hyparrhenia diplandra. The sequence goes on from JADLZK010008701.1 coordinate 11,885, forward strand.
TCTTACAGGTAAAAGTTGATTTGGATGGTGCAAAATTAACACATGTAGCAAATGAGATCGTAAAGAAGTGTTGTGGGATTCCTCAAGTCATCATTACTGTTGCTGTTTCCTTGCAAGAGAGGCCTATTATCAAGGGATGGGAGAAAACCTGTGACCATCTGAGTGCAGAGTTAAAGAATAATCCAAAACTAAGGGATACAAACAGAATACTCACCTCTGGCTACAAGAATTTGCCCTCCAACCTCAAGTCATGTTTCTTGTACCTGTCTGTTTTCCCTGAAGATGTAATTATTAGGCGGAGATGTTTAGTCAGGCGGTGGATTGCTGAGGGTTACTCAAGTGAGAAGCATGGCATGAGTGCAGAGGAAGTGGCAGATAAACAATTTCAAGATCTTATCAGTAGAAACATGATTCAACCATCTAGAACAACAACTAGTAAAATTAGTACTAGTGGGGAGACTTACTACTTTGAATTCCAAAATCTAATGCATTCAATCAGCAGGAGAATTTCAGCAGAAGAAAATCATGTTCTTGTACTTGATGAAGATGAGCACAGTTTTCCGTCCAAATGTAGAACACGCCATCTCACTGTGATGAGTGGCTGGAGCAGAGAAGACAAGAAGAGTGATGCCTTGGAAAGTGTAGTAGATCTGTCATGTTTAAGATCTTTGACAGTGTTTGGGGAGTTCAAATCATTTTTCATTTCTAAGAAGATGAGATTGCTTCGGGTGCTAGATTTAGAAGACACATATGGCCTAAGGTGTGGTGATCTGTCATCCATCCTTAAGCTTTATCATCTCAGGTACCTGTCCCTGCGAGGATCAAAAGGTATCTTTCATCTCCCGGATTCATTTGGAAACCTACCAAACCTGGAAACACTGGATGTCAGGGATACATGGGTGACAAAGCTTCCATCCTCCATTGTTAAGCTTAAAAAACTGAAATACCTGCGTGCTGGTATCATAGCATATAATGAGGATGAAAGCTACAATAGTGCACGTGGAGCTCTCTGGTGCCTTTGTTCTCTGGTTCCTAAAGTGTGCTTCAGTAAAGAACCTATCTATGAAGGAATGGAAGAGTTGGATATTTCCTTTTTGGAGTTGGATTTGAAGATGCTACTAGCACTTATCTGGTTTACTGCTAATGTATGGCTAAGATGCTTGGACCCACATGGTGTGAAAGCTCCAAGGGAAATTGGGAAACTAAAGTTTTTGCAGACACTAGGTGTTGTCAATGTTGCACGAGGTAAGAAGGTGCTGAAGGAGATAGAAAAGCTGACACGGTTGCGCAAACTAGGTGTTACCGGCATCAACAGGAATAACTGCAAGGAACTCGTGTCTGCTATCTCCAACCACGGGCAGTTGCAGTCGTTGTCAATGCGTGCCCAGGGCAAGGTTGGTCTAAATGGCTGTTTGGATGGGATATTGCCTCCAAGAGACCTTCAGAGCCTTAAGCTGTATGGCAATCTAGGCAAGTTACCTGGATGGGTTGGGAAGCTTCGGAGTCTAGTGAAGTTAACCCTACGGAGCACTCTGTTGAAGCAAGATGCTATAAAAATTCTGGGGAAACTAGAAAACCTGGCCACTCTCCGTTTTCAGGAGAAGTCATTTAAGGATGAAGAAGTGAATTTTCCTCACGACACTTTTGCTGATCTGATGGTGCTGGAAATTGGAGGTTTCGATAGCATCAGAACAGTTAAGTTTGAAGGATCAGCAATGCGTAAGCTTAAGGTTCTACTGGTTAAATTTTCTTGTGGTATCGACTGCCGTTCAGATGTTAGGTTTACTGGGATTCAAGATCTGCCAGTGCTTATGGAAGTCCAACTACATGATTTGGATTGTGGGCCTGGCCCAGAAGAAGACTTTCCGGAGTCAGATCCTGCTGACAACTGGCTGAAGGAAGACAAGGAACGGTGGGGCAGGAACCAAGCATTCAAGGAACATTTGATGGACCAGATTAAGGGTAACAAAAACAGTCCCATTCTGGAGGAGTACTGACACTGATATTCTGCCCTGTCTTTTGTGTGCGTGCGTGGGTATGCCTTTGAGGAGTTATCTTTCCCTGTTGTTTCCGCTGCTCGTCGTTGTTTCCATATTCCAGTAGGCATAGGATGTTGGATAATCTGCTCAGTTCAATGCTCCTACTGTTTATCTTCTCCGGTTTGTTAGGAATAAATAAGGAGGGCTCTGTCTTAACCGATTGAGCGTGTCGTGTATAGCCTGATGCATGCTGTGTTCTTGCAGAGGCTCTCTTTCTTTCTAGTTGGTAGTGGTCACCATGCACACACGGCGTTCTCGTTCGTGGGATGGCGCAGACCGGTCGGGGTTCGTGGCATGTGCATCGTAGTGGAGTTGAGGGCTACGGCCTTGTAATTGTAATCTTTATCTATTTAACTTTTCAAATAAAGTCCAGAAAAAGCTGCTTTGGTTAGCGGCACCAAAATCTCTTGTGTTCCACTGTGTTCATGTGTGTTCTCTGTGTTTTCAGTTCATCCTCTTCCTCTCCGGCGACAGGCTACGGAGCGAGAGACTACATAGGAATGATAGGATAGGGAATAAGAATTTGTTGCTCGCCGCAGGATCTGTGTTATCCATACTACTGTAATCGTTATTTTGTCTGCTCAGCAGTCAGCACTGACTCTTTGAATATCGACATGTCAAATTGTTTCGATTACATACATGGCGTCATCGCCTCTCACACAAAGCCTAAGCTTGCTCAGCCTCGTATGGGTATTTTACGAAATCTTGTGTATAATAATAATTGATCTAAGACAGTAAAATTCTTTGGAGAGAGTTTATAGTAAGTTAATCTTTTGTTGAAATATTTGGGATTTCTAAAGCATGTGTAAGGAGTCCTTTTTTCCCTTTAGGTTAAATGTATTCAGGTCCTATATATTTTGTTCCTGAAAAAATAAATTGTTTGAGCAATTATAGGTTCTTTTTCAGGTGATTTAGATAATTCATCATATCTTGCAAGTATAAGTTCGTTTTTGCATGGTACTTTGTCGACAACTTTTGTTTCGCGTCTCACTGCAAGAATTCAAAATAAAGTCAAATCAGTTAAATCATCTTCGATGCAATGATGATTATCTTCAAATCTGGCCTCTCCACTTTTCTTCATTTCCATAGCTTTCTCACGGTTCACTGTTGTGGGTTACCAACTGTTCTTCGTTTACAGAAATATCACCATTTCATTTCTGTAGTATTCATATCAAGAAAGTCTGCTACATTTCGTAAAATTCTTTCTAATACGTTGCCGCTCTTAAATTCTCAATAACCTCTTCCTATTGGCCTAGTGCTATATGCATTTGCCGTCCAAGGCAATGCTGCAACTCATCACAGCTAACGTAGTAGCCTCCTGGATTTCTGGCAGCCACTTCCTTGCTGGAGAGCGGGGACGGCGGCAGCCATTGCTGGCACCAGATCTTCACACTGGGTTTTGCGTTCCAGCCTCCTCGTCAGGGTCTTTACCATGCTCGTCGCTGGCCCCGGCGACCTGTGCCGTCTCCTCCACTTCATTGGAGCCCCTGCGTGCAACCAGAGTCCTCTTAGTCTCAGTAGTAGTAAGAAAATTAGCCAATTAGCCATATCTGAAATGATGGTGAAACAGGAGCATACTTGTATGAGTATAAGACGATGCCGCCAGCCGTGGCAGCGAAAGCAACGAAGTAGATCCAGTCGACCTGGCCATGTGCAAACACACGCTCGGTGAGTACATTTTTGTCAGTTCTAGTATTTGCTTGGAAGCGCTGAACTTAGACATGTCTGAAGTCAGGAATTCTGAATGTGTAGAGAGGAATGCAATGGACAAACCTTCTCATGATAAGCGAAGATGCGGATCAGAACAGCCCACATGTCTGAAGTCAGGAGCGAGAGGTTCAGCATGGTTGCGCCACATATCTGCGACAGAAAGGGAATGGGAACGTGAATGCAATGTCAGAAAAAACCTGAAAATACATACTAGCAGTCAAGATCATCAGTGAAGCTCAGCAATCCTGCAGTACCTTTAATATTACCGGTACAGTTGAGTAGAACAGGAACATTGCTACTGCGAATCCAACAAAAGGGAGCACCTGATACAACAGAAAAAAGGTCATGACAAGGAGAAACATAACCATGTCTCGATAATAGTACAAAAATAATGTAGGATTTACATCAATCAGAGCTTAAAGAATGAAATCAGAATGTTTGGCATCAAGAAGGATGGGGAGAGATACTTACAGCACCAGTAGTCCATGTAATCGAATGAAGTTCTTTTCGCTCAAGTATACTACTGTTGCAATGTCAAGGAAATAATAATAAAGAATTTTCTTTCCACAGGAGAGTACAAAATATGATGGAAAATACTGAATAAAATGGGTTAATTTCAAAGGATACATTTGTATGCCACTGACAATTGCTCCAAAAAGTCCCAGCATTGCCATCAACTCCACTCTGTTGCTTTTCTTGATAACAAATTCCTGAATTTCAGTGAGAAGAATTGCTAAATCTATTTTTACACGTTTTTATTTACAACTAACAAAAAAAAAACTGATGATCATATAAATAGTTGTAACACGCAAGGAAAGCCCAAAGCAATACCTCAGTAACATTACTGCAAGCATAAAGCATTGAACCAAGAATTACTAACAGATCACCCTTCAATGGATTAGGTCCCTCTGCAAGGCATGTCAGAATGTAAGGGGAAAAGGAAATATGCTATGTTCAGCAATGTTAAGAGATCGAAACAATTTTCCTATGCCCATGAAAGTACTTTATGGATATTACTGTTTTTATATGGGACTGTAACATAGGCACATATGAGAAGCATATTCTTACTAGCTCGATCAGAGGCATGGACGTCTGAGAATACAACTAGTATAAGACCAACCACACAAACTCCGACGCCAAGGAACTTCCTCAACCCATACTTTGTCTTGAGAAATACCCAAGTAAGAACAATGACGCACGGAATTGACCAGCAATCCAACAGCATCACGCTTGTCAAAGATGTGTACTGGTATGACATGACGACTGCACAAGCAAACAAAAACATTAATGGATCGAGACAACAGAAACTGAAATAATGGCTTAATTTGTGTTAACTACATACCGATATAATTAGCTTCCACATCGATAATTCCAAGGATTAAGTAGTAGTACCATTTTATCTGCACAGAAAATGGTACAGATTCTGCATTATGATGCCACCTATAAACATTGTGACTGCCAACCAAAAATTGGCCTAACCAAGCTGTATTTGAAAACAGAATCAGAATATTTTCAAAAGAAGGGACGCAAGGCTGTGCCAGTTTCTTTGAAAAGAGTAGTTTAGTTACAGCCTCTAAAGGGGAAAAACAGAATCAGAATAAGCATCAATCCTGCTGTGCTCCTGTCCTACCTACACCAAGATAGTAACAAACAAGTGATCATGGTACCTGACTATTGAGCAGAGCAAAGGTAGTATATATGGAATCAAACTTGGGACGCTTCAACAAGCAGGGCCGAAAACTTAGCCACCTATAATGGTCAAATCGGAATAAGCCAAAAGGATGGCCATGCGCTCGAGAAGCCGCAAATGGCCAAGAACAGGAATCAACAGGTTCTTTACGTCGCTGGACATATTTCCGTGTATGAACTGTTTGTGACATGACAGCTCACACTCTGACGTAACAGTTGCAACTTTGAAGGATGCATTGCATACCGTGAGGGGCTGCCGGCGGTATAGGAGAACGCCGCCGTAGACCACAGCGAGGAGCATGTAGTTCAGGAGCGACTGCGATGTCGGCGCGTTGATCCCTGAAAAATGTCGCAGCGTGAGTAAACTGGTCAGAAGTCAGAACTATCTGAAAACTACGAGAAAAGAAACCATGTTAGTACTACTCCTAGAATTTTGCAAAAAGAAACTGAAAAATGTTAACTGAGACAGGTCAAAAATTATTAGAAAAAAACAACTTTTGCCCAAAAAGAAAAATGATTAACTATGTAAAGAGCTCCGGCACTGAATTAACCAATTTTATTTTTTTAAAAAAAAGCAACTTTTAGAGGACATCAGATGCTGCGTACTAATGCTGAAGTACGGAAAAGCAGGCACGATGTTTTAATCGAGAAAGGTTACAGATTTTATACTGTATGTTGGGGTAAAAAAAAATCTTTGTCGAGCTGGAGAAAAAGCGTGGCGAGTGGGCGGCAGAGGATCCAGATTCCCCTACTTCGTCGCTGCACCACCAGAAGAGTCAAAAGCGCAAATCTTTCCTGCCGATTTCGATCGGAACGTGCGTGGGGTGCGTGCGTGCGCGATCCCTCAATAATTCCCAACAGGCAACGACAGAACAGTACCGAGCACTCGCCGTCCCGTCGGCTGACCGGCGGCGGCGGCGGCGAAGCAATCCAGCGCTCGTTGGCCGGCGGGCGGGGAAGAGGCGACGCGGTGGTGGACTGTAGGAATAGGGATATAGGGGACAGAGACAGACAGACACGTACCTCGGCGGGCGAGCTCGGAGGAGGCGAAGCCGGTGGCGGTGATGAGCAGCGAGACGAACTGGCCCAGCGCGAGGCCCAGCAGCGTCTCCCGCCGCACCCACCGCCGCCGCGGCGCGGCGCCTGATGCGACACCCTGGTCCGGCGGTGGCGCCATTGATTCCTTCCTTCCTTTGACCTCTGTCCGCCCTCCTCCCTCTACGCGTCCCTTTCTTTGCCGCGCCGCCGCCCGGCCGGAGATGGATCGATGAGATAGGCGGGCGATCAGCGGCAGGTGTTCCCCGCACCGCCGTGGACCTGGCAAGGCACTCTATGTACGTACGCGGCGCGTGTTGCGTGCTGTGGCCTGTTCTTGTTCCCTCCGTCAGCGCTGCGTGTGCGCGCGGCGCGGTGGCGGCGGCGGGAACTGGTGGACTGGGAAGGAAGCCAAGAAACGCTAAGTAATTGCCAGACGGACTCGCGCGCGTTCCCTAGCTGTGGCAGCTCTTGTGGCCTTTGGCCGTGCAGATTGGATTGGGCGCGGCGGCCTTGGTCCGCTGCTGTGTAGTGTTGTGCTGCTACCGTCGCGTGCGTGCGACCAGTTAGAGATAGGATATCGATGGCGATGGTGGCTCGGCGCATTATTGGACTCAAATCAAATCCGAGGGTTGGTGATGGACGGATCAAGTTTGACATTTGATAGGCTCCAAGATTAGGGTCCGGGCAGGGCAGAGACGGACGGCGACGCCCGTTCCTTCATAGGCTCGCTTGTCATCGCACCCCTAAACACTCCCCGTTAGAATTTAGCAAACGGTTTGATTTTCTGAACAAAACCGCGGCGTGAATCATCACGGAAATCATCGCATAGTATTGGAGGGAATGTCCTGGCCAAACATCAGTAGGATGTTTTTGTTTGTAATAAATCAATAAGTAGGTCCCGATTCCTTTGCTACTGGTGGTCTGGTCTCGCCCTAAAGGAATTGGCGGCAATGTTGACTTTATGTCTCTATAAGGGCGTGTTTGTTTCACGTCATATATTGTCACGCCACCTACGTATTGTTCGGTTGTTATATATATCTTAATTATTGTGCTACGCCACACGTTTTAGCCATTTTAAGCGGTACATTATTTTTTAAAAAAAAACAACATGTGCATTATATATTAAAACAACCAAATTACAAGTTGTCCTCACATGAAGACCAAATTACATCAAGGGTCCTAGGACCGAAAGAAAGACAACAACGAGGCGGAAGAGGCGACAATATGCCGGCAAGGGGTAAACCGCGGGGCGTCAAGAAGCGTGTGCACCGGATGGATAGATCGCGCATAGCGGCGATGAAGAGTGGGTCACTGGAGCCATCGAAGAAGAAACATGTTGTCAACCGAAAGATATTGTTGATGTTAGGAGCTTGAAGGAGCTCGCAAAACCCAAGTGAAGGCAGAATCGTTGAACCAACGCCAGAGAAGTAATTGTCTGGTTGACTCAGTTGTTGCCACCGTTTGCCGTTGTGGTAAGCTCTGGCCAAGGCTAAACAGCACCCTACATTCCAAACCATTTAGATGACTTTTTTTTTTTTTTTTCTGATATTAGTGCATTCGGCAATAATATTTTATTATTAGGGCTGTTTGGATCAAAAAGACTAGGGACTAGAGACTAGAGGCTAAATATTTGTCCTTAAAGTTGTTTGGTTCAATAAACTAATTTGCTACACAATGACTATACAAGGACTAAATGGGTTGAAAATTTAAAGTAATAGTCCCAATTACCATCTTAAGAAAAACTAATGGACTAAGGATTAAAAATTACACTATTTGTTCTCTTATTTGGTAACTTTAGGGACTAAATGAGATAAAGTTTAGTATCTAGTAACCAAACATGGCCTTAGTACAAATTATTAGCTTTGTCATAGTTTGCCGATACATATATTCAAAAACAATAAACCGTCAAAAATTAAATAGTGAAGTCAAAATTAATCATCATAGGAGAAGAATTCTATATCTATTCTTTTTCACATAATTCGTCCTTGGTTCATGTTGACCATACCTTTAGTTTCCGGTTGGGGACAAAGGCTACACTTATCCTAGCTTTGTCCGAGTGAAAACGAATGGATGGTGTAGTCTTGCTTCCATGATTGGGTTGGAGAGTTGAGAGGTGTGGCAAGATGCTCCTTTTCAGACTTTGACCCTCAAAATTATGTTGCTTTAATTTAATTAAATAAACACTCCTTTTCCACAGCCAAAAGCCTGTCCGCCACGCAATCTGTGAGATCGTCCACAGCGACGTGTCTCTCGTGCTTTATTCTTTGCTGGGAACTGATCGATCGAAAAGTTTTACAATGCAATTCACCACTACATACGGCATTCCCCTCGGTCGCATGTGTCATCTTCAAAAGCCATCTTCTTCCACTCACACAAAAAGCTAGCACACACTGCTCTAAACACATTTATCTTTCACCCATCAAAGAGGCATCTTGAGGGGTCTTTTTCTTTTCATGCGCAACATGTACAGTTCCTAGTTGCAATCACACGTACTGTACATGTATTGTGCTTCATTCACAGTCATGATGGGCGTGCGTCCAACAAAATCATTTACTTACCATTTATACTAATACTAAATAAATAGCAGCTATTTAGTAGGTTAACCATTTACCCTAGGATAATATGTGGTACTCCCCTTGCTAAAAGGAGTGCATTTTTTATATGAGATGAATCAATCTTTCTAAGTTTGATCAAGTTTGGATAGTATCAATAATACTTATTGTGTCTCTCTAAACAGATTCTACAATAAGAAGATATATTTCAAAACTACTCCAATGATGCTTACTATATTTGGTATTATAAACTCAAAATTGTTTGATTTCCTTTTTTTAACTAGACCTCATGGAGCTACCCCATCTAGCTTGCGGATCTAGGAGCAAAATCGGAATTCATGCAACACAAGCCCTATATTATTGCTAACAAAATATGTCTAAGATATCTATGAGGGATGCAAGCCCAAAATATTTTGGGTCATTAGGTCGACCAAAAGTTGATCAAATGAAACAAAATGTCATTCATGTAATTTGATGGGAGAGGAAAAATGAACTAGAATGGCCTTAAATTTTACATTGATTAGTTAGCCGGCCCAAATGACACCATTGGGCATTGGGTACCCACTTGCATCGGCCGAAATCCATTTGTGATTTAAAAAGAAAAGAAATCAGCGGTATCGTCACGTTTCGGTTAGATTCCGGCGATCCGCGACACGCCGACGGCGAACTTGACGGCGACGATGCTGATTTCTGCGGCAATCGGGTTGCCGGGCGAGGCTGGCAATCAGGGTTGCTGGTGGCGCCGTGGCAATCGGGTTGGCGGCGCGACGGCAATCGGGGTTGCCGGGCTGTTGGAGAAGACGGGGCGTTGGGGCGATTTAACGGCCGGGCGGCGCTACGCGCGCGGCGCTGGATGGCGATGGCGGCGCGGACAAGAGCGGCGGTGACGATGGTGATGGCGCACGTGTGCGAGGGAGAAGGAAGATCGGGAGCCGGAGAGTTTTTGAGTGTTACCCCTTTAATTTCTTTCTTGAGATCCAACCGATTACATCCCCTTGTATTTATAGTCCGAGGGAGACTTGCTCGCTAAGAAAAGATCTAGAGGTTTCCTTATAGATTAGAAATCCTTTTATACAAGCAATCTATTTATTCCCTATTTTATTCGATCTTTATTCCCTAAATATACTTTACTTGATTGTGAAGCAACTGATGTGGTGTGATTTACGGCGGACGATGACGGCGGCCGGCCAGAGAGGGCGCGCTTGGGCCTTGGGCCCTAGCCGTTGGGGGCTCCCCTTGTTGGGCCCCCTTCTCCGGCGGTGCTCCTTTGGTTCATGAGGTACACACGTTTTTGAGCATGCATGTGGCACACGTTTGCGATGTTGTTAAAAAAACTTTGTGTGCCAGTGTCAACGTGTGTGGACGTGATTTGGGCCGGAGGCAGCCAAATGCTCAATCGCCGAACTTGGTGAGCTGGACTTGGACTTCGGGCTGCCCGAGGATTCTTCTCGGGCTGCCCGACTCACCTCGCAAGGTAATCCTCATGGTCGGCAATTCAGCAGTTCGGCAAGAAGTGCGGCTAGTGGAGCCCGCCAACAAACTAGGAATGTTAGGCTTGTTCAAAACAAATTCCCTTTAAAATGTCTAGTACTACAATGGACAAAAGTGTAATGCGTAGGGGACAAAGCAGGTGTTCGTGGGGGGCCATGGACAAGCCCCCTTGGCTGAGTGATGGATGGCCCGTTTGACAAACTAGGTAAGGTTGAGGTTTGTTTTTTTAAAACTAAATGCCCTATTTAAAATTTTTAGCTCTACAATGGACAAAGCAGGTGTACGTAGGGGGGCCATGGCCCCTACAAGCCCTCCCCCTTGGCAGTGAGTGTGGCGATGGACGTTTGAGAAATAGGTAGCCCTATTGTGCTCTCTTGAAGTTTGGAGGTTTTTATAGCTCTACTATGCTCTATTGAAGTTTGGAGGTTTTTTAGCTCTACTTGGAGGTTTTTGTAGCTCTGTTAAAGTTTGGAGGTTTTTGCGGTGTACTTGGAAATGGTATTTTTTAATTAGTTATTATTTCCTCTTCTTTGTATTCAATGTTGTATAATTTCTATATTGATTGGTTGCTGGTAATAAATATTGAAGTGGACACATAGGGTATTTTTAATTAGTTATTATTTCTTGTTCTTTGTATTCAATGTTGTTAATTTCGTCTATTTTTGGTTAGACTGGTAACGAAATATTGAAGTGGACACATAGCCCACATATCAAATATTAAACGGTAGCACATATCAAATATAAAATATTAGCACATATCATATCAAATATTCAGTGAATTTTCAAGGCCAAAATATTATAAATTTTCAATACGTCTGAATACGCTTAATGATGTCTAAATACAATGACAAATTCAATTCAATGATCAAAGATTAAAGCCACCTTCCTCTTTCATTTTCAAAAATGCTCTACATATAGAATCTGTAGCTGAAAATATTTCCTTCAAATCAACACAAGATCTTAGTCAAAAGGCCATAAGGTGCCCTGCAGCCCCAGCCCTGCCCCTTGTTTAAAGCTCCCTCACTCCGCTCCGATTTCGGCAGCCGATACGATACGGTGCTAAATCTTTGCCTCTTCTGCACCAAACCAAACCAAACGCAACGGGGTGCAGGCAGACGACGGAGCCAGGGAAGCCAAACTGGGCCGTTTTTATCTGTTGGGCTTCCCGTCGCATCCGGCCCATTACTCGAACGTAGGAAGAAACCCTGTTGACTTTGTTTTTCTGTTTTTTTTTTTCGCCGAACTTTGTTTCTCTGTTGATTGATTCGCCGACCGTGTACACTCTGAAGGTGCGGCACCCGCGGCGGTACAACGGATTCCGTGCTCGTGGAGGGCTTCCTCCGCTCCACAACCCCCGTGCGCATGGCGGCCTCGTCGTCGACGCGTTCTGCGTGGACGCCATCGATCGACGCCGACCGCGTGGGCGGGGCAACCGGCCGGTACCTACAGCATCATCGTCGCCGCGTTCGGTTCGACGCTCGCCCCCACCGCCACCGCTGCCCGGCCGCGGGGCTGATCCGGCGGTCGTCCCAGCGCTCTCTTCTTCTCCTTCGCCGAAACACTAGCACCATTGTCGCCGCCGCCTCGGCGACCCGCCGCCATGGACGACCTCCAGCTCCCCCCGCCGTACCCATACCCAGCCGCATGTCGCGCGCACCTGCCCCCGGAGCCTGCTGGAGCGAGCACCCGTCGACGGCGAGCGGGCCAGGCCGGCCATGGCGGGACGACACCTGGGCGCACAATAGAGCTGCAGGGAGGCCACTGGCGGCGACCTGGCCGTTGGGGTCGGAACGCTCGCCGGTGTCGTCGGGCGTCGTTGGCGCCGGCGTCGTCGGCGTGGTGGTGGTCGAGGAGGCGTGGGCGCGCCGACCAGGCGCGACGGCGCGTCGCGGGCGGCGTTCGCCCAGTTCCTCCTCGGACTTGGAGAGCACAGCAGCAGGCCTTGAAGCGTTGATGAGGCCCATGACCTGATATGCGCCGTCAGTGCGACGCCGTGGAGAAATTCTAACCGGGCCAGTACGTCCGCTGGAACGAACGTGCCGGCCCGGGCGGCGGCGGCGGCGGAAATTTTTTTGTTCGGCGAGACGAGAGCGACGGACGGCGGCGGTGGTCGTTGCAGTTCCGCGCTACTGTATCTGTCTGTCAGCCAAGAACGGAACAGAACAGTTGTTTGCCACCTAAAAAAGCAATGATTTGCGATCAAAGCAGGTGGCTTCTAGCGAATTTTTAAGCTCGTTAATTTATTGTTATATAATAATAGGCCGGCGGGCTCGCAATCAATCAACCAATCCAACTCAACTGTGGAACTCCACGGCGACCAAATCCGCGGGAACAGAACAGGTGCGGGAGGCAGATCAATCAGTGAATCAGTTAGACAGTGAGTCGGCAATAATTAGGGATGATCGATCACCAACCAAACGCGGATTAGCGGAGCTGGAAAGAGCGGTGCCGGCGGAGGCCGACAGGCAGGTTACAGGCGGAAAGGCGACTCCGCCGCGCCCCCCGCTGAAATGGCCAAATGATTTGCCTCCCCCCCCACAGCTCAGCTCAGCCACACGCCGCCAGCCCTCCGCTGCTCTGCCCCTCCGACCTTCCTCCTTCTTGCTCCTCAAGAGACGAGCCGCCAGCCAGCCCGGAAACCAGTCGAACAGAGCGAGGACGCCGCCCGCCTCCACTGGGCTCAGGTGTACGTGCGTCCCTTCTTCTCGGCTTGGGCGATCCATTTTCTCAGTGTTGCGGTTTTGTGAGCTTAAACTCGGGGTTCGCGACCTGCAATTTACGTTGGTTTTGGTGAGCTCAAACTTGAAAATTTTTGGAAACTAAATCCGAGTTATTTGTGGGTTCAAATTAGGGGGGTGATTGCACTTGGTTGTATATACTTGTAACCTAACCGAATTGTCTGAGTTTGAAGAAAATGCCTTTTAGCATCTCGCTTGATGTCTCATACGCACTAGTCACTAGAGAGGTCATTGCAGTTGCAGCAATATGTTGTGGCTCTCTGCAAATTTATTCTGTTGTTTTGACTCTGAAGAGGTCTCTGTTCTGTTGGTTCATCATATCATGCAAGCCGTGCTGTAGTGTTTATATCTCTTTAAGATCATATATCTTGTGAGTTGTGACTGACTGACCAGCATCAAATTGGACTAGAGAAAACCTTCTTCTCTTCTGGTTAAAGAAGTAGAATGTGGGCCTAGTTAAAATAGCTAACATACACATACAATTTTCTTTTCAAATTGGACAAGCTTGATTTCTTTTGGATGAAAAAAACACAAAAGAAACACTATAAAGTCCATTCCATGGCAATTTTCTTTATGGTAATCTTTAACTGAATGTCTAGTACTTGCTAGTTTAGTGTTGCCATTTGTAATTGTTGAAAGCAAATGTTGGGTAAAATGTTGGCTGAACTTATGTGACTGCATGGAACTTATTAAATCAAATATGCTTTGCCTTTTTCATTTAAAATGAAGGAACAGAGAAACAAGGAAAAGAAGAACAAAGGGCAGAGTTGAATAGGTCATTATGCGCCGGTGGCTTTGCTGCACTCATTTCGAAACGCCATATCTCGAAAACGAAAATGGACTTACAAGCAGTCCTGATATAACAAGTGGTACGTCTGTTGTTTATGATATATTTCTTAAACATCGTTGTTCAAATTCTAAGGTCTAAAATGATATTAGTTCAGGCTTGGGGTCAGCAACCTAGCTGTACACATACTTTTTCTAGAAAGATTAATAATTCCCAGGCCTACTACGTGGGCAGCTCAATGGATGAGGCACAACCCCACCTGAAATTTTCATTTCAAAAGGAGAATCGATCAGTACATCCAGATATCGATCAATACATCCTTCTATCGAGAGATAACCAAGTAGAATTGACTGGAGTAGTATTTAACACTTCGATTGAACTTTTGTCCTTCTCGTTCAAATGACTTAATAGTCAAAGACATAATGACATATAGAAAAATACAAATGTAGCTACAATATTGTCAATGCAAAGCCATGTAAATTTGAGCCTACGCAAGGCATTTCAGGTAGCAGGTTTGGTAAAGAATGAGTACACTGATTAGTTAGAATATCATGCTGATTGAACTTTTAGGTGGTTCATCAGTTACCTTCTATTTAGGTGCTTCTTACTTTATTCATTGTTTTATGCTATAACTGTTCTGCACCTTTTCTCTCTGCATTCCATGATTCTGCTGCTGAGATCATAAGCATATTCAACATATGCCTTTCAGGAAACGGTTTAAATTCAAACAGTGATCCTGCAAAACCGCCTACCATTGAAGTACCTGCTTTGTCATTTGATGAATTGAAAGAAAAGACAGATGATTTTGGGTCCAAGGCTTTGGTTGGTGAGGGGTCATATGGAAGAGTATATTATGCTGTTCTGGAAAACGAACAGCATGTGGCTATAAAGAAGCTTGATACTTCAGCAGATCCTGAGCCTGATAATGAATTTCTAGCACAGGTATGGTTTGTGATTTGCCCAGACCCTGATATTGAAAATAACTTAATTATATTATACTCTACACCCTTATTAACTTCAATAAATTTGTTTTTGCAAATTATCCATTTTGTGATAGTTTTTTTTTGTATATTGCTTATGCTTAATGTTGAACAATTTTCTTTTTTTCCTTTTACTATTTTGGATATAGGTGTCCATTGTTTCAAGATTAAAACATGAAAACTTTGTGGACATGCTTGGTTATTGTATCGAAGGAGATCAACGTCTGTTGGCTTATGAATTTGCTACAATGGGCTCTCTACATGATATTTTGCATGGTATGCATCTAGCCACTTAGCTAATATGCGGCATTTGGAGATAAAAAAATCATGAATGAAAACATTTAAGTCCTTTTCTAAACTTTTTTTTTCAACAGGAAGAAAAGGTGTTGCAGGTGCACAACCTGGACCTGCTCTTGACTGGATGCAAAGAGTCAAAATTGCTGTTGATGCTGCAAAAGGTCTTGAATATCTTCATGAGAAGGTTCAACCTTCCATAGTCCATCGAGATATACGGTCTAGCAATGTTCTTTTATTTGAGGACTACAAGGCTAAAATTGCAGACTTCAATCTTTCAAGTCAATCTCCAGATATGGCTGCTCGTCTACATTCTACTCAAGGCGTCCTTGGAACCTTCGGATATCATGCTCCGAGTAATTATTTGACATATAAATATGCACTCTTCTCATAATTTGCATAATGTATCTAGGATTTTTTCCCCCCAAGTAATTATCATTTATTTACCTTTATCCTCATCATAAAGAAGCATGCTAATAATCTTTTGACTATTTTGCAACTATATGAATGGCCAAGGGGGGAAAATAGCTACTGTAGAATAGTACTCACCGATAATAGAAATATCTAGTTTTTATTAGGTTTTAGATATTTGGATCTATGAGTGTCATGAAATGAATATTTTAGAACTTTATCTTTGTTCCCCATCTGATTGGTGACATAAGAGATTTCTTATGAATTACAGGTATGCTATGACTGGCCAACTGACTCAAAAAAAAGTGATGTATATAGTTTTGGGGTTGTTCTTTTAGAGCTTCTAACTGGAAGGAAACCTGTAGATCATACAATGCCAAGGGGCCAGCAGAGTCTTGTTACTTGGGTATGAATTAAATTCTTCACACTTCAATTCTCAATGATGTTTTTAAACCAGTTTTTTTTTCCATTTTGCCCCTTTAACAATGACAAATATGCAAGTTCCAAGTTGTGCGGAAGGACATGCACAAATATAGCAAAAGAATATCAACAACTTTATGTAGTTACTGTTAGTGGCCTGATTTATCATGTATGTTGTTCCATGTTCAACACAGGCAACACCAAGGCTTGGTGAGGACAAGGTCAAACAATGTGTTGATCCAAGACTGAATGGAGAGTACCCTCCAAAGGGAGTTGCAAAGGTTTGTCCATTTTTCTCCTATGTGCCCATTATTTGTGATACAAAATCCACAATTTTCAAATTGGCTACTACAATTTGAAGTTATTAGTATAAACAAAATCAGTATTAGTTGCAACAAATTTGTGAAATACCAAGCCATCAGCAGCTATTTTTTCTTTTTGTTGTTGACGCAGCTAGCGGCAGTGGCGGCTCTCTGTGTTCAATACGAATCTGAGTTCAGACCAAGCATGAGCATTGTAGTCAAGGCATTGTCCCCTCTTCTTGTAAATGCTCCATAATCAGCCAGCTGGTGCTCCTGATACACCTTCAGATGCCTGACAGTATGCACGACTCAAAAACCCATGTAAAGAAGCACCATTTATTTTTGGTATGCCGCTTTTACGAATTATTTATCTTTCGTAAAATCAGAATTGTGTGTGTATATTAGAGAGGAAGGGAACCAAAAAGAGTAACACGTTTATTTTGAACCCATGTACTTCATGCTTGAGAGATGCTGCAGTTGAAGTTAATTACTTAAACTACACATTTGTACATTTCTTCCCCTTCCCCTTTTTCAGTTCCCCCTTTTTTTGAAAAGATCATCCTTATATTCTTTATTGTGTATTTGATGTTTTGCTCTTCAGGATTCTGGCAGGGCCTAATGTTTAAGTTTGGTTGCGCCTGTTTGCGCCTGTTTTTTTATGATCAGCTTGTTACCAGGGATTTAAAATGTTAGGGGAATTTCAATCAAATTTTGTTAATTCTATCTTACCTGCTGATGAATGAAGTTTGGTTTTTTCAATTGTATTATGATTATATAGTCGAAATTACAAATACTATCAAAAGACTGAATTGCAGCGGAGAACATTTTCTACTCCCAGTTTTGCTGTCAATGGCAAGTGGGGTCCCACTAGTGGATGAGGTAAACTATTGTGGATGAGAATCAAAAACTAGAAAATCGCATTTTGACATTTAAAATTCCAAATTCATTTAGTTTTTTGTTGGGTTTGGGACGAAAATTCCACAGTTTGCCAATCCATACCGAGTTTCAGGGCCTCAGCCCCGGCGCCGGCGGCTGGTGCGGTGAGAATTTCTCCGCGGCGTCTCACCCACGCGGCTCATCAGCCCATGGGCTTCATCATCACTTCGCCGCTGCTGCTCTCAGGTCCGGAGAGGAACCGGGCGAACGCCGCCCGCGACGCGCCTCCGTCCGCCGTGGCCGCCCGCGCCTCCTCCTTCCACGCCGCCGCGCGTGCTGAGGTCCTCCCCTCCGCGGACTCCATCACGAGCCGCACCTTCGCATCCATGCGCCGGCGCCCGACGCCCGTCGCTCGCGACCTCCACCCCGACGGCCGTGCCCTGGGCCACCGTCACGAACACCTTGTTCATGCGCTGCTCCGCGTGCATCGGCCAGCACAACATCGGAACGCCCGCCGTGACGGCCTCGAGCGTGAAGTTCCACCCGCAGTGCGTCACAAAGGCGCCCGTGGACGTGCTGTGCCTGCAGGAGGTCCGCCTGCGGCGCCCATGACCGCACGACGAGGCCACGGCCCTGGGTCCGCTGCAAGAACCCCTCCGGCAGGAACCCCGTCGTCGTTGCCGGCCGGTGCGCGGATGACCCAGAGGAACCGGTGCCCGGACTTCTTCTCCAGTCCCACGGTGATCTCCCTGAGCTGCTCCACCGAGTGCGCGCGCGCCCTTGCTCCCGAAGCAGAGGAACACGCCGGCCGCGCGTCGAGCCACGCCAGGCACTCGTGCCTCTCCGCGCTGCCATCCTCGCCGGTGCTGAGCAGCGGGCCGACGCAGTACACCGGCGGTAGCGGGGCTCGCCCGGGGACGCACCAGGACGAACCCTCACGGCCGGGCGCTCCAGTGACTCGAACGTGTTGACCAGGACGCCGCCAGTGGCAGTGCACCGGCGCGCCAGACGTCCGCCATGGCCCTGCACTGCCACTGGGCACCGCTCGCCGTCCGGGTGCTCCAGCAGGCTCGGAACCGGAAAAAAAAGACCAGGTGCGACGCTGGCACCGGCAGCGGACGCTGAGCAACTCGAGCGGCGCGTTGCCGAGCGTCCCTCAGCCCCGTCTTCCTGCCCGTGTTGTAACGCTGGGACCTGGATCAGCGCGGCCAGCGCCGACGCTCACGTGGACGAACAATTTTCAGACATTTAAAATTCCAAATTCACTTAGTTTTTGTTAGAGTTTGGAGTGAAAATTCCACAGTTTGCAAATCCAGGTAAACTCTGCCCATGACCATGAACGAATCTTTCTGAAACCAGAACTGATGCCCTGCCCTGTCGTTAGGTCCTCTGAAAACTGAAACTTTTGAATAGTCAGTAGTCTTATACGTGTTTAACAATTTTTTGCCAGAATCGACACCAATGCAGATGAACCAATTCTTTGGGTAATTACTAATAGTATCCTGACGTCGAAGGACCGACGATCTCGTTCAGTGTTCTTGTGTCATCGGCGAGACAGATGAGTCCCGTCAGGCTGCCATCGTCGTCGTACAGAGGCGTGGCGTCTGCGACGACCAAGAACCGCTCCCCGGACTTCGTCTTCACCGGGAACTTCCCTTTCCAGCATTTGCCCGTGAATATGTTGCCGACGATGGTGTTCAGTGCAGGGACGTCGTCGGGATGGATGATCAGTCTCGTGATGTCCTCTCCAACCGCTTCCGTCGAAGAGTAGTGGTACAGACGCTCGGCGTTCTGGTTCCTGGATGGATGGCATGGAGATGGATTATTTGGGAGGAATTGAAAAGCAGCCAAATTTGGATCAAATTTATGTAGAGTAGAATCGCGCGTGTGTGAGTGTATGTTTGGTTGGAGCAATGCAGCAAATTCAGAACTTGGTGACACTGCGAATGTTTTAAAAAAATTAATTGCAAATGTAGAAGATGTTGAGATATCGCACCCTGTCAGGGACGTGTCGGCAACACCATGGCCGATAGGTCGATGGGGAAGTGTGTTACGGTACGTACCAGTAGAGGACCTTCCCGTGGAGATCAAGGACGTGAGCGGCCTGTCCCAGCGACTGCATGGCCATCACGTGGTGCCTGGCGGACATCCCAGTGCGCCGCGACGACAACACGGACGACGGCGACGAGGACTGCTCGGCGGGGTGATGCGACGACGACGAGGATGAGCCCGAGCCGCGGCGGCGGTGGAGGTTGGACACCTGGCGCTTGAGCTCGGCCTGGCCCTCCTCCAGCGCCCGTATCTTCTTGAGGAGCTCACGCTCGTCCTCCGCGTCCATCGCGCCGGCCGGCCGGCGGCGGCTGGCGAACGTCCACGACGATCAATGTCGATCACTCACTCACTGAGTAGCTGGTTGGTTGCATATATATGATGGATTGATGGAGAGATGTGATGAAATAATGCATGGTAGCTGCAGATATAGAGGCATCGATCGGCTAGCAGATGGAGCATGCAGCGGTTTGGAAACTAACCCAAGGAAGAAAACACAGCTGGGACAGGGAAGACGACCATACGTCATCCACTACTGACGTCATCGATCCGACCTCGATCCGTGAATTGTAATTGTACGGATACGAGAAAAAGAGTAGTGTATTACTGTAGTTTTTTGTAGGGCAAAAGGCCAAAAGCTTCTTCATGCCTGACATATTCCGGCCCGGCCGGCTCGAAGATCGTGCCCATTGCCCGCATACTACGAAGCATAGCATAGCACGTGCAGCAAACATGGCCGAAATGGCACTTACTACATGTGTTGCCTGCTAGTACAGTATTACCTTTGGCCGGCCACACCGCCGACAACGATAACAAATTTTTAAGCGGCAGCAAAACCCAATACACTCATCAGCAGCAGCTTAATAAGAAAGCCAATTGATCCATAGAAACTGCAGGTGGAAGTGATCAGATGAATTGAATTCAAGGCTACGTATGTGATCCTTAACTGCTTAAATCCGATTGTTTGTTTCTTTATAAACTTCACAGTTTGTCCTGTCGACGCAGAAAACAGAAACGAATAATAATGGTAAATTTATCTTGCTATCTCTTGAAATTATCTTGCGTCAAAGCAAAAGCAACTGTCAGTACGCAATGACAAAGATGCATGCAGCGCCCACAGAACATTCAGATGGCAAAGCAGGGGTGCAGCCTGGACTGCATGGCCATAAAAGAACACAACTGCTGGCGCACCATGCCAAGAAATACTACCTTTCTTCTCAGTGATGGACAGTTTGTCTCTGTTCCATACTAGAAAAAACTGAACATCACTAGTTATATAATAGAAATTTATCTTATATCTACTGGTCAATTATGCAAGCAACTCCAAGTCTCCAAAACCAAGGTAAAAAAAAAAAAAAAAAACAGAGTCTTATCTAGCAAGATAATCTATATTTCTCAATCAACTGATGTCAAGACAGGGGTACAGAGCCAACTACTGTCTACTGGCATGGAAAATCTCAATGTTAGACATGTTGAGTGACCATGCATGGCATCTATCTCAAGAACCAGTGATGGACACCATTTTGACGATATCCTCATTCTCTATGTTATAAGTGATGGACTCTTCCTCCAACTGTTGCCACCATAGATGACTTGCTGGTCAGGAGGAACTCCATCCTTCTCTTGTTACTTCACCTTGAAATTGTAGATAGTATCCTAGCTGTTAACCGCATGCGATGGTCCTGGTCAAGCGTCTTGCAAGATCCGCATCAAGCCTCTTGGCATTGGGTAGACCACAAGGAGAAGGGTGGACTCTAGCAAATGTTGTGGTCCACTAAGGTGGAGTTATCCTCAAGACTGTTTGTTGGGTAAAATGAGGCACTGCTGTCTACTGGGAAATCCCAAAATATAGTCAATCTTGGCCTTCATGTTGTCAATAGTATCTAAGCTATGAACCTCAAGAGTGATGTTCTATCTCAAGAATCCGTTACATGGATCTGCATCTTTTTTTCTTGGAGGTCAATCGTTGATTGATGGTTGATGTCATAATCTGCCAATGTAAGGTTGTCCTCTAGCTGCCTTCCACCAAACACAAGGCAGTGTTGTTTCAGAAACTTTGCTGGTCGGGAGGTGTTCCCTCCTTCTCATGGATCTTCACCTTGACATTGTCAATAGTATCCGAGCTGTTAACCGCAAGAGCGATGGTCTTTCCGTAAAGCGTCTTCATGAAGATCCGCATCAAGCCTCTTGGCATTGGGTGGACAACAAGGAGAAGGGTGGTCTCGTCGCCAAATGTTGTGGTCCACTAAGGTGGAGTTATCCTCTAGCTGTTTCTTGCGAAAAATGAGGCACTGCTGGCCCTTGGGAAATCCCAAACTATATTCAATCTTGGCCTTCACGTTGTCAATAGTATCTAAGCTATGAACCTCAAGAGTGATGTTTGTGCCTGCTAGCGTATCCGTTACATGGATCTTCATCTTTTCTTGGAGGTCAATCGTCGATTGATGCTGGATGTCATAATCTGCCAGTGTAAGCTTGTCGTCTAGCTGCATTCCATCCAACACAAGGCAGTGTTGTTTCAGAACCTTTGCCTTAACACTATGCAAGGTATCTGATGGTCGGACCCTGAGACACGTTGTCCTGCCAGTGGGGCTCCTCACAAAGATCTCCATTCTGTGTAAGAATCACAATTATTTAGATAAGAATGTTATATTTAGCTATGCAACGATACAAAAGTCAATGGTTCCAAGCAATAGTAGAAGCAAGAACCCATATATAGTAAGCAGTAGATGCAAGAACAGATATTGATGCGCCAAATACATTGTTTATACAGAACAAGTTGCCGTGCTAAGCCTAGATGCAAAGTAAGTCTTAAGCAATCATTAAAAAAAAATTGTGTGTACAATGAAGAGATAGGATATCCAGTTCTCATCTTGTTGAACACTTTCAAAATTGAATAGAACTGACGACAGTGAATGCCAAATCAACCAAGAGGGCTCTTAATATTACAAAAGCTAGCACACTTCATAGTTGCTGTTATGCAACTATCTAAATTGAAATAGAGAACATGCAGCCCTTAATTCCCACCAGCAACTGAAATTAAATGCAAATGCTTTTGTTTAGGCTGGCAAAAAAGAAAATGGCAACAGCTCAAGCAGCAGGAAGTAGAATAAAAGGATAAATCTACAGTTTGAGCTATGCTTATCATAATATCATGTAATACCATAACGTATAGGCAGAATATATTTTAGAAAATATAAAACATGTAATTAGTTACCCTGGCAAGGGCACGTAACAGGATTGGAATTCCAATCTAATACTATACCTATCTTCTCTAGATGAGCAAAATTTCCCGCAAGAAAAACAATGAACAGTTACAGTATTGTCAATCTAACCAATCCAAAGATCCAACAAATCCTATGATGCTACCAGTACGTAAAGATGCGCAAAATTAAAACAGTTCTCGTGTGTACCTTTATGCCAACAACAACAATTAACAGCAGACGCTACTGTTTAGGCTATAGATATACCAAGCAGGAAGTAGAATAAAGAAGATAAACCTAAGATTTGAACTATGCTTATAATGTAACTCCATTATGGTATAGGCAGAATATAATTTAGAAAAATACAAAGCATGTAATCAGCTACCGATTCAAGGAAATATAACAAGAATTCGAATCTAATACTAATATACTATACCCCATCGTTCTCTAGATGTGCAAAATTTCCCGGAAGAAAAACGATGAACAGTTACAGCATTCTCAATCTAACATTCTAACCAATCCAAAGATCCAACAAATCCTATATATGATGCTAGTAGTACGTAGAGATGGGAAAAAAATCAGCTCTCGTGTGTGTAAACGAAACTGCTAGCTCTTGTGCGATTCAACTATGGCCATAAAATTGATATGCTTCGAAATTTATGCAAATTTTACTCATAAGTAAAACGATTAAACTAAAACTAAAAAATAGACTAGCATTTTCCAGTAATCAACTGCTTAAATACATAGAAAGTGTAGTGCACGTTACACAGATACGAAACTATGTAAACATTGTCATACAGTTATTATTATGATACAATTTGCATCATATATTGTTGCTGTGCGACTCCTACAGCACAATTTTAATACGTTTAAAGCAACCAACTTTTTTTACGATGCAATCAAATGTATACTAACCCTAAACTCGTAGTTGGTACAATAACCAATAATTCCAACAGAATGTAGGAGCAAGAACCAGTTATCTAAAAATAATACAAGCAGGAACAGAATGTGCGGCATAAATACATTATTTACACAGCACAAGGAGTCGAAACAAGCCTAGCATGCAAAGTTAAGTCTTGAGAAATCATTAGAAATTAAATGGTTCAGTCAGTTCTGTAAATTGTGATGAGATAAAGCTAATATGCTATTTTGTCTCTGAAACTCTTTCTACAGGAATATATAGAACCGACAATAGCGAATGCAAAATCAGCCAAGAAGACTCCAAAGTTACAGATGCTAGCGCACACTTCAGAGTTGCTACAATAATGCATCAATCTAGTTACTGAAGAAATAGATCAAAGCGCCCTTAATTTCCAGCAGCAACTAAAGTTATAAGAAGATGCTTTCGTCTTGATTTTGTTTAGGCTATAGAACAATAAGCCAAAAATGTCAACGATTCAACAGGTATATAGTAGCAGGATAAATAAAACGATAAATCTAGAATAAAAAATTGACATGTTATTCCTCTATGTGTATGCAAAAAATATAATTAGTTGATGTAGCAAGGATACATAACAAGAATTCCTATCTGACACCATACTCCATCCTTCTCCGGATGAAGAAATTTTCCCTCAAGAAACACACAGTTTAGGGGAAACAACTCACCCGCCTGGAACGCTGAAGCCCTTGTTCGCCGGAGCCATGAGCGTGACCGCCGCGCTCGCTGTTACCCCGCGCGCGCGCACGCAGCGCCGGCCCTCGCGAGCCCACCGCACCGCGCCAACGCCCGCCCGCCGCGACCGGTAGCGCCTCCACTAGGGTTCCCCGCGCGCTAGGGTTCCGTCGCCGCGAGGTTTTTGTCTGAGGCTGCGCGAGGCTGGAAGGTGAGAGGATGAGAGGCTCCAACAAAGGAGGGTAAAATGGGAACTAAAAATGAGACGGAATAACCTATAGGGTAAAACGGGTAAAACAAAGTTCAATTTGAATAATTGGTGAACAATTGAGGGGGTTTGGGCTGGGATGTTGTCTTCCCCGCGGGTCCCCAACCCGACTCTGATCCTCACTGCGAGTCAATGGGGAAATCTGCCATTATGAGAGGTGGGGCAGGAGAAATACCATTCCACAACGGGGTTTCGGCAATATATCATTATGAAACATGACTCATCCGCTAAAATGCCATCGGCTAAGTTTTCTCTTCCTTTATTCCCTTCTTACCCCCGCCCATCTCCCTTTTTTTCTTTCACGGAGGATTGGACGACGGAACGGAACCGCCTCAAGAGCGGATCGAGAGGCCCACGCGCTCACCGTCCGGCTCGACACAGATCCCCACGTCCTTCCGCGCCCGGCGTGCCCACACCGTCGGCTACCCACGCCCAACGTCGTGCGGCGTGCGACCACGCCGCCCACCGGCTCGGCATGGCCGACTCTAGCTCGGCTTGGCAGCTTGGGCGGCCCCCGCCGCCCTCCCCGACGGCGGCCATGGATTACTGGCAAAGAACGCCCCCAAGGCCGACCATGGACAACAAGTACTAAATCCCATGGCTTCCGCCTGATCGCCTCGGGCGGGTGGAGCTTCCTTCGCCGAGGGGAGGGTGGGGGCGCTAGGGCCGCTCGCCTCGGGCGGGTGGGGCCGCTTTGCCGAGGGCCCGGCGGGTTGGTGTGCTCGCCGTGGGGGGAGGGCGCCGTCCGAAGCTCGCCTCGGGCGGGTGGGGGCGCTAGGGCCCGAGGGCCGGGGGGGGTGGGGGTGCTATGCTCGCCGTGGGGGAGGTGGCGGACGGGAGTGTCGAGTCAAAGAAGAAGATCCGTCCGCCACGATTCATTTTTTGCGCCGCCCCCGTCTGGCCCCGTGAAAATGAGCCTCGTGCAAAGAGGATAAGGGCAGGGGTAAGAAGGAATAAAGCAGAGAAAACTTAGCGATGGTATTTTAGCGGATGAGTCACGCTTTCATAATGGTATATTGTCGGCCCCGCTATGCGAAATGGTATTTTCTTCGGCCCACTTCTCATAATGGTAGATTTCCCATTGGCTCCTCACTGCAAGCTTGACCCAATGCCATGGCCGCATCCACCGTGGTTGTCCACCTTGCCCCCAACCTAAAAGCGCCGTCGGGGGAACCGGCCGCCGGCTGCGTCCCCCCGGAAAGCGCTGACAAAAGGGTAGGGTCGTCCTTCCGGGATAGGGAATCTTCCAAAACAACTACCGATGAGGGCCAAACCATCATGGAGTTTTTTTGCCGGCTCCGCCCATAGACTCTCCGCCCCGCCGGGGGGGTCCCTAGGGCCGTGTTTGATTTGAGAGGCGAGGGGGGCCCGTCGGCCAGGCCGTGGCCAGCCATGGCCAGGCTCATATCGCACAAAGCTCTTTGTTTGATTTCTATGCATGAGATGAGCCAGACTCAGTTGAGATCATGTTTGATTTATGGTCCAAGAGGTATGGATACTCTCACATACACATTTTCGTAGACTTACCACGTCACTCTTCTCTTTGACATTTCGTCAAGCACATGATGAGCATGGTGGGCGGCACGCTCCCGTTGATGCGGACCTCGCGCATCGCTCCTTCTCTGCGCGGCGCCGCCGCCGCGCGCGTGCACCTCCGCCACGGGGTCGTGAGCCCTTCGCTAGGCGCACCTCACGCCGTGGGTGTGGCTCCACCGACCGCCCGCGGTCGCAGCTCACCCATCGCGGGAGGGAATCACGAGGGAGGGGCCGTGTGCGGCGAGCTCGTCGCCGGGGCTCCCTCGCGTCGCGTGCCACGGTGGGGGATCTGGCGTCGGTGCTCCTCCTCGCCCGCGCGTCGCCCGGTGGAGGAAGGGCCCGCACGTCGGGGCCCTCCACATCCGCGTGTCGCCGGTGGAACGAGCCACGCGCCGGCCGGGTGCTCCTCCTCGCCCGCGCTCGCCGGTGGAGGAAGGGGTCTCATGTTCCTCATCATTGTCATCAGGAAAAAAAAGGTTGAAGCGAAGTTGAAGCCAAAGGGGGTGACGGGATGCGGCGAGAGCACGCGTGTGATGCGAACGAGCACGGCTGCGGAGAAACGAAGGCGCGGCGTTGGGCGAGCCAAGAGAGAGAAGGGATTTTGCATCCCGAGGACCGGTGAACTCTGGTGCCAAAGAGATCAAACACCCCACGGGCTCGGGCACACTCTTTTTGGCCCATATCAAACACGCCCTAGGGTTCCCCAATCCACCAAATCCACGCAAATTGGGAAAAGTCTACATCACCTCCTTAACTATGGGTGGTAGACTACATAACCCCGACCTATGAAGCGGTTTATATCACCCACGAACTTTCCAAAACGGTCAAATTACCCCTAAAAAGTTTTTTGAAAAATCGTAGTAAATCATAGAAACATTGTAAAATGGAAAATCAATTGTGTTAGACTCGAATGAGTAGATCTACACAATGAACATATAATATGGTATGCTTTAGTTCATTTTTTTGCTGCATCTTTAGATTTATACTTTTCTTCGTAGTTGTAAAAAAATGTACTAAAGCATACCATATTATATGTTCATTGTGTAGGACTACTCATTAGAGTCTAACACAATTGGATTTTCCATTTTACGATTTTTTTCTATGATTTACTATGATTTTTCAAAACTGCTTTAGGGGGTAATTTGACGAGTTTTGAAAAGTTCAGAGGTGATATAGACCGTTTCATAGTTTGGGGGTTATGTAGTCTACCTCCTATAGTTAAGGGGGTGATGTAGACTTTTTCCACTGCAAATTCGAGCCAACTCTTCTGGATCGGCAAGGATTTAGTTGGGAGAGTTTACACCGGCGCAAGTTGTGGTTATGATTAGCTGTTGCTTGCGTATCTTGGTTAGGTGGGATAAGTTCCTTGCTTCTAGAAATTATGGTCTTGATTGGAATGGCTCAAAATCTTCCCAAATCTCAGATCTAAGCTTGCGCCTTTTAATCCGATGTGGAGACCCTAATGGTTGGCATGGAAAATATGCGCTACATAGACGAACAGAAATATTTTTCTGTACATATTTTTTCATGTAAAATTGTGTGCTACGTGGGCCACGGGGATTGAACCCACGACCTCGGATTGTTGTCTTGACCCCCCCTACTACGGCAGAGTGTAGACACATGTATGTGTCCGTATTGGGTTCGGATCTACACATATTATACACAATCGAGTGAAAGTTAACTATTTGAGACCCTAAAACTGATTCAAATAAAAAAGTGGTCATTTATAAAGTTTCATAACTTTTCGATATCTACAATTCTTATTTAGCAAGTATTTCCACTTGAGGTCGCTTTTTATGAAATTTGAATTTCAAATTTGAGACATTTGAAGCGTAGTTTTTGCATGACAAGATGATTTCAAATTAAAAAGTGATCAACTATAAAGTTTCATAACTTTTCGAGATCTACAATTCTTATTTAGAAATTTTTTTTTTTCCATCCGAGGTCATCACGAAAACTTCAAATTTCAAATTTAGACATTCAAACTCACTTTTTGAGGCATCAAATAAGGTCAATTGAAAAAGTGGTCGACAACAAAGATACATAATTTTTCGAGATCTACATCTTTTTGTTTAGATCATTTTCCCATCCGTGATCATTTTTTTAAAAAAAATTTTAGTGTCTCGTTTTTCAAATTCGCAACCCACTATAGGGGCGTCTCAATATAGAGTCACTTTTTTTGTGGACATCGGTATCAGGGGTGGCTCAAAAAAAAAACCACCCCTACTATCCCATTAGTAGAGGCGGGTGGTCCTGTGAGGGAAAAAAAAATATTGTACGGTCACTTTTAGGTAGAACCGCCCCTACTTAAAAATCTGGGCGTTCTTATAGTGCCTTTCTACGTAGTGATTAATGATCCTGGTAGAAAACTGGCTTCATTCCAATACGATTGATGCCAAATTTAGCTTAGTGTGGATTAAATGAAAATGTTATGTATCAAAATAATTTGAATGAAAAAATGTTTAAATTTCCATTTTTCTTCGTTCAATTTTTTTTTTTTCTAATTTTCAATTCTATCATCTCGCATTTCTTCAGCCCAAAACTTCTTATTAACTTTCTCAGCATCTCTCACGGTCTGATTTTTTTCCAAGTAACTTGATTGTATTGGTGTCTAACAAATGATATTAAAACATATCAATAATGCAAGAACTTTGACACAATTTGCTTATTCCATCAAGTTAAAAATTACGCTGCACTCCTCCAATGCAAGTTCATTTTTCATTTTCGTATTACATGAGAAAGATTCATTTTTTCATCTTCATATTACGGTAATGAAATGGTTATTATTTGCTGGCTGTGAACTGGTTCATTTCATCATTTGTGGTCGACTGCTGCTAACTCTCTCTCATCGCCTCTGCACTTAAATATGCAGCACTCGTATTTCCAGTTGCCAAACTCCATTAAATTAGGGTAGCGAATTTGTTTGTGGCCTAAGAGCATCTCCAAGAGTACCCTATATTTTCCTCCCAATATTCATGTGTTTACTCCCAAAAAGAATTAGATTGAAAAAAATTACTAATCTCCAATAAGTACTCTATAATTTTCTTCCAAAACCAAATTTGGGCCCACTAGATGAGTTTAGTTGGCCGGGTAGTTGGGGCTCCTCCTCCGCTCGCTCGTGATTCAGGCCGACGCGAGCACCTTTCTCCTCTCGCGGCACATCACAGCGCGCACCTTTCCCCTGTGCGCTCATCAGGAGACAGTCGTCAGGCCATCTCGCGGCGCCGGTGTCGACCTGACAAAGATATGAGCAGGGATCACGCGCTACGCAACAAGACGGACCGCCGGCAGATCAAGTCGGACGTGGAGAGGCAGGGCGACTTCATCCGGTTCCGATCAAGGAAGTGGAGGGCACGGCGTTCGTGGGCACCGAGGACGTCGCCAGCTTCGTCAAGTGGCTGGACGACGAGCTAAATCGCCGGTCGATCAGCTGCTAATCAACTCGATCGCATGCAGGTGCATGGACGAGCGATCGCATGCAGGTGGACGAGCGCGCGGTGCTGAAGCACTTCGAGTGGCCGGAGCACAAGACGGACCGGCGCGCGGCAGCAAAGACACGAGCAGGGGACAGATGGATTTCCATGCGCGGAAATTTCACCGCCGACGAGGACCTACGTTTTGCGCGCGAGGAAGGATACGCGCGCGGCCTCGCGTGCGTAAATATAAGCGTGATGGAGGGATTTTTTCCGCATGCCCAAAGATTGGGAGGTCATATAGGGTACTGTTGGAGCATCTTTTTTTCATCTTTTCCCAAAACACTAGAATTGGGAGGGCATATAGGGTACTGTTGGAGTTGCTCTAAACTAAATTTGTTTTTTTTATACCCATAGATGGATGAAGACGGATTCTTGTCGGGCATTCTTCTCGATGGAGAAAGTGGTGTTGTTCCTGGTTTGGACGAACTCAACATTCCGTTCGCACAAAACGATCATAGTACTGAATTGAAGGCTGCGCATGTGATCCTTAACTGCTTACGGCTCCGTTTGTTTGTTTTTCTTTATAAACTTCAGAGTTTTTTCCTGTCGATGCAGTAAACAGAAACGAATAAGAATGGTGTCTCTTGAAATTTATCTTGCTATCTCTTGAAATTATCTTGCGTGAGAGCAAAAGCACAGAACATTCAGATGGCAAAGCAGGGAGGGGTGCAGCCTGCACTGCATGGCCATAAAAAGAACAAGAACTTGTGGCGCACCATGCCAAGAAAGTGAGAAAACCAAATGGACTCCCAGATTAAAACAGAAAGTCTTATAAGTAATATTTCGAGCAATCAACTGATGTCAAGACAGACTCGGTACTGACACGCAACCACTGTCTAATGGCATGGAAAATAACAATGTTAGACATATTGAGTGACCATGCATGGCATCTATCTCAAGAACCACGGAGGTGGAGCACCAGAGAGACGGTAGCCTCTTTCTTTATGTTATAATCTGCCAAGGTGCGGCATTCCACCAACTGCCTGCCACCATAGATGAGGCATTGATCGTCGGGAGGAATTCCATCCTTCTCATGGATCTTCGCCTTGACATTGTCGATAGTATCCGAGCTGTTAACCGCAAGAGCAAAAGGTCATTCCATCAAGCTTGTTCACGAAGATCCGCATCAAGCCTCTTGCCATTGGGTGGACAACAAGGATAAGGGTGGACTCCTAGCAAATGTTGTGGTCCACTAAGGTGGACTTATCCTCTAGTTGTTTGTTGCCGAAAATGAGGAACTGCTGGCCCTTGGGAAATCCCAAACTATATTCAATCTTGGCCTTCACGTTGTCAACAGTATCTAAGCTATGAACCTCAAGAGTGATGTTCGTGCCTGCTAGCGTATCCATTACATGGATCTTCATCTTTTCTTGGATGTCAATCGTCGATTGATGGTGGATGTCATAATCTGCCAATGTAAGGTTGTCGTCTAGCGGCCTTCCACCAAACACAAGGCAGTGTTGTTTCAGAAACTTTGCCTTAACACTATGCAAGGTATCTGATGGTCGGACGCTGAGACACGTTGTCTTGCCAGTGGGGCTCCTCACAAATATCTTCATTCTGTGTAAGAATCACAATTATTTAGATAAGAATGTTATATTTAGCTATGCAATGATACAAAAGTCAATGGTTCCAAGCAGTAGTAGAAGCAAGAACCCATATATAGTAAGGAGTAGATGCAAGAACAGATATTGATGCGCAAATACATTGTTTATACAGAACAAGTTGCTGCATGTTTATCCATTATCTAAAAAGAACAAGTTGCTGCACTAAGCCTAGATGCAAAGTAAGTCTTAAGCAATCACTAAAGAAATTGTGTGTACAATGAAGAGATAAAATGGATATCCAGTTCTCATCTTGTTTAACACTGTGTGTACAATGAAGAGATAAAATGGATATCCAGTTCTCATCTTGTTTAACACTTTCTAAATTAATAGAACTGACGACGAGTGAATGCCAAATCAACCAAGAGGACTCTTAACATTACAAAAGCTAGCACACACTTTGTAGTTGCTGTTATGCAACTATCTAAATTGAAATAGAGAACATGCAGCCCTTAATTGCCACCAGCAACAGAAATTAAATGCAGATGCTTTTGTTTAGGCTATAATACAATGGCAAAAAGAAAATGGCAACAACTCAAGCAGCAGGAAGTAGAAGAAAAGGATAAATCTAGAGTTTGAGCTATGCTTATCATAATATCATACATGTAATTCCATAATGTATAGGCAGAATATATTTAAGAAAATATAAAGCATGTAATTAGTTACCGTGGCAAGGGAACGTAACAGGATTGGAATTCCAATCTAATACTACACCTATTTTCTCTAGATAAGCAAAATTCCCCGCAAGAAAAAACAATGAACAGTTACAGTACTCTCAATCTAACCAATCCAAAGATTCAACAAATCCCATGATGCTAGTAGTATGTAGAGATGCGCAAACTTAAAACAGTTCTCGTGTGTACCTTTATGCAAACAACAGCAATTAACAACAGTTCTCGTGTGTACCTTTATGCTAGTCTATTTTTTTTAGTTTTTGTTTGCATAAATGTCGAAGCATATCAAATCTAAAACAGTTCTCATGTGTACCTTTATTCAAACAAGAAAAATGATGAACAGTTACACTATTCTCTATCTAACCAATCCAAAGATCCAACAAATGCTATATATGATGCTAGTAGTACTTAGAGATGGGAAAAATCAGCTCTCGTGTGTGTACCTTGCTTGAGTTAACGAAATTGCTAGCTCTTGTGCGATTCAACTATGGCAATAAATTTGATATGCTTCGACATTTATGCAAATTTTACTCATTAAGTAAACGATTAAACTAAAACTAAAAAATAGACTAGCATTTTCCAGTACTCAACTGCTTAAATACATAGACAGTGTAGTGCACGTTACACAGATACAAAACTATGTAAACATTGTCATACAGTTATTATTATGATTTAATTTGCATCATATATTGTTGCCGTGCGACTCCTACAGCACAATTTTAATATGTTTAAAGCAACCAACTTTTTTACGATGCAATCAAATGTATACTAACCGTAAACTCGTAGTTGGTACAATAAAAATATATAAAAAAACTATAATAATTGCAACAGAATGTAGGAGCAAGAACCAGTTATCTAAAAATAATACAAGCAGGAACGGAATGTACGGCATAAATACATTATTTACACAGCGCAAGGAGTTGAAACAAGCCTAGCATGCAAAGTTAAGTGTTGAGAAATCATTAGAAATTACATGGTTCAGACAGTTCTGTACATTGTGATCAGATGAAGCGAATATGCTAACTAGAAACTCTTTCTAATGCAAAATCAGCCAAGAAGACGCCAAAGTTACAGATGCTAGCGCACACTTCAGAGTTGCTACAATAACGCATCCATCTAGCTAGTTACTGAAGAAATAGATCAAAGCGCCCTTAATTTCCAGCAGCAACTGAAGTTATAAGAAGATGGTTTGGTATTGATTTTGTTTAGGCTATAGAACAATAAGCCAAAAATGACAACGATTCAAGCAGGTATATAGTAGCAGGATAAATAAAAGATAAATCTACAATCACAAAATTGACATGTTATTCCTCTATGTGTACGCAAAATATAATTAGTTGCCGTAGCAAGGATACATAACAAGAATTCCAATCTGACACCATACTCCATCCTTCTCAAGATGAAAAAATTTTCCCTCAAGAAACACACAGTATTGTCAATCCAATCCAAAGACCCACCAGAATAGATCATATGAGATGAGCGACAAATTCCAGCAAAACCCCCCCTTAAACCCTACCACATAAAGGATTACGAACTGCTAGAATTAGAGAGGTGAGAGGCGGAAAAAAAGGTTGCGTGCCTGAAGTCGACGAATTGAAGCTGGATCGATCGGATCTGTGGGCGTTCCTGCTTCGGACGGAGGGGCCAAGGGAATGGTTTAAGGTGACGAGAGCAGGGGCCGGTGGTGGGGTTAAATAGCAGAGCCAGCAGGCAGGTGATGTGAACACTCCTGCCTCCAGTGGAAGAAGGAAGATGAAAGATCGGAACGGAAGTGGCGATCCAACTGCACGCATGCATTGCCATTTACTGCTCGCTGCAGTTTTTATGCTCATCGGAAATTACCACGCCGGCGCCCCCTAGGCTCCAGTCCATTCGTGCTCCGCTCGAGGTGGCCCGAGACTCAAATTCAGCCCAAACCATTCCGGGGATTTTACATATATATACCATTATAACGGTGTCGTCTTACTCGAATATCACTCTTATAATACGTCTTACAAATCTATCATCCCTTATTTCACGCTGCGTCTTACATATTTACCACATTTGCCTACGTGGCATGCCATGTCGGACCGAGACACTCAAACACAGTAAGTTGACGCGTAGGCAAATGTGGTAAATATGTAAGACGCGCGTGAAACAAGGATGATAGATTTGTAAGACGCATTATAAAGTGATATTCGAGTAAGACATAACAGTTATAATAGTATATATGTAAAATCCCCAACCATTCCTCAACAGATAATGGGCTTCTAACTTTCTATGAAGATGATGATAATGGCCTTCCTAGCCCAAATACGGCCCATAAAATAAGAAAAACAGTAGTTGTCGTTCACCTGGGCGTCCGTCTTTTTACAATTCAGCCCTTTTTTTGAATAAATTTTTCATTTACCCCCCGAGCGGCGTATTTGCATCTTTGGACCACGAGGGTCGGAGCGAGCTTTTGGCGCCGAGGTTGAGCGTCTCGGCGCCGCCCCGCATGGCGCCGAGGTGTTTGGCCGGAGACACGGTGGGCGGACGAGGTGGCGTTGGCGTGGCAGGACCTCGGAGCCACATATCTTGGCTACGAGCTTAGTGCCACATATCTGGGCGGAGGCGAGCCACAGCTCGGCTCCGGGGGCCTAATTGTAAATCGCGCTTTACAGAACCCATTCTCCCTCACCCCCACTCATTCCAAATCCCCTCAATCCAAATCGCGCTGTGCCGGGGAACGCCGCCGCCGCCGCCTTCCTTCGCGCCGCCGCCGCAAGACCGCCCCGCCGCCGCCCACCGCACCGCCGCTGGTCACGGAGTGTCGCCGGCCGCCTTCCGCCTCCCAGGGGCCTCCTCCTCCACTCCATCCGGCAAACCATATGCAGGGCCACATTGAGTCTCCCCATGAGCGTTGGGGATTTAGGAAGCTGCTGGAGCACTTGGGGAAGCTGCTTATCTGGATATCGATGCTAGCTAATGCTCGCTTCTGATTTCATTTCAAGTTCCAGAGGGCTCATGGGATTGCCACTACTGCCGATGCGTATTGTGCATGTCAAATGATGATCAGGGCTTGTACACATGCCAACCAGTGGCGGAGCCAAGGGGGGCTGGCAGGGGCCATGACCCCCTAACATGTGGCACCAAAAATTCTAAGTGTGTCTTTGTAATTTTTATTTACATTTAAAAGAGTGAATATGACAAATTGTTATCATATATACATATTAATATCCTATAGATCGTAAAAATCATACTAAGCACAATTATATTAAATTAAAATAACTTATATGAACAAATCTAGAAGACATTAGATAATAAAATTCCTCTATAAATACATATGAAAAACCACCGGACCTTGATGAGATTTATGAAATCATCGTAGATCTTTGTTGTTAACGGGCATCTTTGCGTAACACTTGAAAAAAATAGCATCTTAAATCTTAGAATACATATAAAATTAAATGTGGGCATCCATGTCAAGTCGATGAATTAGCCTAAAAGGTCACCATACAAACTTGACTAGTTGAGTTGTGTTCATTTTTTAGAAGTTGGAATTTTGTAGTTGGGCCCCCTTATATATAATTTCTGGCTCCGCCACTGATGCCAACATTCTACTCTCAACTGCAAATGATGATCAGGGCTTCATGAAAACGAACTGATGGGGGTGAATTGACAAAACCTCTGCACTGCAGATCATGAGATTTGTTGTCCATCCCTAATTTTACTGTCAAGGACAAGTGGCGTCCCCACTAGTGGATGAGGAAAACTAGAAATTGCATGCTGGGGTTTTGAATCCGGACCTCTTCTCTCACGGAATCAAACCATCGGGCTAGCGTATGCTTCCTGATGAAATTTTTTAGACCAAAGGATTACCCTGCTTTATATTGAAAGCAAACCGTAACTGCTGGGATTACCAGCTTACAAAGTCAAAGAGCGCCCTCAGCACTCCGCCCACAAGGTCTACATCTTTACTACCTATAAAAAACAAAACGTGGACATTTTTTCGTGCGGTAAAAACTTTCAACCGTCCCTCTGCCTCCCGTGCGAACCAAGGCGCGCCCTCCCGTCCGTGCGATATGGAAACAATACTTCCCAAAAATTGCCACTCTTTCACAGCCCACCGGATCTTGGTTCGATAAATGTCATCCATGCCCTAAAAAAGGAAACCACGCATAATAAGGAAATTAATCGCGCGGTTAGGAAACCAACGCGCGGCACAAATAAACCCATAACGCGGTGTTCGTGGAAAAGGAAATAAATGCATGACAAAAATAGAAGGGAGAAATCACGTATGACCCCAAATCTCCTCCCCGTGCGACCGATCTCTCCTTCACCTGCAAATCTCTTCCCCGTGTGATCTCTTCTCCCTGCTATTCGATGCCACCATGCGACTGCGCCGTCATCCCCGTCGTCCTCGCCGCCGGAACACCGCCACATCCACTAGGCCCGTGCCGTCATCGCCATCGTCCTCGTCGCACGTCAGCGCCGACGGAACACAGCCGCATCCACGACGCCCGCGCTGTTATCCCCGTCGTCCTCTTCGCCGTGCGTCAGCACCGCAGGAACGCCGCTGCATCCATGATGCCCGGGCTGTCATCCCCGTTGTCCTCATTGTTCAGCGCTGCTGGAACACCGCGGGATCATCGGTTGGGGAGGTGGGTACAGCGTCGCCCATAGCCGGCAGCTTTGGCGCAGATGGTCCGACTGGAGATCATCTATATGGTTGATATAATGGCGAGCAGATTTTTTGTTGGATAGTTTAGGCCTTCATCCTGATTCTGTAAAGTTTTGCTGCTATTCTTTTGTCTGATGAGATTTCTCCTATTGTGACTTCTATACTCTTTTACCCTCCAGGTTGAATGCTCCTCATAACAACAAGTATGGACTGCTGTAGTGATACAAGTCTAGGATTTGAGAAGATGGTGACTCTCTCGCAGAAGCAGTTGTAGTTCATTAGATAGAGGTACCTTTCCTCACTATTTGTAAACTTTATTTTGCATTTTTGTATAAGTTGTTGGAAGTCAGGGGATCAGTGCTTGTTTTTGGATCTAAGGTAATAAGCTAAATGCATGGCTGTGGAATTATTTCTACCATAGAATCTATATTTGTGCCATGGATTATCTGTGTAAAATAAACTTGGATCAGTTATGTTTCTGATTTTTTTTTTACCAGATTTGTTTACTGAACAAATCCAAGGGTTGTATTATATTTTTGCATTGAATAGTTTGCTAGGAAAAAAACTGGTGCAACCCATAGACAGGATCGCAAGAATTGTTGTGGAGACTTTTGTCATTGTCTGCTTTCTACCTTTCTTTAGGTGTTCGTTGGATATGTTGTCATGCTCTAATTTGACATTCAGTTTTGTATTGTCAATTCTCTGGTTGTGCTCCTAGATTAACTATATTCCTACAATTGTCATGGGTTTGCAAGCACAGATCTAATTAGATGAAAAGTACCTTGAATTGATGATTGATAAAAGTATTTGCAGGGCTTCTGTTTTCAGGGAGTATATTGAAGTAGGGAATGGCATGAAGATCAATAATACAAGGAGGTAGCACAGCAGGGGAAAGTTGCACCAGCAGGTGCGTTCCAAATATGTACACTCAGGTTCATATTAAAACTTTGTCAAACCTATGCTTCTAGGTAGACTTTTATATATTGGTCATTTTTTTGGAATTACAAAACTGGAAATATTGGATTGCTTATCTGTGTCATGCAAATGTTTACGTAAAAATATTTCAGATGGAAATTCTTTTTTGATCTCCTAACTGCTGTTTTTTTTTGAATCTCATTCAGGAACCACAAGGTTTAGTAACAATAATAGTGCCTTTGCAGGTGAATTCAGTGTTTCATCATTTTGGTGTGATAAGTTACCAAGTACAAAACTTGCTTGCGACCATAGACATTAATGAGGACCCAGGTGATGTGCTGGTGGGCATGACTCTGCCTCGATGTCCCATTTGAAGCTATTAAAAATGTTTGCCTGATTGCTTCGCAACCCAGTTTACCTGCGTGCTTCAGTTCGTAAGAAATGTAGTCTAACTCAAAATGGTCTTATGCACTATGCAATTTAGTTTAACTTCTCCATGGTTTATAAACATTGTATTTCCTTCTGAGTGTTTGTGTTTGTCAGTACCGTCATTCTTCAATTGAGTATCGATAATATTTATGGACTCAAAATCTTCAGTGGGCTTGTCTGTTTTTTATGCGGGGTTCAGAGTACATTTCAGGGTCGCTATGTACAAATCACTTGTAGCTGAGGTGCCCAACACCAAACTTCTCGCTGGCCCCTAATGCCTAATGCTCACTTCCTAATAGTGGTAACAACCTATCATCCCTAGCCTTTTGAAGAAATGTTGTCTGGCATTTTTTCCTTTTTAGATGCAAGTACAAAGTTTTAGATATTCCTTTGATCAAAGTAGTTTAGGCATTAATGAAACTGTTGCTTTTTAATACAAAAATAACACGCCACTCTTCTTCCTTAATTCGGTTACAAAAATATTTTATTACTCAATATCCCTTCACAAAAATCAATACTCACTATTGCCCTAAGTTTTCTGGCCACTTCAGCATCCCCATTTCAGATCGCAACTTTAGATTTCCCTAAAATTTATAGTTCTGTCTCCCGTTGGCTAGCATTGTCTGTGACTCTCTGGCCATGTAAGATTTGCATTTCTACTAAGATAGTTCTCATCCTGTAAATAAATCACATGTACTAATCCTAATTATTCAAACAAATATATATCACTGTCTTGAAAGAATGATCACTGTTCTATGGTCTAATTCTCACTTTTCTTTTAATTTTCTTCAACGATGGTGAAAAAAAATTGGCAGAAATTTTCATGCTTTTAATAGTAGGTATAGATTTTTAGAAACAATAGATTATTTAGGTGAGGGGAGAGAAGCGCGGCGAACACAAAGACTTTGATAGAGTTAGTGTGATGCCGCGTTCTCGGTGACTTGATTTCATATTATTGTTATCTTATCATGTGATCCGTGTGTTTTTAGATAAAATTTAGTTATCCCGTAGCAACGCGACGGGCGCTTAACTAGTAGAACTAAACAGATAAAACTAGAATGAACACAACCAGGAGAAAACACAAGATTACAGGGGTTCCTTGATTGTTTACAAGAGCGAATTAATGACCCCAACTATTTAGAAACAAAAGCTATCATGTTTTTCATCGAACTTCCTGATTGTCCTTCTCCTGCATTTTCTTCCCCTTGCCATCTCCATTCTTGCGCGGCTTTTCCACCCCGCACTACTACTACAAAAACAAACTAAGAGAGCGCTGGTTTGAACATTAGGGGCGGTTCATAATTTGAGCCGCCCCTAATGTATGCTGAAAATCCGGGGTAGAAACAAAACCGCCCCTAATGTTAGCACATTAGGGGCGGCTCATGTTACGAGCGCGCCCTAATGTGACTTGACACATTGGGGCGGTTCTATTTGAGCCACCCCTAATGTATCCTCACATCGGGGGCGGTTATATATCAGCCACCCCTAATGTGATTCGAAATCGGGCGGTTCTATATTCAACCACCCCTAATGTATTTTGATCAAACTTGATCAAACGAAGCACTAAATGACCTCAAATCGAAAATATTTGAATACAAAAAAGTTGTATATAGAGAGTGTAGATCTTGACTAGCTACACAAAAGTCGGTGTTCGCGACTTTTGAAGATGAGAACATCTCCAAAAGGGGGTCTTTAGTTTGAATTGGAAAAGTCAAACTTGGTCAAACGAGGTCAAACGAAGCACTAAATGCTCGCCTATATCCAAACTTTCTCAACTTTTTTTTGTGGTCACTTACACCCAAAAATATGGCCCCACGCAAAATCCTAGGCTTTTTAGTCATTTTTGAAATTACCATATTTTTTCTACGTGTCGCTTTGCGACCAAATATGGTGAATTACACTTTGAAAACATAATAATTTCACACCGGCCTCCACAAGTTTTGCCTCCTAGGGCACAAAGAGACCTTGCAGCAAAGTTTGGCACCATTTCAGGTCTTTTTGGGGTGGTCGTAGTTCAACGTATAATTACCGGGAGAAGTCGCGCGGTAATTAAAATAATCAGAGAAAATGACCAAACAATTTCAGAAAATTCTCAAACTTGGCGGTGCCTTCACACATGCCATGTAGACACCTCAGAAAAAGTTTGAGGCCGATAGCACACCGCAAAGCGCACATGCCACACAATCATGAGAAACCTAAGTGTAAGGATAGGGTTCGGGTGAAAGGTTCAAGATACCACTATGAAGCACGCCCGCTCTCCGCCTATGTACAAACTTTCTCAAATTTTTTATGGTCATTTACACCAAAAATATAGCCCCACGCAAAAATCCTAGGTTTTTTAGTCATATTTGAAATTATCGTATTTTTCTTTCGTGCGGTTCGCGACTAAATATGGTGAATTACACTTTGAAAACACAATAATTTCGCACCGGCCTCCACAAGTTTTGCCTCCTAGGGCACAAGAGACCTTGCGGCAAAGTTTGGCACCATTTCGAGTCTTTTTTGGGTGGTCGTAGTTCAACGTATAATTACCGGAGAAGTCGCGCGCAGAATTAAAATAATCGAGAAAATTACAAACAATTTCGAAAAATTCTCAAACTTGGCTGTGCCTTCACACATGCCATGTAGACGCCTCATAAAAAGTTTGAGGCCGATAGCACACCGCAAAAAAACACACAGCCACACAACCATGAGAAACCTAAGTGTAAGGATATGGTTGGTGAAAGGTTATGTATACCACTATGAAGCACGCCCGCCCCGCCTATGTCCAAACTTCCTCAAATTTTTTTTTGTGGTCATTTACACCCAAAATATGGCCCCACATAAAATCTTAGGTTTTTTTTAGTCATTTTTGAAATTAGCATATTTTTCTACGTGCCGCTTTTGCGACCAAATATGGTGAATTACACTTTGAAAACACAATAATTTCGCACCAGCCTCCACAAGTTTTGCCTCCTAGGGCACAAGAGACCTACGGCAAAGTTTGGCACCATTTCAGGTCTTTTGGGTGGTCATAGTTCAACGTATAATTACCGGGAGAAGTCGCGTGGTAATTAAAATAATAAGAGAAAATTACCAAACAATTTCATAAAATTCTCAAACTTGGCAGTGCCTTCACACATGCCATGTGGACGCCTCAGAAAAAGTTTGAGGCCGATAGCACACTACAAAGTGCACATGCCACATAATCCAAGGTATTTATAAGATAATTGTAAAATATTTTATCACAAGCTACCAAAGTTTCCATGTCGTAATACACAAAAGCTGGAGGTCTTGATAATATGTTTTTATTAAAAATATTTAGTAATAATACAGTATACAATATAATATTTATTTTTTTTGAGAGTTTACGTACATTTCCAAACTAAAGAAAATGAAAAACATGAAATATTTTTGGGCTGATAGAGCTTTAGTTTAGCCCAAAATGCCAGATAAGCCCAATACTCTGAGAAGCCCAGCTATACCCTCCCTCGTTATCAGTCGTTCATCTCTGTAATCGATGGTTCAGATCGCATGACTCCCACAAACCCTAATTCCCCTCCCCTCCACCTCCTGTCCGCCACCCCTGTCCCCATCCCGAGCGCAGAGCACCACGCGGTGGAGTGCCGCTGCTGATCCCCGGCGGCGCGACCCCGACCCCCAGCGTCCCGACCTACCACGGATCCGCGGCCTCCTCTCCACCTCGCGCGGCTCGGCGGTGGCGCATCCCCATCCCTTCCGGCGTGCCCTCACTGCGGCCTCGGCGTCGCCCTCCACCGACGGCGCGCAGCGGCCCCTTCCACCGTCGGCGACGCGCGGCCACCCATGCCGCGTCGCGGCTGCTCATGGAGGGCGGCATCGCCGGATCTAGCGTCGAGGACTACGACGGCCCTTCTCCTCTCCCAAGGTGAGAACCCTTAGCATTTGTGCCATCCGCGGCTGCTACATCTACGTTGCGGCGTTTCTACGAGCGAGGCTGCTGCTGCACGGAAGCTGTACCGGCCCAGCGCAGCGCTTCTGCGGCGGCGGCGGCGGCACTTCTGCGGGCGACGGCGGGGTCCTGAGCGCGGAGGCAAGGTCGGCAAGCCGTCAACAATGTCAGAGCCAACTCATCCGAGTCCAGATGGAACAGCAGCAACACTAGGCAAGTTCTCCCCTGTTCTTCACTATTTCTTTTTCTTTGTTGCGATTTGGGAAGCAAGTTACTTGGTGAAATCTTGCAGTAGTGAAATCCACTCGTCACTAATGAAATCCATTCATGTTGGATGTACCATCTTTATCTATAGTACTCAGAGTTCATTTCTCTGTTATTCAGTCAGATTTTGTTGTTTGCGAGATGGATGTGTGCTGCATGGATGTGTGCTTGAGCACACGCTAGTAGATGAGGGTCAAATCGGTGCTTGGACATGCCCTTGTAAATGTTTCATAATCTCTGTACGGCTATTTTTAGTAAGATGTAAAGCTAAAAGATGTGTGCTGCATGGATGTGTGCTTGGACATGCTCCTGTTAGTAAGATGTAAAGCTAAAAGATTGTTACTGCAGCTATGGTTATGTCAGTCAGTTTGATCTGAATTTTATTTTGTGCTTGTTACTGCAGCAATGGCACTTCATTTTCTTGTTCGTTTTTCTTGTCTGAACTGCAGCTCGATTCAGTTCAGACCAAGCAATCCATTCTTTATTTAATTAGCCTTTTCAAACTAGTGTGCAAGCTCGGTTCAGTTCAGACTTCGGAGCAAGCAATCCATTCTTTATTTAATTACTGCAGCAATGGCACTTCATTTTCTTGTCTGAACTTTATTTGCAGCAATGGCTATTGTGGGACGAGAAAAAACTGATGGCTTAATGCTTTGTAAGGTATCTGTTCCATCACTTATTTGATATTGTCATTTCAGCCAAGGTTCTTGTTTGGCAGATATCTTATTTAGTTATTTGCAGAGAGGAAGAAGTTCCTCCTTTTCTATACCAGACCCTCGAACCAAGGTTTGTGCTGAACTACTGCATGATAATAGAAACTTAGTGCTTTGCCTTAGTTTCTTAATTTTCAGCAACTATTACAGGTTCAAGGTCCTTCGAAAATTGCTCGAAATGAATTTGCAGCTGGATCATGAACTGAAGTTATATGTAGGTTTATGTGAACTAGTTGTTTATCCAAGGCATTGTTCTCAACTTCAGTGGATGCCTAGTGCTTGTGACTTAGTGTAGCTGTATGTTTGTATATGACACTATCGTTTTTGTAATTTAATGTAACAGTTGAGAATTACTCGTGGATGTGTTGGAATTCAGCCCATTCATAATTATGGATTATTCTGTGAATTATGAAGATGATATATGTTTATTCTGTGAATTATTGCCTATTCTGTGAATTATATATTTATATTTTTTGGTGTGAAATTTAACACTAGGGCTGGTTTTAGATAAACCGCCCTATAGTTAGAGACATTAGGGCGGTTTGTGATGAGTAGAACCGCCTGCTATATCCACATTAGGGCTCTCGAGCCGCCGTTGAGACATTAGGCGCGTTTTTCCCAACCGCCCTAATGTCGACCGAACATTAGGTGTGCTTGCTTAGGGCGGTTGGAAAACCGCCTTAAAGTCCATCTAAAACCGCCCCTAATGTTGAGAATTGTAGTAGTGCCGCCATCTTCATTCTTGCATGATCACCATGCTTTCACGATCTCCCGGAGCTTGATGATTGCATCCTGCAGCTTCAACACCTCTTTCGGCTTCATCAGCTTCTTCCACTGTACCAAGTATCCCAACACACCATAAGCAATATTTTTAGGAGATTTGATCAGTTTATTATTGAAAACCAGATCGTTTCTAGCCTTCCATAAACTCCAACAAACAACAGCGAAAATAGTGATAACAATGGGGTCATTTATATATCGAAAAAGTCTATATAACCCCTAACGTATGGAGGGTGGTCTACTTAATACCATGAACTATAAAACCGGGTATTCTACACCCGAACTTTGTAATACGGGTCAAATAACCCCTAGCCGGGTATTGAAAGCTGGTTTGGGAAATCCCCCGCGTCGCCCTCCCGCTCGGGCGCGACGGCGGCACGCCACCCCTAAGCCGCCTCGCCGCCATCCACCGCGCCCCCTCGGGCCGCCGCCGGAGGGAAAGCCGGGAGGCCCGCGGCGCCCCAAGGACCCGGCGGGCGGGCGAGCTCTCGCCCGTAGGTGTCGCGCGCGCCCGTCGCGGGAGGCGCCAAGACCGGGCAATGGAGGCGCCGCCGGGTCGCCGGCGATTGGGGGATCGATGGCGCCGATCCCCCTCCGGCAGTGTATCCGGGCACCTCTAGCCTGGATCCGCACGCGCATGGGTGGCCGGGCGGCGCTCGCCGCTGGATTCGGGCGACGCGGTGATGGAGTTGCCGGGCCGGCTCGCGGCAGCGTTGTCGCCCGCGGGGCGGGCGGGCGCGTGGGGTGCTTCACCAAAGATCTCCGGGAGCCTTGTGGTGGTTGTGGCGGTGGGAGCTCGGGTGGTGGTGGTGGCGCCCGCCTTGCCGAGGTGCCGCGGGTGCCCCCGGTTCTGGAGTGGTGGTGCTCCGTGACAGCGGCAGCTGGTGGCGTATTTGGGTGGTGTAGTAGCGGCGCCGAGGTGTGGTTATGGTACCGGGCGCTGGCGCGGAGGCCGGCGGCATGGGGCTAGTGGCGCACAGCGTGACCTCGCGCGGACGGCGGCGGGCGGCGGGGCGGCCCCGCAAGGGGCGGGCGCTCTCTTCTCTGGCCGGGAGGCCCGTGTGGGAGCGCCATGGTCGGGCACTTCTCGGCCATGGTGGTCGGATTCGCCGCCGCGACATCCGTGCGGACACCGGATAGCGGTGAGATGGTGGTGCTCCCCTCCCTTCTCCTCGACGTCAGTGTTGTTCGGCGCCGCCGTGGTGGGGGGGTGGCTTGCGCCGGGTTCTCCGTGGCTGGTATCGCCTTCGCGGGGTGGCGTGGCGACATGGTGGGGAGGTACCGAGCCATTTCTTCGCGGAGGAGTTGTGGAGATGGCGGGAGCGCCGCCGCTTGTCGCGAGAGGGGCGGCGTTAGGTGCGGTGTGGATCCGCGAAAAGCCTTCATCGACATTCATGTTGGTGATAGTGGTGGCGGCGCCCTTGGGGCGT
Organism: Hyparrhenia diplandra; assembly: GCA_015847255.1. Taxonomy (NCBI): domain Eukaryota; kingdom Viridiplantae; phylum Streptophyta; class Magnoliopsida; order Poales; family Poaceae; genus Hyparrhenia; species Hyparrhenia diplandra. Next base: position 56,717 of record JADLZK010008701.1, read on the forward strand.
CGTTCTTCCTGCTGAGGACACCACTATGGAACACCGGGGCCTTTTGCATGGAGTCTTGGGGTGAAAACCGGTCCGATTATTGGACGAGCCACGGCGGTGTCCTCCTTGAGGCGTCGCTCACGGAGACTCGCCTCACCAATGGTAGTGTTGGTGGTCCGGATGGTCAGCGCGGTGACTTTGTTGGTGTGCTTTCGGTCGTTGTGCTGGCGGCAAGGTGCAGGGCCCATGGGTGCTAGTGACCGGAGAGTTGGCGTGCATGGTGGTGGTGATCTCGGTGCCGGCTGGGTGGAAGTGGTGCTTTGTGCGGTTCGGATATCCGAGTCCCGGGCAAAGGGATTAGTGGAGTGTGAGGCGTTGAGTGAGGCGAGGCCCCCGCGCAGTAGCCAAGAGTAGCTGTGGATCGGTGGTTTTCAATGGTGCCGTGGCGGGATTGTTTCGCCGACGCCCGCCGAGCTGGGGGATCGACTATCGCGGGTGTACGGCTTAAGGGTGATAGTTTCCGTGGTGGAGGAGTTCGTAGTCGCGGGCTTGTTTGCGGGCTGCGTTTGGCGTGGCACAGCGTTGGCGACAACGGCGCAGTTGCGGGCGGACGCTTTTGGCTCCTCTCCCGTGTGGTGGTGGTGGTGTGTGGGCGTGGTCGACGTCCCCAATCCGATCGCCATTGTGGATGGAGGCTCGTGTTGATGACCCAATCCAACCGAGCGGAGTGTCATGTGTATTTTCTCCCATCCGAGTTGTTGTTAGTTGTGTTTGAGTTGTTTTAGTTGGGTCGTTTCGACCAAGTTGAGTGGAGGAGTTGAGTAGGCGCTAGTTGTGGCGCGAGTTGAGTAGACTTGGTACCTAGGTGTGCAGTTGGAGTAGGGTACCCTCCACATTTATATGGTTTTTCTGGCCCGGTTTTGGGACAAAAACGGGCTGACACTTGCCTTTTCTTTTATTCGTCTAATAGAAATCACGGCAAAGCTTTTGCCGTCCCTTCTAAAAAAAAAAGAAAGCTGGTTTGGGTGGTTTTGGCAATCCACGTCGGACGTACGAGTACGGAGGGTTGCGCGGCTCTGGCCGCGATCTCTGGCGCTGCGAGCGATGGGCTCAAGGCCGCCAGCTCTGGCGGCGCGAGCTCTACAGGCCGCAAACTCTGACGGTGGCAGAAACATGGATGAAGCAAGTCACACAACCTTTTGGCGGCGCCACGAACCACCCGCCATGGCCATATGTCAGTTCCTCTGTTGGAGATTTGGACAAGAAAGCTGCTCGCGAAAAAAGATTTGGACAAGAAAGGAGATGCAAGTTGTTAGCTAGCATGTGACAGGCAGGCGAAAGTGATGGTCGTGATGCCTGTTCCCCATCGATGGAGGCCTGCACTGCCCGCATGATCGAATTGCTCCATGACGGACGGACGAGAGCGGCCATATATGTTCTGGCACGGGGGCGCGGACCTGCTGACAGGGAAGAACAATGAGGTGAACGAGGACAAGATCCGCGGCACAGTGAACAACGTTGTGCACTAGATCACGGAGCTCCTCTGTCGCCCGGCACCGTCCTCCCGTGCAGGCCCGACTGCGGCGGCGACGCTGCTGCCGATGTTGGACATGTCGGTGTTCCTGTTCGTCACAGTGCGCTGGGCCGAGGGCGGAGCGACGCTTGCGCGGCCTACGGCCACGGCTCCGCGGTGGCGGGGTTTGCTGGAGTGAGTAGGGTCACCGCCGATGGAACCGCGCAGACCACCAGGACGGGACCGGCGGCCGCCACCGAAGCCGCATACGCGAAGTGGTAGTGTGCCGCATCGCGAGGCATGCGCGGGCTTGTTCGAGGTGAGGTCCACGAGTAGCGCAGTCAGGTCGGCGGCAAAGTCCGCTAGAAGATGAGGAAGGGACGAAGAGCGCTGTGATTCTGTGAAGTTTCGCTCACAGCTGGGCCTAATGCCACGTCGTCATCAAAACCAGGCAGCATGGATTTCCATGTCAGCAATACCACCACTCAATACCACTCAGGGGGTTATTTGACCGGTATTACAAAGTTTAGGGTGTAGAATACCCGGTTTTATAGTTCATGGTGTTAATTAGACCACCCTTGATATGTTGGGAGGTTATATAGACTTTTTCCTTTATATATCCCTTCTCTCCTCCTATCATATCTTCTAAGCTGACCACTAAAATAGGTCTCTGGGCCCATCTCAGACTAATCCTCACCCAAACCCATATTAACTGAGCAATATTACAGTTGAAAAAAAGATGATTTCTGCTTCCATTTTTTCCACAATACTTGCACTTATCTGAACCCTTCCCTTTTCTTATGTGCCTTTGTTCACCAGTCAGTACCCTGTCATGCCAAATCATATAGAGAAACATTTTTATTTTCTATGGTAAGTGGGTCTTCCAAAGCTCTATCATGCTCATGTCAATCTGGCCAGAGTTCTTTATGAATTTATAACATGATTTTGTGGAGAATTTGCCTGAGGCTTCAAGGGACCACGTCACCCTATCATCATCTTCAGATAATGTTACTAAACTTAGCTCTTCCTTAAGTTCATTCCATTCTGCCACCTCATCAATACCAAGTCTTCTTCTACAATCAAAGTTCCACTCCACCTCTTTAAATTTGCTTACTGACTAGTCTTGGTTTCTGCTGATCCTGAATAATCTTTTAAATCTTATCTTTAAAGGGCATTCTCCCAACCATACATCATGCCAAAATCTTATTCTAACTCCATTACCAATGATCCATTTGGTTCCTTTTTCATACCAATCTCTAGCTTTCTCCCATCCTTGCCAGAACTGAGATGCACCTCTTACTTTAGTTTGGCAAAAACTCTTATCACCTAAGTATTTTTTCATGAGTAAGTTCAGAGCTAGATTATTCTCCCCACTGTCCAGCTTGTAGATCCATTTAGATAACAAGGCAGTGTTCATGCTTCTAGTATCAATAAACCCCAGACCTCCAAACTCTTTAGGAACTGACAAGGCCTCCCATTTGATCATGTGATATTTCTTTTTGTTGCCCACTCCTTCCCAGAAAAATCTACTTCTACTTGTATCCATCCTCTTATGAGTACCATCATGTAACCAATAGAATCCCATAAAATACATTGGTATGCTTGAGAGGCTTGAATTAATCAGAATTGATCTATCTCCATGAGATAGTTGTCTACATTGCTAGGTTTCCAACCTCTTCTCAACTTTGCTTGCTGGAACACCACCTCTTTTGACAGTCTTCTGTGGCTTATTGGAAGCCCAAGGTATTTCATTGGAAAGTTAGCCAGTTAGCAGTTTAGAGCATTAGCAATTTTTTAGATCTCTCTCTGCCTAATCCAATTGTGAACACCTCAGATTTGTTGTAGTTTATTTTCATGCCAAACAGCTCTTCATAGCAGAAAAGAATGAACTTAAGATGAGCAATGTCTTGGTCTGAATCTTGTATGAACAACACTGTGTCGTCAGCATACTGGAGATGAGTCATACCACCTTCAATTAGATTTGGCAAAACCCCTTTGATAACACCTCTATCTACAGCTTTCTCTAGCATGCCAGACAAACCATCAGCCACCAGATTAAAAAGAAGTGGAGAAAGTGGGTCTCCTTGTCTCAGCCCTTTGTAACTTCTAAAATATTTCCCCAGCTCTCCATTAAGATTAACAAAAACTCTTCCACCACAGACTGCTTTCATGATCCAATTGATCCACCTCTCATCAAAACCTTTTTCCTCATCACCTCTTCTAGGAAAGACCAACTCACCTTGTCATATGTCTTCTCAAAATCTAGTTTCAAAATGATGCCACTTTGCCTTTTTTTTTTGGATAATTCATGAAGAACTTCATGGATTACAACCACCCCTTCCAAAATAAATCTCCCTAGAATAAAAGTTGTTTGATTTTGACTAATAATCTTTCCAGACCACATAATTCAGTCTGTTAGTCAGAACTTTGGTAATAATCTTGTACGCAACATTCAACAGACAAATAGGCCTAAACTATCTAATATTATTTGCACCTTTAACCTTTGGGATGAGAGTAATGATCCCATAGTTTAACCTATATAAATCTAAGGATACACCTCTAAGGTCCTCAAGCATTTCTAATAAAGGAACTTTAAGCTTATCCCAAAAGACTTTGAAAAACACAGGGGAGAACCCATCAGGTCTAGGGGCTGCCTCATTCCTCATTTCTTTCACCACCACCTCTAATTCTTTTCTCTGAAAAAGGCTTTGTCGGGTGCCAAAATAAATGACACCCTCGACGCGATCGATCAAGGAAGTAATCAGCCTCGACACACCATCAGTAGGCAGGCCATCCTGAAAAGGTCCCGAGCCGAGGGCTCCCTCGGAGCGGGGAATCAGCGACTCGCCCGACCCCCCTCTTGGGAGGGGATTGGGTCGGTTCGCCCGAGACCTCCTCCGCCAGGCGTACCCCTCGGCGTCCGTCACTCGGCAACGGCCGCGACAGCAAGGACGAGCGGGATGTCCGCGCCTGACAAAGCTGAGCGCCCTGACACCCCGGATTCTCTCGCTAGAGGGGCCCCGCGGTGGTCAAAGTAACTAAATCTGAATATAGAGAGGGTAACTAAAAAGGAGCTGCCTCTCATAATATAATAATTTGAGAAAGGTTTTTTGAAATATGAATTAGGAGAGAACTAAATTATGAAATATCACAAATTAATGGAAGGAGCATTACCTCCAGGAGTACAGGGCCTGAAAAATCCAAAAAAAAATATAGTATTTATCATCACATATGCACCGCTGCAATAGATGAAGACTGCAGGCATGACATGAAGAGCAATCACAAGAAATTTCACGAACCAATACTTCTGAAAGCCCTCTAAACCTTTTATATTAATCATCTTATCAACAACAGTCATTTAGTAAACGAAAACTAAGACCAGCTGCTCTTGGTCAACAGGGAGGCAACAAAATCCTATATTTGACTTGAAAGGTGATTCCTTCCCAGTACCACATATTTCCAAGACCAAGAACCACCCAAAGCATCTCAATCAGAAGATCCAAAGAAAAATCGGTTCACCTTGGTTATCCCGAAACCTAGGGTTTCGTTGAAGCCGACATGGCCGCAGTCGTTGGGAGAGAGGAACGGAGAGCACGCGAGGGTGGGAGGGGAGCAGCGGAGGCACCAAAGACGCCACCTCAGGTCGGCCGCAGCGCGCAGGGGGAGCGGCCGCGCCGCCCGGCTTCATGATCTGCCGTGATCGGGATCTCGGGACGGAAGGGGAGGGAAATCGGAAGTGAGGCGGCGAGGGAGGTCCGTGGAGGAGGAGGACGGTGGGGAAGGGCGGCGGGAGGGGAGGGGGGCGCCGCCGCCGCTCGCTGGCCGGTCGCCCCGCAGCCGCCTGGGGACGGGGGACAGGGAGGGACGGAGGGAGAGAGCGGGCGTGGGAGGGAGGAGGCCGGGGATTTTTTTTTTTTTTTGCTAGAAGGGAGGCGTATATATTTGATGGAAATTTAGAGCGACGTGGCGCATTCCCCGCCAAGCGAAGGAGGCAGGTGGGTAAGCGTAAAATGGTAACAATTTCAGAATTTTCTCTTCTTCGGCCGGAGGATTTCTATATTACGGGGACCTAAGAGGAAAATAACCCAACTGAATTACTGTACAGCAGGGGCCTGGGCGGACCAATTCGAGATTTCTTCAAAATGGAGGTTGCTTTCTAGGAAAAAAAAATCCGGACCAATCAAAACTTTTAAGGCGACGTGGATGCTCTCCCTGGGCTGGGAAAATTTGGGCCTTACAGTTCTTTAATTAAAACATATCAACAATGCAAGAACTTTGACACAATTTGCTTAAAATTACCCTGCACTCCTCCAATGCAAGTTCATTTTTCATTTTTGTATTACATGGGAAAGATTCATTTTTTCATCTTCATATTACGGTAATGAAATGGTTATTATTTGCTGGCTTGAACTGGTTCATTTCATCATTTGGACCCTGTGGTCGACTGCTGCTAACTCTCTCTCATCGCCTCTGCACTTGGGCGGAAGAAGATTTGCAAGCCAGTTGATAGCGATGTCAACCTCAGAACCTGCAGGTCCAGTGCTAGTAAGTTACAAGCCGTGTGACGTGCATGTGGTCGGCTGCATATGCATTGACCTTGTGCAGTGTCTGTATTCCCTTGGGTACGTGATCTTCCTCGGAATCCTCGCCGGTGACATCACCTAAACGCTAAGGGCACGTACAACCCATAGACGGGGCTTTGTCTCTAAAAGCCTCGAATCCATCCGATATAAAGACATGGTGTACAACCCATAGACAAAAGTCCGTCTCTAAGTTATTTAATGCTTTGCACATGTGATCCTCCTGGGAATACCTTCAGTTTAATATATTTATCCCCTTCATCAACTTCTGTCAGGTCGTCAATTCAAGAGTTGTCAGCACTCAACTGCAGGTGGAATTGATCAGATGAATTGAATTGAAGGCTACGCATGTGATCCTTAACTGCTTACGGCTCCGGTTGTTTGTTTCTTTATAAACTTCAGAGTTTTTCCTGTCGATGCAGTAAACAGAAACGAATAATACTGGTATCTCTGGAAATTTATCTTGGTATCTCTTGAAATTATCTTGCGTGAAAGCAAAAGCAACTGGCAGTAAGCAATGACAAGAGATGCTGCTCACATAACATTCAGATGGCAAAGCAGGGAGGGGTGCAGCCTGCACTGCATGGCCATAAAAGAACAAGAACTTGTGGCGCACCATGCCAAGAAAGTGAGAAAACCAAATGGACTCCCAGATTAAAACGGAAAGTTAAAAACAATGGCTTATGTCAAGACAGACCCGGTACTGACATGCAACTACTGTCTACTGGCATGGAAAATCACAATTTTAGACATGTTGAGTGACCATGCATGGCATCTATCTCAAGAACCACGAAGGCGGAGCACCACATGCACGGTATCCTCATTCTTTATGTTATAATCTGCCAAGGTGCGGTCGTCCTCCAACGGCTTGCCACCATAGATGAGGCGCTGCTGGTCGGGAGGAATTCCCTCCCAATATTGGATCTTCACCTTGAAATTGTAGATAGTATCCGAGCTGTTAACCCCAAGAGTGATGGTCTTTCCGGTTTGCGTCTTCACGAAGATCCGCATCAAGCCTATTGGGTGGACAACAAGGAGAAGGGTTGACCCTCGCAAATGTTGTGGTCCACTAAGGTGGAGTTATCCTCTAGCTGTTTGTTGCCGAAAATGAGGCACTGCTGGCCCTTGGGAAATCCCACACTAGATTCAATCTTGGCCTTCACACTGTCAATAGTATCTAAGCTATGAACCTCAAGAGTGATGTTCGTGCCTGCTAGCGTATCCGTTACATGGATCTGCATCTTTTCTTGGAGGTCAATCGTCGATTCATGGTGGATGTCATAATCTGCCAATGTAAGGTTGTCGTCTAGCTGCCTTCCATCAAACACAAGGCCGTGTTGTTTCAGAACTTTTGCCTTAACACTATGCAAGGTATCTGATGGTCGGACCCTGAGACACGCGTTGTCCTGCCGGTGGGGCTCCTCACAAAGATCTTCATTCTGTGTAAGAATCACAATTATTTAGATAAGAATGTTATATTTAGCTATGCAACGATACAAAAGTCAATGGTTCCAAGCAGTAGTAGAAGCAAGAATCCATATATAGTAAGCAGTAGATGCAAGAACAGATATTGATGCACAAATACATTGTTTATACAGAACAAGTTAATGCGCTAAGCCAAGATGCAAAGTAAGTCTTAAGCAATCATTAAAAAATTTTTGCGTACAATGAAAAGATAAAATGGATATCCAGTTCTCATCTTGTTGAACACTTTCTAAATTAAATAGAACTGACAACGAAAGTGAATGCCAAATCAACCAAGAGGACTCTTAACATTACAAAAGCTAGCACACACTTTATAGTTGCTGTTATGCAACTATTTAAATTGAAATAGAGAATATGCAGCCCTTAATTCCCACCAGCAACTGAAATTAAATGCAGATGCCTTTGTTTAGGCTATAATACACTGGCAAAAAGAAAATGGCAACAGCTCAAGCAGCAAGAAGTAGAAGAAAAGGATAAATCTAATCCAAAGACAGAATATATTTTAGAAAATATAAAGCATGTAATTAGTTACCGTGGCAAGGGCACGTAACAGGATTGGAATTATCTACTACTATACCTATCTTCTCTAGATGAGCAAAATTTCCAGCAAGAAAAAACGACAAACAGTTACAGTACTCTCCAAAGATCCAACAAATCCTATGATGCTAGTAGTACGTAGAGATGCGCAAAATTAAAACAGTTCTCGTGTGTACCTTTATGCCAACAACAGCAATTAACAGCAGACACTTCTGTTTAGGCTATAGAAATACCCAGCAGGAAGTAGAATAAAGTAGATAAACCTAAAATTTGAACTATGCTTATAACGTAACTCCATTATGTATAGGCAGAATATAACTTAGAAAATACAAAGCATGTAATCAGCTACCGATTCAAAAGAAATATAACAAGAATTCGAATCTAATACTAGTATACTATACCCCATCGTTCTCTAGATGAGCAAAATTTCGAAAGAAAAATGATGAACAGTTACAGTATTCTCAATTTAACCAATCCAAAGATCCAACAAATCCTATATATAATGCTAGTAGTAACGTAGAGATGGGAAAAATCAGCTCTCGTGTGTGTACCTTGCTTGAGTTAACTAAACTGCTAGCTCTTGTGCGATTCAACTATGGCCATAAATTTGATATGCTTCGAAATTTATGCAAACTTTTCTCATAAGTAAAACGATTAAACTAAAACTAAAAATAGACTAGCATTTTCCAGTAATCACCTGCTTAAATATTGTATTGCACGTTACACAGATACGAAACTATGTAAACATTGTCATACAGTTATTATTATGATATAATTTGCATCATACATTGTTGCCTCCTACAGCACAATTTTAATACGTTTAAAGCAACCAACTTTTTTACGATGCAATCAAATGTATGCTAACCCTAAACTCGTAGTTGGTACAATAAAATATATAAAAAAAACTAATAATTCCAACAGAATGTAGGAGCAAGAACCAGTTATCTAAAAATAATACAAGCAGGAATGGAATGTACGGCATAAATACATTATTTACACAGCGCAAGGAGTCAAAACATGCCTAGCATGCAAAGTTAAGTCATGAGAAATCATTAGAAATTACACGGTTCAGTCAGTTCTGTACATTGTGATGAGATAAAGCGAATATACTAATTTGTCTCTAAAACTCTTTGTACAGGAATATATAGAACCGACGATAGGGCGAATGCAAAATCAGCCAAGAAGACTCCAAACTTACAGATGCTAGCGCACACTTCAGAGTTGCTACAATAATGCATCGATCTAGTTACTGAAGAAATAGATGAAAGCGCCCTTAATTTCCAGCAGCAACTAAAGTGATAAGAAGATGCTTTCGTCTTGATTTTGTTTAGGCTATAGAACAATAAGCCAAAAATGTCAACGATTCAAGCAGGTATATAGTAGCAGGATAAATAAAACGATAAATCTACAATCACAAAATTGACATGTTATTGCGCGATGTGTATACAAAATATAATTAGTTGCCGTAGCAACGGTACATAACAAGAATTCCTATCTGACACGATACTCCATCCTTCTCCAGATGAAGAAATTTTCTCTCAAGAAACACACAGTACTGTCAATCCAATCGGACCAATCCAAAGACCCAGCAGAATAAATCATATGAGATGAGCGACAAATTCCAGCGAAAAACCCCCGTAAACCCTACCACGAAAAGGATTGCGAACTGCTAGAATTAGAGAGGTGAGAGGCGGAAAAAAAAGGTCGCGTGCCTGAAGTCAACGAATTGAAGCTGGCTCTTGCTCGGATCGATCGGATCGGTGGGCGTTGCTGCTTCCGACGGAGGGCCCAAAGGATCGGTCGGTGGGTGTTGGTGCTTCCGCCTGAGAGAGACGGAGAGATTATTGAGCCCCGTCGATTAGCTGCTGCCTGCTGTAGTGGGGGTCGCCGGCTCCCGTCTCCGTGCTTTGACCTAGGTCAGGTGGCTCGCCATGAACTCCCTCCTGAGGCCGCCGCTGGCCAGGAGGAGGAAGAAAGATAAGGGGAGTCGGATTGCTAAAGCGAAGCGACCCGCTAGGAATTTTTTTTTTTCCAACGTGCGGGCCCAACGATGGCAGCCCTTGGATTCGTTTTGCAGGGCTGAGATGGAGTATGCCCCGTTTTGACTTGCCTTCGCGGAGAAGCATCTGCAATCTCAATTCTCTCCACTCCGCTTCCGAAGTTCCGATCGATCTCCCACCTCTCCTCCCCGGGCCGCAACAACACCACATCTCGCTGGTACGTACTGTGTCGTGCGCTGCTCTGCTTCCTGCCCCCGCCTTCTACTCCTACTCCTACGCTGGTCGACAGCTCTAGCCGCTACTCTTCTTCTTTGCCCACAGCCTGTTTGATGATTTGTACCATAGACGAATTGTATGCCGTTTAATTCTATATGATGATCCGTAGTTACCCTTTATATTCGGCAGGTAATCCGTAATCACGCGTGTTCGTTGGTGATTGGACTTGAAGACGAGGAACTCGGCTATGGATCTACCGAGACGAGGCGGCGACCACACCCGACGACGGAGGACGCAACAAGGGATAATCGCGGCCTCCGCCATCAACTGGGACGAGGAGGCCGCGTTGACGGCGTTCCACGCGGCCCGAGGCGGCGTCCGCGGCCTGGTTGAATCCGGCGTCACCACAGTGCCGCCATTGTTCCTATCACCCACCGCGCCAGTGTCCTCGGCGACCAGGACCATGGCCGTCCCATCCGTCGACCTCTCCCTTCCGCGCTCGTCCGCCGCCGCGCTCGTCGGGGCCGCCGCGCGCTCGTGCGGCATCTTTTATGTCACCAACCACGGCGTCACCACCGTCGACTCCGCGCTCGCCGCAGTCAGGGCCTTCAACGAGCAGCCCTTGGCAGCGCGCTCGCGCTTCTACGGCCCGCCGGAGGCGTCAACTACTACACCGTAGCCATCCCTCGGCCGAGGGATAGGGATGGCCGTTGTCCTGCAACCACTCCCCGCCTGTCATGGTGCGACACGTTCGTTGCCATGTTCGACGAACCAAACCTCTTCAGCCTCCCCAAAGCATGCCGGGACGCGTTGCTGGAATACCATCGGTCGCTGTCGAGGTTGGCCGAGGAGATTGCCGGCCTGCTGTCGGAGGGGCTCGGCGTCGGGCCTGACCGGCTGGACCGGGTTGAAGGGGCACTGATGCAGTGCCACTACTACCCGCCGTGCCCTGAGCCGGAGCGGGTGATGGGCAGCCGTGAGCACACCGACGGAGATTTTTTCACGGTGCTTGCACAGGACGGGGTCGGCGGCTTGCAGGTGCGGCTCGACGACGGCGAGTGGGTGGACGTAGCGCCGGTGCCCGGTGCGCTGCTTGTCAACATCGGCGACGTGCTAAAGGTATAAGTTTGTTTATACAAGTCTCTGCCTATATCTATATATCTTAATTGGATGGACAAGTGCAGAATTAAATTTAGAGAAGCTTTGCTGATTTTGCAGGTGGTTTCAAATGACCAATACAATAGCGCAGAGCACAGGGTGGTGAGCAAGTCCAAACAAGAGGCCAGGGTCTCCATTGCCCTCTTCTTCAACCTTGCAGAGTATGGCGAGTCTGGTCTCTTCAGCCCTCTGCCGGAGCTGGTGACAGCAGAAAAGCCTGCACAGTACAGGAGTTTAAGCTTGGGGGAGATGCTGGCTAACAGAGTCGAATTGGGGCATGCCAAGCCGTCCACACTTGATCATTTCAAGGCAACTTTGAATTGATTGTAGCACTACATTCTGTCAATTTGTCAAGAAAAATTACTGACGATTATTAGCTCTGTTGGCTCTAGCTACTTATGCGTTGTTTTCTGGGGCAATTTTGGCCTGCTCCTATCTGTAGTGATTTTACACTATTATTTCAACTTTGTTTGGCCCCTGCATTTTGAAGCTGGAAATTGAATTGTTCCCTCTTCCCTTGAATCCACATAAACAGTATCGATTCAGCTGTAAAATTATAAGTGCAGTATCAGTTAGCTGTAAAATTGTATGCACGTGTGGATTTGTTTCTACTTTTTCAAGAACCAGTGATTTTGACAAATTATTTTAAAAAAACTTAACAAAACTTGTCGGTATTCATGAAGGGAAGAAGATATTTTGTCCTGCAGATTTTTCCTCAACGCCAACCTGTTGGAGTAAAGGGTGTTGTGTAAAGGCTGTGCAGACCCACTCCAACTCTCCAAGGTCAGGGCAAATGAAGAGTAACGTATCTTTCTTGGCAGATTTTTTGCAACTCATCAGAAACTGAAGTGTTGTCTTTGTCTTTGTTGCAAGTTAATCTTTCAGTGGCTGTCAGTTCATATCCTACTGGAAGCTGTTTGCATGCATCAATGTGGTGACTGGTGAAGGCTGCTAAAGGAAGTCAAGGCTCACACTCAAACTGGGAGGCTGAGATTGTTTACTGCTCAAGACACAAAAACAGGGCAGCTCACTATTTGACTAAATATGCTTATGACGAGGCTTCATCTGTTGTTTGTATCAGGTAAGCCCCTTCTTTTGTTCTATTATTATCGATGCTAAGTGTAACCCTGCGACGAGTTAAATTCGAACCTTTTTCCTTGCAAAATAAATTGAACTAAATATCATAACAAACATCCACAGTATAGTATATAATTGGATAAAAGAAATCTCTTGGAATTGTCAGTGTATGCCCGGGAATACCCAACTTTTTTTTTTTGCAAAACGATAAGTATACTTTATGTTTTAGGGGCATATACATATACCTATGTATCTAAATCATGTTTCTTCAGTTCAAACACAGCTCAACAAGCGATTCACTCCGTCGTTTGCCCAAAAGGGAGGAAAATTGGGTGCGCGGGGTGCGCACACGCCGCCCCGGTGCGCACCCCTACGCTGCGTCTCTGCCATGTGGGGCTCCTGATGCGCAGGGTGCTCCATGCAAATCAGCGTGGGGCGCTCCATGCAAATCAGCGTGGGAATCATCGCAGAAGCCTGGACGCGATGCAAATCAGCGGCATCGTGCGCACGGGACGGCGTGTGCACGCCCCGCGCACCCAATTTATTTCCCCCAAAAGGCCCATCACTTGGTCCATCAAACATTCTCTACCGCTCCCATTTGGTGAACTGTAGATTTGGATTTTTTTTTACTGCGATTGTTTTTAAGAATGAGAACACTCAACTTTGATATTCTGGCTCCGCCACTGGCATAGAGGAGTTGGACGGGCCGCCGGCGCCCGAAAGAGGAGGCGGGGTGTGGGCGCAGAGGTGAGCAGGTGAGGGCGCCAATCGTCAAGCAGCGGAGGATGTCCGGCGAGTGGGGGTTTTCGGTTGGAGGGGGGAGGAGGGCAGAGCGGCAAAGGTCGCTGCCAGCTGCCGGTGGTAGAGGTGGCAGCGGGCGTCGCAGGTAGAAGAAGAAGCCGGGACGGTCCGATTTTGATTAGACGGTTACAAACTGCCCGGCGGGTTGAGAAAAATCAGCCGGTTGCTATGTAAATAGATCATTAATAGTAACTATGGTTATGGCTAACATTAATAATGTCCGGCAAACACATAATAATGAAATATGACACCCCATATATGGCTATGTGAACTATATTTAAAACAGATAGGATACAGCAGTAATAAAAAATAAAATATGTCTTGAATATTCTCACAGCATTTCAGTAAGCTCTACAACTCAGAAAAATAACGAGAGGCAGTTCGTATCAGTTCATGGCACGCATTGATAGCAAAAGGGCAGTGGCACCAAGATAAACATGAATATGGTGAGGGCACGATGTTAATGTCAAAACTTGCATTGCACTATATTGCTTCAACGATATCTATTAGAACTCCATACAGCATTCGGTAATATCTTTGAGACTAGTACTAAACGCAGATTGAGTACTCAGTCTTTAACCAAGGAATCGTCAGACAGTAGTGCAACCAAAGAATTAATGGACTTTGGAACTGACAATAAACCTGCGATTACAACAATACTCATTGAACAGTTAAACTGATACTTAGGATAACAAATGGCTGCTAGTTACCAGAACAATAACCCCAAATGACCGTATATATGCAATAAAGATTCACAGGCCCATCATTAGTGTTTAGTAGGCTTGGTCTTGCAAGTCCAAGATTCAGTTTAAGACATTCAGTCAGAGTGTACTACTACTGAGACAAGCTTGAGACAGTAAGACTTGAGTTGAGACACGGTGTGAAGGAACAGATCAGTTTTATATACTAGCAGGTATATGTATCAGACCAACAGCTACTCAATTTTTTTCCTGACAAGTGAAACAACATGTATATTTATGCAAACTTGATATCTTAATCAACAGATTGAAATATATTAGGAAACCTTTTTTTTCTGACAAGTGAAACAACTCAATTCTCTGAATTGCTTAGTCTGCTTTTGCTTATGAACTTATAATCATGGAATCGATTTCGATCATCAGATTATAAGTTCATTCCATACCGACCAGATCGTGCACATTCTTATTATGAGAAGGGGTCATTTATCTAAGCATGTTTCAGACTACTACTCATTGGCAAAAGCAACTATTTCACACATCTCTTAGTACAAAGGAAGGACCATGCCTTTCTCAGTTTGTTTGACTGAATTCAAGCAAGGAAAAATTACCAAGTGAGAAGAGCCTTCAATCGTGAAGCTCGTAAATTATGCTGGGACATAAATCAAAAGTATGGGCTGCAAAGTTGGTCATCCTAATTATTACCAGAACACAACTCGATCGATGATCAGTCGTGATGCCGGCGTCGTGGTCTTGCTTCCTTTAGGTTTCGCTTGCACCGCAGCAGAGCACCTAGAGATAACGCAGCGTGCAGCAGTCCGGGTGGAGGATGACGATGATCCAGAGGAAGACGAGGATGCCGACACAGATGAGGAGGTCCAACGATAGGTGCATCACGGGCTGCGACACCACGAAGGTGAGATCGATCGAGGGGGCACAGCGCCGGTCGCTACGATCCAAGCGGGGCACCAGGAAGGAAGGCGGTTACCAGCCGCCAGGCCGCGACGGCGATTGAGGGCGAAGGTAGGCCTCGCTGCCGCGGCTGCAACAAGATGCCGCGTGGCGGCCGGGCGGGGGCACCGCGATCGATCGCGAGGGCGAGGGATCTGGCGTCGGGCGGCACCGGCGAGGGCCGGAGGAGGACCGGCGGGTCGATGGCGAGCGCAACGCCGGTGGCGAGGACGGCCGAACTGCGCAGGGGCGTTTTCGCGATTTTGAATGGGGGCGTCGGAGGAGGAGCCCGGGCGTGTGAATCGGGATGTCCGGGTGGGGGCGCTGCGGGTTAGGGAGGGGGTGCGGCGGGTGCGGGTGGGATCTTCACAATGACTATGTTACCCTTCCACTTCAAAGAAACTCGCAGAACTGTGGAGAGCAAGGTTTAAAAAAAGAGGAAGCCCATAGCGGAGAAATGGTGTCAATTTTTTGAAATGGCTAGACATTTGTAGCCTAGGGACACTTTTGTAAAGCCCTGTTGTGTTTGTAAATGTAACCGCTACTATCTTATCAGGCCACTAAGGGCCACATAAATAAAATTCAGGTGGGAAACGCCCCCCGCCCCCCCCCGTGACACTTCAAAAAAAAATAGAATCGTAGTTGTTCGTTGGGCGTAGCCTATCCTTATTAGATTTCTAGTTACAAACTGAATGTTTTTAAAATTAAGAATGCACATGATCTGCTTCATCCTTCTTTTAATCCACTTATAAGCAAATTAAATCATTTGGTTGCTTGATTTCATACAGCGCTTGCTTATGCATTAGGTCTCATGTGTAATCCTTCTCACCAATCTTTACCCTTGTGCGGTACATATGGTGTGTGCGTGCTTTCTGAAATTTTGCTTTCTGAATATGGTTGATCCTTCCGTCATTATTTAACATGAATTTCTGACCATTCTTATATTAACTCTGTGTTTTACTCTAAATTCTGTGCATTTAGGACATGCTGAGTAAATAAGTTTTGTGCCACCCCTTAGCTTAAAATTGTTCTTACAAGTTTGTCGTCAAGGAGAATGTCATTGCTACTTTGGGTTCAGCAAGGAGTGTGGTCTTAAATGTGAGTGTCTTACTGATATACCTCAGTTTGCTTCCTGCAGCTATGAGACACCAAGTGTTGCCATGGAAGTGTGCGGTTGTTTTCTCTTCTTGATGCAACGACTTTTCCTGGGGCAGCTTGAAGACTGTTGCTGCTTTGTGCCTTGACATGGCTGCATCTGCCATCTGCTCAAGTAAAAATAGAGGTTGTTGCTCATGTAACGGTTGAAGTATGGCTTCCACATCCCTGATGTCCGTGTTATATGGCCACTTCACACAGCATGTTTGTTGAAATGCCTGGAGGAAGCACGGGGGAAGGAGCCTGACGGAGGGTGACTATTGTATTTCCCTCTCGGAAGATTCACGCGTGTAATCTTGAATTATGCTAAATGTAAACTGTTTATTGATGTGACATTGAATATGAAAGTTTGCATTGTGTGAACCTTATGTATACCGTAGCGTTAGCACGGGCACTCAACTAGTAGTGGTAATACATCACCATCAGTCCAGCATACACCACCGGTACGGCGTGCATTTTGACGACAATAATACATTTTTAGAATATTAATATTATATTTAGCGTAATAAATAGTATTATTAATTCGATTACTTCAAGCTCACAACCTCCACGAAGAATATTAATGAGCCTCGTCGCTTACCTGCTGCCTGCTGCAGTGGGGATCGCCGGCTACGTCTCCATGCTCTCCCTCCTCAGCTTTGACCTAGGTCATGTCAGGTGGCTCGCCATGAACTCCCTCCTGAGGCCGCCGCCCGCTGGCCAGGAAGAGGAAGAAAGATGAGGGACTCAGCGACCAGCACCTGCTGGCCAGGGTGGAATTTTTTTTTTTTTCCCATCGTGCGGGCCCAACGATGGCAGCCATTGATTCGTTTTGCAGGGCTGAGATGGAGTATGCCTAATATTTCTTTTCTTTTTGATAATATATAAGTAGTATTTCTACCACAAGAGATGCAGAATGCCAAAGAGATTCACTCACCTTTTCAGCCAAGTCATGATTGGCATTCATTCCAATGGCCATGCATGGAGTACTGATCAAGTATGCAAGCAACTCCAAGTCTCCAACCATGGTAAATAATAAAAAAAATCAGAGTCTTATCTAGCAAGATAATCTATATTTCTTAATCAACTGATGTCAAGACAGACCCGGTACTGACACACAACTACTGTCTACTGGCATGGAAAATCACAATGTTAGACATGTTGAGTGACCATGCATGGCATCTATCTCAAGAACCACGAAGGCGGAGCACCAGATGGACGGTATCCTCATTCTCTATGTTATAATCTGCCAAGGTGCGGCCGTCCTCCAACAGCTTGCCAGCATAGATGAGGCGTTGCTGGTCGGGAGGATATCCATCCTTCTCATGGATCTTCACCTTGACATTGTTGATAGTATCCGAGCTATCAACCGCAAGAGCGATGGTCCTTCCGGTGATCGTCTCCTTCACGAAGATCAGCATCAAGCCACTTGGCATTGGGTGTACAACAAGGAGAAGGCTGGAGTCCTCTTTCTTTATGTTATAGTCTGCCAAGGTGCGGTCATCCTCCAACTGCTTGCCACCAAAGATGAGGCGTTGCTGGTCAAGAGGAATTCCATCCTTCTCATAGATCTTCACCTTGACATTGTTGATAGTATCCGAGCTGTTAACCACAAGAGCTTTGGTCCTTTCGTCAATCCTCATCACGAAGATCCGCATCAAGCCACTTGGCATTGGGTGGACAACAAGGAGAAGGGTGGACTCCTCGCAAATATTGTGGTCCACTAAGGTGGAGTTATCCTCAAGCTGTTTGTTGCCGAAAATGAGGCACTGCTGGCCCTTGGGAAATCCCACACTAGATTGAATCTTGGCCTTCACGCTGTCAATAGTATCCAAGCTATGAACCTCAAGAGTGATGTTCGTGCCTGCTAGCGTATCCGTTACATGGATCTGCATCTTTTCTTGGAGGTCAATTGTCGATTCATGGTGGATGTCATAATCTGCCAATGTAAGGTTGTCGTCTAGTTGCCTTCCATCAAACACAAGGCCGTGTTGTTTCAGAATTTTTGCCTTAACACTATGCAAGGTATCTGATGGTCGGACCCTGAGACACGTTGTCCTGCGGTGGGGCTCCTCACAAAGATCTTCATTCTGTGTAAGAATCACAATTATTTAGATAAGAATGTTATATTTAGCTATGCAACGATACAAAAGTCAATGGTTCCAAGCAGTAGTAGAAGCAAGAACCATATATAGTAAGCAGTAGATGCAAGAACAGATATTGATGCACAAATACATTGTTTATACAGAACAAGTTGCCGCGCTAAGCCTAGATGCAAAGTAAGTCTTAAGCAATCATTAAAAAAAAATTGTGTGTACAATGAAGAGATAAAATGGATATCCAGTTCTCATCTTGTTGAACATTTTCTAAATTAAATAGAACTGACGACGAGCGAATGCAAAATCAGCCAAGACTCCAAAGTTACAGATGCTAGCACACACTTCAGAGTTGCTACAATAATGCATCCATCTAGTAACTGAAGAAATAGATCAAAGCGCCTTTAATTTCCAGCAGCAACTAATAAGGTTATAAGAAGATGATTTCGTCTTGATTTTGTTTAGGCTTTGGAACCCAATAACCCAAAAATGTGAACAATTCAAGCAGTATATAGTAGCAGGATAAAATAAACTATAAATCTACAATCACAAAATTGACATGTTATTCCTCTATGTTTATGCAAAATATAATTAGTTGCCGTAGCAAGGGTACATAACAAGAACTCCTATCTGACACGATACTCCATCCTTCTCCAGATGAAGAAATTTGCCCTCAAGAAACACACAGTATTGTCAATCCAATCCAACCAATCCAAAGACCCACCAGAATTAGTCATATGAGATGAGCGACAAATTCCAACGAAAACCCCCGTAAACCCTACCACGAAAAGGATTACGACTGCTAGAATTAGAGAGGTGAGAGGCGAAAGAAAAGTTCGCGTGCCTGAAATCAACGAATTGAAGCTGGCTCTTGCTCGGATCGATCGGATCTGTGGGCGTTCCTGCTTCCGATGGAGAGCCCAAGGGATCGGTGGGTGTTCGTGCTTCCGCCTGGGAGAGACGGAGAGATTGATTTTAATGAGTCCCGTCGTCGCTTATTAGCTGCTGACAAGGGGGACTCATCAGATTGGTAAGCGAAGCGACCCGCTGGGAATTTTTTTCCCATCGGGCCCAACGAAGGCAGCCATTGGATACGTTTCGCAGGGCTGAGATGGAGTATGCCCCGTTTTTGACTTGCCTAGCCTTGTTTAGATGGCTAAAATTTCTAACCTTTTTCTCACTTTCTCTCCATCACATCACATTAAATACACCAAAAGACATATGTTTGGAGTATTAAATATAGGAAAAAAAAATAACTAATTATACTGATTTAGATATACATTCGAGGCGATTCTTTTTGAGCCTAGTTGAATCGGCGTCACCACAGTGCCGCCATTGTTCCTATCACCCACCGCGCCCGGTGTCCTCGGCGTCCGGAGCTTGGCGTCCCATCCGTCGACCTCTCCCTTCCGCTCGTCCGCCCGCGCCGTCGGGGCCGGGGGGCCGCGCTCCAAACACGGCATCTTCCACGTCACCAACCACGGCCCCGGCCACCACCCGTCGACTCGCGCTCGCGCGCGGTAAGGGCCTTCAACGAGCAGCCCTTGGCAGCGGCGCGGCGCGCTTCTACGGACCTGCTGGAGGCGTCAACTACTACACCGTAGCCATCCCGCGGCCGAGGGATAGGGATGGCCGTCCTGCAACCACTCCCCGCCTGTCATGGTGCGACACGTTCGTTGCCATGTTCGACGAGCCAAACCTCGGCAACCTCCCCAAAGCATGCCGGGACGCGTTGCTGGAATACCATCGGTCGCTGTCGAGGTTGGCCGAGGAGATTGCCGGGCTGCTGTCCGAGGGGCTCGGCGTCGGGCCCGACCGGCTGGACCGGGTTGAAGGGGCACTGATGCAGTGCCACTACTACCCGCCGTGCCCTCAGCCGGAGCGGGTCATGGGCAGCCGTGAGCACACCGACGGAGATTTTTTCACCGTGCTTGCCCAGGACGAGGTCGGCGGGCTACAGGTGCGGCTCGACGACGGCGAGTGGGTGGATGTACCGCCGGTGCCCGGTGCGCTGCTTGTCAACATCGGGGACGTGCTAAAGGTATAATCATCAGTCTCTGTCTATATCTATATATCTTAATTGGATGGAGAAGTGCAGAATTAAATTTAGAGAACCTTTGCTGATTTTGCAGGTGGTTTCAAACGACCAATACAATAGCGCAGAGCACAGGGTGGTGAGCAAGTCCAAACAAGAGGCCAGGGTCTCCATTGCCCTCTTCTTCAACCTTGCAGAGTATGGCGAGTCTGGTCTCTTCAGCCCTCTGCCGGAGCTGGTGACAGCAGAAAAGCCTGCACAGTACAGGAGTTTAAGCTTGGGGAGATGCTGGCTAACAGAGTCGAATTGGGGCATGCCAAGCCGTCCACACTTGATCATTTCAAGGCAACTTTGAATTGATTTAGCACTACATTCTGTCAATTTGTCGAGAAAATATATCCTGACGATTATTAGCTCTGTTGGCTCTAGCTACTTGACCATAACAATGCCTTGTTTTCTGGGGTGATTTTGGCCTGCTCCTATCTGTAGTGATTTTACACTATTATTTCAACTTTGTTTGGCCCCTGCATTTTGAAGCTGGAAATTGGATTTGCTGCCTCTTCCCTTGAATCCGCATAAACAGTATCAATTCAGCTGTAAAATTATAAGTGCACTATCAGTTCAGCTGTAAAATTGTACGCACGTGTGGATTTGTTTCTACTTATTCAAGAACCTGTGATTTTGATAAATTATTTTAAAAAGTTGACAACAGAACTTGTCAGAATTCATGAAGGTAAGATTTGTCCTGCTGTTGGATCTTAAAGTAAAGGGTGTTTGTGTAAAGGCTGTGCAGACCCAGGGATTATTAACAAATAACGAGTCCAAGCAGAGCTAAACCACTCCAAGTCCAACTCTCCAAGGTCAGGGCAAATGAAGTGTTGTCTTTGTCTTTGTTGCAAGTTAATCTTTCAGTGGCTGTCAGTTCATATCCTACTGGAAGCTGTTTGCACGCATCAATGTGGTGACTGGTGAAGGCTGCTAAAGGAAGTCAAGGCTCACACTCAAAGAGACTGGGGAGGCTGAGATTGTTTACTGCTCAAGACACAAAAACAAGGCAGCTCACTATTTGACTAAATATGCTTATGACGAGGTTTCATCTGTTGTTTGCATCAGATAAGCCCCTTCTTTTGTACTATCATCGATGCTGAGTGTAACCCTGCGACGAGTTCAATTCGACCTTTTTCCTTGCAAAATAAATTGAACTAAAAGATCATGACAAACATCCACAATAGTATATAATCGGATAAACGAAAGCTCTTGGAATTCTTCTACTACCTCCACCACCACAGTAGTTGGCACTATCATACGGCGGTTGTAGGCCTGCAACCGCCAAGCGGGTGCGGTGTTTGGCGGTGGTAGGCAGAACACACTGCCTGCAACCACCGGGCTATAGGACACTGCACCGCCGTATCATATGACGGTTAGCCTAACCATGGTATGATATGGCGGCTGATCGCCCGTGGTTGCACCACGTCATCAACCGCTGTATTATATATATGGTGGTTGGCTCTACAACCGCCATATGCTATGTTGGCTGTAGTATAGTTTTAACGAAGTTTTCTAGGGTAATATATTTTTATAAAATCATAAAAAATATATAAAAAAATTCTAAAAGTAGTTTCCGTTTTGCTTTACCTATGCGGGCTGGGCTTGCTTCCGTTCGTTTTACCGGTGTGGGCTGGGTTTGCTTTCGGCTTGCATGGCCCATAAACAAGCAAGTCAACCAGTCTGACTCTTCAAAGTTCCATGTCGGCACGAACCAGCCGCATAAAGCGCATCCCTAATTGTTATAGGCTTAGCAATTTTAACTGCAAATACAGATATCTGTGGATACCTGACCTGACGACTATGCGGGCAGAAAACTTCACTTGTGGGTAGCAAACGGAAAAAAGACTTCACCAGTGGATAATACCCATTACCCATTTAAACATACTCCTCGGTTTGGTAAATAAAGTCGGTCAGATTCGGCTAGATTGGGCCGGAATTGACACCGATTGCTGATCGTCGGCGATCTTGACGGCGGCGGTGATGGTGTAGACGGTGGATGGGGCTGTTTGGGAGCAGTAGAGAGGAGGAAGAAGAGAAGGAAGAAGAGGAGGGAGCGGGCGGTGGGGCGGCGCTTGGCCCGCCGCGGCGGCCTTGGCGCGTGTGGCGGCGACGACGGGCGCGGCGTCGCGGCGGGGTCGCGGCGTCTTGAGAGAGAGAGATTGAGAGCTGGAGAGTTTTTTTGGGTGTTACCCCTTTAATTTTCCTGATTAAAATCCAAACGATTCACACTCCCTTGTATTTATAGTCCAGGGAAGACTTGCACGCTAAGCAATCTCTAGGAGGTTTCCTTATAGATTGGAATACCTCTCTCACAAGCAACCTATTTATTTCCTAATTTATTCTTATCTTTATTCCTTAAATATTCCTTACTTAATTGCAAAGCGGTGGACGTGGCGTGATTTACGCGGGCGGCGGGCGCGCCGGCCAGGAGGTCTTGGCGCAGGCCTTGGGCCCTAGGCGGCGTCGGTTCCCCCCTTGTTGGGCCCCTATTCGGCGATCTCTTTTGGTTCATGACATTTCTCCCCCTTTTTGACAAGCGTCCTCCTTATTTGTCGTTTTTAACTTGTTGTCGTTGTTGATGTGCGGGCGAAGATGGAGACGCTGACCTTGCCGCCGAGACCACCTGTAGTACCTTTAATAAGGCGGGACGTAGTGGCGATGTTTGTCGAGGAAGACGATCTCCATTGCCGGGCGTCAAAAGCTGTTGCTCCCGGTTGGAGCTTGATGGTTCTAGCGATGCGAAGTGGATTGTCGCCAATTTGTGTTGCCATTTGATGAAGGATGAGAGCCTCCGAGGTAGTGACGGCCGCCGAGGTAGGAGGTTGATGTGGGTGGTATGTACCTCTTGTCATCATCGGTGAAGCTCACAAGTCGAGGCTTGTCAAGATGGAAGCGTCGAAGTCTTGGGCGAGGTGGATCGCCATTTTCTGTGTAAGGTGCCTCGGTGTGTTGCAGCCCACGGCCTGTTGGCGTAGTCGCATGGGCGTAGATGTCGTTGAGGAACAAGGGAGCCAGGAGGGATGGCTCGAGTCGCCCCTATTTGTCAAGGTCGCGTAGTCGGGCGTCGCGATGGTTGTTGGTGTCGCCGTTGAAGGGCGCCCCAAAACCGAGAGTGGGGCACCATGGGCCGTCTCCGTTCTCTCGTGGTGCCTTGGTGATGCGGAGGAGCCAAAGAAAGAGGAGTGCCGTTGTCGCGGTTTGGCGGTGCGGTACCCGATGTTCTCGGTTGCGTGGTACTGATGATGTCGCCTTTGCTGGAGCTGCAGCTTGAGAGATGGTGTTCTCCGCCATTGTCAATGTCGGCTGAATGTCCAGCAAGTGTAGTATATCGTCGGCAAAGGTTGGTGAGTGAACCACCGTCTCCTTGGTGGCGCTGGGGGCGCCGGTGTTCTCATCGGCCGCGTGGCACCCATGTGTGGAACGTCCGGGTTGCCAATGTCAAGGTTGGCGCGAGGATGTCGCCGTGGTTGATGCCCTTGTAGTTGTTGTCGATGGTAGGCATGGTGAAGGCGTAGTCGACATCGGGGAAGTGTCATTGGTGTCGCCGATGATGCCGGGTCGAAGGCGTCTTGGTTGACGACGTCGGCGACATCGTTGTAGCATGGGTGATAGAGGTAGAAGCTCCTTGTTGAATGGGATGGACTTGCTTGGTGACTGTGGAGCGTGTGATGTCCTGGTCAGCGAAGTTGTTGGCGTTGTTGCTCATGTCGCTGTTGTTGTCCAGGATGACGTGGACGTCGGAGTTGAGATTGGCGATGTCGGCGGCGACGCCGGCGACGTCTTTGAGTTGTTCTTGTTGACACCCGGATGTTCCCAATGTCAAGGATCATGTTGGTAGTGACCGGGAACTTATCTCATTGCCATTGTAGTAGCCGTGAGGCGTTGGCCTAGTTGGGTAGGCTTTTCGTCGAACAATCGGGTGGACGTCGGTGGTAGCCTCCGGTTACGACCGATCCGGATGGCAACGATGGGGGCACCCAAGGGGTGGACGTGCTCGTTTGCGGCGTCGATGATTTTGGGGGCGGCGTGAGGCAGCGCCCGTAGGAGCGTCATCACCGCCGGCGGCGCCCATGGCAGGGGCGTCGTCGGTGGTGGCTGAGGTGACGTCATAGGCGTCACGCCGACAAAGAAGGCGGCGGCCGCGGTGTTGCCGCTGTCTTGGCCACCGGGTCGTCGTGGATGTCGATGGGAGCGTCGCCAAAAGATTCAACTTCGAGTGTCGCCGTTGTGCGTCGTCGGGGAATTTTGTTCATCCAACTTTCGAGGAGGGCGGTGAACATGGCCTCGATTTTCCTCCGGTGATCACGAAACTCCCAAATCTTCATCCGGAGCTCGGCGATGTTGTGGCTGTCCATCGGATCTTGGCGTTGGTGGTGGTCGGAAGTTTGTCGGTGGTGGGAATCGTCCGGTCTCGGATACCGGTACCGCCGATTCCGCTAGATTGGGCGGAATTGACACTTCTTGTCGTCGGCCGGCGATCTTGACGGCGGCGGTGATGGTGTAGACGGTGGATGGGGTTGTTTGGGAGCAGTAGAGAGGAGGAAGAAGAGAAGGAAGAAGAGGAGGGAGCGGCGGTGTGGGGCGGCGGCGTCAGGCGCCGCCGGCGCGCGGCGTGTCGGCAATGGCGGTCGGCGGGCGGCGTTGGCCGAGGGTCGGCGCGCACGTGCGCGGAGAGAGAGAGATTGAGAGCCGGAGAGCTGGAGAGTTTTTGGGTGTTACCCCTTTAATTTTCCCGATTAAAATCCAAACGATTACATCTCCCCTTGTATTTATAGTCCAGGGAAGACTTGCACGCTAAGCAATCTCTAGGAGGTTTTTTATAGATTGGAATACCTCTCTCACAAGCAACCTATTTATTCCCTAATTTATTCTTATCTTTATTCCTTAAATATTCCTTACTTAATTAATTGAAGCGGTGGCGTGGCTTGATTTACGGTGGGCGGCGGCGGCCGGGCGAGGAGGTGCGGGGGCCAGTGGCCTTGGGCGCTAGGCGGCGGCGGTCCCCCTTGTTGGGCCCTATTCGGCGATCTCTTTTTTGGTTCATGACAAAAGTCGTTTAGACAAATGACACGGTCTTTAAAGACAACTTTGACTTCGTATTTTTATAAAATATTTATTAAAATCTAACATATGTATACTTTTATGAAAGTATTTTGCAACATAAATCTGTTCATGTAGTTTTCACATTTTCAAACTCAATGACTTAAAAGTTATTCATAATTTATATTCCCAATATTTAACTCAAACATTTTCTAAAACGAGTTCGTTACCAAACTGGAGAGAGTAAAAGGTCATTAAAATATTAATTATAGCAAGTCCAGTACATTATCTTTCGGCCCGAGCCCAACAAGAAAACCTGTCTGCTGCCAGCTCCCCTTATATAAGGGAGAGCACGGAGACTGGAGCCGGCGACCCCACTGCAGCAGCCAGCAGGCAGCAGCTAAGCGATAAGCGACGGGGCTCATTAATCTCTCCGTCTCTCTCAGGCGGAAGCACCAACACCCACCGATCCCTTGGGCCCTCCGTCCGAGGCAGGAACGCCCACAGATCCGATCGATCCGAGCAAGAGCCAGCTTCAATTCGTTGACTTCAGGCACGCGACTTTTTTTTTTCGCCTCTCACCTCTCTAATTCTAGCAGTCGTAATCCTTTTCGTGGTAGGATTTACGGGGGTTTTCGCTGTAATTTGCTTGAGGGAAAATTTCTTTATCTGGAGAAGGATGGAGTATGGTGCCAGATAGGAATTCTTGTTATGTATCCTTGCTACGGCAACTAATTATATTTTGCATACACATAGCGGAATAACATGTCAATTTGGTGATTGTAGATTTAACGTTTTATTTATCCTGCTACTATATACAGCTTGAATCGTTGACATTTTTGCCTTATTGTTCTATAACCTAAACAAAATCAAGACGAAAGCATCTTCTTATAACTTTAGTTGCTGCTGGAAATTAAGGGCGCTTTGGAGTCTTCTTGGCTGATTTTGTAGCAACTCGAAGTCTGCGCTAGCATCTGTAACTTTGGAGTCTTCTTGGCTGATTTTGCATTCGTCTTTTGTCGGTTCTATATATTCCTGTAGAAAGAGTTTCAGAGACAAATTAGTATATTCGCTTTATCTCATCACAATGTATGGCCATAGTTAAATCGCACAAGAGCTAGCAGTTTCGTTAACTCAAGCAAGGTACACACACGAGAGCTGATTTTTCCCATTTCTACGTACTACTAGCATCATATATAGGATTTGTTGGATCTTTGGATTGGTTAGATTGAGAATACTGTAACTGTTCATCATTTTTCTTCCGGGAAATTTTGCTCATCTAGAGAACGATGGGGTATAGTATATTAGTATTAGATTCAAATTCTTGTTATATTTCCTTGAATCGGTAGCTGATTACATGCTTTGTATTTTCTAAATTATATTCTGCCTATACATAATGGAGTTACAATATAAGCATTGTTCAAATTTTAGGTTCATCTTCTTTATTCAAATTCCTGCTGGGTATTTGTATAGCCTAAACAAAAGCGTCTGCTGTTAATTGCTGTTGCTGGCATAAAGGTACACACGAGAACTGTTTTAATTTTTGCGCATCTCTACGTACTACTGGCATCATAGGATTTGTTGGATCTTTGGATTGGTTAGATTGAGAGTACTGTAACTGTTCATCGTTTTTTCTTGCGGGAAATTTAGCTCATCTAGAGAAGATAGGTATAGTATTAGATTGGAATTCCAATCCTGTTGCGTGCCCTTGCCACGGTAACTAATTATGTGCTTTATATTTTCTAAAATATATATTATGCCTATATATGATAAGCATCGCTCGAACTGTAGATTTCTGCTGCTTGAGCTGTTGCCATTTTCTTTTTTGCCTGTGTATTATAGCCTAAACAAAAGCATCTGCATTTAATTTCAGTTGCTGGTGGGAATTAAGGGCTGCATGTTCTCTATTTCAATTTAGATAGTTGCATAACAGCAACTATAAAGTGTGTGCTAGCTTTTGTAATGTTAAGAGTCCTCTTGGTTGATTTGGCATTCACTCGTTGTCAGTTCTATTAAATTTAGAAAGTGTTCAACAAGATGAGAACTGGATATCCATTTTATCTCTTCATTGTACACACAATTTTTCTAATGATTGCTTAAGACTTACTTTGCATCTAGGCTTAGCGCGGCAACTTGTTC
The DNA here is from genome assembly GCA_015847255.1 of Hyparrhenia diplandra. NCBI lineage: Eukaryota > Viridiplantae > Streptophyta > Magnoliopsida > Poales > Poaceae > Hyparrhenia > Hyparrhenia diplandra. Next base: position 84,201 of record JADLZK010008701.1, read on the forward strand.
TGTATAAACAATGTATTTGTGCATCAATATCTGTTCTTGCATCTACTACTTACTATATATGGGTTCTTGCTTCTACTACTGCTTGGGACCATTGACTTTTGTATCGTTGCATAGCTAAATATGACATTCTTATCTAAATAATTGTGATTCTTACACAGAATGAAGATCTTTGTGAGGAGCCCCACCGGCAGGACAACGTGTCTCAGGGTCCGACCATCAGATACCTTGCATAGTGTCAAGGCAAAGGTTCTGAAACAACACTACCTTGTGTTTGATGGAAGGCAGCTACACGACAACCTTACATTGGCAGATTATGACATCCACCATGAATCGACGATTGACCTCCAAGAAAAGATGCAGATCCATGTAACGGATATGCTAGCAGGCACGAACATCACTCTAGAGGTTCATAGCTTGGATACTATTGACAGTGTGAAGGCCAAGATTGAATATAGTTTGGGATTTCCCAAGGGCCAGCAGTGCCTCATTTTCGGCAACAAACAGCTAGAGGATAACTCCACCTTAGTGGAGCACAACATTTGCGAGGAGTCAACCCTTCTCCTTGTTGTCCACCCAATAGGCTTGATGCGGATCTTCGTGAAGTCGCAAAACCGGAAAGACCATCGCTCTTGCGGTTAAAAGCTCGGATACTATCTACAATTTCAAGGTGAAGATCCAAGAGAAGGAGGGAATTCCTCCCGACCAGATGCGCCTCATCTATGGTGGCAAGCAGTTGGAGGACGGCCGCACCTTGGCAGATTATAACATAAAGAATGAGGATACCGTCCATGTGGTGCTCCGCCTTCGTGGTTCTTGAGATAGATGCCATGCATGGTCACTCAACATGTGTAACATTGTGATTTTCCATGCCAGTACATGGTAGTTGTGTGTCAGTACCGAGTCTGTCAGTCTTGACATCAGTCCCTCCCTGCTTTGCCATCTGAATGTTCTGTGAGCAGCATCTCTTGTCAGTGCTTACTGACGCTTTCACGCAAGATAATTTTAAGAGATACCAACATAAATTTCAAGAGATACCATTCTTATTCGTTTCTATTTACTCCATCGACAGGAAAAACGCTGAAGTTTATAAAGAAACAAACAACCGGAGCCGTAAGCAATTAAGGATCACATGCGTAGCCTTCATTCAATTCAATTCATCTGATTAATTCCACCTGCAGTTTTATACCAAGGCATCTATCGATCAGTTGGCTTTCTTATTATTAGCTGCTGCTGATGAGTGCTGACAACTCTTGAGTTGACGACCTGCCACAAGTTTTTTACCAAGGCATCTATTGACAGAGTCCTAAGTGCAGAGGCGATGAGAGAGAGTTAGCAGCTGCCGACCACAAATGATGAAATGAACCAGTTCACAGCCAACAAATAATAACCATTTCATTACCATAATATGAAGATGAAAAAAATGAATCTTTCTCATGTAATACGAAAATGAAAAAATGAACTTGCATTGGAGAAGTGCAGCGTAATTTTTAACTTGATGGAATAAGCAAATTGTGTCAAAGTTCTTGCATTATTGATATGTTTTAATATCATTTGTTAGACACAAATACAATCAAGTTATTTGGGAAAAATGGCTATCGAGCTCGCCAAGTAGAGATATCTCTATTATCTAAAATGAGACCGTGAGAGATGCTAAGTAGAGTTAATAAGAAGTTTTGGGCTGGAGAAATGCGAGATGATAGAATTGAAAAATGGATAGTTTTTTTTTTTGACCGAAGAAAAGTGGAAAGTTAAACATTTTTTTCATTCAAATTATTCTGATACATACATTTTCATTGAATCCACACTCAGCTAGATCTGGCATCAATAATACTGGAATGAAGCCAGTTTTCTAGCAGGATTATTAATTCGCCTTGTTCGGTTGGCTAGTGATAATTGGTGGTGCTGATTTCTTGTGAGTGAAAAGTATCGCTAGCTGACTAGTACATGTGGTTGATGCTGATTTGGTGTGAGTTGGTGGTGAATGATTGCAGAAGCATCTGTTCAGGGTCCTACCGGTATTACGGGGGGGGGGGGGGGGGGGGCTTCTAGAGCAGGTCCAAAAATTATACTATATAGGATTGTAAATTTAGAAGTAATAATGTTCAATGATGATTGGTCATGTAAATATCTAAAATCTCTGTAAGAAATACTATAGGATCGCATATGTATGTGTATTTACAATACGTATTGTCGTCTTTTTTTTTTTTCCATGAACATGAAATGGTGGCAAGACCGCCATGGCAACGACCACGATGACGGCTAAAAACACAACCCTGCTGACAGCTGACATGAGAGATGGTGTTTTTAGTGTTGTTACTTGCGTTGGGTTAATTACTAAAATACGGTCCGGTGGGGACGCTACCCACCGGGGTTCAAATCCCGGTACTCGCACCTTTGCTTTATGCATTAAGTGGTAACCGACGTTCCGTCGACGACGAGGTGCCAATGGTGACTTTGGAAATCTCCAGATCTGTCGGGTGCTCAGTCCTTCGGAGGTGCTCATAAGGGTAGGGTTTGCATACGTGTGTTCATAGGGGTGGTGTGCGTGCGTTTGTGAGCGTCTGCGTTGTCTTGTGTAATTGTCAAAAAAAAATACAACGCTCTGTGTCCAAGTTAATATAGAGGCAAGATTGGAGGAGCAAGCATGGAAAGAATATACCCCCACCCCCACGCCCCCACCCACACACACACACATGCTATTGTATACATCTATCTGTCTACTTGTATGCTCTCTCTCTATGTATCTATCTGTTCGTCTATCTATCTATCTATCTATCTTTCTTTTCATCTGTCTGTCTATCTGTCCATTTATCTCTCTTTCTCTCTTAAGTGTATGTCTGTGTTTATATATATCCAAGTTCGTTGGACAAATTATGTACCTAAAAAAGCTAAAATAACAATTTGGAACAGAGAGAGTACTTCAGTAATCTAGTTTCCGGCTACACACTACTATAAAACAAAGGTTTGCAGGCGGTTCCCTTTATTTAGGAATGGATTCGAAAGTTACCCACTCTTGACCTAGCTACTGTAGCTTTCCCTGAAAATGGATTTCTAGCTGAAAATTGGGGCCATGGCCACCCTTGAAAAACCATGGGGAAGTTTCTTATTTGACACTGGAAGTTGAGTTCATGCCTTTCTTGATACGGAAAAGTTTTCCCTTCTTGATATGACACTAACTTCTAACATTCATTCCTTATTTGACATTTCTTTCACTTGTATTAGTTAAGTTAGATGAAACAATATGCAAACCATGTCAAAAAATAAGAAAATTTTTGTGGTGATACAACAAATGAATATGAACCCATACTTATTAAAATAACACATATATATTTACAACTTTAAACTTAAAATTCACCAACTCAGGCTACCCTTATAAGTTCTCTGATTTTTATGGTGCCAAAAACACTTTTAAAAATTATAAGAAAATAACTAATATTTCTCACATGAGATGCTTGAACTCATTAAATTATTTCCTATCAAAACTTATCCGGACTATTATGAAGAATCATAAACTTAGGAAAATTTTAAAAACCTTCTAATTATTTATGTAACTTATGGTAGAAATCATTTTATAAGTGCCTAAATCTCATGTAAGGAATAAAAATAGTTGTTTTTCTATAATTTTGGAACGTGTTTTGGAACCATAAAAGTTCAAATATGCTTCAAAAGTAGTCAAATTTGGTGAATTTTAATTTGAAAATGACAAATCTGTGTTAAAGCAAAATTCAATCATCATCATTTATTCTATTATAAAAAAAAAGTTTCACGAATTTTAGAGGTGATTTGATAGTTGTCTGTTCAATTTACGTGACACAAGTGATGAAAATATCAAATAAGAACTAAAAGACAACTTGTCATGAACCAAAATTGGACCAGCCCGAGAGTGGCTAATTGGGCAAAACACGACGGCCGCCGGCCCGGGAGGGGCCAAAGGGGCGCGCGAGGTGGAGCCGGCCCCGCCCGCCGCTTTCCCTCCCCGTGCGACTCCGAGATTACTTCGTCTTCAAGTTAGGATTATCTTAGGTAATTTTTGGTGTGCAGGGGCTATCTCATCTATAAGGGAGACCCTTATTAGAAAATAAATAAAATAGGAAATTGCTTGTAAAAGGTATTTCAATCGTATAAGGAAACCTTATAGAGATTGCTTAGATTACAAGTCCCACTAGTCGGGCTATATAAGCAAGAGGCATGTAATCTCTAGGGGACAAGCAAGAAAATAAAACATATCTTTAGCTTTCAGCTCTTGGCCTCTCTCTCCCTCTCTCACCCCGCCGCCGCCGCCCCCGCCGCCGCCGCCCGCTGCCGGGCGCGGCCACGCCGCCGCCCCCTACCGCCGTCCCTCGCCGTCACTTCCATCTTCCTCCCCAAATTCCCCCAATCTACGTGTCAATTCGGCCCAATCGGCGGAATCGACACAACTCATTGTTATATAAGGGATGGAAAAGATTTCAGCGTTAAGAAAGGAATTTTGTCATCTTCTGGTGTCAAATACAATCAAGTTACTTGTAAAAAATGGCTATCGAGCTCGCCAAGTTTAGATCTCTCTATTATCTAGAGCGACAATGATCCTTGTGCGTACATGATGGATCAGCTCATCAGTCATTCACCGTGCACGCATGATATATCGTTTTTCTTATTCTGGTGCTCTCTATTCCAATCATTGTGGTCCCTTTAAAGTAAACCGTACGTGAGAGATGCTGGGAAAGTTATTAATAAGAAGTTTTGAGCTGAAGAAATGCGAGATGATAAAATAAAAATGGGAAAGTTCAGAGCTTTATTCATTCATGTTATCTGGATTGATTGTCGAGATGTAGCACTACATTCTATCAATTTGTCGAGAAAATATCCTGACGATTATTAGCTCTGTTGGCTCCATTATGGCCTTGTTTTATGGGGCAATTATGCCTTGTTTTCTGGGGCAATTATGGCCTCCTCCTATCTGTAGTTGTAACTGTGAATTTACACTATTATTTCAACTTTGTTTGGCCTCTGCATTTTGAAGCTGGAAATTGGATTTGTTGCCTCTTCCCTTGAATCCACATAAACAGTATCAATTCAGCTGTAAAATTGTACGTGCAGTATCAGTTCAGCAGTAAAATTGTACGCACGTGTGGATTTGTTTCTACTTTTTCGGGAACCTGTGATTTTGGCAAATTATTTTAAAAACGTTGACAATAAAACTTGTCGGAATTCATGAAGGGAAGAAGATGTTTTGTCCTGCAGATTTGTCCTCAACACCGACCTGTTGGACCTTAAAACCTGTAATTTTACGGGGCGGTGCGTGCGCACCCGCGCACCCAATTTATTTCCCCAAAAGGCTCATCACTTAGTCCATTAAACGCTCTCTATCGCTCCCATAAGGTGAACTGTAGATTTGGATTTTTTTACTGCGATTGTTTTTAAAAATGGGAATACCCAACTTTGATATTCTGGCTCTGCCACTGGCATAGAGAGTTGGATGGGCCGGCGGCGGCCTGACAGAGGAGGCGGCACTAGTACCGAAATTCTTTTTTGTGGCGGGCAAAAAACCTTTTTAGTGGCGGGCACGGCTGCCCGTCACTAACGAAAGTCCGCGGATAATCGTGGCCTTCGGCGTGGTGACCCACGCATAAGAATCTTAACCGTGGCGGGCGGCCTAACGCGCCCGCCACTAAAGAATCTTATCCGTGGCGGGCCTGCCATGCCACGGCTTGATTTTTTTAAAAAAAAATAAAATACCATATATATATATATATATATATATATATATATATATACATATATACATACATATATGTATATACATATATGTATATACATATATACATACATATATGTATATATATATATACATACATACATATATATATATATATATAAAAAGACAGAACATGTACTCTAATATACATCATATATACATATATATACATCGATTCATATATACAAGTTTCACCGATCGATCGATCGATCCATTAGTTCATATCCAACATGTACTAGTTTCAATTACAACATATCCATACAAACATTGCGAGCTATATGTTGACCGGATGAAGATAGTCCTTAAGACCTAGCTCTTCCCATCTCCTTAGCGCCCAAACTCTAAAGACAGCCCCGACTTTGTCCCGATTGAAGTACGGCTGTTCTTCGTGAACTACCATGTCTAGAACGAACTTGCGGATGTGCGCTATTGGCGCCTGAACCGCATCTCGTCGGTTGCATTTTGTATCACCCCCGTGAACTTGTTTCTTGCGCCCTTGAGCTGTCGGTAGCTGGATTTGTACCTTTTGCAGGCCGGAGGTACTCACTGCACGAAGAATCCACACAAGTTTGATCCGTCACGGGTTGTTTGAGGCAATCGCACACAATAAACCCGTGTTATTAGTAATATCGAAGCTATAGCTAGGTAGTTGTACTAAGAAAAACTATGTTTCATTTACGCAAAGGGAAATTTCGCTTGATTTTGAGTCTATCTCCATTGCGCTCCTTCCCTTCTAGGATCGTTGATCCCAGCGATTCGGATCCTTCAAGTATTTCTTGTAAGCGCTGCATTTAAATGCACTATATTGTCAACGATATATGATATTCGACTCTAGTAATTGAATAAGGAGTTCATCGATCACTTACAATCTTAAGATTTTTTTCGAACCGACGGTAGTCGTGCGGGTTTGTGCCTCATAGTGAGTCATAGATAACGGCCCTCCCATCCCGAGGAAAGATCATGAAACAGATCCAATGTCCTACGAGCCCCATTCCGTATTGGTAAGGCGCCAGAATACATCGATACCCATTTTCCTTGACCTTTTTCATCACCGATATGACGAAGTCCGCTACCTCCAACTTCTTAGCTCTTTCATTCTTATCCCGGATCTTCTCGTCTTTCCTCGTCCGTCAAGTTGACCAGGTCGGGATGGTGCGCTCTTAGCTTATAATCGACGATCTGTCTCTCACGGATGTGCCATGGAGAGAGGTAAAGAATACCGGTGTTTTAACGGGCTGCATCGGCGCACAACCTACAAGGACATGTGGTGTGGCATAGGTACCTTTGAAAGAAAGAATCTATATACGGATGCAAGGAACATGTGCAAGTAAAATTGCGCTTACATCGTAAACAAGGTGACTTGGGCAACGTCAAGGTCCTGTCGACGAAGTAGTCTCGACATGTCTTCGAATGTAATCGAGAACTGGAGCTCGGTGTGGTAGTGGAAGCACTCCTTAGGAAGAAGGACACTGAAGCTATACAATCCACGCTTTGCGCACTCTATGTACCATGCATGGAACTTCCGAGTCTACCAGTCCTCGGCATCGATGAGCTGGGCCTTTGGGATTATGAACTTTCCAAACTCAAACGAGCCGGGGCATTCGTCCGTGACAAACCCCTTATAAGGTGGGGATTTTGGCCTGCAAAAGCGGCGGTACAAATGTTAGCTAGGGTTGCGAAAAGAAGTAGCTAATAACTTATTACAACTCGTTGTTTCATTGGGCATACCTTTCGGATCGAATATCTATTGTTGGGGGCCCCCTGGGTGGCGGGTATTTCGGTGCGACGACCTCCTCTTCATCGAATGTGTGCTTCTTTGGTGTTGGAGCTCCTTTCTGCTTCCCCGGCACTTGAGGTGTTGTCCATTGGAGGCCTTGAGTGTAGACGGGTGTCTCGCTCCCTACTCTCTCCTCAGGACCTGGCAACGTGTTTTCGCCAGTTGTTTCCTCGTATATCGGCTGCTCCTCATGTGCCGCCTCCTAAGGTGTCGGCTGCTAAGGTGTCGGCTCCTGAGGTGTCGGCTCTTCAGGTGTCGGCTCCTCGGGTGCCGGCTCCTTAGGCTCCTCAGTGCCGCCTCCTTAGGCTCCTTCTCGGTGTCGGCTCCTTAGGCTCGTCTTGTCCGGGTCCTTAGTGTGGGGGTACTCGGAACCATGAGGAGGGGTTGCCTCCACCGTCCCCACCTTCTTCATCATCGGAGGAGGAGTCACCATAGGGGTCCGGTGGCGTACTCGGGTCTGCTGCTGTCTTCTTTGGAGAGCCGGAAGGTGGAGTCAACGTCGAAATATTCAGCTCAATGTCCACCTTCGGCCACAGCACGTTGTAGCACAGAGCAGCTCCTAGAGTGTTTACCTCGTTATGACCGGGATAGTCCGGCTCCCGGTCTTCATGTTCGGCGCCACGAACCCAATGTTGACTTTCAAAGACATTCCGGAGAGATTTCGTGCGCCAGTACTCTTTGCAAGATCCGGGAGGAAATACCACCCCTTGGCCACTACCTTCCTCTTGCCCAACCTGCCGACGGTATCAACATATCGCATGGTGTCTCTTCGGTGATATCATCCACCGGGGTCTGTCGGTCAAGCGGAGGTCTTTGCTAGGGTTCTTGGGGTGGGCACGGCATACCGGCGTTGCGGAACATACGCTTCCGGACTTCGACCATCCGGGGGTCGTTGCTCGTGAGGGCCTCTTTGATGGAGTGTGTGATCATTTCTTTGCAAGGCCTCATCACGCCCTTCCCGTCTCGCACCCTCCTTGTACCTCCGCTCGGTGTGATGTGAGGCGAGATCGGATCGCCACGAGCCCACCGTCGCCCAACTCTTCACGGAGCTCATGCCACGGACGCGGCCGCGATGCTCGGGGGTTTCCCAAGGCCATCGTCAGTGGATCGTGTCCCCGACGAATCTTGAGGGTCCCGCTGTTCTTAGCCGTAGTGGCCTCTATGACCTTCTTCTCGACCTCCTTCATCCGGGCTTAGGCCTGCGGCTTCTTGGGCTTGTGGGCGTGAGGAAGTCCCGGGTCCTTTCATCACAGCCCTCATACGGATCCGGCTCTCCGGCTTCCTGTCTTCTCCTTTCTTCCGCCCCGCCACGCCGGCTTTTGTCCCGGCGTACCCAACACCGCCCATGTAGTGGGGCGGTTTGTTTCGTTTGGCTAGCTCGAGAGAACTTCTCGCTCTTCGCCTTTGCTTGGGCGTGTTTAGCCTTTTGCGAGAACTCTTCCCATACTTCTTCCGAGATCATGGTGTACTTGGCGAAGGGTAGGCGTCCTTTCTTGTAAAAGTCTGCGTTGAGCCTATACTTCTAGTTCGAAAGCTTCTTCTGCGAGGAAGTATACATCTTTGCTCCACCTTTTTCATATCGGCGCTGGGCGGATACCGGAACCGTTTGAAACCTCGCCAAACACCCATAACTTCGTCTCGGGGACGGCTTTCGAGTCTTCGATAAGAATGGAGACCTTATCCTTCACTAAACACGACACACGAGTCTTTGTACTTCGCGACGACTTCGGGAGGCGGCGGTGGCTCGCCCTCGCGGCCCCAACTCTTGAATGACAAGGACCTCATTGATCTTCTTGTGCCTCCCATGGTCTCCCCTTCTCCGCTTCGGCTTGTCTCCCTTTGCTTTGCCCGAAGAGGTGGCCGTGGACGAAGGGGGTTGTTGCTCGAGCCGCTTGTGGAGGGAGCGGTGGCGGTCGTTTCAGTCGTACTTGCTTAACCCGACGCTTCTTGCTTGAGGCCGTCCCTCGGGTTGAAATTAGGATCTTCTTCCTCCTCGGTATGTTTCCTTCTACCCTTACACGGGCTATCTGACGCTCCGCTTGGGAGCTGCGAAGTGCTAGAGCCGCTTCCACTATTGTTGCTAGAGCTAGGCGACTCCCATTCAAGCTGACCTTGAGGTTGTTCTTGTTCATTCGCCATTTCAAACTACAAATATATAGTGCTTTAGTACTATAGTATATAGGAGGAGTGTACACAAGCGTAATTCAAAATTGCGGAAAGAGAGAAATAAAAGATTGGCTCTCGATTTAGCCCCCCGTGATCATGCACATCGCTTCTAAACTGGTTGCTTTGTACAAGCCGTCCCTAGTTTAGAAGCTTCCAAGTATAGGGGGACATTGAATCATCATAGCCGCTGCCTCGGCCCCAATAATTAAGTTCATGTCATTGCATATATGCCACTTTGCCTCGGCACTTTTGATTTTTGGGTTCACATCATTGCATAAAAAGGGTGACAAACTCAAAATTGACGGTAAGTAGAGAGAACAGGGAGCCAAAAGCCAAGTGTAGGCAACAACAATAGTAAATAGGGGCCAACAAAGAACAAGCAGAATGAAGTAAATAAACTATGGTCAAGAGCCAAGTGTAGGTACAAGCAAGTTTGGATGAGTTTAAACATGACAAGTAGGGTACAAGCAAAAAAAACAGTCAAATTGGCTAATATTACAAGCACTAGACCAACATTTAGATCTAGTGACATGTCCAACATATATAATGAGAAAATCATGGGCGAGTTTCAACAGTCCAACATATATCCAACATATTGACGGCAATAGCTAGGACAGTTTCAACATATATCCAAAAATATGCTCAATATTGAGAAAATTAACATATGGAATAGGTAGGTATCAGCCATGAGAATAGGTGTTTAAACATGACAAGAGGGGTCATCCTCGACAAACCATGACAGTAGGACAATACTAACACGTTTTAAACTATACCAACATGCATGTCCAAAGGCCAACATATGAGAATAGGCCAACATCACTATATGGACATATATACAGTGACAACATAGAAGTTAATGGACAAGCACTAGCTAAGGCACTAGCTAACAGAGTTTGACATAGAGCAAGTGATTTTATAGTTCAAGTGAATTTACTTTTCAAGTGAATATCATCAACTTGACAAACATAAAGGGCAATATCAAAGTGAATTCAACTTGACAAACATAAAATGGTCATCAATGACATAGAGCAAGTGAATTCAAGTTAATGACAGTGCACCAACACAAAGCCTTGACATGTAGCAATTCAAAAATAGAGGAAAAAACATTGACAAATTACAGAGCCAAGACAAATATGCTCAGATTATCCAATTTTGCATCCCAGGCAAAGTGGCGGATACACTCAAATACTCAGATTATCCAATTTGGCATCCCGGGCAATGGCACATACACTCAACTAATCAGATTATCCAATTTGGCATCACAGGCAGACATTAATTCAGGCAACAATATGACAGTGAAACAAAGAATTTCATGAATTAAAAAATACAGATAACCAGAGGAGGAGCAAGTAAACCAGGCAAAGCACCACGGGCAGTGTAGAGGAGAAGAAGATGGAGCACCACGGACAGGCACCAGCAAAGACAACGGGCACCACGGGCCGGAGTTAGGGTTCCGACGAGCACCACCGACGAGCACCACCACGGAGCAGGGGGGACGAGGACGGGCGAGGAGGAGGACGGGCGGTGACGAGGGACGAGGACGGTGACGGGGACGGGGCGGTGGCGGGAGGGCGGCGGCCGGTGGCGGTGGCGGAGGGCGTCGCCGCGGGCCCCAAGCTCGCGGACGGGGCGAGGGGAGGAGGACGGGGCGGTGACGGGACGAGGACGGGGGGCGAGGAGGAGGACGGGCGGTGACGGGGGACGCGGTGGACGGGACGAGGACGGTGGCGGGAGGGCGGTGGCCGGTGGCGGTGGCGGAGGGCGCCGCTGCGCCCCAAGCTCACGGACGGCGGCGGCGGATCTAGTGCTCGAGCACGCGGTGCGTGGCGAGGTCGTCAGCCGCGGCGGCGAGGTGCACGATGACGGCAGACCGCGCATGGCGGCGGCGTTAGGTTGGGGGAATCCGCGGCCCTCCGGTCGAAATCGAACGACCAAGGACTTAGAGAGATTCGGAGAAGCCCGCCACTATTTATAGCAATCGGGTTTTTTGCGTGGCGGGCGTGTTAGGATGCCCGCCACGCAAAATATTAACCGTGGCGGGCGGGTTAGGATGCCCGCCAGCGTGTACTATTTTTAGAATAAATGGTTAGAAATTGTTAAAAATGGTTATAAATTGTTATAAAATGGTTATAAATATTTATAAATGGTTATAAATTGTTATAAAATGGTTACAAATTGTTATAAATTGTTAGAAATTGTTATAAATTGTAATAAATTGTTATAAATGGCTAGAAATTGTTACAAATTTTTATAAATTGTTATAAAATGGTTAGAAATTGTTAGAAATTGTTATAAATTGTTATAAATGGTTAGAAATTGTTACAAATTTTTATAAATTGTTATAAAATGGTTAGGATGCCCGTGGCGTGTCAACTTTTCATTTTTCGAACTTTCCACGTCTCGAAATTTGAAAATTTGAATTTTTACACATTAGGACGACATTTCCAAGCCCCTGCACGACCAAGATTCAAATAGTCATGAATACAAAAAGTTCATAACTCATCAAGATCTATATTTCATATATAGGTCATTTTTGCATACGAGAAAGTGTTACAAACGTGTAGTTCAAAAATCACTAGTCGCGCCTCGTAGTTTTTGGACTACTATTTACATCGAATAACCGCAACTACATATCATTTTGGTGCGGTGCATTGGTGGTCTTCTTCTCGCCATCGAGGCGGGTCCATGGCATCATTTTAGTCTTGTCGGGATTGATTCTCGCCCCTCCGGTGCCTTCATCTTTTTTGGAAAATCTGTAAAGAGGTGGAACTCATCATAGTTGTTGTATGTTTGGGACTCTGGACCCCATCGGCTCCCGATCATCCGCTTTCCCGCCACGACAATATGTCTATTTGTGTTCTCGCGTTCATGTAGTAGGCTACTTGTGCGGCATCGATGCAAGCACCCACCGATCATCTTTGTACCGGACACACGAAGGTTCACGGTGGTTAGCCCAAAATCGTCGAGAACTGCGCGAAGGCTTGACCCATCGGGCAATTTAAAAAAACGGTTACCGTAGGTACCGCCATAGTCAAGTTCCCATATTTCTTCGACTTGTGCGAAGCATGTCATCTTCTCCCCGTCACGTTGTTCCCGCCCTCATATCGAACAATCACCGCGTTACGTGATGCACTCTTCTTGTCCTTCTCTTTTGTGTGGAACTGCACCCGTTGACATCATACCCTTGCCATGTGGTCACCCGCATGGACGGCCCCCGACACAAGCTTCTTCGCAGTCTCGCATCATCTCCTAGGGGAATGTTACGCTTTTGGAGCCACCGGAGGAAAGTGCTCTTGTGTTCCTTCTCTCGCCTAATCCTTCGGACGGTTCTTGAGCTTGCTACTTGCACGGCGGAGCTCTTTGAGGTGCATTTTCACGTATCTGTCCATGATCGGCAATTGATGAAGGATGCTTTGTAGTGAGCGTCTAGCACTTTGTCCCTATGTATGTCGGTGCGTGCTTTTTCGGCCCGCGCACCCCATCCCCGAGGTTCTTCCTTCATGTTGATGCTTTGGAAGCCCAATAGCCCTCCCATCTTTTATGTACTTCACACACCGGTTCACGGCCCCCGGCTTGTGTATGCCTCGATCATAGAGCCCTGCGGGTAAGCGGTTATGATTGAATCGATTGAGGGTAGACATTAGTCGCTCGGTGGTCCACATCACCGTAGGTACACGGGTCCCTTTGTTCTATCCGATCAACCATGTGCATCATCGGGTGTGGCATAATGTCGAAGAACGATGGTGGGAAACACATCTCTATCGGCACATTGTTTCGCTGATGAACTCTTTCGGTAGCGGGCGGATCCGCTTTGGCAATTACCTTACGGTTGATTTGGTTAAAGAAGTATGACATCCTTGTGACCACCATCTTCATGTATTTTGGACGAACAACTTTGATCACAATTGGAAGGAACACCGTCGGCATGATGTGAGCATCGTGCGCGCGTTGAAGTTCGTCATAGTGAGGTCTTTCATGGATACCGGACTCTTGATGTTGGAAGAGAAACCCGTCGGTACCTTGATACCCCGCATCAACCGACACATAGCCAACTTCTCGTCTCTCGTTAGGTTGTACGCCACACGGGAGTTCGACTTTACCGCTCGGAAGCCGTGTAGCGTGAATTTCGGTCGGATGCCCATGTCAACAAGATCGACGTGACTTCACACCATCCTTCGTCTTGGTCTTGATATCCATCGGGGAGACCGATCGTGCTTTTCGAAGACATTTTTTCTCAAGGTGCATCCGATCGATCGCGTGGGGTGTATGTAGTATCTTCCAAAGATTTTTAGATACTTGAAGAAGATTGACTTCTTCTTGAAAGGAACGGCCGGAGGCGCTTCGTCCTCCGGTTTATCCTCTTTCGCTTCTTTGTCTTGGAGGTGTCTTCTTCCCGATCATCGTCTTTCTTCTTCTTCTTCTTTCCAAACTCGCACTCCAAGTCCTTCACCATGTCAAACACCTTCGGACCATAACTAGTCGGTGTCTACCGAGGTTTCGACTTGCCCTTGTTGTCAAAGTACACATTCATTTTTGCATCTCTCGTACCTATGCTTTCTGCGCAGAGGAAGCCGCCCCGTGTTCCATGTACACGGTTTTGGTGGATCCTTCGTAAGTGGAGCAGGTTTCTTCGATGCAAGCTACACAGCGGTCTTCCCTTTAATCCGCGCCCGATAATGAAAAAAACAGGCCGGGTAATCGGTGATGGTGACAAAGATGATGGCACGAAGAGTGAACTCGCGCGCTGCGACGCATCAACCATGCTGACCCCATCATCAAACAAGACTGCATCTCCTCCATGAACGGCTCCAGGAACACATCTATATCGTTCTTGGCCGCTTCGGTCCGTAAATGAGCATGGTGAGCAAAACATACCGCGCTTTTGACAAAGATGTGGAGGTAGATTGTACATGGTGAGGACGACCGCCACGTCTCGCGCGGCGTCTTTGCCAGTCACCGAATGGGTTCATTCCGTCGGTACTCAACGCGAACCGAATGTTCTGGGCTCCCTCCGCAAAGTCGGGGTAGGCGGCGTCGAAGTCTTGCCACCGCTTTAGCATCCGAAGGGTGCCATAGCTTCCGTCATCCTTTACACGATCGCTAGATGCATGCCGTGTCATGTGCTTAGCATCCTCGGGGTTCCCATAGAGAGCCCGCAGCGATCGATTGACCGGAAGGTACCACATTGACAAAATGGACGTTTCCTCTGCGTGTAACCTTCCTCTTCCTCGCCCCGTTGACATGATCTTCTTCTTGCGCCGCACTAGTTTTCTTCGCCCCCTTTTTTTTTCGCCCGCCCCTGTTTCCTCATCGACGTCATCGTCCACGCGACATCCGATTCTCGCTTGTATCGACTAGCGCCACGTGCGGACAACCGGTCAAATTCTCGCATCGACGCCCGATATAGGATACAATGGTTGGGGCGGGCATCGAACTTCTTCACTTTCATCGCCACCGGGCGGATCAACTTCTTAGCGATACGCACTAGCGGCAGGAACCTTGTTAGGCGATGGATACGTGGAGGCCGGGTAACTTTACGAGCTCATTGAAGCTAGTGTCGACCCGCCATGACGAGACTTCAACATCGCAAGTTCGGGGTAAAACTTCGCCGTGCAACCCTCCGGACCGTCTTTTAAAAGAGGATCAATCGCCGCTCGCTTCATCTGCTTTGAAGTTTTCCAACCATCTCGGGCACCCAAATGTAATGTCGCCCCTCATCGAAGTCGGTTGACCAAATCTTCAAAAACCCGGACATCCTCGGGCGCGCCATAGGATTCTCCCCGCCGCCGTCCCTCCACCACCATCATCGCCGCCATCGCCGACGCCACCGTGGTTTCGAACAAATTCGATGGAATTGACCGTGGTGGACTTTTCGGTACCGCATCGGTCGGGATCGCTCGGTATTGGATCGACCGGGTGGATCGAATGGTGGAACTTCTTCGGCCGTGAAAAGTCCGGACCAAATAGTCACCAACGGCCATGCATGATTAGGTGAGATCGCACAACGATGTCGAGAACGCTTTGATTCTTGCATTTTTGCGCACGGGACATGATCGGGCTCGTTGAATTATTCACTGTGTCGTCGCCGCCGAGCAACAAACTTCTTCACCTCATCAAAGTATGCGTCCGCAACAAACCGCCTCTCCATCCCGATCCCTCGCTCTTCCAAAAGCTAATTAGTGTCGTTACATAGTAATCGAAACCAAAAAAGAGATGAAGTTCCACCGGAGATCTAGATCTAGAGAAAGGCGCTTTTCTATCTCCTCCAAAAAAAAAAAAAAAGAGAAGAAGTCCCACCATAGATCTAGATCTAGAGAAATGCGCTTTTCTCTCTCCTCCAAAAAAAAAAAAAAAAAAAGATGAAGTTCCACCAGAGATTTAGATCTAGAGAAAGGCGCTTTTCTATCTCCTCCAAACCAAAAAAGAGAGAAGAAGTTCCACCATAGATCTAGATCTAGAGAAAGGCGTTTTTCTCTCCTCATGGATCTAGATCTAGAGAGGGGGATGAAAAAGAGGGAAAGAAAGATGAAAAGAGGCATTTACCGATCAATTTGTGTCTTCTCCTCCCCCAAATCAAAGCCAAAACACCCAAATCAAAGTTTTTGTCAAAATTTTGATCAAAACCTCCCCACACACAAGAGTTGGAAGAGGAAGTTCGTGGAGAAGATGAAGAGGCGGCCGTCCCAGATATATAGGTCGCGCTTTTGCGTGGCGGGCGCCCTCATATGCCCGCCACGCAAAAGAAGCAGATACGTGGCGGGCCCGCAAACCCGCCACGGTTAAGATTTTGCGTGGCGGGCGCGCGTTGCGCGCCCGCCACGGAAAAAGATGACGCGGCGTGGCGGGGCGCGTTAAGGCGCCCGCCACGTAGAAGAGCGGCCCGTGGGCGCGGCGGGCCGATCATTTCGTGGCGGGTGCAAATTGTGCCCGCCACGGAAAGATCTCCCCCGCCGCAAAATCGAATCGGTACTAGTGCGGGTGTGGGCGGCAAAGGTGAGCAGGTTAGGGCGCCGACCGTCAGCAGCGGAGGATATCCGTGGTGGGGTTTTCGGTCGGAGGCGGGAGGAGGGCAGAGCGGCGAGGTCGCCGCCACCGCCGGTGGTGGAGGTGGCAGCGGGCGCCGAGGTAGAAGGAGCCGGGACACGGTCCGATTTTGATTAGATAGTTACAAAACTGCCGGGCGGGTTGAGAAAAATCAGACGGTTGCTGTGTAAATAGATCCTTAGTAATGAGTATGGTTATGGCTAACATTAATAATGTCCGGCAAGCACATAAAAATGAAATATGACACCCCATATATGGCTACGTGAACTATATTTAAAACAGATATAGGATACATCAGTAATATAAAAATAAAATATGTCTTGAATATTCTCACAGCATTTCAGTAAGCTCTACAACTCAGAAAAATAACGAGAGGCAGTTCGTATCAGTTCATGGCAGTATGGCACACATTGATAGCAAAGGGCAGTGGCACCAAGATAAACATGAATATGGTGAGGGCACGATTAATGTCAAAACTTGCATTGCACTATATTGCTTTAACGATATCTATTAGAACTCCATACAGCATTCGGTAATATCTTTGAGACTAGTACTTCACGCAGATTGAGTACTCAGTCTTTAACCAAGGAATCGTCAGACAGTAGTGCAACCAAAGAATTAATGGACTTTGGAACTGACAATAAATCTGCGATAACAACAATACCCATTGCTTTAGTGCACCGTAACAGACAATGTAATTTTGAAATAACCTATGCTACATATTGAGGAACCAAGGTTGGTTCGTCCCTTGCCTCTTGTGATGAAGTGATTGACAACACTGTGGCATTTGATGTTTTCCTTGGCTTGTGATATGCAGGTAATGAACGCAATGGCGATCGGCGGTGCGACGTGATCGGGCAAGGTGAGGCCTTGGCACCGAAGGACCCGAAGAGATTGTGTAGTGCCATGGGCGGTTCACATGGCACAAGTCGGAGCAAGGAAGCATGGAGGGTGGCGACACGTCGGCCAAGTCAAGGCGGACGCGATGGCAAGATCGAAGTAGATGGCTCATGCGGCGAGACCATGAAAAGACTTGAAGGCATCAAGCTTGGTGGGGAGGTCGCACACGTGATCAACATCAGTTTCGAAGAAGAAGAGGATTAGGAACAATCCCGGTTGGCAGGAGTTCTTCCTGTACCGCACAATGAAGTACTTTCTGGAACGTGCTAATGCAGCGCATCAAGCTATGGCAGACATTCACAAGGGTGTACTCAACCAAAATGTGAGAGTACTTTGAACAGAAAAAAAGGCTCTTCTTCACCGAGCCAATCCTGCACCTCTACACCGTGCTAGTAGCGATGCAGTTGAGTGGAAGTATGAGGTTCAGTGCAAGGCCAAAGTAAGGTACTGAAAGAAGAAGGCAAATGGTAATTTTGTTGAGAATGAGACATGCAAATGCTCTTGCCAGAAGCCGCAGCTACTACACAAGCTCTGCACACATGTGATCGCTGCATGTTATGCAATTTGAGGATGGCACCACGGTCTGTACGTGCCTAGATACTACTTCAAGGAAACCGTTCTGGCCACTTGGAACCACACTCTTGAGGGCTACCTCTTTCTTGGTTCTTTCACTCAAGACCCTAGGGCAAATGCTTGGGTGTCCTAAATTTAGATGTGCACAATAGGTGTCTTTTAAGTAAGTGGTTATTCAAATTAATAAATGGAGACGGGGTATGGCAACAATTACTTAAAAACAAATATCTAAGGGAAAAGAATTTGTCTCAGGGTTCAACACATGCCCGGAGACTCTCAATTTTGGACTGGCCTTTTGAAGGTCAAGGATGAGTTCTTGTCTATGGGCAGGTTTGTTCTAGTAATCGTTGTTGGTGTTGCTCAACAAGCTTGAGCGACGCCGGGTCGACGTGGGCGTCAGCACTCCAGTCCCCCCGAGCTAGCGACCAAGCTCGGACACACTTTGGCAACGGTTTTGTACAAGATTCGCGTGTGACCTCTTCCCCACCCCATGATGTGGCCCCAGCCGCTCCCCCCTCCTCACCACGCAGTAGTTTGCCTTTTAGTACAACCATACCGCTCCACCGTGTAAGTCGGCGATTCCTGTGTGCTTTTTGTGCGCCGCGACCAATTGTTTTACCTAAAGTACGTAACATGTAAAACTCTATTTTTCCTTAATGCAATATATACTAGGTAAATGCCCGTGCGTTGCAACGGGAAACATAATACTACAATAACTTATATGTGTGAGCATGTGTAAGTTTTCAAAAAAGATAATTGAAATATAACTCTTAATTTTAATTTCAAGTCCAAGATGCGGCGTCTGACTCCTTGCACAGACCTTGCACGGACATATAAGGACAAAAGTACTTCGTGTTGGTAATCCTCCCGAACCAATCATGACTGCATTGCACTCGTAAAGTTCACAAACGTTATGAACATCTTAGATATGGTGCGGGAGGGACGGAGCGGAGTGGATAGAGATAGGCGTCGCTGTGTTTTCAGCCACGAACGAAAGAACCTTGCAAGACGCTGTAGTTGATCTCGTGGATGGGGCTCCCGCCGCCCTTGACGGGGGGACGGCGATCACGCCAAGGCGCTGCGCGGCGGCGGCGGGCGCGCGATGGGCGCAGGCGCCAAGCTATTGCTGCTCCCGCTTGACGTGATGCAGCCTCCCCTCCTGGTCGGCAATGGGCGAGGCGTGAGCGCCGAGCACGACGGGCCGGGAAGCTCGACGCGGGGGTCCGAGGAAGCAATCGGCTGGAGTCGAAGTCGTGGCGAAGGCACGCCACCGCCGGCGCCCGGCGGCGCGGCGGCGTAGCTGGGGTTAACTATTTTTAGCGGGGTGATTAGGAGGCGAAGGCACGGCGCCCCCGAGGCATGCGGCGTGGCTGCGCGTTAACTATTTTTAGCGGTTGATTAGGAGCCGGGCAGACTCGTTAGCGGGGTGGACGATTGTTTTTCCTTCTTTTTAGTAGTAAGATCAATGGGCACGCTTTCGGGAAAAAAAAATCCAGGTAGAAATGCACCGCGACATCTTATGCTTGCAACACACAATGTGGGTGATGTCGCTGCACCTTCATGGCGGAAGTCCAGTACATGTCTTTCGGCCCGAGCCCAAAAAAAAAAAAAAAAAACTGTCTGCTGCCCAGCGCCCCTTATATAAGGGAGATCATTGCGAGCCAGCTTGGTCAAAGCTGAGGAGGGAGAGAACGGAGACTGCAGCCGGCGACCCCCATTAATCTCTCCGTCTCGTCTCTCTCCGGCGGAAGCACCAACACCCACCGATACCTTGGGCCCTCCGATCGATCCAGCTTCAATTCGTTGACTTCAGGCACGCGACCTTTTTTCGCCTCTCACCTCTCTAATTCTAGCAGTCGTGATCCTTTTCGTGGTAGGGTTTACGGGGGTTTTCGCTGGAATTTGTCGCTCATCTCATATGATTTATTCTGGTGGGTCTTTGGATTGGTTGGATTGAATTGACAATACTTTGTGTTTCTTGAGGGCAAATTTCTTCATCTAGAGAAGGATGGAGTGGTGTCAGATAGGAATTCTTGTTATGTACCCTTACTACGGCAACTAATTGTATTTTGCTTACACATAGCGGAATAACATGTCAATTTTGTGATTGTAGATTTATCTTTTTATTTATCTTGCTACTATATACCTGCCTGAATCGTTGTCATTTTTGGCTTATTGTTCTATAGCCTAAACAAAATCAAGACGAAAGCACCTTCTTATAACTTTAGTTGCTGCTGGAAATTAAGGGCGCTTTGATCTATTTCTTCAGTAACTAGATGGATGCATTATTGTAGCTACTCTGAAGTGTGTGCCCTAGCATCTGTAACTTTGGAGTCTTCTTGGCTGATTTTGCATTCGCCTATCGTCGGTTCTATATATTCCATAGAAAGAGTTTCAGAGACAAATTAGTATATTCGCTTTATCTCATCACAATGTACTGAACTGACTGAACCATGTAATTTCTAATGATTTCTCAAGACTTAACTTTGCATGCTAGGCTTGTTTCAACTCCTTGCGCTGTGTAAATAATGTATTTCTTGCTCCTACGTACATTCTGTTGGAATTATAAGTTTTATTATATTGTATTGTACCAACTACGAGTTTAGGGTTAGTATACATTTGATTGCATCGTTAAAAAGTTGGTTGCTTTTAAACGCATTAAAATTGTGCTCTAGGAGTCGCACGGCAACCATATATGATGCAAATATATCATAATAATAATAACTGTATGACAATGTTTACATAGTTTCAGTATCTGTTTAACGTGCACTACACTTTCTATGTATTTATTCAAGCAGTTGATTACTAGAAAATTCTATTCTATTTTTTAGTTTTAGTTTAATCGTTTTACTTATGAGTAAAATTTGAAAAAAATTCAAAGCATATCAAATTTATGGCCATAGTTAAATCACACAACAGCTAGCAGTTTCGTTAACTCAAGCAAAGGTACACACACGAGAGCTGGTTTTTCCCATGTCTACGTACTACTAGCATTAGCATTTGTTGGATCTTTGGATTGGTTAGATTGAGAATACCGTAACTGTTCATCTTTTTTTTTCTTCCGGGAAATTTTGCTCATCTAGAGAAAGATGGGGTATATTAGTATTAGATTCGAATTCTTGTTATATTTCCTTGAATCGGTAGCTGATTACATGCTTTGTATTTTCTAAATTATATTCTGCCTATACATAAGCATAGTTCAAAAGTTTAGGTTTTTTTTCTTCTTTATTCTACTTCCTGCTGGCTATTTCTATAGCCTAAAACAAAAGCGTCTGCTATTAATTGCTGTTGTTGGCATAAAGGTACACACGAGAACTGTTTTAATTTTGCGCATCTCTACGTACTACTGGCATCATAGGATTTGTTGGATCTTTGGATTGGTTAGATTGAGAGTACCGTAACTGTTCATCGTTTTTTTCTTGCAGGAAATTTAGCTCATCTAGAGAAGATAGGTATAGTATTAGATTGAATTCCAATCCTGTTACGTGCCCTTGCCACGGTAACTAATTATGTGCTTTATATTTTCTAAAATATATTATGCCTATACCGTAACTGTAGATTTCTGCTGCTTGAGCTGTTGCCATTTTCTTTTTTGCCTGTGTATTATAGCCTAAACAAAAGCATCTGCATTTAATTTCAGTTGCTGCTGGGAATTAAGGGCTGCATGTTCTCTATTTCAATTTAGATAGTTGCATAACAGCAACTATAAAGTGTGTGCTAGCTTTTGTAATGTTAGGAGTCCTCTTGGTTGATTTGGCATTCACTCGTCGTCAGTTCTATTAAATTTAGAAAGTCTTCAACAAGATGAGAACTGGATATCCATTTTATCTCTTCATTGTACACACAATTTTTTTAATGATCGCTCAAGACTTACTTTGCATCTAGGATTAGCGCGGCAACTCTGTATAGAAAATGTATTTGCGCATCAATATTTGTTCTTACACCTACTGCTTACTATATATGGGTTCTTGCTTCTACTACTGCTTGGAACCATTAAGTTCTTTTATCATTGCATAGTTAAATATAACATTTTTATCTAAATAATTTTGATTCTTACACAGAATGAAGATCTTTGTGAGGAGCACCACCGGCAGGATAACGTGTCTCAGGGTCCGACCATCAGATACCTTGCATAGTGTTAAGGCAAATGTTCTGAAACAACATTGCCTTGTGTTTGACGGAAGGCAGCTACACGACAACCTTACATTGGCAGATTATGACATCCACGATGAATCGACGATTGACCTCCAAGAAAAGATGCAGATCCATGTAACGGGAGCAGGCACGAACATCACTCTTGAGGTTCATAGATTAGATACTATTAACAGTGTGAAGGCCAAGATTGAATATAGTGTGGGATTTCCCAAGGGCCAGCAGTGCCTCATTTTCGGCAACAAACAGCTAGAGGATAACTCCACCTTAGTGGACCACAACATTTGCGAGGAGTCAACCCTTCTCCTTGTTGTCCACCCAATAGGCTTGATGCGGATCTTCGTGAAGACGCTAACCGGAAAGACCATCTCTTTTGCGGTTAAAAGCTCGGATACTATCTACAATTTCAAGGTGAAGATCCAAGAGAAGGAGGGAATTCCTCCCGACCAGCTGCGCCTCATCCATGGTGGGTTGCAGTTGGAGGACGACCGCACCTTGGCAGATCATAACATAAAGAATGAGGCTACCGTCCATGAGGTGCTCCGCCTAAAAGGTAATTGATACATGCCATGCATAGTCACTCAACATGTCTGACGTTGTGATTTTCCATGCCAGTAGACAGATTATATCAGTTGATTGAGAAATATAGATTATATATGGCCATGCAGTGCAGGCTGCACCCCTCCCTGCTTTGCCATCTGAATGTTCTGTGAGCAGCATCTCTTGTCATTGCTTACTGACGCTTTCACGCAAGATAATTTCAAGAGATACCAAGATAAATTTCAAGAGATACCATTATTATTCGTTTCTATTTACTGCATCGACAGGAAAAACGCTGAAGTTTATAAAGAAACAAACAACCGGAGCCGTAAGCAATCAAGGATCACATGCGTAGCCTTCGTTCAATTCAATTCATCTGATTAATTCCACCTGCAGTTTTTAACTTGATGGAATAAGCAAATTGTGTCAAAGTTCTTGCATTATTGATATGTTTTAATATCATTTGTTAGACACAAATACAATCAAGTTACTTGGGAAAAATGGCTATCGAGCTCGCCAAGTAGAGATATCTCTATTATCTAAAATGAGGCCGTGAGAGATGCTAAGAAAGTTAATAAGAAGTTTTGGGCTGAAGAAATGCGAGATGATAGATTTGAAAATGGAAAGTTTTGTTTTGAGTCTTTTGACCGATGAAAATGGAAAGTTAAACATTTTTTTCATTCAAATTATTTTGATACATAACATTTTCATTTACTCCATACTCAGCTAGATCTGGCATCAATAATACTACTAGAATGAGCCTGTTTTCTAGCAGGATCATTATCGCCTTGTTCGGTTGGCTAGTGATAACTGGCGGGTGTTGATTTCCTGTGAGTGAAAAGTACTGCTAGCTGACTGGGACATGTGGTTGGTGCTGATTTGGTGTGGGCTGGTGGTGAATGATTGCAGAAGCATCTATTCAGGGTCCTGCCCGGGGAGGGAGGGGGTCTTCTAGAGCAGGTCCAAACATCAGAGGACCATGACGGTGGTGGACGACGAGCTAACGGCGGCGCCGGAGCTAGGGTCCGCCGTGGTGAGCCTCGCGTAGGGGTTCTAAATCGCCAGCTTGGAGGAGGGCGTCAGCCAGACGGTGGTGGTCACTGCCATGTTCAAAGAGGGTGAGTTCGAGGACACCATCAGCTTCTTCGGCGTGCACCACTCTGTGGACTCGGAGTCACACCTTGCCATCGGTGGCGGCACCGACAAGTATGTCGAGGCAAAAGGGTTTGCCAAGGCCTGGAGGGTTGGTGGTGTCTGGGCGCTGATGCTCGAGACCAAAGGCGTCGAGACCGTGCTCCAGTTCACCGTGTTCCTCGTGTAATAATGTATTAACGTGTGTACACGTATGACGACGACTGCAGGTGATGTTGTTTATGGAGCGGCAAGGGCGTGCAACTGAGGTCGATGTGTGATGGGGAAGATGGGAGGAGTAAAGCGAGAATAACGGAGCGGCGCGGATGGGCTGGAGCCGGGGCTGGTGGACGAGTGGAACCCAGGCGGGACCCAAGTGTAAAATGACATAAAACCATTATTTTTTTAATTACCTGCTTTAAGATTTGTGCCAATCTATAAAACTTATGTTTGGAACCCCACTAGCTAATTCTCTTGACATGCAAGCACGCCACCCAAGATCCCACTAACACCCCACTAGCATGCCACCTCACCAAAGCCCAATAACCCTTCCTTGCGTCACGTCATCAACATGCCCCACATGTCTATGGACACAAAAAGGTTATAATTCATGAACCCAAAATAAATCAAATTCTGATTACACCATTAAATTTATTTTAATAAATCCTTTAAAACAAGATCTCACATGGATATATTTTAATAAAATTATAAGTGGAACCCGTTGGTATAAAGAAAAATTAAAAAATAAAAAATAAAATAAAAAAAGGAAAAAACAAGAAAGAAAAAGAATAGGGGGTGATAGTAATATTGTAACCCATAGAATTCTCCTACATGCCCGCACAACGCGTGGGGAATCCACTTTTTTTTTTAAAAAGAGGAGTACCGGAGCAGTTGCCAAACATTATACTATAGGATTGTAAATTTAAAACTAATAATGTTCAATGACTGGTCATGTAAAATAAATCTATCTATCTCTGTCTCTCTCTCTCTCTCTTTGTTGCAAGTTAATCTTTCAGTGGCTGTCAGTTCATATCTTACTGGAAGCTGTTTGCATGCATCAATGTGGTGAGGTGATTGACGAAGGCTCACACTCAAAAAGACTGGAGAGGCTGAGATTGTTTAGTGCTCAAGACACAAAAAAACAGGGCAGCTCACTATTTGACTAAATATGCTTATGACGAGGTTTCATCTGTTGTTTGTATCAGATAAGCCCCTTCTTTTAGTACTATCATCGATGCTGAGTGTAACCCTGCGACGAGTTAACTTCGAACCTTTTTCCTTGCAAAATCAATTGAACTAAAGATCATGACAAACATGCACAATAGTTAATAATCAGATAAAAGAAATCTCTTGAAATTGTCGGTGTATGCCCGGGAATACCCAACTTTTTTTGCAAACGATAAGTATATTTCATGCTTATAGGCATATACATACATATACTATGTATCGCCGTTTGCCTAAAAGAGGAAAATTGGGTGCACGGCGTGTGCACGCGCCGCCCCATGCGCACCCCTGCCCTGCGTCTCTACCATGAGGGGCTCCTGGTGCGCGGGGTGCTCCATGCAAATCAACGCAGGGTGCTCCATGCAAATCAGTGCGGGAATCATTGTAAACGCTCGGACATCGTGCGTGGGTGCGCATGGGGCAGCACGTGTGCACCCCACGCACCCAATTTATTTCTCCCAAAAGGCCCATCATTTGGTCCATCAAATGCTCTCTACCGCTCCCATTAGGTGAACTGTAGATTTGGATTTTTTTTTTTTATTGTGATTGTTTTTAAGAACGGGAATACCCAACTTCGATACTTTGGCCCCGTCACTGGCATAGAGGAGTTGGACATGCCGACGGCGGCCCGACAGAGGAGGCGGGGTGTGGGCGGCAGAGGTGAGCAGGTGAGGGCGCCGACCGTCAAGCAGCGGAGGATGTCCGGCGAGTGGGGTTTTCGGTCGGAGGCAGGAGGAGGGGCAGAGCGGCGAGGTCGCTCCCAGCTGCCTGGTGGTGGAGGTGGGGCAGCGGGCTGTCGGAGGTAGTAGAAGAATCCGGGACGGTCCGATTTTGATTAGACGGTTACAAAACTACCCGACGGGTTGAGAAAAATCAGCCGGTTGCTGTGTAAATAGATCCTTAATATTAAGTATGGTATGGCTAACATTAATAAGGTCCGGCAAGCACGTAATAATGAAATACGACACCCCATATATGGCTACGTGAATTATATTTAAAACAGATAAAGGATACAACAGTAATAAAAAATTCCGGAGTCACTGCTGCTTTTCTCTTCC
Source organism: Hyparrhenia diplandra (assembly GCA_015847255.1). NCBI lineage: Eukaryota > Viridiplantae > Streptophyta > Magnoliopsida > Poales > Poaceae > Hyparrhenia > Hyparrhenia diplandra. The sequence goes on from JADLZK010008701.1 coordinate 110,503, forward strand.
CACGGATCGAATGGCCCGCAGCGCAGGCTTCTTCATTGCCTACATATATGTCACCCTTCTTTTCTCCAACGGCTCTTCACAGCAACCAGTAATGTTTTACTGGAGTGGGGATGATCCCTCTTTGGGTCCTGCCTTTGTGGACTGAGCAAGATCCATTCCCAATACAAGATAAAAAGAGATTTCAAATCCATTCATGAAGTTAGAAGCTATGCACCCAATAAACCGGTGCAGAGTGCAATGGTACCATTGCACACGGTGACTTTTGCGTGATGCAAAGTCTACCAGGGATGGAACAACTCCAGTGGTCGCTTTTGGCACGGCCAACGAGCATGGGTAAGCAATGTACATGACATTTGTTCACCATCTTTTTTTTTTTTGTTTACTAACGTTTTCTTGGCTTTTTGCAGTACTCCGACCGAGGACCAACCTGGGAACTGTGGATCACCCAGCTATTGAGCCGTATCAAAGGATGGCCATTCGGCCCGCGGCACGGCGGCCCGGTCCGAGGCCCGGTAAAGTGGCACGGCCCGGTCCGGTCGTGTACGGGCCACGGGCGGCGGGCCATGGGCCGCTGCCCGCCCGTGGCATGGTGCCGGCCCGGCCCGGTGGGAGAGGTGGCCCGGTGACGGCTCGATGTCGGGCCAGCCCGGTGACCTCCAGGGCCCGCTAACAAGCTTACGACCCCACAGCCCACCACATCCCCTCCCTATTTCTAATCCTATCCCTATCTCCAATCCCGCCGGTCCGCCGCATCCCCCCTCGTCGTCGCGGTCAAAGCGGCCGGCACATGCTCCTCCACCGCCGCCCGGCCGCCGCGACTACCTCCGCTCGGTGCTCCCCTTCGCTCCGTGGCGCGGCTCGTCCTCCGGCGGCCACCGCGACCGATTTTCGGCGACGCCGGGGCGCGAGCTCGGGCGCGTCGGGCAGACATCTACGCTGCCAGCAGCTCCGCAGCGGGGGCCGAAAGCAGCAGCGGCTAGCGGCGGGCGGGCGGAGCGAAGACATCAAGATCGGCTGGGCCGGGGCCCGCCCGATGAAAGGTGGCCGGTAAAATGGCCCACGGACCGGGCCATGGGCCGAGGGCGTGGCCCGGCACGGTGGAGGCACGCCCGCGGGCTCGATGCGGCCCGCAGCGGGTCGCCCAAGACGGCCCGAAAGCAGGCATCGGACGGCACCGGGCCGGCCCGTGGACATCTATACCCTGAGGACGTCGTCATCTACAACCAGAAGCAGGAGCTGGTGTAGGCACTGACTCCTCCAGATCCAGCATCTATAGCGGAGACGAGGACCAGTGCTTCACCTGTGGATGCTACAAGAAGAAGCAGAAGAAGAATATTCCAACCACAACCCATCCCCACCACCTTCACCTCCACCTGCACCCCACCGGGGTACTACATGCCGTCCCAGCACTCCGGCGGGTCTATGTTCTCTAGGCAGTACTTGTACAACTAGATTAGGATTATTGTAATCGGCTTTCTAAATTCCCTAAGGCATGTTAGGACTAGCAACGACGCATGGTTAGGTCAGTAGTTGCACCGTACGTGCCATTGCAAATTTGTGTGTTGTTGTGCAAATGTGTAACCCATTCAGGCATAAATGGTCCATCTTTCACTTAAAAAAAGACGCCACTCTACCGCCATATTCGGTAGGCCTGCAATCGTCGTATCATACGGAGGCTAGCGCAACCGCCACCGCCACACAACACACTGCCCACAACCACCTGGTTGTAGGGCACTGCACCCTCGTATCATATGGCGATTGGCCTAACCGTCGTATGATATGGCGGCTGATCGCCTGTGATCGCACCACGTCATTAACCATTGTATCATATGGTGGTTGGTTCTACAACGATACTGCGACCGCCATACGATACAACGACTATAGTATAGTTTTGACAAAGTTTTCTAGGGTAATATATTTTTGTAAAATCATAAAAAAATATAAAAAATTTCTAAGAGTAATCGTTTCTGTTTTGCTTTAACCATGTGGGCTGGGCTGCTTTCGTTCGTTTTTACTAGGGTGGGCTGGGTATGCTTTCGCAAGTCAACAAGAATTGGCGTGTAATCCAATGGTAGGACGGTCGGTGGGGACGCTACCCACTGGGGTTCAACCGTGCTCGCGACCTTTTCTCGATTTTCCTAGGATTTTACCGGTGTTATGCATTAAGTGGTAAGCGACGTTCCCGTCGACGACAAGGCGCCAATGGTGACTTCGAGAATCTCTAGATCTGTCGGGTGCTCACCCCTTCGGAGGTGCTCATAGGGATAGAGTTTGCGTACGTGTGTTCATAGGGGGTGTGTGCGTGCGTGTTGTGAGCGTCAAGGCGTTATCGCGTGTAATTCTCAAAAAAAAAAAAAAAACTCCGGCTGTTCTAAAGTTCCATGTCCGCATGAACCAGCAGCATAAAGCGCATCCCTAATTGTTCTAGGCTTAGCAATTTTACTCTTGGATACAGATATCTGCGGATACCCGACCGACGGGTATACGGGCGTAAAACTTCACCTACAGCCTATAAGGAAATATCTTAGGACTTTTTGATGTGCAAGGGATATTCCAACTCTATAAGGAAATCTCTTATTAGGAAATAAATAGGATTGCTTATAAAAGGTATTCTATAAGGAAACCTTTAGAGAGATTGATTCGATTACAAGTCCCACTAGGAGAGCTATATAAGTAAGGGTCTCAGTAATCTCTTAGGGTAACAAGCAATAAAGATTAATTTCCCTTTCTCTCTCTTGTGTGTCGTAGCCCCTACCCCCGCCGCCATGCCACCACACGGTCGGCGCGCCGCCACTGCCGCTGGCGCCGCGGCCACATGTCACCGGAATCGATCCGATCCAGGATGAGACACGGTCTCCAAATTACAACTTTGATTTATTATTTTTATAAAAATATTTATTAAAAACTAACATATGTATATTTATGAAAGTATTTTGCGAGAATTCCCTAAAAAAAAGTATTTTGCAAGAAGACAAATCTATTCAGATAGTTTTTATATTTCAAATTTAACGACTTAAAAATTATTCATAATTTATATTCCAATATTTGACTCCAAAACTGACTTCATTACCAAATCGAGAGTAAAAGTCTATTAATATTAAGGAAAAGTCCACATTTCCTCCCTCAACTATCACGAAGTTCACTTTTCCTCCTCAACTTCAAAACCGGACAAATCACTCCCTCAACTTTTCAAACCATGCATTTTTTTCCTCCCTCAGGCGGTTTTTGAAGGCGGTTTTGCTACAGTAACTCCGGGTTTGCTACAGTTACCCCGGATTTGCTACAGTACCCATTCCTTTCTTTTTTCTTTAAAAATTCGGTTGAATCTTTGAAACATCATAATAAATCATAGAAAAATCATAAAATAAAAAATCTAGTTTCGTTGGACTCCACATGAGTAGATCTACACAAAGTGAATATATAATATGATATGCTTTAGTACAAAGTTCTACACAAAGTGAATATATAATTAATTAAAAGAATTCATAGCTGCAAATTCTATAATTATTTTTTTTGAACTAAAGCATATCATATTATATATTCACTGTGTAGATCTACTCATGGAGTCCAACAAAAACTTGATTTTTTATTTTATGATTTTTCTATGATTTTCTATGATTTTTCAAAGATTGAACCGAACAAAAAAAAAAAAAGAAAAGACAAAGGAACAGACATCGTAGAAGAAACCCGGGGTTATCAGAAGAAACCCGAGTTATCGCTGCAAAAACCACCTTCAAACCACCGAGGGAGGAAAAATGCATGGTTTAAAAAGTTAGGAAAGTGATTTGTCCATTTAGTTGGAGGACCACCGGAGGAGGAAAAACGCATGGTTTTGAAAAGTTAAAGGGAGGTGATTTTCGTCCTTTTGAAGTTGAGGAGGAAAACGAACTTTCGTGATAGTTGAGGGAGGGAATGTTGACTTTTTCCTAATATTAATTATAGCAACTCCAATACATGTGTTTCGGCCCGAGCCCAACAAGAAATCCTAAAACCTATCTGCTGCCCAGCGCCCCTTATATCTTTTTCTTCCTCCTGGCCAGCGGCGGCCTCAGGAGGCAGTTCATGGCTAGCCACCAAGGTCAAAGCTGAGGAGGGAGAGCACGGAACACCAACCGATCCGAATCCGATCCCTTGGGCCCTCCGTCCGAAGCAGGAACGCCCACAGATCCGATCGATCCGAGCAAGAGCCAGCTTCAATTCGTTGACTTCAGGCACGCGACCTTTTTTTTTCGCCTCTCACCTCTCTAATTCTAGCAGTCGTAATCCTTTTCGTGGTAGGATTTACGGCGGTTTTCGCTGGAATTTGTCGCTCATCTCATATGATTTATTCTGGTGGGTCTTTGGATTGGTTGGATTGGATTGACAATACTGTGTGTTTCTTGAGGGCAAATTTCTTCATCTGGAGAAGGATGGAGTATGGTGTCAGATAGGAATTCTTGTTATGTACCCTTGCTACGGCAACTAATTATATTTTGCATACACATAGAGGAATAACATGTCAATTTTGTGATTGTAGATTTATAGTTTATTTTATCCTGCTACTATATACCTGCTTGAATCGTTGACATTTTTGGCTTATTGTTCTATAGCCTAAACAAAATGAAGACGAAACCATCTTCTTATAACTTTAGTTGCTGCTGGAAATTAAGGGCGCTTTGATCTATTTCTTCAGTAACTAGATCGATGCATTATTGTAGCAACTCTGAAGTGTGCGCTAGCATCTGTAACTTTGGAGTCTTCTTGGCTGATTTTGCATTCGCCTATCGTTGGTTCTGTATATTTCTGTAGAAAGACTTTCAGAGACAAATTAGTATATTTGCTTGATCTCATCACAATGTACAGAACTGACTGAGCCATGTAATTTCTTATGATTTCTCAAGACTTAACTTTGCATGCTAGGCTTGTTTCGACTCCTTGCGCTGTGTAAATAATGTATTTATGCTAGTCTATTTTTTTAGTTTTAGTTTAATAGTTTTACTTGTGAGTAAAATTTGCATAAATTTCGAAGCATATCAAATTTATGGCCATAGTTGAATTGCACAAGAGCTAGCAGTTTCCTTAACTCAAGCAAGGTACACACACGAGAGCTGATTTTTCCCATCTCTACGTACTACTAGCATCATATATATAGCATTATCTTTGGATTGGTTAGATTGAGAATATTGTAACTGTTCATCATTTTTCTTCCGGGAAATTTTGCTCATCTAGAGAACGATGGGGTATAGTATATTAGTATTAGATTCGAATTCTTGTTATATTTCCTTGAATCGGTAGATGACTACATGCTTTGTATTTTCTAAATTATATTCTGCCTATACATAATGGAGTTACATTATAAGCATAGTTCAAATTTTAGGTTTATCTTCTTTTATTCTACTTCCTGCTGAGTATTTCTATAGCCTAAACAGAAGCGTCTGCAGTTAATTGCTGTTGTTGGCATAAAGGTACACAACTGTCTTAATTTTTTTGCATCTCTACGTACTACTGGCATCATAGGATTTGTTGGATCTTTCGATTGGTTAGATTGAGAGTACTGTAACTGTTCATCATTTTTTTTCTTGCGGGAAATTTTGCTCATCTAGAGAAGGTAGGTATAGTACTAGATTGGAATTCCAATCCTGTTACGCCTTGCCATGGTAACTAATTACATGCTTTATATTTTCTAAAATATATTCTGCCTATACATTATGGAATTACATGATATTATGATAAGCATAGCTCAAAACTGTATATCTATCCTTTTCTTCTACTTCCTGCTGCTTTAGCCGTTGCCATTTCCTTTTTTGCCAGTGTATTATAGCCTAAACAAAAGCATCTGCATTTAATTTCAGTTGCTGGTGGGAATTAAGGACTGCATGATCTCTATTTCAATTTAGATAGTTGCATAACAGCAACTATAAAGTGTGTGCTAGCTTTTGTAATGTTAAGAGTCCTCTTGGTTGATTTGGCATTCACTCGTCGTCAGTTCTATTCAATTTAGAAAGTGTTCAGCAAGATGTGAACTGGATATCCATTTTATCTCTTCATTGTACACACATTTTTTTTAATGATTGCGTAAGACTTACTTTGCATCTAGGCTTAGCGCGGCAACTCTGTATAAACAATGTATTTGCGCATCAATATCTGTTCTTGCATCTACTGCTTACTATATATGGGTTCTTGCTTCTACTACTGCTTGGAACCATTGACTTTTGTATCGTTGCATAGCTAAATATAACATTCTTATTTAAATAATTGTGATTCTTACACAGAATGGAGATCTTTGTGAGGAGCCCCACTGGCAGGACAACGTGTCTCAGGGTCCGACCATCAGATACCTTGCATAGTGTTAAGGCAAAGGTTCTGAAACAACACTGCCTTGTGTTGGATGGAATGCAGCTAGACGACAAGCTTACACTGGCAGATTATGACATCCAGCATCAATCGACGATTGACCTCCAAGAAAAGATGAAGATCCATGTAACGGATACGCTAGCAGGCACAAACATCACTCTTGAGGTTCATAGCTTAGATACTATTGACAACGTGAAGGCCAAGATTGAATATAGTTTGGGATTTCCCAAGGGCCAGCAGTGCCTCATTTTCGGCAAGAAGCAGCTAGAGGATAACTCCACCTTAGTGGACCACAACATTTGCGACGAGACCACCCTTCTCCTTGTTGTCCACCCAATGCCAAGAGGCTTGATGCGGATCTTCATGAAGACGCTTTTACGGAAAGACCATCGCTCTTGCGGTTAACAGCTCGGATACTATTGACAATGTCAAGGTGAAGATCCATGAGAAGGAGGGAACACCTCCCGACCAGCAACGCCTCATCTTTGCTGGCAAGCAGTTGGAGGACGGCCTCACCTTGGCAGATTATAACATACAGAATGAGAGTGCCGTCCATCTGGTGACCCGCCTTCGTGGTTCTTGAGATAGATGCCATGCGTGGTCACTCAACATGTCTAACATTGTGATTTTCCATTCCAGTAGACAGTAGTTGCATGTCAGTACCGGGTCTGTCTTGACATCAGTTGATTGCTCGAAATATTACTTATAAGCCTTTCTGTTTTAATCTGGGAGTCCATTTGTTTTTCTCACTTTCTTGGCATGGTGCGCCACAAGTTCTTGTGCTTTTTATGGCCATGGCTGCACCCCTCCCTGCTTTGCCATCTGAATGTTCTGTGCTCTTGTCATTGCTTACTGCCAGTTGCTTTTGCTTTGACGCAAGATAATTTCAAGAGATACCAAGATAAATTTCAAGAGATACCATTATTATTCGTTTCTGTTTACTGCATCGACAGGAAAAACTCTGAAGTTTATAAAGAAAAACAAACAACCGGAGCCGTAAGCAGTTAAGGATCACATGCGTAGCCTTCAATTCAATTCATCTGATCAATTCCACCAGCAGTTTTATACCAAGGCATCTATCGATCAGTTGGCTTTCTTATCATTAGCTGCTGCTGATGAGTGCTGACGACCTGGCACAAGTTGATGAAGGGGATAAATGTATTAAACTGAAGGTATTAGCGTTTAGGTGATGTCGCTGGCGTGGATTCCGAGGAAGATCACGTACCCAATGGAATACAGACACTGCACAAGGTCAATGCATTTGCACAAGCCATCAACTGGCTTGCAAATCTTTTCTGCCCAAGTGCAGAGGCGATGAGAGAGTTAGCAGCAGTCGACCACAAATGATGAAATGAACCAGTGCACAGCCAGCAAATAATAACCATTTCATTACCGTAATATTAAGATGAAAAAAATGAATCTTTCTATGTAATACGAAAATGAAAAATGAACTTGCATTGGAGGAGTGCAGCATCTGTTCAGGGCCGTGCCCGGGGGAACATTATACTATAGGAATTGTAAAATTAAAAGTAATAATGGTCAATGATTGGTTGGTCATGTAAATATCTATAATGTCTGTAAGAAATACTATAGGATCGTATATGTATGTGTATTTACAATACGTACTGTCGTCTTTTTTTTCCATGAACATGAGATGGTGGCCAGACCGCCATGGCGACGACCACGATGACGGCTAAAAACACAACCCTGCTGACAGGTGCCATGAGAGATGGTGTTTCTAGCGTTGTTGCTTGTGTGTGTGTGTGTGTGTGTGTTTTGACAACAAACGCATTTATATTATATTATCACAACAGTCCGGAATACAATAGGGTCCTCAAAAGAAGACCAAGTTACATTGAAGTTCTGGATCTGCAGAGAACGACAACACTGTCCATGGCGATAACTACGACGAAGAAACCGTCGGCGGGGGTCGCAGGGGCGTCGAGGATGCATGCACGCTGGCGGAAGGACCGTGCAAAGCATTGGTTGAAGTTGGGCTGGTCGAGCCGACGAAGAAAGTGCAAACCGACAACCGATTGATATGGTTGGAGTTGTCGCGTCGGAGGGTTGAAGATGTAGCTCGAACAAGGGGTCCCAAGGGGGAGGCGGCATCGTCGAAGGAGCACCAGGGAGAAGAGCCACCATGCTGCGAAGGGAGTACTAGCACCGTAGACTGTCATGGAGAAAAAACATAAAAGAAAAGAAAGCTAAAAAAGAAGGAAGAAAAAGATAAAGCTGAACCGGAGCCTTCTATCATGAAAGACACACGTGTCTCGTGGGTGAGCTGGGGAGGGCACGCGTCTGCATCGGGAGGAGGAAGAAAACATGGAGCACTGCATGCAAGACACACAATAGTTGTGGACCCCACATCGCAGTGTGGGGGACCCACCATGTGGTGCTCCGGAAAAATCCCCGGACGACGGATTTCTCGGTGGCGGGAGGCACCACGGCGTCGCCCGATGAGGCGTCGATGCAAGCGGCGCTGCCTCGCCGACCCGCTGCTGCCGGCGCGATCGGGATCGGATCGAATCCCGCTCCTAGCCCGGTCCCCGGCTCGCGTCTTTCCTCCTTTGCTCGGCTGTGGCGGACAAGGAGGAGACGACCGACAACCGGAGCGCCGCCGTGGAGTGAAGGAGTTGCTGCGGATTTGAGAGGCAGAGCCCGCGGACGTCGGCGTCGGGGTGGTGGGCATGACACGGATTGACCGGCGTCGCCGCGTGTGGGTGGGACGGTGTGGTCCAAGACCCACCTGGCGTTGGCAGCTCCGCTTCCGCCATGGCTTAGAACCTCCACCATCTCCTCGAACAGCTGCTCCCAAGGCTTCATCTTGAATGGTTGAGGAAGAGAAGGTGGCCATGATAGAGGAAAGAAGGAGCAACCGCCCACCTGCCCTAGCCGCCGAGGACGGGGAGGGGGGGGCGGCGACGGGCGGAGGTGGAGGGGCTGGGAAGAGGAGTGGCGGTGACGGGAGGGAAGAAGGAGATGGTGGAGAGAGTAGTTGAGGGCGGCTACTACAGAGAGCGTACTACTCTCGCGAGCGGGGAGCTTTCGTCCGTCCGGTCGTTGGACTAGTTGTTTCTTGTGTTGGGTTCTGACTTGCGAGAGGTTGTTGGGTTACTAAAATGCAGCGCTCGGTGTCCATGTTGATATAGAGGCAGGACTGGAGGAGCAAACATGGTAACAATATACCCCCCCCCCCCCCCCCCCACACACACTTGCTATGTATACATCTATCTGTCTACTTGTTTGTTTTTTATGTCTCTCATCTATCTATCTATCTACCTTAGTAACATGACTTCAAGTATTGGTTGTTACTACTACAAAATTGGTAAGCTTTAAATCCAGGCCTAGCTCGTGCCAAATAAAAGGGCCATCAACCCATCATGCATTCCAGAGGGTGGATAAGTGACACCTTGCTATCTTTTTTGCTCGTAACATGCTTCCCTTATGAACTACCGAGTACTATGTAGTTTGTACAAGCTAGCAGCTAGCTCTGCATCTGCATAGACTTTTGTTTTTAGAAATCGAGCTTATAGTCCTTTGGAAATTCATAATGTGCATCTGAAACAAGTATTGGGTCATATACGAAAAACAAGCAAATGCTCCTTTGCTCAAACTAAATTGGAGTATTTGGGTCATATTATCTCTGGGGAAGGAGTAGCTACAGATTTAGACAAGACTGCAGTCATGCTGAAGTGGCCAGTACCTACTAATGTCACTGAATTAAGGGGCTTCTTAGGTCTTACTGGATACTACTATAGAACATTTGTGAAGCATTATGGTATTATTGCAAGACCACTCACTAATCTGTTGAAGAAGCAGTTTGTATGGTCTGTAGGGGCTCAATAAGCATTTGATCAGTTGAAACAAGCTATGGCTACTGTTCCAGTGTTGGCAATTCCGGATTTTGATCAGCCTTTCATTGTAGAGACTGATGCTTGTGATCTGGGTATTGGAGCGGTTCTTATGCAGGAGGAACAGCCAGTAGCTTTCCTCAGCAAAGCCTTGGGTCCTAATCATCAAAACTTGTCAACCTATGAGGAGTTCCTTTAGCACTCATTATGGCTGTGGAAAAGTGGAGGTCTTACTTGCAAAGATAGGAGTTCATAATCAGAACTGATGATAAAAGTCTCTCACATCTCACTGAACAACGGCTCTTCTTGTTGTTCTTGTGGCTAGGTTCTTCTTGTTGTTGTGGCTTGAAACGGCTCCTCGCCCGGCGCAATTGAGCTCTAAACTGTTGTAGGTCTATTGACCATTCCGGCCCTCTTAATGAAATACAGGCATATATGCCTGCTCGCGAAAAAAAAAATCTCACTGAACAAAACTTACCACGACTAACGGTGGCAATTTGGTTTCCCTGGAGTGTAGCCGGTGGATTTGGCCAAAGAAGCTCGGCTCGGGCTTGTCTCTATCTGGAGGTAGAAGAAGCAGAAAAAGGAAGAACACGAGAAGGTAAGGACGGCGGACTGGGAGGAGATAAGGTCGCAGGTCGTCGCCTGTGCTTTGCCGGACTATGCTAAGAGCAGTGGTGCGAGGACAAAGCGAGCACGGGCGAGGGAGGGACGCTTCGTGCACCTGGCGCGTGGCAGTGGCATGACATCGCGGCATGGGTGTGGTACGACGAGGGATGGGCAGAGGCATGAACTGGGACGCAACAACAGCCGTCCCGTATAGAAGATGAGGGTTCAGATCAACTGCTACAGTGATGAAATGAACCATTGTGCACAGTAGTGATTGCCGCCCCTCACAACTGCCTGACTGCTTATGTTGCGGTCGCGAGTTGCAACTGCACCGGATCCCGGTCCTTGAGAGGCGCGGTGCGGAAGAGGGAACGCCCGCGCGCAGAAAGGGCATGACCGGCTAAGCGACCGGCAAACCTCGGCATCCGTGAGATTGACCATGTTATACCGGTGGTCATGTCTAAACTCTAAAGACGAAGGCTGATGTAGAGCAGAGCAAGTTACTGTGACTCATCAATCGGCCTTTGTAAAACTTGTAGATGGCACAGAGACTGACAACCTTTGTAAAGGCTCCTAGGTGTTTAGATGAACGTATCGAGAGATTGACTCAGCCCAAGTCGGGGAAAACCAAGATTTTAAAGTGCAAAACTTAAAAGTTCAGACTTAGCCAAGATTTCAGAGTTGTGGATGGATTCATGGGTTTGGCTGATCTATGACATCACATTTGAAAAATTCGACAACGTCTCTATCCCTCAAGAACATACTTACCTGAAGGTAGATAGAGATTACTAAATCTTTGGTAATGGTCAAAAGTTTAGGGTCTAGCTTATTTAAAATTTTAAACCATACTCAAACATGGTTAGCTCCAAAATCAACGAAAATCCAATTTGCAGCCACTTAGAAAATTTTCCAACTTAAAAATACAAACAACACACTGACCATAGTTTGACCAACACTAGAACCTTTATATTTAAACTAATAATTCCGTTCAAAAGCTATTTTCAATAACGTCGAGAATAAGATTTTATGATCACATAGAATCAATGCATTGCAAACTACCATGACAAAATGGGATTATATGGCATGATCAAGGATTAATGTACAAAAAATAACACTTGGGGTGTTACACAGGACCAGAGGAATCCGAGTCCGAGTCCTGTGTTTCTATTCTAGCTTTGAACTGTGTTTGAACTGAAGAAACATGATTTAGATACATAGGTATATATGTATATGCCTCTAAACATGAAGTATACTTATCGTTTTTGCAAAAAAAAAAAAAGTTGGGTATTCTCGGGCATACACTGACAATTCCAAGAGATTTTTTATCCGATGATATACTATTGTGGATGTTTGTCATGATATTTAGTTCAATTTATTTTGCAAGGAAAAGGTTCGAATTTAACTCGTCGCAGATGATAGTACAAAAGAAGGGGCTTACCTGATACAAACAACAGATGAAACCTCGTCATAAGCATATTTAGTCAAATAGTGAGCTGCCCTGTTTTTGTGTCTTGAGCAGTAAACAATAAAGCCTCCCCAGTCTCTTTGAGTGTGAGCCTTGACTTCCTTTAGCAGCCTTCACCAGCCACCACATTGATGCATGCAAACAGCTTCCAGTAGGATATGAACTGACATCCACTGAAAGATTAACTTGCAACAAAGACAAAAGACAACACTTCAGTTTCTGATGAGTTGCAACAAATCTGCCAAGAAAGATACATTACTCTTCATTTGCCCTGACCTTGGAGAGTTGGAGTGGTTTAGCTCTGCTTCGACTCGTTATTTGTTAATAATCCCTGGGTCTGCACAGCCTTTACACAAACACCCTTTACTCCAACAGGTCGGTGTTGAGGACAAATCTGCAGGACAAAACATCTTCTTCCCTTCATGAATTCCGACAAGTTTTGTTGTCAACTTTTTAAAAATAATTTGTCAAAATCACAGGTTCTCAAAAAGTAGAAACAAATCCACACGTGCGTACAATTTTACAGCTGAATTGATACTGTTTATGTGGCTTCAAGGGAAGAGGCAACAAATCCAATTTCCAGCTTCAAAATGCAGGGGCCAAACAAAGTTGAAATAATAGTGTAAAATCACTACAGATAGGAGCAGGCCAAAATTGCCCCAGAAAACAACGCAAAAGTAGCTAGAGCCAACAGAGCTAATAATCGTCAGGATATATATTTTCTCGACAAATTGACAGAATGTAGTGCTGAATCAATTCAAAGTTGCCTTGAAATGATCAAGTGTGGACGGCTTGGCATGCCCCAATTCGACTCTGTTAGCCAGCATCTCCCCCAAGCTTAAACTCCTGTACTGTGCAGGCTTTTCTGCTGTCACCAGCTCCGGCAGAGGGCTGACGAGACCACACTCGCCATACTCTGCAAGGTTGAAGAAGAGGGCAATGGAGACCCTGGCCTCTTGTTTGGACTTGCTCACCACCCTGTGCTCTGCGCTATTGTATTGGTCATTTGAAACCACCTGCAAAATCAAAGCTTCTCTAAATTTAATTCTGCACTTCTCCATCCAAGATATATATCCAAGATATAGGCAGAGACTGATGAACACAAACTTATACTACCTTTAGCACGTCGCCGATGTTGACAAGCAGCGCACCGGGCACCGGCGGTACGTCCACCCACTCGCCGTCGTGGAGCCGCACCTGTAGCCCGCCGACCTCGTCCTGGGCAAGCACCGTGAAAAAATCTCCGTCGGTGTGCTCACGGCTGCCCATCACCCGCTCCGGCTCAGGGCACGGCGGGTAGTAGTGGCACTGCATGAGGGCCCCTTCAACCCGCTCCAGCCGGTCGGGCCCGACGCCGAGCCCCTCCGACAGCAGGCCGGCAATCTCCTTGCCCAACCTCGACAGCGACCGATGGTATTCCAGCAACGCGTCCCGGCATGCTGCGGGGAGGTTGCCGAGGTTTGGCTGGTCGAACATGGCAACGAACGTGTCGCACCATGTCAGGCGGGGAGTGGTTGCAGGACGGCCATCCCTATCCCTGGGCCGCGGGATGGCTACGGTGTAGTAGTTGACGCCTCCGGCGGGCCCGTAGAAGCGCGAGCGCGCTGCCAAGGGCTGCTCGTTGAAGGCCCTGACCGCGGCGAGCGCGGAGTCGACGGTGCCGGCCGGGACGCCGTGGTTGGTGACGTGGAAGAGGCCGCACGAGTGCGCGGCTTCCCGGACGAGCGCGACGGCGTCCGAGCGCGGAAGGGAGAGGTCGACGGATGGGACGGCCAAGCTCCTGGACGCCGAGGACACTGGCGCGGTGGGTGCCAGGAACAATGGCGGCACTGTGGTGACGCCGGATTCAACCAGGCCGCGGACGCCGCCTCGGGCCGCGTGGAACGCCGTCAACGCGGCCTCCTCGTCCCAATTTATACCTTGGTGCGTCCTCCGTCGTCGGGTGTGGTCGCCGCCTCGTCTCGGTAGATCCATAGCCGAGTTGCTCGTCTTCAAGTCCAATCAGCAATGAACACGCGTGATTACGGATTACCTGCCGAATATAAAGGGTTCATCATATAGAATTAAACGGCATACAATTCGTCATTATACTATGGTAGGTACAAATCATCAAACAGGCTGTGGGCAAAGAAGAAGAGTAAATTGGCTCTAGGCTCTGGAGGCGCGGCAAGATGAAATCGCATCTCGTGAACAGGAATCCCAGCAGCTGACCCGATCCGCGACTCGCGCCTGATGTTTCGAGACGAGATTGAGCAGACCACTGCAGCGGCTAGAGATGTCTGCCAGCGTAGGAGTAGGAGTAGGAGGCGGGAGCACGAAGCAGAGGAGCGCACGCCGCAGTACATACCAGCGAGATGTTGTTGCTTCCGCCCCTACGGAGCCCGGGGGAGGAGAGGTGGGAGATCGATCGGAACTTGGGAAGAATTCCCGAATTGAGATCGCAGATGCTTCTCCGCCAACGGAACGGGACGACGGCGGCGGACTCAAGTCAAAACGGGTCATACTCCATCTCAGCCCTGCAAAACGAATCCAATGACTGTCTTCGTTGGGAAAAACAGTTCCACCCTGGCCAGCGGGTCGCTGTCGCTGAGTCCCCCTTACATCTTTTCTTCCTCCTGGCCAGCGGCGGCCTCAGGAGGGAGTTCATGGCGAGCCACCAAGGTCAAAGCTGAGGAGGGAGAGCACGGAACACCAACCGATCCCTTGGGCCCTCCGTCCGAAGCAGGAACGAACGCCCACAGATCCGATCGATCCAGCTTCAATTCGTTGACTTCAGGCACGCGACCTTTTTTTCTCCTCTCACCTCTCTAATTCTAGCAGTCGTAATTCTTTTCGTGCTAGGGTTTACGGGGGTTTTCGCTGGAATTTGTGGCTCATCAAATATGATTTATTCTGGTGGGTCTTTGGATTGGTTGGATTGGATTGACAATACTGCGTCTATTGAGGGGAAAATTTCTTCATCTGGAGAAGGATGGAGTATGGTGTCACGTAGGAATTCTTGTTATGTACCCTTGCTACGGCAACTAATTATCTTTTGCATACACAACACATAGATGAATAACATGTCAATTTTGTGATTGTAGATTTATCGTTTTATTTATCCTGCTGCTACTATATACCTGCTTGTGTTATTAAATTCTGATCCCCATGCCTGGTGAGTACATCTATGTACTTTGGATGGCACAGGAAAGTTTCCTGGGAATACATCATGATAGATCTTTGATTGTTCACATAGTACTCATGGGATGTTTTACAGTACATTTTATTGCGATGATTTTTTTTTTTACTTTGCTATATTCATTATGGCTTTTTAGGTTCTTATTTTTGTCTCCCTTATATTTTGTTCTATCTTTTATTGATTTCCTTCATGTTGTTTTGTCTACGTATTTTATAGCTTTTGATATTAATATTTTTTCCTTTTTTATTCTTCTTTATTTTTACTCTACTTAATTATTTCAATTTTTTACTTTCCAAGTTTTGTCTTTTAATTCCTTTTTGTTCTATGATGTATTTTAAATATTTGTTTAGTGATAAAGATGTTATGTGATATATTTAAGGTTGTGCAAGTACTATTAGTGAGATCTTCTCTTTCAAGATTTTTCCTTTTTAATAGTGTTTCCACTTTTGTTTTGTTCTTTACTTTATTTTCCTATTTAACTTATTCATTTGTTTTCTTTTTTATATTTAGTATAATAATTAATTGTTTTAGTTATGTTATTTCTTTCTATTTTCTTGTACACTCGCGTAGTATAAAAAGCTTTGTTATATGGTGCACGTCTTCTATTCTGGTATGTGGTCCTATGTATTGGGGACTATTATTAGTGATCTGCTGGAGCATCTCCCACAGTATTTCAAAAAAGAATTATTGGTGACCACCAATACCATTCTGTTTCAAACTAGGTGTCCAAATCAAATTATGGTTACACCATTGTGATCCTTATGACGAGATCTTGAAACAAGACTACACCTAGTTATATTTAAGTGGAACTTTTTTTTTTTTGAAGGTAGAACAATTTATTATGAAACTAGAACAATTGTTCCAACATTTCAAAAAATCTGTTCCAAAAAATTTTTCATCTAAATATGGTCAAGTGTGGTATTATTTTGAAGATCTCATAATAAGAAACATAATGGTGCAATCAGAATTTAATATTTGTATGAAATCATGGTCACAAAGTGGGCCTTATAGCCAATCCCCCCCCCCCGCCCCCGTTGGGCAGGTAAGGTAGAGATAGCAACTTGGGGGGAAAAAAATACTACCGTATGTTTGAAAGTTTCATAAGCAGAATAACATGCCATGATTGCAGCAGAAGTCAAAATAAACAAACGAAGACTGTGTTATAGTATGTGGCAACAAAAAAGGGGAAACAAAGAGTTCCATGTCCACTTAATTTTCTTAATTTGGCATGCCAAACATTTTCTTGTTTGCCATACTTTTACTGCGTTCGAATGTAGTAGCATAGGATAGTTTGATTGGTACTGCTAGATGTACAAAAGTTTGTTTTATATACATAGAGAGGGAGCATTGTAGCACTTTGAATTATTGGTATCGTCAAATGCATGCACAAATGGCATGCAAACTATGAATATTACATTTTAGCCGATGAGAAGGGTAAACTAATAGTACATCACAATAAGCTTCATAGTTATGGAACAAAAGTTGCCTGTACCGCACACATGCTGAGCAATCCTTAGGTGTGTACTATAGATCGAACCTAAAATAGAAATAGCTTGATTAGACAATAAATAAATACTTAGAGAGCCACTGCAGAAGAAAAAACAAATGAGTAGACAGGACTGAGCACAGACGTTGATGGGAAATTATGGCCTAATCAATTCATGCTATTAAGCAGGGGTCAACACCGATGGAAAATATTTTATATATGGACAAAAATCAATATGGAAACACATATGCATGTCTGTTTTGCAGGGAGCTAACATTTGCTATTGTGAAAATATGGATAATATCAGCAGGAAAAATAATGATAGGAACATAATATGGGAGAGTTGTTGGGTATGAAAACAAAGTATTTGAGCCACAGGAATGTAGTATTTTTTTGTAGGCTACACATATAAGATGCAAAAGATATTAACAATAATCGAAACTTTCAGGAATTACGAAATTGTTGCTGACGATAGTAGCAACATATCAGGTGGCCATATAAAGAGTTAGGAGCAAAGTTTCAGTATATGTAATGTATTCTTTTAAACTTGCATACACACACATTTCGAGGTAGGAACAAACATTGTTCTCGGTAGAATGAGAAATTTGGTCTGCGCTGTATACCTCAGAGGGAGGATGCAATTTTGGCATCCTTTAACTTGAATAACTAAAATGAAGCCGTCGCTTTGTAGGAAACAGCAGTTGAAGAAATATGTTAGCACCCATACTTTGCTGTGGATAGGGCATCCTGGAATGATCATGTAACATAAGTAGGTGTTAGTATGAAATTCACCTATGAGGAATACAATGTGAATAGGAATATGAAATCACAAAGACAATGATAGCTCGGTAATTGCTAGTATTTTCAGAGCGAAACAACTTCAAAAAAATAGAGAAAGAAAAGAAATGTCTTAGCGACGCTAACGTGGGTGAATACTCCCATGTGGACAAATATTCCATGTTTGTCCTGTTAGAATTTGCAGTCTGATAAATTCAGTGTCATAGGAGGGCCATCTCATATAACCAATGAAGGGACTACTGAAGGGACTAATAAGTGCCACCTAATAAGACCTACAAAAATAAGTGCTCTCTAAAGTAGGAAGAGACCTTTATTATGAATATTCAGAGTATAAGAGAAAACAACATACAAAGAAATATACAATACTACATTGATTCAAGCATCATGAACCATTACGATTCAGTTTACTGAAGTTCTGAATGGATCCATTGAGTGCAGCATGTTAATATGTATTTGCAACTTAATTTGGCAGCCTAGAAAATCGAATACATAGCAAGCAAAGTACTGATAGTAATGGGGAAAAATATGTAACAACTAATTCTACAGTGGCACAAATGAAAGAAGTCGCTTCCAGCAAGCACTCAATGATTGGAAGAAGTAGGATATGCATACCTAGAATCAGTGAGTGAGAACTAAGTAATGGTTCAGTGGAAATCAAGTCTTTGACTCTGAAAAAGAACCATTGAGGATTTAGCTGTAGGTAAGAAATGATAATTGAATCATTAGCACTCAGTTTAATTTATTGATGTCAAATGGATCAGCATGCTGTTATGATTTCCCAAAAAAGAATTTATCAATCTTTAAAATCAAATACATACTAAGCAAAAAAAGGGTGGCAGTAATGAGGAAACATATGCAACGGATAATTGCAGACTGGCACACAGAGAGTAATTTTGTTGGAAGCTCTTAATGATTGAAATCGGTAACATATGCACACCTAGAATCACTTTGAGTGTGGGAAACTGAAAGCAACATTACAAATTTAGAATGAATGAAAAGAGTGCATTAATAAAAACTAAAGCAGCATTACAAATTTAGAATTAATGAAAAGAGGCACTACATAGCTGTTACCTGCATGAATAAGAACTCCACTGAGTTGTTTGTCCACTGCCAGGAAGGAAACATGTAGAGCAGGGCATCGTGGGGTGCTGTTGTTCAGGCTCCTTTTCATCTTCATAAACCCCAGCCGCAGCAGCTGGTTTGTGTACTCCTGGGTGTGCACAAATAAAAAGAAATTCCCCAAAACGTGCAGTTGAAGTCCACCCCAGAAAACCCTTGGGCATGAGAGGGCCAAAACTTGTCACGCACTTGTTTGCCCGCACAAAAGAATCAAAATCCAGAAGAATTAGAATCCAAATCCACCCCGGCAAACCCTAGGATATGAAAGGCTCTCAAAATTTCTCACGTGGAGCATTTTCTGGGAAGGCAAGGTGGATAGCCATGGTACCTCCGGCCGATCTATACTGTATGCCGCTGGTTAGGCGATAGGGAAGGGGGGCGGCGCTGGGAGCCATCGGTCCACCCATGCGGCGCGAGAAGGGGACGGCGAGGAGGGAGGGAGCCGGCCACGCGCGCATCACGGGGAGGCCGTCGCGAGTCAGAGGCCGCCCGTGGCGCCGGCACCTCGAGAGGAGAGAGGGAGAGGTGCGGCCGGAGGCGACGAAGCTGGGAATGCGCAACAGCGGCGCGGGGAGAGGTGTCGCGCCAGGCCGGGCTGTGGCCGCGACGGCGCCGGCGTGCTGTGTGCGACGCAAGACGCAGCGCCGCCACGTCGGGAGGGAGAGGGATCCGAGGGAGGTAGAGAGAGGAAGGGTACAGAGGGAGCAGGGAGGATTTTCTAGACCGGGAGGCCAACGAATGGTTGGGGTTAATCGTAGGGGGCAGGGCCGGGAAGGGCGTCGAAGATTCCAGATGTAGTGAACTGCTGCCGTTGATGCTTAATCCGGCGTGCTAAAAGCTAATGGCGTGGGTCGCGGAGGAAGCAGTAAATGGTGTTGAGAAATAAGGATAATGGTAGATCCACCAGCATCTTGTCTCATCTATCATGATGTCAATTTTAATATCTTGTTTTGACTCCTTGGTCTGTGTAAATAATGTATTTATGCCATACATTCTGTTCCTGCTTGTATTATTTTTAGATAACTGGTTCTTGCTCCTACATTCTGTTGGAATTATTAGTTTTCTTTATATATTTTATTGTACCAACTCTGAGTTTAGGGTTAGTATACATTTGATTGCTTCGTAAAAAAGTTGGTTGCTTTAAACATATTAAAATTGTGCTCTAGGAGTCGCACAGCAACAGTACATGATGCAAATTATATCATAATAATAACTGTATGACAATGTTTACATAGTTTTGTATATGTACACATGCACTGCACTTTCTATGTATTTAAGCAGTTGATTACTGGAAAATGCTAGTCTATTTTTAGTTTTAGTTTAATCGTTTTACTTATGAGTAAAATTTGCATAAATTTCGAAGCATATCAAATTTATGGACATAGTTCAATCGCATAAGAGCTAGCAGTTTCGTTAACTCAAGCAAGGTACATACACGAGAGCTCATTTTCCCCATCTCCACGTACTACTAGCATCATATATAGGATTTGTTGGATCTTTGGATTGGTTAGATTGAGAATATCATCATTTTTCTTCCGGGAAATTTTGCTCATCTAGAGAACGATGGGGTATAGTATATTAGTATTAGATTCGAATTCTTGTTATATTTCCTTGAATCGGTAGCTGATTACATGCTTTGTATTTTCTAAGTTATATTCTGGCTATACATAATGGAGTTACATTATAAGCATAGTTCAAATTTTAGGTTTATCTTTTTTTATTCTACTTCCTGCTGGGTATTTCTATAGCCTAAACAGAAGCGTTTGCTGTTAATTGCTGTTGTTGGCATAAAGGTACACACAAGAACTGTCTTAATCTTTGCATCTCTACGTACTACTTGCATCATAGGATTTGTTGGATCTTTGGATTGGTTAGATTGAGAGTACTGTAACTGTTCATCGTTTTTTCTTATGGAAATTTTGCTCATCTAGAGAAGATAGGTATAGTATTAGATTGGAATTCCAATCCTGTAACACCCTTACCTTGGTAACTAATTACATGCTTTATATTTTCTAAAATATATTCTGCCTATACATTATGGAATTACATGATATTATGATAAGCATAGCTCAAACTGTATATTTATCCTTTTCTTCTACTTCCTGCTGCTTGAGCGGTTGCCATTTTCTTTTTGCCAGTGTATTACAGCCTAAACAAAAGCATCTGCATTTAATTTCAGTTGTTGGTGGGACTTAAGGGCTGCATGTTCTCTATTTCAATTTAGATAGTTGCATAACAGCAAATATAATGTGTGTGCTAGCTTTTGTAATGTTAAGAGTCCTCTTGGTTGATTTGGCATTCACTCGTCGTCGGTTCTATTCAATTTAGAAAGTGTTCAACAAGATGAGAACTGGATATCCATTTTATCTCTTCATTGTACACACAATTTTTCAATGATTGCTTAAGACTTACTTTGCATCTAGGCTTAGCGGCAACTTGTTCTCTATAAACAATGTATTTGTGCATCAATATTTGTTCTTGCATCTACTGCTTACTATATATGGGTTCTTGCTTCTACTACTGCTTGGAACCATTGACTTTTTTGTATCGTTGCATAGCTAAATATAACATTCTTATCTAAATAATTGTGATTCTTACACAGAATGGAGATCTTTGTGAGGAGCCCCACCGGCAGGACAACGCGTGTCTCAGGGTCCGACCATCAGATACCTTGCATAGTGTTAAGGCAAAGGTTCTGAAACAACACTGCCTTGTGTTTGATGGAATGCAGCTAGGCGACAACCTTACATTGGCAGATTATGACATCCAGCATCAATCGACGATTGACCTCCAAGAAAAGATGCAGATCCATGTAACGGATACGCTAGCAAGCACGAACATCACTCTTGAGGTTCATAGCTTAGATACTATTGACAACGTGAAGGCCAAGATTGAATATAGTTTGGGATTTCCCAAGGGCCAGCAGTGCCTCATTTTCGGCAACAAACAGCTAGAGGATAACTCCACCTTAGTGGACCACAACATTTGTGAGGAGTCCACCCTTCTCCTTGTTGTCCACCCAATGCCAAGAGCTTGATGAGGATCTTCGTGAGGGGACGCTAGGCGGAAGGACCATCGCTCTTGTGGTTAACAGCTCGGATACTATCGACAATGTCAAGGTGAAGATCGAGGAGAAGGAAGGAATTCCTCCAGACCAGCAACGCCTCATCTATGGTGGCAAGCAGTTGGAGGACCGCCCCACCTTGGCAGATTATAACATAGAGAATGAGGATACCGTCCATCTGGTGCTCCGCCAGCGTGGTTCTTGAGATAGATGACATGCATGGTCACTCAACATGTCTAACATTGTGATTTTCCATGCCAGTAGACAGTAGTTGCGTGTCAGTTCCGGGTCTGTCTTGACATCAGTTGATTGCTCGAAATATTACTTATAAGCGTTTCTGTTTTAATCTGGGAGTCCATTTGGTTTTCTCACTTTCTTGGCATGGGGCGCCACAAGTTCTTGTTCTTTTATGGCCATGTAGTGCAGGCTGCACCCCTCCCTGCTTTGCCATCTGAATGTTCTGTGCTCTTGTCATTGCTTGCTGACAGTTGCTTTTGCCCTCACGCAAGATAATTTCAAGAGACACCAAGATAAATTTCAAGAGACACCATTCTTATTCGTTTCTATTTACTGCATCGATAGGAAAAACTCTGAAGTTTATAAAGAAAAAAACAAACAACCGGAGCCGTAAGCAGTTAAGGATCACATGCGTAGCCTTCAATTCATTTCATCTGATCAATTCCACCTGCAGTTTTATACCAAGGCATCTATCGATCAGTTGGCTTTCTTATCATTAGCTGCTGCTGATGAGTGCTGACGACCTGCCACAAGTTGATGAAGGGGCTAAATGTATTAAACTGAAGGTTAAATTGGTTAATGCGTTTAGGTGATGTCGCCGGCGAGAGGATTCCGAGGAAGATCACGTACGCAATGGAATACAGACAATGCACAAGGTCAATGCATATGCAGCCGACCACACGCACGTCACACTGGACCTGCAGGTTCTCAGGTTGTGACATCGCCATCAACTGGCTTGCAAATCTTCTTCTGCCCAATTGCAGAGGCGATGAGAGAGAGTTAGCAGCAGTCGACCACAAATGATGAAATGAACCAGTTCACAGCCAACAAATAATAACCATTTCATTAGTGCAGCATCTGTATTAAAATATCAAATGCTTCATTATTTGTGCAAACATTCGTCGAATGAGGTTTCTAAGTACCTGTTGTTGCCTTCTTTAGGTTCTCAATCTCCTCGGCTTGTTTCTGAGCTTTTGCCTTAGATTCTTGGTCTCTCAACCTCTGAATCTTTTGTCGCAGTCCTCCTTCCAATCGAGCTTGCAGCTCATGCATCTACGGTGAAACAGCTCATGCACCACCACACATTGTTTTTCCTCCATTTGTTTAAGCTTAACCACCTATCTCGCTTCACTCGATTTGCACCATGCAATCTACTTTGTTGTACTTAAACTTGCAGCACACACATACATATGGGCTATGGCATCCTATTCCTTTCTCAAAAACCATATTTTTTAGATGGAACATCAATCTGTTTGCTTTCTTATGATGGTTATATTATAGATTTGATGGATAAGAAGGGGCGGAGCCAGGATGAGCCTCGGGAGGGGGCTAATTAGTGAAGAGTTAGCAAAAATCAAGAGATTTAATGGTCAAATAAAGATTAAGCTACAGTAATTAACACTTGAGTTAACCTCACCAGGGAGGGCTGCAGCCCGGGCAGCCCCCTGTGGATCCGCCCCTGGATAAGATGATCGGGATTGCGGAGATCTGCCATGATTGAGGCTTTCAACCACTTTTGTCAAGGCCGGGTTTGAAGTGTTTGGAGGTCAGGTAGTCAAAAAGACATGCCAAGGTCGTTGTTGGCTATGAACACCAAAAGAGGGTGGTCGGGATTCTTGATTGCATGGATTTTATTCATTGGAAAGGGGAAGAATCGCCCAACATGGAAAGGGAAATACTCAGGGTATGTGGGTGGGACAACCACAATTTTTAAGTCGTTGTATATGAGGATTTGTAGATTTTTTTAAGCTTGCTTAGCTCTGAGTGATACTAAAGGTCTTTGAAGATTTAGTTTACGGCACCTCACTTTTAGGTGGTGATGGGATATATCTTGTGACACTTGTGAAGAGCTATTAAAATCTACGAGGGAACAACAATTTAATTTCACAATAACTTAAGAAGCTGCAAGAGAGGATGTAGAGGAGCTTTTGGACTTTTCGAAGTTCATTTAGCTATGTGAAGGGTCGAGGAGTCTAGCTAAATTTTGGAACAAAAATCATTTGGTACATAATAGATTTTAGAACAAAAGATCATTTGGTACACAATGATACTTGTCGATGATACTTGTCGTGACATATAGTCACTGAGGGTTCAGCGCGACGTTGAAAACGACACACTACACTCGGATTATCGGAGTTGCTTAAGATCCAAACGAAGAAGCAATTACATGAGAGGCTCTGAGAAGGGATCCTTGAGTATCTTTAGTCCACTCATCGCTCTACCCACAGTATTGTTATTGATGTGATGATAAACTCTCTGACCTATACGGTCATTGTAATTACTAAACTATAGAATCTCATATGGAACGTTTTTTTTTGTTCTCATATATTGTAGCATTATAATATCATTTTCGATAGTCTGAGGCCGTTTTTGTCCCCAGGAGTCGACAAATACTATATTTGTGTTGAAAAAGAAAATTAAACCCCCGTAACCGCCGGGTTAGCATTTCCGTAGGCTCCAGCCAAGAAGAAACCAGGGGACCGCAGTAGAAAGTGGCTAGTCGCTGCAGCCGCCAGAGCGTCCAATCTCATCACGCTCGCTTCAAGCTGCAACGAACTCCATCCCTCGGCGATATCGCCCGCTGCTGCTCCTATCCCTTTCCAGCCTGCCACTACCTACGCCTAGCATGGCCATGATGCTGCTAGCGCGCAACCTGCGCTCCGGCCTTCGCCCGCCGCTCGCCGCCGCCGCGTTCTCGTCGGCGTCGGCGGCCTCGGCGGAGGCGGAGAGGGCGATACAGGACGGCCCGCGGAACGACTGGAGCCGGCCCGAGATCCAGGCCGTCTACGACTCCCCGCTCCTCGACCTCCTCTTCCACGGGGTACGTCACACATTACACACCGCCTGGAATGGAATGGACACCTCGCGATCCCAAATTCCACCACTAGTCCTATGCTGGCGCTCTCGGGTTTGGTACCGGATTAATGACCTCGCCGGAAATTTAGTGATAGATTCTGTCTTTGAGCTTCTGGCAGTTGCAGGCTGTAGATTTACTGGCAAGGTTATGTTTAGAGTCTTTCGGCGGTGAATGTTAGATTTGTTGAGCTGATAGTACTAGTAGAATGTTATTTTTTAACTGTGGAGATTGCCTCAGAGTGTCGTCGGTTGGGCAAATGCCAAAACTGTTCTGGTTGGCGATAGCGATTGACATTTCAGCTCAAAGACAGATTCTTTCACTAAATTAGATATCAGTTCATGTTCAGCTAACAATGAGGACAGTGGGTATTTTATTCAGATATCAGAATATATTAGATATCAGTTCATGTTTTGCTAACACTTGATGGATTTAGATTTAGTACACAAATATTATTGGTGTATATGTTAACCAATTTTGTTAAATGTTGGTGATGAGCATCTCAGCTCTGTCAATTTAGGTTTTAGGACTTTTAACCAGTGGGAAGCCCCAATTACAACACTTTAATAGTGATGTCAACTTCATTGGGTTCTTTTTTGAACTTTGCGCCCAGGTTTTTCACTCACACTATATGGACATTCAAATTTGTCCATTGCTACAAAGTATTCGGCGTTGAAAGCCAAAGCCAACCTTTTCATACTGTAAACATTTTGAGCTTGTTGCCTGTGCAAGAAAAGACTGATCACATGGACTTAGGTGTCAAATGCCAAGCTTTTGTGTTCAAAAGTTAGTAAAAAGCGTGAGCTATTTATAGGTCCATCTGTAGTGTTGGTAGGAAGGTACTGCCCCCTAGGGCATATAACAGGTATAGACTAGAGCATGCAAATTCACATCAAGCATTTTCCTCTAAAGGGCTTTCAAAAGTTGGCACTGCAGTTATTGAAAAGTGTCACTTTTAGGAGCAGGATGTTCTTGACAAGTTTTTCTAACATCCACCTTTAGAAGGCTGTATGGTTGTTGATTCTTCTCATACCTATTGGCCAAGTGTTGGAGCATCACATAATTCTGTAAGGAAATCTATATACAAGTTTATACTGCTACAAAATTCCAAAATTTTATGTTACCAGAAGGTAGGAGAAGAGAGGGGAGCACAGAACACATACGCACAAGCACCAGCAAGTGCTGCTGCTGAACTGAACTACCTATTACATTACCATTGCATATATACATACAGGTAGCTAGTGAAGGTGGACTGCTGTAGCAGTGAGGTTTAGTCAAGGCTACTGGCCTACTTGGCTGCTAAGCCTTGCTATGAAATTGCTCTGCAGTTGCAAGGGAATTGAACTGCAGTAGGAAGGAAATTTGGTCTGCAATTGCTTGCAGACTTCTCTAGAAGACAGCAGCATATTATCTTGCATTGCTGTTTGGTGGGCTAAGGTAATCCGCATGATCAGTAAGTAGTACAGGAAAGGAGCAAATTCTCTCATGCGTGTGGTTGCTTTGGAAGCACTGTAATGCCTGTGACTTTGATGGAGACTCCCCTTCTGTTAGCGAGCTTTTGAGACAATTTAAGGATGAGTATATGCTCTGGTGCCTAGCTAGAGCTAAGAAACTTCAAGCTCTCGGACTAGATAGGGTAGGACATTTTGGATGAGTCTTTTCCTTGTTGTTTGGTCATCAAAAGTCTTTTTCGAGTAATCATGTTGTTAAGTTTCTCCAACCTTCTGCTGTATGGGGTGCTGGAGTTTGGTATTGTATACGGGCTTCTGTTTGCTATCTATAATACAAAGATACGTAGCTCTCCTGCGTATTCGATAAAAGAAAATTTGGTGTAGAACTATTACATTCCTGAGCATTTTGACCCATCATTGACTGTGTAAACATTCCTTGGAGTAACTCCACAGATTGCTAGTTTGTAAGACAGGTTCAAATAATCAAATGCTTCATTATTTGTTCAAGAACACAATGTTCTTGTACTGTATGAGTTTACCTGTGATGGAGCATTTAGCATTCATGTGATTACGTTGCAATGAACAGTTAATAGGGTACCAACAATTCTGGTGTGCCATTTGTTCTTCTCATTACTGAGCAACGACTTTATTGTTTTCAGGCCCAGGTCCACAGAAATACCCATAAATTCAGAGAAGTGCAGCAATGCACACTTCTTTCAATCAAGACTGGTGGGTGCAGTGAAGATTGCTCTTACTGCCCTCAGTCATCAAGATACGACACTGGATTGAAGGCCCAAAAATTGATGAACAAAGATGCTGTCTTAGAAGCAGCAAAAAAGGTATTGTTAACATAATAATTGTCTGGGAGGTGACAAGTTCACTTCAGCTGTTTTTATTGTCACAAAGTGACATCTAATCTTATTGTTGATTGTAGACTTATAACTTTATAACTCATGAAATTATGCCCTATATTATTATTGCTCACAGTAGACTATTCTATATGTTATTCCTTTTTCTAATCTATTTTTATACAGGCAAAAGAGGCTGGGAGCACCCGTTTTTGCATGGGAGCTGCATGGAGAGAAACCATTGGCAGGAAAACAAACTTCAACCAGATTCTTGAATATGTTAAGGAAATAAGGTATTCATTGAAATCTTTTGTTTATACAATAAAACTATGGTATATATATGGCACATGTTCTGCATAACCATGCACAAGTTTTTTAGTTCAATGTTCTATTATCATGCCTTTGTTCACCTGGTTTGTTTTTTTTTTTTTCAAAACAAACTAGCTTTGTGTATCCACCTATAATATACAGGCTATTGACTTAAAAGCCTTAATTGCATGGAATATGATGACATATCCGGTCAATAGAAGTTTTATGCATGATTATTATACTCTATTTCAACATTTTATCATGCATTGGATTATTGAATATGCAGAGGTATGGGCATGGAGGTCTGTTGCACACTGGGCATGATAGAGAAACAACAAGCTGAAGAACTCAAGAAGGCTGGACTTACAGCATATAATCATAACCTAGATACGTCAAGAGAGTATTATCCCAACATTATTACCACAAGATCATATGATGATAGACTGCAGACTCTTCAGCATGTCCGTGAAGCTGGAATAAGCATCTGTTCAGGTTATTCTTTGAAGTTACCGATGTTTCTTGCTTTTATATATATTAGGACTAAAGAGTACCCTGCACAAAGCAATAGCTTACAGAAAACTGGGGAATATATGTCTTCAGTAGTTCAGTGTATAATTTGGTGCCCCGTTTGATTTTTTTTTTTTTTTTTTTCAGGTGGAATCATTGGTCTTGGCGAAGCAGAGGAGGACCGGGTAGGGCTGTTGCATACACTAGCCACTTTGCCTACACACCCAGAGAGTGTTCCTATTAATGCATTGGTTGCTGTAAAAGGCACACCTCTTGAGGACCAGAAGGTATTCGTACTGCTGATTGTTTTGTATAGTTTAGGTGGTTGCAGCTAGTGGCTGTCTTGCATCTCGCACCTCACACATGGGAAACATGCCTATATCTCTGTATAATACAAGTCATTGATTGCACATTGTTGGCTACAATGTGCAGGATTAGACTATAAGAACTGCACATGCTGCTTTTTTTATTTGTTTATCATGCTAACAAATGTTCCACATCAGCCTGTAGAGATCTGGGAAATGATCCGCATGATCGCCACTGCTCGAATCGTGATGCCAAAGGCGATGGTGAGGCTTTCAGCAGGCGAGTACGGTTCTCCATGCCAGAACAAGCGCTCTGCTTCCTTGCTGGGGCCAACTCCATCTTTGCTGGCGAAAAACTTCTCACGACTGCAAACAACGACCGACGCGGACCAGGCGATGTTCAAGATCCTTGGTCTGATCCCCAAGGCTCCAAGCTTTGGCGAGGAAGAGGTGGCTCCTGCAGACACCGAGAGGTCTGAGCAAGCTGCTTCGATGTAGAATATCACTACCCATTCTCTGTATCACATTTAGGGCGAAACTAGAACTACTGTTATAGCTAGAGCATTGTATTGTAGAAACCACAATATATTTCATTATTCCTTGCTTGAGACTGACTAGAAACAAATAGGGAGTGCCAATATGTGATGTACTCCCGCCGTCCCAAAAAAATAAATAAATGTGCATCTCGCTTTCCAATGACAAATGTATACAGATAGATACTATTATTTATGATGTATAATGAGTATAATTAGATTGAGTAAAAATATATTTTCATGATGAATTTATTTGAAGATACAAACATTGATAAAATTTACTATGTTTATAGTCAAACTTAAAAAATCTCGATTCTCATTTGTTTTGGGAGGCAGGGAGTAGGCTTGAACGAATCCTTGTTCTCTGAGATCTCTCTCTCTTTTTGAACGGAATGTTCTCTGATCTCTCTCAGTGCAGCATCACCGGCCACCAGTTGTCCGACGGCTGTGAGCATGGGAGCAGGGTTTGGAGAGCAGTCGCTCTCTGCCGACTGGTTCTTGTCAGGAGTTCCACTCCACCCAGTTCCAGATGAATTCGCAGACTCTGGTTGGCAGTTTTGGTTGGTAGGCCAAGGTAGCTTGCCGCATGTTCGATACGGGCAGACTCCGGTGCGTCTGGTGTCAATTTGTCAAATCATGCATATGGAGTAGTACGACGGAGTCGTGCTAAGCATGGCAAAGCTGCGGTCCATAAGTTTCAACAAACACCGACAGTCATCGCTTGAAGGGTCATGATCGGGTCAACCTCATCGCACACAATTATCTTATACTATTTTGGAACATTACTCAAAAAGAGGTTACTTTCAACATTATTTCCTGCACCCCTGGCCCTGATAAAATGCACTTTTAGTATAGTATTAAGTGAAACTCTCTTTTGATCAAACCTATATTAAACAAAATAATGAACTTTTAGTATAGTTCACTTTGGTTGTTGTAGATCCATTTATTTTTCTTATGTATGTAGACAGGCGTAGTGTATAGGTAGGTGCATGATAAAGAAAAATCAATATATCTAGAAAAGGCAAAGTAAACTATAATTAGAAACGGAGGAGTACTTTTTTTTTTGAATATTGCATTTGGCACCTGCTTCATTAATACTTAGAACAAAAGTGCTATACTTAACACAGTGTAATGTCAAAAAAAACCTAATATTTTTTTTTCAAATACACAAAAAAACTTACGCTTCTTTATATTTAGAGAAGATTTTTTTATATCCGTGCTTTTGGCGTTCTGGGAGTTAGGATTACTCACGGATTAGAATAACCTAATACTAATGAATAGGGACATTCATAATCATTTGAGCTCTTCGCTATTCCACTTGATACCCAAACAACATTTGCTTGTTTGAGCCGAAAAATTATGGATTTTAACTTACAAGTATGACAAAGGGGACTGTATTGTTTCTAGTTAAGTGTGTGTGCTTGTTATGAGTGTCTAAGTTGTATGAAAAAAGAGTTATTATACTATATTATTAGGACGTTTGAGTTTGCCAACTTTTTTAAACAAAATTTCCAGGCTCAAAAGTCCACAACCTCGGAAAAGCATAGTAAGCTTTAATCGTGTGCTTGCGGTGGGTGGCTGTGCGTGTGTACTGCTATGCGTAGTTTGGGTGCCTGTTTGAAATTCAAAGAAAAGGAATTTTGACATCATTAATGAGGGAAATATATATTATAGGAGAAAGAGACAGAACATACAAGTAGATATTTTGTTTATTTATACTACTGTTTAGGAGGGTACTGTATTATTTTAAGTCCATCAATCAATGTTCTTGACATTTCCTTAAAATCAACTACTACTTTTTTTTTCTGAATGTTGCATTGGCACGTGCTTCATTAATACTCGAAACAAAAATGCTCAGAATACTTATTAGTTATTTTAAGTGTTTATTTACAGCAACACAACGGCACAAATATAAAATGGACTTAATACGAATTAGACGGGTGGTCAAATCAAATTGTGTGAAGAAAACGAAGCAGAGGCGGCTCACAGCTTTTATTAATCCCGCGTTGTTTGCTTTCACAAATCACCCACCCCTCCCGTCCCGTCCCGCGGCACATAGAAAACCCAAAAGAAACGGCATTAAAACGCACCCCACCATTCAGGTGCCGACTCGGGCACGCAACTCTCTCTACCCTTCTCCGCCCCCCCTCTCTCCTCTGTCCTCTCCTTCCCTCCCACTCCAAGGCCCGCCCGCCCGCCCGCCCGACCCGGCCCGCCGGCCGGAACCTAGCCCTCATCGCCCCTCCGCTCCCCGCCCGATCTCC
Organism: Hyparrhenia diplandra; assembly: GCA_015847255.1. NCBI lineage: Eukaryota > Viridiplantae > Streptophyta > Magnoliopsida > Poales > Poaceae > Hyparrhenia > Hyparrhenia diplandra. The sequence goes on from JADLZK010008701.1 coordinate 141,717, forward strand.
TCCCGATCGGCCGCGGCCGGATGGACTCCGACGTGGAGATGACCGCCGCGAGCGACGAGGAGGTGATGGACGACGAGGACTACTACGACTACTGCGACAGCGACATGGGCGATGACGGCGACGGCGGGAGCGAGGAGGAGGAGGAGGAGATGGTGGCGGGGACTACGACGAGGGCCTTGAGGCCGAGGGGACCGACGAGGTGGTGTCAGGCGCGAGCAGGTGAGGCCGATGCTGCCAACACTGTAGCGGCGGATAGGGTGGTGCCGTGTGCCGTGCTTAGGATGTTTAGTTGTCGCCGGAATCAGAATCCTTGGGGTTGAGTTTGGATGCGTTGGAATAGGCCGAATAGCTTGCGTGCTCCTCTGTGGGGATGGAATGGAATGGTGTTTTTAGTGATATGTCAGTGAGCTGGGGATTGTCATATGTGTGATATGTGAGTGTGCTGGGGATTTGGGCGATCAGTGCATGTACTGGAGCGCGCTAGAGTGGTAGCGATGTACTGGAGTGCGCTAGAGTGGTAGCGATGTACTGGAGCGATAGAGTGGTAGCGGGTTACATCTGTTCATTCTTAAATCTAAAGTGTTAGATCGGTTCATGGACTTTTATTAGAACTGGTTGTGTGCTGCAAATTGATGATCATTTCAGTGTCATGGCTGCTGATGCTTGCTTTATATGCACCTCTGGTTTGTGTCATTAGGTGGTCTGAATTGGGCTTAAAAATAGCACTACCGCAGCTTCCTTTGCCTTTTAATCTGAGGTATTGAATTGTGTGGGCTGAATTGGGCTTAAAAGTAGCACTGCATGTGCTTCCATTGCTTCTTAATGAACCGTTAGTATTACCGTTCTAGATGTCTTGTAGGCTCTGTCAAGCGTCCTAGATGAATGATCATGCTTGGTCTCTTTGTGTTGCTTTGCTCTTCTGCCCATAATTTTATTCCATGTGATACTCTCAAGTTTTGCTAAATGGGAGTTGCATTTGCTATAAACAGACATTTGTGGTTTTAAATGAAGAAGCTATATCTGAACGTCAAGAGGAAGATGTAAGCAAGGTATCTTCCGTGTTATTGATTACAAGGGAAGAGGCGTGTGCCCTCCTGCACCACTACAAATGGTGAGTTATGTCAGTGCTCCCTCAAATATTCTTTTCTGAAGGCAGCAAACTCTTAACAACCTTGTAATGTAATGGTATTATCCTTATCGTACCGTATGTTGGTACACAGGTCACTGAAATCAGATTGTACTCGTGTCTATATCTTTGAACACAGTTTCATACTGCAGTATGTGTAGGCACTAGGTTGTTTCTTGTTTTAAATTACTTCCCAAGGTGCTGGCAGTGCCGTTTTTATTGTTGAAAGTACCTCTATCAAGCTCGAGATAGAACCTGTAAATACAACAACAACAACAACAACATAGCCTTTAGTCCCAAGCTAGTTGGGGTAGGCTAGAGATGAAACCCATATGAAATAAGTAAAAAAGAGCGTGAACGGGCACAAGACAAAAGGATAAAGATTAGGGTAGATAGAAAAGGAAACAAAGTCATGGTTCGAGGCACGTTAATAGCTAGCCTCCAAGCGCTCCTATCCAAAGCTAAATCCTTGGAGATATTCCACTCCTTAAGGTCTCGCTTAACAAGCGCCTCGTCCCAAGTCGGTCCCTAGGTCGGCCTCTACCTCTCTTTACATTATCTACCCGCTCTAGAACTCCCACACGCACCTAGGCGCCCCGGGAGGCCTCCGTTGAACATGTCCAAACCATCTCAACCGATGTTGAATCAATTTCTCCTCGATAGGGGCCACCGGAGCCCTATCGAATATCTTCATTCGAACTCTATCCCTTCTAGTATGCCCTAAAACCAAGCGCAACATACGCATCTCGGTCACACTTAGGTTGTTGGACATGTCGCCTCTTTGTAGGCCAACATTCAAAGACCATCTGACATCGTAGGCGAATCGCTGTCCTATAGAACTTCCCTTTTAGTTTACGTGGTACCCTCTTGTCACATAGGATGCCGAAGCAGCGCCACTTTAGCCAACTCCTTTGCGATTCTATGTCTAACATCTTCATCAATGTCGCCATCCTTACGTAGCATAGATCCTAAATACCGAAAAGTATCCTTCTTGGCCACCACTTGTCCATCGGGGTGACATCCCCATCCTCGTGCCTAGTCGGGCTAAAGTCGCACATCATATACTCGGTCTTGGTCCTACTCAATCGAACCCTTTCGACTCTAGCGTGTGCCTCCACGGCTCCAACTTCCTATTTACCCTGCTCTACTCTCATCCACTAGCACCACATCATCGACAAGAGCATACACCAAGGGATATCACCTCGTATATCCCTTGTAACCTCATCCATCACCCGAGTAAATAAATAAGGGCTCGATCTTGACCCTTGATGTAGTCCTATGTTAATTGGAAAGTCCGGTATCGCCATCACATGTCCGAACACATGTCGTCGCATCTTTGTACATATCCTTGATGAGGGTAATGTACTTAGTTGGGACTTTGTGTTTTTCTAAGGCCCACCACATGGCGTTTCTCGGTACTTTGTCATACGCCTTTCGAGGTCAATAAAGACCATGTGCAAGTCCTTCTTACGCTCCCTAAATCTCTCCATCAAGCTGTCGTACTAAGAAAATCGCCTCCATGGTCGACCTCAGGGCATGAACCCAAATTGGTTTTGGGTCACACTTGTCGACCAACCGTAGGCGATGCTTTCGATAACCCTCTCCCACAGCTTCATCGTATGGCTCATCGGCTTAATCCCCGGTAGTTAGTACAACTTTGAACATCTCCCTTATTCTTGAAGATTGGTACTAATATACTTCGCCTCCATTCTTTAGGCATCTTGTTTGGCCAGAAAAATGAGGTTAAAAAGCTTAGTCGACCATACTACGCTCTCGCTCCCGGACATCTCCACACCTCAATGGGGATGCCATCGGGGCCCATCGCTTTACCTCCCTTCATCCTCTTCAAAACCTCTCGATCTACGCCTCCCGAATTCTCCTCACAAAGCGTCTACAAGTATCGTCAAATGAGTCGTCCAACTCAAAGGTAGGACTATCATTCTCCCCATTGAACGACTTATCGAAGTACTCTCGCCATCGTCCTTGATCTCCTCGTCCTTCGCAGCGCCGGTCGATCTGTCCCATCCTTGATGCATTTGATTTGGTTTATGTCCCTTGTCTTCCTCTCACGTATCCTAGCGATCCTATAAATGTCCTTCTCCCCTTCCTTCGTGCCTAGCCGTTGGTAAAGGTCATCAAAAGCGACCCTTTGCTACACTCACGGCTCGCTTTGCAGCCCTCTTCGCTATCCTATAGCCCTCGATGTTTGGCTGCACTCTTGTCGAGATGGAGGCGCTTGAAGCACTCCTTCTTCTCCTTAATAGCCTTTTGTACCTCGTCGTTTCCACCACCGGTGTCCTTCGCTTCCTTCTTGCCTCCCCTACTCACACCCAACACTACGAGGCCACCTTCCGTACACATGTTGCCATCTTGACCACATGTCGCGTGCGCATCTTCTCCTTCTTCCCAAGGCCCTCGCCTAGCATCCTCTCCTTAAACGATTGTGCCGCTTCCCCTCTAAGCTTCCACCACTTCGTCCTCGTAATCTTGACACGTTTGTCGGTGGGGCACGCACAAAAACGAAAGTCCGCCACTACAAGCTTGTGTTGAGGTACCGCACACTCCCGGGTATCACCTTACAATCTAGGCAAGCGGTCCTATCCTCCCTTCTTGCAAGGATAAAGTCGATCGGCTCGAAAGTGTTGTCCACTACGGAAGGTCACTAAATGGGATTCCCTCTTTCTAAAGAGGGTATTCGCTAACAACAAGTCATAGGCCAAAGCAAAATTCAAAACATCCTCCCCTCTTCGTTCCTACTACCGTGCCCGAAACCCCGTGTACTCGCTCAAACCCTACATTTGTTGCACCCACATGGCCATTGAGGTCTCCTCCTATGAAGAGTTTCTCAGCGATAGGCACAATACTAACCATGCTATCTAGGTCCTCCCAAAAACCGACTCTTGGCGCTCTCACTAAGACCTACGAGGGGCATAGGCAGCGATCACATTCAAGACCGAGTCTCCAACGACCAATCGGACTAGGATAATCCGATCACCTTGCCTCCTAACGTCCACTACTCCATCCTTAAGGCTCCTATCTATCGGGATACCTACACCATTCCTACCCGATGTTGTCCCCGTGTACCAAAGCTTGAAGCCGGTGCCCTCCACCTCTTTTCGCCTTCGGCCCTTCCATTTGGTCTCTGAGCGCATAGAATATTTACACGCCTCCTAGTTGCCGCATCGACTAGCTCTCTTAACTTACCTGTTAGGGACCCTACGTTCGGCTACCTAGACGAATCCTAGTTGGCTCGGCTAGCTTCCTTACCCTTCGCACCCGTCGAGGAAAGTGCAAAGACCCTTGCTCATTTTCACTACACCGGGCGCGGATGTAGCGCGCCACTAAGGTTGCGGCGACCCGACCCCTTGCTCCTTTGTTCATCATTACCCGGATCCGATACGGCCGGCGCCACTAAGGGGATGGCGACCCGGCCCTTGCCCATTTGACACCACACCGGGTTCCGATGTAGCGTCGCTAAGAGGGTTACGCCCCAGCAATTTCTTATGGGTTTCATATCCATTAGAGTGGCTGGTTTTTCTGTTGGTTTCGCCAAACCTAACGCGCAACCCTCCTCCTTTTACCGGGCTTGGGACCGGCTATGTTGAGCGACTCAAGAAAGTCTTCCGGTCAACATAGGCTGGAGTTGAGATAGAACCTGTAAATATTCTCTCAAAATACACTGGAAAGGGCATTGCATTATATGTAATCATGGCAATGATTTTCCATTTTCCCCATATGTTTGCGTCTATATATGAGATATCAAGAAAACTGCTACCTTCAGTTCGATCCTACTAATTTTCCTGTTTTTGGTTGTTTGCAAAAGCTAGCGTACACTTTATGCACTTGGTATTTAGAATGATAAACTAAATCTGCGCTAAAAGCAATGCGATGACATTTTCTTAATGCTAGATAGTGTGGAAGTGGAACTAATGTACATCTGCGCCCTGTGTGTTCTGTAATCACTATGCAGGAACATCAGCAAGTTGAGTGACGAATGGTTTGCAGATGAAGAAAAAGTCCGCCATACTGTTGGTTTACTTTTGAATGGAAATAATGAGCCCCGCTCTAGGAAGGCAAGATTTATATTTCATATTTTTATGTTCTTTTCATCAAAGCAGCATGTTTAATCTGCTAGAACCTTTGGCTATTCATAATTTCTTCTAACAGTCTTTTTGGTTGCAGCTAACTTGTGGAATATGTTTTGAAGGGTATTCGTCTGATATGATGAGCTCCGCTGGTTGTGCTCATTTTTATTGCCATGAATGTTGGGAAGGTCTACCTTCCATCCTCTCTCTTGTTATTGCTCTTTATGCTTGCATGATTAAGTTCTGTTATCGTTGTTTGACTGGTCAAATTTATGTTTTATCTTGGCTACCACAAGCATGTTTTTGATCCTTTGATTGTGATAATATTAAATGTTAAGTATTGTCTATTATGCTTGTCCCTATATATTCTACTTAAGATAGAATGATATTGAAGCAGATCATGTCTACTTTTGTATATTACCCAGAAATCTAAATGTATTATAAAACTTTTTCTGTTTTCTTCTGGAACGCCATAGAACTTCATTAGACACATTTGAGTAAATTTCCTGTCAATATGAATGCCATAAATATCAGGTTCCCTCTCTCCTAATAAAGGGGGATTTCTGATGGATCAATTTAAATTTTGTAGGCTACATTAGCGCTGCAATAGGTGGTGGTCCAGGATGTTTGTCATTGAGATGTCCTGATCCATCATGTAGTGCTATGGTTCTTCAAGGAATGATTAATAAATTAGCTAAAGATGAGGACAAAGAAAAATATGCACGATTTCTCTTACGTGCATATGTTGAAGGTAACAAGAAGGTAATAACTTTTAACAATTTGAATGATTCTCCAATTACACAGTTCTTTGGGCCTGCCTTGTTTTTTGATTACACTGCTTTGACATCATGTTCTCTCACCGTAAACTCAATTGTGAAACATCATTTCATGCAGACCAAATGGTGTCCAGCCCCTGACTGTACATGTGCTGTGGAGTTTCTTGGTGACGAAAACTATGATGTCTCATGCAATTGCAAGTTCTGCTTTTGCTGGAATGTATGATGATTTCATTCTAATAATGATTTCATGCTTTTTGTTTTCACGAGTCCTAGAGGTCGAGCATCTAATGCTTCATCATATCCATTACTATTGTTTGCAGTGCGCTGAGGAAGCTCATCGACCAGTGAACTGCGAGACTGTTTCTAAGTGGATATTAAAGAACAGTGCAGAATCTGAAAACATGAACTGGTTCGTTGCAGTCTCAACACTAGCATTTGATGTGGTTTTCAAGTTTTTGTTTTTGTTGATACCATGTCTTAGTTAAGACAGGGCATATGGATAAGGAGTTCCTTGATTTTATTTTGGAAGATACAATCTGATTTTGATTATTTGTTTTGTAATATGCCATTTATCAATTATCAGTTTAGACTAAGCACAGTGATAACTAGTTCCTGTGTGGTTGGAGCTTCATATCCTATTTCACCAACCTTTAGCAATTTATTTAACAATGTAAATGTCACAATCCTGGAACTATTCACCTTGACTGCTAACATTAAGTGAGACGGTGAAAAAAATTGTGCCTAAAGTTAGTTGTTCAGGTTCACAGGCCTTTGTTACCATTTTTAAGCGATTTAAGTTGACTTGGAAGTGGGTGGGGAAGCCATGGCAAATATTACTGTGAGGTTCAATCATAGGTGTCGTCAAATATGAAAAATATCCTAGTTATTCTTTCTAAGATAGCAATTTTGTTTACTGTAACTTGCTTGTGATTAATAGGCTTTGTTGTTACTGCTGCTGTGGATTCAGGATAGCTAGCTTTTTCTTTGAACATGTAGGAGAGTTGCGTATCATCATATTAAGAAGATGAGGATGGCTAGTTTGAGTTTAAGTGGATTATAAAGGTTTGAGATTATATTAAGAACGTGATGGGGATAGCTAGTTTGATAAGTGGACTATAAAGGTTTGGGATTGATTTAATTTTCATCTATTTGTTTAGTTTTTTTCTTGGAAAAAACCCTAACTAGGCACTAACAACCAAGATGCTGTTCAACTTAAACTTTGCATTACCTGCAATAAATTCACATATCATTCAGATAGTGTGTCAATGTGTTTAGCTGATAATTGTGATTGTTTCTATTTTATTTCATATTGCACTCCAAATTGGATGAAAAGGTTTATTATGTTGTTTTCATCTTTTCAGGATACTGGCTAATTCTAAGCCCTGTCCGAAGTGCAAACGGCCAATAGAGAAAAACCAGGGATGCATGCATATGACATGCACCCCTCCTTGCAAATTCGAATTTTGCTGGTATAGTTCACTCAGTTCTTGAAAGAATTAATATACATGCCATGTTTATCTTCTTTTGTCTGAGCCTGAGGTTCTTTGGACATTCTAGGTTATGTCTGGGCGCATGGTCAGATCATGGAGAGAGAACAGGTGGCTTTTATGCTTGCAATCGTTATGAATCGGCAAAGAAAGAGGGAGTTGTATGTCTTCTCTTTACTTCATTCTTTTGTAGAACCCAAACATAATTGTAACATTATTTCTGCTGCTACAATGGGTTTTAGAAGCCTCTGTTTGGTGGGTGAGCAGCGGTTCATCTTTGGGATATTGTGATTTTCTGCGGTGTTGGATGCTATGTTTCTTTTTGATTTCAAGGATGTTTTCTTCTTGAACTTAAATTGCTTCTGTTGCAGTATGATGAGACTGAAGCAAGGAGGGAAAGAGCTAAGAACTCTCTTGAGAGATATATGCATTACTATGAGCGTTGGGCATCCAATCAGACAGTACGTTCAAGTACCTTAGTTCGATGCACATGGTTTCTTTCAAAAATATATCTGTTTTGTGCTCATAATGTAATGTTTGAACCTTGTCTTTGTTGTGCTGATACTCTAATATAATTCCAGCTATAGTTCTTGCCTTGGTGGGATACCCATTTCAGTATTATGTTGGTTGTGCATAAGAAGAGTGATGTCTTAATAACCAAATAAGAAGAGTATGTCTTAACCAAATATGCTTTGAGGTTGTTTGAGGGTCTGTTTCATGATTATTTCCTCAGTCAAAAATAACCGCGTTGCCTTTTGTACGTGCATTATCTTATTATTTCATGGTTACCAATATGCTTATAGGCAGTCAACAATATGATATGTTGGTGGGATACCCATTTCAGTATTATGTTGGTTGTGCATAAGAAGAGTGATGTCTTAACCAAATAAGAAGAGTATGTCTTAACCAAATATGCTTTGAGGTTGTTTGAGGGTCTGTTTCATGATTATTTCCTCAGTCAAAAATAACCGCGTTGCTTTTTGTACGTGCACTATCTGATTATTTCATGGTTACCAATATGCTTATAGGCAGTAAACGATATGATATATTTTTATTGCTGATGTTCATGATCTCGGGTGCACTTTTTATGTTTAGATGCTTTCATTTCATAATGTATATTTTGAACTGTCAGCTGTAATTGCTGTTCTCATGTTTGCCTTTATTGACAGTCGAGGCAGAAGGCCCAAGCAGACCTGGTAAAAGCGGAAAAGGATCAGGTTAGAATATATCATGTTATGGGCCTTAAGGGTTCTCACAAGTCACAACGCACCATATAGAAGTTTCTCTGCTTGTCATCATTCTTTTCTGTATTAGCTGGTTTCTAATATTCTTCCGTGCTAGAATATTTGAGTCTTTTTTTGCCCTAACTCATCTTCTGTGATGGACCAACTATAATGCCCTGTTCCTCTGTTTCACAGCTTGCAAATTTAACTGACATTTTTGGGATACCAGAGACCCAGCTTAAGTTCATAATTGAAGCTTGGTCACAGGTCTGCCATCATAGATTTTGTATTATGGTTTCAATGGGTTTTGTAATTTACAAATCTTCTTGTATCTATTGTACATCAGATTATAGAATGCAGGCGAGTGCTGAAATGGACATATGCTTATGGCTACTATCTTGATGATAAGGTCAAGAGTGAATTTTTTGAGTATCTGCAAGGTTTGTAATTTGTATTTCATGTCGACATTAATTACTAGGTTTATCATTGCTTGTGGGAACTCTAGGAACATCAGTGAATTTTTAAGTATTTGACAGGTGAGGCTGAGTCTGGTTTGGAACGTCTGCATCAGTGTGCTGAGAAAGACTTGCAAAGATTTTTGCCTTCTGTGAAATCTGAAATCACTGAAACGACAAAACCGACATCGGAAGAATTTAGTGAATTCCGTGTGAAGCTTGCTGGGCTCACAAGGTAGTAAATTTACCATGCTGTCCACCTTTGTGTTGATGAGACTACTACCTCTGATCTCTAAAGCATCTTGTTTTGACAAGACAAATAGGCAGAAACAAGTGCTTTAGTATGTCTAAAACTAAAACATCACTTAGTATGGTTCGCTCCATAATTTCAGTTATGCCCTTTCATTTGCTTGTTTTTTGTGGACCCTGCAACATAGAAGGATGTCCTGGAGACTCCCACCATTACCCTAATGTTACTAATATACTGAGCTTTGTTTACTGCAGCGTTACTCGGAATTACTTTGAGAACCTTGTTCAAGCTTTGGAAGCTGGGTTGGAGGACGCCCACGCCACTGCCCAGGCTGCTGGTACATCCAGCACTGCCACCAGCTCCAAGAAAGGAGGAACTAAGTCCAAGAAGAAGCAGTCCACTAAACCATCATCTGACCACACTGATGATGGGTGGCCCTGTGAGCGCTGCACATTTCTTAATCCTCCCTCAGTGGATGTGTGCAGCGTCTGCGATAATAGAAGGTACTAGATGATGGAATAGCTCAAAGGTCATGAGAAGGGCGCTTTAGATCCTGCATCAGATGCTAGAAGCGGAGCTTCCAGCAGCTGCAATGGTGTACAGAGAGTTATTTAAGGGCCTCAAATGGTTGGAAACGGATTGGATGGAGGCTCAAATGGTGGTTAAATGTGTGTGGGTGGGTGGGTCATTTGGTTTTCTAGTTCGTTTCTGTTGTTCCTTGTAAATATTAGTTGTGAAGTGATAACCTATGTTTTATGTGGTGGGTTTTGCTTCTGACCAACGTGAAACTAAAATTCACAAAACTGATTGGAGGTAGCTCTGTTTATTCCCTGGTAATAGGGGCAGGGCCTCTGTCCATTGTTCAAGGAACTTATTATTAAATATGGTTACTTGCCATCTGCTAGTGCTGGTCAGTATATTACTTAAGTGGACTTCTCTTTTCTTATGTAGAATTCACAAACTGACACCTCGACCATATGCTCACATCTTTTAACTATAAATTGCAGTGGTTGGAAACTTGATTTTTTTTTTTTTTTTTTTTGAACATTTAACGGGGGATGCTTCCCACCAGATTTTTATTTCTGTTAGAAAGGCCAAGTGCCAAGATTTACAAGGTTTTGTCGCTGTACAGGAATGTAAACAGTTACATACTATCGATTACTATTGTTAGCTAAACTCTGAAAGATGGACACCCAGGCATCTGAGATATGCCTTTTCTTCTTCGGCATTCTTGATAGCCATGCTGCAGCATTCTGCATTTCGCCTCTTCTATAGTTGCCAGCAGCAAAGAATGAAGAAGGTGCTGTAGTGTATTGACGGCACATGCTGGGGGATGGGGATGCAATGGGCTTCCAAGTATGGTGGTCTGAGATTGGGACGCCCAGCTTGTTCCAGAACTCTTTTGAGAAGAAGCAGTGAAGTAGAATATGGTGAGTCGACTCTTCCGGTGAAGATTCTTGCGGCACTGAATGCTGTCTTTGGTTGCAAGCCACATGAAGAATTCCACACGCGGAGCGCTGCATTTTTTCAAATGAATTCCGAGGTAGGATCAAAGGGGTGTTGTCGAGCCATTTAGCAGTCTGTAGATCGATGAGGAGTCTAGCCTTCCATGCCCCCGGTCGAATACCGATCTTCTTCGGTCATTATCTTCGACTAGAGCAGTTGAGGAAACGATTGCTCTCACTTGCTCCAATTCAGATTCAGCTTTGGTGAGTCTCGGCATAAAGGAGTTGCTGATGTGAGACAATACTAAGCATCCTTCTTCACAGTGACTAAACAATGGCGGGAAGCGGGGCTTCATCCATATGCCAAACATCATTCCAGAAAGACGTTGCCGCACCATCACGAGTTTCAACCGTTGTGAATGCCTGGTATAGCGGTAGGAGTGACCTAATGGAGTCCCAATATTGTCCCACCAAGTTGCCCTTGAGGTTGGCCAAATTTGCGTGGCTGCGTACCCAGTTACCCCAGGCTGAGCCATCAGCGCAGTGCAGCCTGTGGATGAGCTTTAAGAGCAGGCAAATGTTCTGAATGGCAAAGTCCTTGATGCCCACCCCCTCCCAAATCTTTTGTTGTACAGCAGTTTTCCCAAGCAACCAAACACTTGGCCGAGGAAGTGTGTGCTTGCCCAGTCCACATGAAAGCTCTACGTCTTTTGTCAACTTCTTTGATCACATTTGCTGGGATGGTCATGGAGGACATGATGTACACAAGCTGTCTGTCAAGGACTGAATTGATAAGAACAACTCGTCCCATGGTGTGGTTTGAAAAGTTGGATTTCATTGTTAATAGGCTCGGGTTGAATGGTTTGAAAAGTTGGCTGAAGTTATTCACTTGAATCTATGCTTGTCTGAAAGGGAGTGAAATGTTTGAAAGTGGATGTTGGCCACGGACTTTGATTTAGGAAACAAGGCGTTTGAGACAATGGTGATAATCAAGAAAGCCGAAACAGTTGGTCGGTCGGTTATGCAATTTCACATGTTTCATCTCGAATTGCGTCAATTGCGTTGCGCCACCCGTTCTTTTGTAAGTTTTGAATTTGAAATTGCGTCAGTTGAGGTGCTTCCCTTTTTGCACCCATCTCTTCAAAGTTTTAAATTTGAATTCGTAAATGCAGTTCTAATTACCCAACGTATTGAAAATGATTTTCTGTCAGATGAGCAGCAGCAGCCGTACATGCACGCGTTTTTCCCTTTTGCACCGCAGTTGCAGACAATACAACCGGAGAATCGTGGATGTTCTTGCAGAAGCGCTGAGCCCGTGTAGATCATAGCTACATGTTGGTGGCTAGAGTTGGTGATCACGACTTGTCCTTGCAGAGCTTGCGGCTGAGGCTGCTGAAGTTTGCCCTGGAGTACTGTCGGGATCCGTTCCTCCAGTCGGTGCCGGACTTCATCATGAGCTCGAACTCCTGGTAGCTGATGCGGCCGTCCTGGTCCGTGTCCACGTCGCGGATGATGTCGAGGATGGCCTGGTCGTTGGGTCCCAGCTCCGCCTTGAGCTCCTCCGGCTCGATGAAGCCGCTGCCGTCCTTGTCAAAGTACCTGAACGCCGACGCCAGGTACTCGTCGTTGCTCATCTTCTTGAGGTGCACCGACACCGTCACGAACTCGTCGCAGTCCAGCGTCCCGTTGCCGTCCGTGTCCGCCTGCAGGGAATGGATGGATGCATGTCAGCCGGTCTGAGAATGAAAACTCGAGCGTCGGCGGCGAGCCGGCAACGACGACGGCAAGCAAATTAAGCATCACTTACGGCCTCGAGGAGCATCCTTATCTCCGACTCCGGGACGGGCTGGCCGTTGATGTGGAGTCCCTCCATGAGCTCCTCCAGCGTGAGGTTGCCGTTGTGGTCCTTGTCCATGAGGTGGAACATCTGCACGTACTTGTCCAGCTCCTCCACCGGCAGGTTCCGCGCCACCACGCCCAGCGCCTTCTTCTTGAACTTGTTCATGGCGGAGAACTGCTGCAGCCGCGACCGCACCGCCTCGCCCAGCGACACGTTCGGCGCCGTGTCCGCGTTCTTCAGCCACGGGTGCTCTGGATGCAATCGAGAGGCGTTAGTTGTGGAGAATTCAACCTAGCTAGGATCTCCTTCCTACTAGTATGATCCATGGCTTACCAAGCACCTGCCTCGCCGTGAGGCGGGTGGAGGGGTCGGGGTCGAGCATCCGGCGGATGAGGTCCTTGGCGTTGGCGGACACCCTCGGCCATGGCTCCCGGTTGAAGTCGATGACGCCGCGGAGGACCGCCTGCGCGATCTTCTCGTCGTTGTCTGCATTGTTCAGAATCAGATCAGGACCGGATGACCGGACTGGAGGAGGAAGACAAACAATGAACCATCGACGACGACCGTCGCCGCCTACAGCCGGCCTACCTCCCCAGAATGGCGGGACGCCGCAGAGGAGGATGTAGAGGATGACGCCGGCGCTCCAGACATCCACCTCCGGCCCGTAGTTCCGCTTCAGCACCTCCGGCGCCATGTAGTACGCGCTCCCGACCACCTCCGTGAACCGATCACCGGGGTTGAAGAAGACGGAGAGGCCAAAGTCGATAACCTTGAGCGGCGAGTCCTCCGACTTGTTGGCGAACAGGAAGTTCTCGGGCTTGAGGTCCCTGTGGATGACCCCGTTGGAGTGGCACAGCCGCACGACGTCGACGATGGTGCCGAACACCCCCGCCGCCGCGCGCTCCGAGTAGTGCCCGCGCGCCACGATGCGGTCGAACAGCTCCCCGCCCTCGCACAGCTCCATCACCAGGTGCACCTTGCCGCTGCCGCCGCCGGCGGCGGACGAGTGTGAGTCCTCGCAGCACGCCTCGCGGAGCCGCACCACGGCCGCGCCGCCGCGGGACGACATGCGCCGCATGATGGCCACCTCCCTCTGCGTCCGCCGCGTGCGCCGCCGCCGCCGCGTCCTGCTGACCGTTTGCCGCCGCCGGTCCGCCCTGGGGACCGGGACCGTTCCCGGCGACCCCCACGCGGCGGACGCCAGCGCCGGCACCGCGGGGCCGGCGGTGCCTCTTGATGGTCTTACACGCGAGCGCCTCGCCCGTGACGGCGTCCTTGCAGCGGCGCGTGACACCGAACTCGCCGCGCCCAAGCTCCCGACCCAGCACGTAGCGGCGCGCGAACTCGGCCGCGGTGGTCCGGACCACAAGCGGCCCCGCGTCAGCGTCGCTCTTGCGCGGGGACGGGGACGGGGACGGGGACGTGGAGGCGGCGACGGAGCTGGCGGTGCCGTCGCTGTCGCGGTCGCGGTCGCGATCGGTGATGGGGAGGACGAAGGAGATGCGGCTGCGCAGCTTCCGCGAGCTGGCGAAGGCGGAGTAGCAGCCCCCATGACGATGGGTCCGGCGGGGCGACGGCCACCTCGCCTCGCCTTGGCCTCGACGCTTGCGTGCGTGCGCGGCGACGACGCCGGCCTGGGTTTGCGCTTGTTGTCTTTGCTTGCTCTTCCCTCTCCACGTCGTTCGGTTCGCCGCGAGCGTCGCGGCGGTGCCCGTGCACGGTGAACCTGCGGCTATTCCTTTTTTTCTATTCGTGGCAGCGGCGGCCGCGATCGCATGCGTTATTAACGGTGCGTAGTACCTGTGTACGTAGTACTCGAATAGGAATAGTGTTGGATTGGATTGGATTGCGTGACATATGCGGTTTTGTGCGCCAGACGTACGTTTTTCCACGTGCGCAAAAGGCCATTAAAAAGGTTGCATCCAGTGTCGTCCACTAGTGTGTACTAGCTTGGACAGTATTGTAGTTTAATGAAAAGTTAATGGCAGAAATTAAAATATAAGCAACAAACTTATTAGCAAAATAAATGCTCACTCCATCATCCACGTAAGAATGCAATTAAGTTTAAACTTTGACCAATATTAGATATAAAATTACTAACATTCTGAGAAAATTAGTATCATTGGATTAGATTAGATTATTCATAGAATATATTTTCATAATAGATTTATTTAGAGACATAAATATTAATACTATTTGCTATTGACCGGTATGGAACCATTTCTCGACAGGGGAGGTCTCGGTGGTGATAAGTCGAATGATATTGTTTTGTTGTGTGAGAAAAACATTATACAATGGCTGATAAGTTTAATGGAACACATGCATTGAGTATATTGTCATAGCATATAATATATATAAAAAGTGAACTAGTAAGTGTTCTATGAGATAGAATGAGTTTTTTATATGGTGGAACTAGATTATACTGTTTTCAACACGTGAGTTTTGGTCTCTTAGAATTTGAAAACTAAATCCCCATCAAATACTTTGGATTTGATGTCTCCTTTGGCGTTTGCGCTTCTTCACTAGGTGGACAAAATTCTTGTAACGTGAAGTCGAAACTGCTGTGTTAGGGACGTGGCTCAACGACGATGAGACATTTGCGAGCCACCCCTCCATTGTTGTCTGAGGCTTTGTGGAGGGTCTGCATTTACTAAGGGTGAGGTGTGGTGTGGGTTCGTGACTGAAAGTTAGATCTGCTCTTGTTTGAGCTTGCCAAGGATGACCGGTTTGTGGCCTTGTGCTTTGGACCCGTCGGTAGGTGGCTTTTGCAAGTGGCCTGCCATTAGAATTTGGAGCTACTGATAGCATTGCTCTCATGCTTGGCAATAATGACCCATGATAGTGTGTCATATTAGTGTTGAACCGCGTCGCGTGGGGTGGTTAGCCCCTCGGGTGCTTTGTGGCCCTATGGGCATTTGGCTTGACTAACATTGTTGTACATAAATCCATTCGTCCTAATTGGGCATCATAGCTCTTGACTTTATTTTTGAAAAAAATATTATGGATCCACAGGTAATTCTTTTCAAAGCTTATATATACATATTTCTACAATCTATAAATGTTCTATTTGAGTTTATCATGTCTCATTAGTTCTAGGATTTTTTTCTTTGAATTTCTAGAAGCTTAGAAATATTTTTCATGGTTTATAAAAGCTTTATGAAGTATTTATATAGATTTTATTAATAAAAACTATAAAACTACCTTGAAACCGGGCAGGTAAATAACCATTTTTTTTTTTTTCCTTTTCTAGACCAACCGACCCAAAACACCGACTCACCGCCGCCACGGACCTGGGCCCATTCTCAACCCGGGGCCGCAACGCAAAAACCCGCGAGGGTTTCCACCGCCGACGCGCCGCTCCCCTCCCCTCGTTTCCATTCGAACTGCGGTCCGGACCGGAGCGCGGCTGCGTCGGGGAGGAGCGCATCCCTTCTCAGGGCATGGCCACCTCTACGGAGCCGGAGGGCGCCCCGCCCGCGGCTAAGGGAACTAAAGGAGAGGCCAACAGGAAGCGGAGCAGCGAACAGGGAGCGGGAGGCAAGGGAGGCGCTGGCGGCGGCGGCGGCTGGCAGCAGCGGAAGAAGAAGAAGGAGGTCTTCATCTACGGCAACTACAAGAACTACTACGGCTATCGGGTAAGCGCGAAACCCCTCCGTCCGTGCTTCCCGCCTTCCTGGCCTGGAACTTCAGTGTTCACGCGTGGTCGCCAGCTGTTCGACGATATGCCTCATAGTAGGTTCAGGTGTCTGTGGGGTTTGAGTATTTCGGTTCAATTGGGTTGTTTAGTTTCGGATTGACCCATGACCCAGAGAAATCTGAACTTGCATCCCTAAGTGCGTGACCTCGGATTTTCCAATATTTATTCCGTATAGCTTGCCTAGTGCTATTAGGGTGGGAGGGGAGTTCAACATTTCCCAGCTGATATAAAATTATAACTTTCCACAGATTGATCGCAATGTTGGTGAAGATCCTCGCCTTGAGGCGTTCAAGAAGCAGTGGTTTGAAAACAAGGATTGTCTCGACATTGGATGCAACCAGGGTTTGGTAACAATTGGCTTAGGTAACATTTTGATTTTTTGGATAATCTCTTGATCTCCTTCACTTAATTCTTATATAGCATGCTTATAGTCATAGATGCTATGTAGTTCTTGTAGAAAAATGTCTCAATCCCCAAGATGAGGTCATTAGGTTTCTCTCACTTTTGTTTTCTTAATCTTGTGCAGCCATGAAATTTAAGTGTCGAAGCATTCTTGGAGTTGATATTGATTCAGGTTTTTCACCCCCTTAATAAACTCCATTGCGTATCTCCTCTCATGTTCTGTTGTTGAATATTACTCTAATTGAATTCATTTTTATCTTTCCCTGTTAGGTTTGATCGAGACTGCTAAGTGGAACCTACGAAAGATAATGCGGCAAGATAAGGTGGCTACAAAAAACGTTAAAGCTCAGGAATTGTCAGATTCTCCTTCTCCAAGCTCTCCAGGGGAAGTGGCATCTGAGTTATTGAATGGGAACAGGCACCAAGATCTTTTTAAAATCGTCTCTTTTTCGACGTGAAAAATTTTGTAGAGAGTGTGGATGGATGTTCAGAACAGTATGACACCATACTCTGGTAAGTTACAGGTTAAAGGATAGAGATCTCTCAAGAATTGTAGCTTTCTTTGTACTGTTGTTTCCCACATTGCCACTAGCTTATTTTTTAAAATTGTTCTGATGTAGTTTGAGTGTGACAAAATGGATCCACCTGAACTGGGGTGACGATGGCCTAGTTACTTTGTTCGTGAAGATCTGGAGGCTTCTCAGACCGGTATCTATGCTTCTCTATTTTGCTGGTCTTCTAAATTGTACATAAATGGTAAGAGGAGAATTACATATCTTTCCCATATGTAATTTTGCAGGGAGGTGTTTTTATCATGGAGCCTCAACCATGGAGTTCATATAAGAGTAACAGATTAGTTTCAGAGGTTGGTTCTGTTTGTTCAGATTATGTGACCAGCTAACCCTTCTTGACATTTTTCTTTATGCTGCATTGAAACGGGTAATGTTAGTATTTTCTTAGAAGGAAGTTGTTTGTGAAAATCTTGCTGCACTTTCCATTAATTAGGCTAAATGTGCCTATGTTCGTAGCTGCTGCAGTCCTGATCCTAAGCTCAAGTGAATGTACCATAAATAATCAAAATCCTCTGCCAAACTTAATACAAATTCTTGATTCTTTCATGTTGTAGACCTTTAAATTTCCCTGAGCGTGATAAACCTGCAATTCTTACTACCTTTTTCTTTACCTGTTTTCAGGTTGCCAAAGAGAACTTCAAAACCATCTGTATATACCCAGAGTCATTTCGGGAGATTCTTCTAGACAAGGTATTTTATTTTGGCTGCCAACTCAAAGTTTTGTTATTGACCCTTTCAGCAGAATTCCACTAAACAATGTTGGTCTTTGTGCTGCCAGATTGGATTTAGGTCGGTAGAGTTGATTGCGGACAGATTGGTGGGTGCCGTAAGTGGTTTCAACCGCCCAATAGAAGTTTACTACAAATGATGAAACTGGTTCAAGGATTGTGGCATCCCTGCCCAAGTGCGCACTCCCTGACCAAATGATTGTGTCGAGGTTTGAAATGCTCGCTGACTGACTGGGTACAAGTACCAATGATGAGGGCCTTGCATGGTTCTGGACTTGCATTTGCAAAAGAGAGTATCAGATGGATCAATATGGAAGAGTGGTGGTAGGATGTTGTCTTCTCTAGATGAAGAGTTGGGAATTTTGTATGGTTTTTGTGCTTGTATAAAATGGATGATGGATACAGGATACCTTACCCTGAAAGGGGAAAAAACAGGCTTCCGTTAATATCAATTTTGTCTGCTATGACCATCATGATTTCTCTTGCTTATTGTTTTGCTACTCCCACCGTTCCAAATTATAAGTCCAAAATGGCATATAATTTAGAATGGTGGAACAGAGGAGTAATGGGAAATCTATATCAAAGCGTGTGTCCCTATTTTTAGAATGAGATCGTCCCACCTCTGGGTCTATCCTAATTTCCTGTTGACAAATTTTTGCTACAGGACCTACCGAGAGAAGACAGGACACCGTCGAGATAAGATTCAGTGTTATCGGCACCGTCGAGGTATTAGATGACTTGTCCTATGATATGATGAGTTGAGTGGACTATAATATAAATATATTTGCTATGTCTATTCCTAGATCTTGTTTTTCGAAACAAATGAGGTTGTATTATATTTTTTTTTTTTTAGCGGCAGTTGTATTTACGGGTTAGCCGTTTGGGAAAAAATGGGCCCAATTTGCATTCCTACCAGATGCACATAGGAATACATAGAAGACCCAGGCCCGTTTCCCTGGAAGACAGCTGGAAATGAAACGAACCAATACAAAATATACCCATCAGCAACTCTAACGGGAGAGCCACCAAATCGAAGTCGAACGCCCACCTCCGCTCCGCGCTGCTCTTGGCCGTCTTCCCCGAGCAGAGGAGAGCGGACCAAACAGAATCAATAGCAGGTCGGCGGTTGACCGGCGTCAACTAAATTCCCGGCTGGATTTCGTTTATCCCTTGTGCAATGGCGGTGGAGGCTGAACAGGACCCGCTCGAAGTTCGCGACATTGTCCTCCAACATCTGCCCGCTGTTCCTGGCACAACCAAGAAGTTCCTCCTCCGCGCCGCTGCGGCCGCTTCACCCTCCGTATCGTCAGGCTCGGGACGGGTTCCCACCGGCACCGACATCGACTCCTCTACGTCTCTCATCGACGCGGACGAGGACATATTGGATGAGGTTCGCTCCCCTTCGAATACGGTGGTACTTCATGCCTTCATCCCATTGACGCCTGCTTCAGCTCTCTCCTCTATCTGCCCTGTTGCTCGGCAGGTTCTTGACGGCGGCATCTCTCGCGGCGCCACGGCTGTCGTCTCCGAGGGGGATGCCGGGTCCACCGTCACCGTCAGCGGAGCGTCCGCGTTGGAGCCGGCCTGCGTCTCCGACGCCTTCTCTTCAGACGCCGCGGAATCAAGCGGCATGGCCTTTTCCTGAATTCAGGGCACGGGCGCCCATAGCTCTTTCCGAAACGGCTGTCTCTGCGCTTTTCAGGCACCTGCCCCTCGGAGATGTCTTCAGAATTGGTTTCTTGTTCTCCAGGAATTGGTTGCAAGTTTGGCAAAGGATTCCTCTTGTACTGCATGACGTCCAACTGGCATCAAGAAACGACAGGGAAATTATGTTGTCTGGACAGAGGATCTCTTTCAATCTGGCAAAAAAATTTCAAGAATTCTTGATCTTCACCCAGGTCCAGTTGAACTCTTTCGTGTTGATTCTACTTCATGGCAGGAGGGAAACAATCATCAGTGGCGTGTATGGATTCACAAACTCATCAACAAGAATACAAAAGAAATCATCGTCTGTGGGAGATGGCCCAGGTCACTGATTGAGTTCTTGCCTAATAACCTAACTCACTGCAGTTCGCTTCGGACAATTCACCTTTGCTTCTTCTCTGTTCCACGAATCGCTGATAACCTTTCATTCCCATACCTGAAAGAGCTGGGGCTGTTCCATTGTGTGTTTGAGAATGATGATTTGGATTGTATACTACGCAACTGCAAGCTATCAAACCTGGACCTTGGATATGTTAAGCTTGCTATTCTTAAGATTCAGTCAGAGACCTTAAGAAGTTTGACTTTGTGGAATTGCAACATTGACTTCCTCTGTCTGAGTGGGACGCCTAATCTAGTATTCTTTCTCCAAGAACCTAGCTTCAACTTCGACCACAGATCTCACCTTCAACTTCGTGGTATTCCAAAGCTGAAGGTGATTAATACAGTATTTCTGAACCAGCTGACTATTGAACTCTGTGGATATCGCATTAAGGTACTGATAATACCATGCCCTAAAGACTTCCATCCTGTTGTCCTTTCTATGTGCTGACTGATAATATAGCAACTTATTGCACCATAGTGGGCAATAAATCAGAAAACCGGTGGGGAAAGCCGGAAACCAAGGGCTTTTATTTGCCTAGAGATTCAAAATGTAGGCCTGGGATGGATTTAGCAATAGTTTAGGGGATAAAACTAATATGAAATTTAATATGAAAACTTCAAGGTTTCTTATCTGAAATTTATGAAAACTTGGAGCTACAGTAGCATAATATACAAATTATTTAATGATACTGGATTTTTTTTTTTTTTTGTAGGCTGACATGCTTGATTATCCCTTGTGCTGGAGCGTTACTAGACTTGAGCTGGTTGTCAACTTTTCATCAGAAAATGACCTTGCACTGATTCCTGCCCTTCTGAATTGTTTCCCCAAGCTTGAAATTCTGATCATATCTGTAAGATTTCTTGCCTAATAGATTATAGAACCTCTGTTCACATTTACTTGACATTTAGACATAAATTTTGACATTAAACATCAATTAGAAGTGACCAGAGGAAGTTTATTTTCTTGATTACTTACGTTCACAAAAAACATAATAGTTTTCTTTTTTTGCTTTCAGCGGTTTGATTCCCATGAGAGCTATACAGGTGCCCTTATTGATTGGCAGAGAATGCTTTCAACAGTTCTGTGCATCAAAAAAGTCTTATCAAGTTTGAGCTATCGTTCTGTCTTGATGATGGTATTGAAAATGATTTGGCTAATGCTATTTTAGCATTTGCAACAAAACTCAAGGATTTCCAGTTCAATCTCCACCCTTCATTATTATAGGTACGAAGTGTCAAATTGAACTTCTTTGTTGTTCTTTTTCGGGTGTTGTCCCTAGATTTGAAAAGCTATATGAATTCGTGGATAAGGATGATAAAATTGGTTAGAGGAGATGATTCAAGATTATTCTGTTCAGTTAGTATACAAGATCTCTTCCCTACCAGTTTTATTATTTTATTTTGGAAGAAGAAGATTAGGTTTGTTTGATAATTTTTTTATTTTTGAACGGAATGTTTGATAATTTTTTTTCAGCAGATAGAAACTAGTTGCTTGATATGAGTAACTAAATCGTGTTTCCTATATATGTGAGATCTTATTATTTTGTACAATTGACACTACCGCCTCATTTTGCTTTCTCTATATTCCATACAATCATTTCGGGTATGTCCAATTTTAGTAGTTATTTTGATCATGTTAGTAACTACTATTCTTCGCAAAAAAAAAAATGTTAGTTACTGGAGTACTATATAAGAGCCAATTTTACCAGTGCAGTCATTTTAAGCCTCTATTTTATGTAGTAGGACTGTGGATATGGTTTGCGTTGATGTGCTGTTCAGTTTTCTAAAAAAAGTGATGAGAAGAAACCTACTGAAACATAATGGAGAGGCTAAGCTCAGATGTTGGATGGGTTCCCTACTGAAGGGAGATTATGAGTCCTTTTGAGGCCTAGCTTAAGCAATCCTCAGTTTGCATGGTATCTTTTCTATACATATAAGTTGGTTGTGGGATTCAGTGTTTGTACATCAGAGTCTGGGCAGATTTGGGGTGAATAATGTCAATGCCATGATTTTAAGTCCCCGTGGAAAGTTTTTTTTGGGGTGTGTGTGTGTGTGTGTGTGGGGGATTCTACAAAATTTGTCTTCAAATTTTTTATCCATTTTCTTTTGAAACCTGTTGCTTGAAAAGCAGCACACAACATTTCCTACAGAGCTTATAGATTCTTGTTAAAGAGGATGAGCATGTGCACAAGTAGGTTGAAGAGAATGCGCAGATGAAGCAGCTGGCTCTTGCTTTCACGATCTGAAAAATTGTTTGCTTTGTTTTCTTTGGACATGGAACTAGATCTGATTTGCATTAGTTCTGATGAAATCAGATGACACTTCATCGAATCGTTTGTTATAGGATTGATGACTGAATTCAATAGCTTAATATTTGACGTTTTAGTATAACCTATGTACTTAGCTCAATTTATTTTCAGTAAAATATTTGTATTTGGAAGGCTTAAATTTATCAATGCACCCATGGGTCAGGCATTAGTTCTGATGAAATCATTTAATTTGATAAGTTACGCTGTTAATTATAAATGCATACATGTTTCTCTGGACTTTCCTGTTACTGCATCATAATCAAGTTCAAATTAGCAACTTATATGCCAGTTTGCAGAAAGGGTCATGGTAATTTTGAAGAATAGTGCACTTTTTGTTTGATTTCTTTAGTTGAAGTCAGCTCTATCTGTATATTTGCTTTAGTTGAAGCTGGTGTTTGTTGTGTCTACCTTAACGATCAATATTTTGCATTAAGAGATCTCACTACTTTTTTTTTTTGTTTGTCTTAATTTTGGCAGAATTGCATATGGATAAGACAGAGGGAATTGATGCTTCCACTTCCAAATCAGCGGAGAGTTGACTAGGATATGTTGGCACTGAAAGGAGAGTTTACTGACAGTATGTAGACGCCGAAAGATGTTCATGTTACATGCGCCTGTGTAATACAAATATACTAGCTGGTTTCTGATAATAACTGATCAAAGTTTGCTTTTCAGAGATGTAACCACGTAAGATACACATAGGCGATTACAATACACGTCATAATTTTGCAAACAGAGGCGCAATGCGCGATGCGAATCTGATGATTCATTCATATATAGTAGGAAATAAATGCAAGGAAAGAAAAGTTGCTCCGGAGCAATGATCAAACTGGGACCGAGACGACGCGAATACTGCAGCCATCTGTGGAGGTGGCGGAGTCGGCTTGTCGTCCGTCTTTTTCCTCCTCCCCTCCGATCTGGGCGGCGGCGGATCCGGCGCTTGCTCTTCTCTCCCCACGCACTTGATTGGCGGCTGCTCCTCTTTCAACTTGTAGGAACGCAGGGACGGCGGCGGCCCGGCAGTTGCCAGGACCTTCGCCGCCGTGGTGTCGGCGGTGACGCGGGCAGCCAAGCGCTTGGTGATGTACCTCTCCAGCGCCTCCTTGGTGCGCTGAGAAGAGAGTTCGCACTTGGCCTGCATCTCCGCCTCCTCCGCCTCCTCGAGGACCCGCTGCGCCAGCAAATCCAGCCTCTTCGCCATAGCAAAACCCGCAAAGAAAGCTTTTCTTTTCGATTCTCCGGTTTGTCTTTCTGAAACCTTACCTGTTTCTATTGTTTATAATACTAGCAGTGGGCTGGACCGTATCAACTAGTCCAATTCGAACACGACTGCCTACGCTCCTCCGACTCGCAGTCGTTGTGGGCTGTTTCTTGTCCTTCTCTTCTCTTCTGTCTCGGCAACAATCATGTTCTCAATCTGTTCCCTGCATCCTAATCCTAAAATACTTAATCCATCCCTTCCCAAAAACAAGTGATATGTTAGGTTTATCTTAAGTTTCAATTTTGAATTACCAAATTTTATTAAACCTAAAACAGTTTGACTAAAACCAATCCTAAAACATCACTTATTTTTGGGACGAAGGAAGGATAGAGTATAAGGAATTGGAATACTTAGTTTTTCCCTAAATAAAGTATGAAGTATTCTAGGTGAATCAACTCTCTCAAACCACCAATCATACGAGTACCTACCACCATTCTTTTTTGTTTTTTCAATAAGCGTAGATATGCATGCAAACAAACCATAATCGTTTGACTTATCAATGCGGCTTATTAGCCATGGTTATAATGTGTTTAAGAGTAAAATGCACCATGGGCCCTCAAACTATTCGCCTCCTCCCGTTTACATCCTTCAACTTTTAAACTAACCTTGCCTAAGTCCTCAAATCCAAAGGTACTGTTCACAACCCACAGGAACTGTTCAAATTGGCGCCGTTTGAAAATAAAAAACGACATTCTTTTTGGGATGGAGGGAGTACTGCTGAAGCTAGGGTTCCGCGTGCCGCCTAAGGTACTGTTCACAACCCACCTGGAACTGTTCAAATTGGCGCTCTACGATCCCCTTTCATTTGTTCGTTGCAGAACCGGATTCCATTAGCACGCTGGTAACAAAAAATTGGAGCTCGTGCTCACTACGGGCCTGTTTGGGGACGCTTAACTTAGATCATAAGCTGAATAAGCCTAATAATCTCGCCAAACGTTGTGCTTCCCTACCTACTTATCCGCAACGCCATCGCAAAAAAAAAAAAAGCCGGCCCAACATTGCTTACGAAACACGAGCACAACCTCCTCCAATTTCTGCACCTACCCCTCTCCGCACTCGGCCCCATTCCGCACTCATTCCCTCTCCCATCTGGCTCCCTCCTCTCACAGATCTGGATTGGCGCTGCTCTCCTTCCTCTCCCCCTTCTCTCAAGCCGGCCTCCTCCCTCCCCGTTGCGTCGTTGTTCTGGTCCTATCCT
Source organism: Hyparrhenia diplandra (assembly GCA_015847255.1). Lineage (NCBI taxonomy): Eukaryota > Viridiplantae > Streptophyta > Magnoliopsida > Poales > Poaceae > Hyparrhenia > Hyparrhenia diplandra. The sequence goes on from JADLZK010008701.1 coordinate 166,659, forward strand.
CATCGGCACTACCTCCCTAACCTGAACCAGTGGAGCGGCTCCCAAAGAAGGACTAGGGGTATATCAGATAATTTACACCTAAAGTAGATAATCTACCGGACATAATGAGAACATCTAACTTTTGGGACAATATGACATACCGCTCAAATTTTATAAGCGAGTTTTAGAAACGCAGCATCAAAACAGACCCTAAGAAAGCAAGACACACAATGGACAAGATTACAAGAACTAGGCCTTGTTTAGATGGCTAAAGTTTTAACCTTTTTTCTACTTTTTTCCATCACATCACATTAAATACACAAAAAGCATATGTTTGAAGTATTAAATGTAGGTAAAAAAATAACTAATTATACGATTAGATGACGATGTGATTATTCGGTTACAATTTTTAGCCATCTAAACAAGGCCTTAGTTGGCAAAAATTTGTAACCCAATGTCGAAAAAGTTAGAATTTGGACATCGTGAACACTAACTCGTAGCAAGTTTCGTTTGTTTGTGGTAAATATCACCCTACCATGGAGATAACTATACTCAAAAAGAATCATCTCAGAATGCATATACAAACTGTGTAATCAGTTTTTTTTTTATCTATATTTAATATTTCGAACATATGTTTTTTTTTTGTATTTAATATGACGTGGTGGAGTGAGTGTGGAAAAACTTACAATTTGGGGAGTGGGGAACTAAACAAGCCCGAGCAAGGTTGACCCCTGCTCTTGGTCTCCGGAGTGTGAGTCTCGATAGAAGCGCGTGCCGTCTTCCTCGCCGGCTGGAAAATAGGCTGGCGACCCACAGCTCTCGCAGCCTTGCTGTCGCTTACCGTCTTCCTCGCCGGCTCCGGCAACTCTCTTGCGGTTGGTTCCATCCGTGTAAGCTCTCCAGTCACCGCTCTTCCTTATGTTGTCGCCTATTTCTCTAACAAAATGCGTCCATTCCAACAGGACAAACGAGGGGGGAAATAATCTGATAGTAGGGTTCTGTTTCTCAGATCTGTTCAAGTCACTAATCGATCCCCGCTGTCTCCGACTCCAACAGGTTGTTCATCCATTGCGAAGGTTGCTTTTCCAGTTTTCCCTGCGTGAAGCTAGCAGAGCCCACAGGTAACAAACATGTACGATGTGTGCACAAAAATCTAAAAAAAAAAAAAAAAAAAAATAGTTGCCAACTTGCCATTGTTTATTCTCATTCAGTCCTGTTCTTTTCCTCAGAAAATCACTTAGATCTCGTCGTTCAATAGCACCCATCCCCAAAAATCCAAAGCTACTATGGCTGAGGTGGCGCTGGCTGGCTTACAATTGGCGGCATCGCCGATCTTTAAGAAGCTCCTTGCTGATGCTTCAACCTATCTTGGCGTGGACATGGCGCGTGAGCTACATGAATTGGAAACCATCATCATGCCACAGTTCGATCTGTTGATCAAAGCAGCTGATAAGAGCAACCACAGGGCTACGCTGGACAGATGGCTCCAGCAGCTCAAAGAAGCCTTCTACACCGCCGAGGATCTGCTCGATGAGCACGAGTACAACCTCCTCAAGCAAAAAGCAAAGAGTGGGAAGGACCTGTCGCCAGGACCAGATGCCTCCTCCTCCATGAAAGCAAAATTGCTTAATCCTTTTCGTTCTGCAAGGAGCAGGGCATCCAATTTGCTCCCTAAGAACAGAAAGTTAATTCACCAGCTGAAGGAACTAAAGGCTATTCTGGCAAAATCCAAGGACTTCCGTGAGCTGCTTGGCTTGCCATCTGGTAACAGTGCAGTTTGCTCCACCGTAGCAGCAACAAGGGTTCCTATGGCCACATCACTACCGCCTCCAAAAGTGTTTGGCCGTGACACGGATCGTGATCATATAATACATCTTCTTACCAAGAAGACTACTGCTGAAGCACCTGGTTTCTCGGGTTTGGCCATTGTTGCACATGGAGGTGCAGGAAAGTCCACTTTGGCACAATATGTCTACAATGACGAAAGGGTGAAAGGATATTTTGATGTTAGGATGTGGGTCAGCATCTCACGCAAACTTGATGTCCATCGTCATACACGAGAGATTATCGAGTCTGCTTCAAACGGGGAGTGCCCACGTGTCAATAATCTTGATACTCTCCAGTGCAAATTAAGGGACATACTGCAAAAGTCACAGAAATTCCTTCTTGTATTGGATGATGTTTGGTTTGAAGAATATGACTATGAGACAGAATGGCAGCAACTTCTAGTTCCCCTAGAGTCTATGCAGGTCGGAAGCAAAGTTTTGGTAACTTCACGACGGCATAAATTTCCAGGTGCTCTTTGCATTGAAGAAGTGGTTCACTTGAAAAACATGGAAGATGCTGATTTTTGGAACTTTTCAAATACAATGCCTTCTCTGGGGAGAAACCCAAGATAAATGTTTGCGTGTGAAGGAAGACATTGCAGCAAAGATTGCTAAACAGCTTGGACTATCTCCTTTAGCAGCAAAAGTTGTAGGTTCCCAGCTAAGAAGGGAAAAGGATACCAGTGCATGGGAACAAGCTGTCAGAATTGACAACTTAAGGGAACCCAAGAGAGCTCTGTTGTGGAGTTATGAGAAGTTAGATCCACATCTACAGAGGTGTTTTTTATACTGTAGCTTATTTCCAAAAGGACACCAGTATAAAATGGAGGAATTGGTTTATCTATGGATAGGAGAAGGGTTTGTTGATTCATGCAACCAGAATAGGAGAATGAAAGATATTGGAATGGGTTACCTTGAAGAGATGGTATCGTGCTCATTCTTTCAACCAACTTTTTGGAGACTATGTTATGCATGACCTCCTACATGATTTGGCAGAAGAATTGTCTAGAGATGTCTGCTTCAGATTAGAAGATGATAAGGTGACAGAGATACCATACACTATTCGACATCTATCTATTTGTGTTGAGAGTATGACACAGCATAAGCAAAGTATCTGCAACCTACATTATTTACGCACTATTATCTGCATTGACCCTCTTATGGATGATGTCACTGATATTTTCCATGAGGTATTAGAGAATACGAAGAAGTTACGGGTATTGCATTTATGCTTTTACAATGGAAGCAAATTACCTGAATCTGTTGGTATGCTGAATCACCTTCGTATCTAAACCTCATTAGAACTTCAATTTCTGAATTGCCTGGATCATTGTGTACTCTCTACCACTTGCAACTTCTTCTGTTAAGCTATAAAGTTGAGAGTTTACCTGACAAAACCTGCAATCTGGTTAAGGCATATGGAAGCTTATTATAATGAAGGATATTATGATCTTCATGGCAAAGGAGCGCCTCAAATTCCACACATAGGTAAGCTAATTTTGCTCCAGGAACTTCAAAAATTCAGCGTGAGGAAGCAAAAAGGATATGAATTGCAGCAGCTGAGGGGCATGAAAGAGCTTGGTGGCACGTTAAAAATCACAAATCTTGAGAATGTAGGAGGAAAAGATGAAGCCTTAGAGCTAAAGCTAAATCATAAAAAGTCATCTTAAGGGCTTGGAGTTCATATGGAGTTGTGAGATGAACTTGCACGGAGAAGATAGTTTACACTTGGAGATTCTAGAGGGATTGATGCCACCTCTTGAACTGATATATCTTGCACTCGTTGGTTACAGAGCTGCCACATATCCAAGATGGTTGCTCGTGGGTTCAAATTTTATGAAATTGGTTCGTTTTGAACTTCGTAACTGCAGTGCTTTACAAGGTCTGCCGCCCAGGGGAGATCTTTAGGCATTGCTCAACGCTGCTGATCAACAATGTGCCAAATCTGAAGACACTACCATGTCTCCCGACAAGCCTTGAATGTTTTGAAACTAAAGAATGTCCATTACTTCTGTTTATTTCCAAGAGTGACCAAGAACAAGATGATGTAAAGGAAAATGCGATGAGGACAGATCACTTGGCATCCCAAATTGCTTTGATCTCATACTCGAGTTCACGAACATATTCAGATATCAGGCGTGGCCTATTGGCAGAACATTCATCTCTGAAGCAGTTGATGCCATTGATGGATACTGATATATCGGAACATCTTCAAGCCATTGAAAGTGCTCTAGATGTAAACAGAGGCGACAAATCGGTGGAAGAACATATAAGCAGAGCTTGGGTATACTGCCACGAGCAGAGGGTAAAACTCCTGTACAAAAGTAGCATTGGGGCAGAGTTGGTTCTGCCATCAGCACTTATTCATGTGACGCTTTCCTCGTGTAGCATTACTGATGGAGCCTTAGCTACTGGCCTTGGAGGCCTCACTTCGCCGGAAACATTGGAACTAACAAATATTATGACTTTAACTACACTTCCATCAGAAGGGATCTTCCAGCATCTGCAAGCACCCAAACTTTTGGAAATCGACAATTGTTGGTGTCTCAGATCATTAGGGGGCTTACGAGCTGCTACCTCTCTTTTTGAAGTTCAGTTATGGTCCTGCCCTTCTTTAGGGTTGGCACGTGGAGCAGAATCTCTGCCAGTATCCCTTCGGGTGCTTAATATACGCAGCTGTGTCCTTGCCGGTGACTTCGCCTGGGAGGGCAGAAGCTCTACGCCCCTTATCAGTTGGTCATCTAACCTCCCTGTATGGACTCAAACTATATCATATGCCAGATTTATGTATGATCGAAGGATTGCCTTCCCTGCATCTTGGTTACTTGTATCTAACAGATGTTCCACAGCTCCGCGCCGAGTGCCTCTCAAAGTGCTGTGTCCAGGAATCCCTTGCCATTAGCAGCTCTGTACTGCTCAATGATTTGCTATCCGGTGAAGGATTTACAATTCCACCGGCGCTGCAGCTTGCAGGATGCAATGACGCATCCGTTGTGTTTGAAAGATTTGATAAATTGACATCTATTAGGCAGCTGTGCCGGAAACAGTGGAATCCAATCCCTACCAATAAGTTTGAAGAACCTCTCCTGTCTAGAGTCCCTGAGCTTCGACAGGTGCCCAAATTTATTATCTTTACCAGAGTTGCCAGCTTCTGTTCAGCGTATATATATAAATGAGTGTGAACTCTTAAAGGAAAGCTGCCAACCTAATGGGGAAAACTGGCCAAAGATTGCCCATATCCGTTGGAAGAATATTATATGAATTAAGCTTCAAATCCTTGAGAAAAAAGGTAAATCTCCCTATATTGTGTTCACATGGATAGCTTATTAGCTTGTTAAAGGAGTATCACTGCATTTCATTCATCCCTTCATTCTATTAGAAAATATCATTTACTCTTTTTTATTTTAAATACTCATTTTATTATTTTGTTTAATAAATGTACACTCGTGTATTCACCATTCTTTATTTATCATTTCAGACAGCCACTCATCACAAAACCAGGCAGGGGTGGATCTAAGCCCCCCCTGCCGCTGGTGCACCAATATGGGGAGGAGGATGGGGAAGAAGAGGTGGAGGAAAGAAGAAAAATGGAGAAGAGAGGAAGAAGAAGAACCAGCCCCCTTCACATCTATTCTAGATCCGCCACCGAATCCAGGCACTAGTTGGAGCGGAATGCACTGTATGTTCGAGTCCTGGACTGCCCCTCGGCCTCCATTCCTCCCCTGTTCCTTGTCACTGCCGGTTGTCTGAGGATGGTACTGATGTCTTCTAATCGGTCGCGGGATAATTGCAAATATAGCTACTTACCTGTCTATTTTGGATATAGTTTGCACACATTGTACCAATTTGCCCACAACTTTTTTTGAGTTTGGTGATTTGTGCTAGCACACAGTTTAGTCTTCCTTCTGAATTCTATTATGGGCTGAAATGCCGCAGTAGACATTCGACATTCCTTCGCCTTTGGTTAGTTTGAACTTTGCATACACTGACTGCTTTGTATATGAGATGTATGAAGGTCTCATGCTACCTTCAACTCTTGCCAAAGTCTAGATTTCAACCTCAAACTCCAAAACTGGATAACTTTGGCCCTCAAACTTTGAACCGCTCAAATTTTCAACCTTGGGCTGGTTTCTGGTCAATTTTCAAACTTTGGTCAAACTTTTTTAGAAATCCAACTTAAGAAGTAAGGATGGATTACCTAGAGAACTCTAAAAATCTTCATATTTTGTATGTTGGTAGAGTGAATAATAAGGACGATAATGGCATAGTACATATTAATTTCTAAAAGTAAAAATTGAGTTATTGCATTTCCAAAATGGCCAAACTTATAAATTCTATGATCTGTGTCTTAATTGTTGCTGTTATTGAGGTATGCCAGGATCATTGTTTGCTGTTTGCTTTAAGGCAGAGGCTACAAAAATTGATGGTTCCACTGCCATCAGCCCCATTTCCTAACGAACGGACAAGAGTTGATTAGGATATGTTGCGGCACTGAAAGATAATAACAGATGCATATAAGCATAAGCAAAAGCGGTTACAAACTACTACAATGCTTGATGCAAAATTATAGAGTTGCATCTGGAGGCGCAATGCACTGCGAATTTCTGATACTCTATATAGTAGTAAATAAATGCAAGGAAAGATACAGTGATGATGAGGCATTGGCATTGCCCTGGAGCAATGATCAAGTTGGGACTGAGACGACGCAGCCATCTGTGGCGGTGGCGGAGTCGGCTTATCGTCCCTCTTTCTCCTCCTCTCCGATCTGGGCGGCGGCGGTGGCGGCGGGATCCGGCGCCGGCGCTTCCTCTTCTCTCCCCCATGCACTTGATTGGCGGCTGCTTCTTTTTCAACTTGTTGGAACGCAGGCACGGCGGCGGCCTCAGGACCTTGGCCGCCGTGGTGTCGGTGGTGACGCGGCCAGCCAAGCGCTTGTAGATGTACCTCCTCTCCAGCACCTCCATGGTGCGCTGAAAAGAGAGTTCGTACTTGGCCTCCATCTCCGCCATCATGGGCCTCCTCCTCCTCCTCGACCACCGCTGCGCCACCAAATCCAGTTTCTTCGCCATAGGAAAACCCCAAAGCTCTCTATTTTCTTTTCGGTTTTTCTGAAACCTGTTTTCTATATTTATAATAAGAAAAAGTCTAAATAACCCCTAAACTATCATACTCGGTCTAATTCATGGTCCAACCTTCAAAACCGGGCATTTAGGACTTTAAACTTTATATTGCAGTTTAATTTGCCCCCCTGGGCGGTTTAGCAGGGCGGTATTCGCCAACGTGGCGCAAAGCATGGCAACCGTGGCCACGCTGGCCCTTGGCCACACACGTCAGGAAGCCCATGGGCTAAAATTAGCCATGGCCAATCCATTCCCGTCTCTCCATCGGCTGAAATCCACCGGCTGAAATTAGTCGCCGCCCGCATCCACACGCTTACCGCGCGGCGATACGGACTAGCGTTGACCGGGCGGCGGCCCTCGCTTCTTTCGCGCGAGCGCGCGACGCGAAGAGCGCGCGGCGGAGCGCGAGGCCGTCGGCCGGACCGAAGGGCGGCGCTAGCGGGCCGGCTGAACCGTGCCGCGCACAGCCGCGCGGCGGCGCGGCAAGGCGCGGGCATCCCACGCGTGGCGGCGCGGCCTTTAGGAACCCCCCGCGCGGCGCACCTCGAGTACTGGCCCCGGCGTCCTCCCCGCGTTGGTGGCCTTCAAGGCTGCCGAGGACGCGCGCTGCGTCGGTCCTGATGGAGCAAGTTCAGCAGCTTCAGAAGGGTTTGCAGTCCAAGAACAAGGAGCAAGTTCAGCAGCTTCAGAGGAATGGAAGACAGGAATCACAGATTGAAGTAGAGGTCAAGGATTTGCAGTCCAAGAACAAGGAGATAAAAGATTTGAAAGCCATGTTGAAGAAGAAGGGATCCACTAATTTTCTTGTGTGATTCTGTTTGTTTTTTCTGGGCATGGTTTTTGCCATGGTGTGTAATACTATCAAGTAATGCCTAGCCAAGTAATGTACTGTGAGTGAATGTAATATGACAATTATCTGTGTTGTTTGGTGAAATGAAAAACATGTGTGCTGTTTCAAAATTGCAGATGTGTGTGTTGCCATTATGCTCATGTGCATATTCAGATCACACTGACAGATACAAGTATAACAATATGACAGATGAAAATGAACATCCAAGGCTACATGGATATTTTTCATTACACAGCATGTCTGCCATAAATTAGATAGTTCAAACATAAGTCTCACTTCTGTAACCCTGCACTAGAACCATGACTATTTTACATGCTACTTGTTCTGGACGTGCTACTTGTTGTAGCTGATGAAACCATGACTATTTTACATGCTACTTGTTCTGGACGTGCTACTTGGGTATTTTACATCAATATTCTATTTTACAAACAAAAGACTTGCATCTTCCAAAATGCATCTGCAAATGGTGCCCACAAAATAGTTGAGAAAACATTTGAAGACCATCAGTAGTTGTCTCCAAACAACAGATGGGCCAGTCGACCTCCACTTCCACTTGCCCCTGCTGTACCCATTGCTCTTCCACTTCCACTTGCCCTTGCTGTACCCATTGCTCTTCCACTTCCACTTGCAGCTTGGCTTGATGTAGGCACTCCACTTCCACTTGCACCTTGGCTTGATGTAGCTCTTGCAGCCTGACTTGATGTAGGCAATCCACTTCCCCTTGCAGCTTGCCTTGCTGTAGCTTGTCTTGGTGCTTGACTTGCTTGGGTTGGAATAGGCTGGGAAGCACTAGGGATGCTTGCAGTTGTCTACAGGAGTTGAGGTCAATTAAATGGATTACAACATAATACAGTACCTGGTTTATTAGAATATGAAAAAGTTATAGTATTTCTTACTTTCTTTGTAGTTGATTTCTTCTGTTTGGTGGTCCCACCACTAGTCCCAGCACTTGCTTTCTCGGCCTCCTTCCTCTTCCTATTTTTTTCTCTTGTGATGTGAGCCATCTTCTTATTGCTAGCTTGGGGGTTCTTAGGGCACCTCCTTGCATTATGATCATCTTTCCCACATAACCTGCACCTCATTTTAATCCCAACCTTGCTGAGCTTGGTTCCTTTAGGCTGTTCCCATGGCTCCCTCCTTCTTTGTGTCTTGGGCCTACCAGGCATCTTGACATATGGTGGTGGCAATGGTCTAGGCATGTTAGATATTGGCCAATTGTCTGGACCTCATGCGGCATCAAAACATGTTCATATGTCCTCATGTATCCGATTTGCTAAAAATATGGAGCAATGTAGTCTTCCAGTTTGTGGGAGGATTTGTAGATTGCACTAATGGCATGACAACATGGTAGGCCTGACAGTTGCCAATAATTACAAGTGCACTCCCTTGTCATCAACTTGACTATGTACTTCCTGTCTTCCCAGTCTTGCACTTCAAACCCATCAGCACCATTCCACAAAGCACAATGCATTTACGGACAATTCAATGTTCATCTTGAGCTTTTTGAAAATATTAGGACAAATATTTCCGGACCACTTCGCCTCTTGTCCTATTTTCTTGAATCCTAACCATTACCTTCTTCCTTATGGTTTCACACATAGATATGACAGGGTAGAATCTAGCTTCCATGATACTATGGTTGAAACTCTCACACATGTTGTTATCAACTGAGTCACAGTTGTTACCTAACCTGAAAAAAGCCCTGCTCCAGTGCTCTGGTGAGGTGGTCATCATGTCCTGGGCACCTTCTGGAGTGTCTTGAGCCAGATAAGCTCTGTACATGTTGAATAGAGACATGTTTGATGCCTTTGCACACCTCCACCACTTCTTCTCGCAGACTTTTTGTCTGCGGTACTTCTTCCTCCGGGGTTGGCATAGATGTGCCTTGCACACATTCTATGCTCTCGCATTGGGAATTAATTCCTTTTATCGCTTTCAAGAGTCCCCGCAAAGACAATAATCAGTCTAAGACTTGGTTTACAAGTGAATTTTGTAGTGTATGAAATTTAGGCACATTGTTACCTTTTGCTGATCTGAGATTAGAACCCAGTCTCGTCCTCCATTACTGATGTTCAGGTCCTTTTGCAGCAAAGAAAGGAACCAGTACCAAGTGTCATAACTTTCTATTGGCACTGCTGCCCAAGCTACTGGATACATTTGGTTGTTTGCATCCCTCCCAATTGCACACAATAAGTTACCATTATTAGCACCTTTGAACCAGCAACCATCCAAGCCTATCACTTTCCTACATCCTGCAAGTAAGCCTTTCTTAAGAGCATCAAAACAGACATAGAACCTGTCAAAGATTTTCTTGTCCTCAATTTCGGGGTCTAGATAGACAACCACTGTACTCCCAGGATTTGACCTAAGTAGCTCTAGCTGATAGTCATACACTCTACTATACTCCCCACTCATAGCATCAAGGGTTTGCTTCTGTACAATAGACTTAGCCCTCTTGCACTTTGAAAGGGAAACGTCAGCAAGAAAGTCCTTGAGGACAGCAGCCTTTATGAGAGCAGCAGGCCAAGTAGGGTTGTCTTTGATCTGATTGTAGTAGTGATTTGCAATCAAAGATGAAGTAACTAAGTTGTTATCCCTCCTGGGTGGGCAAGTATGCTGATCTGAAAATGTCACCACCTTAAACCATTCAGACCTTGTTGTCTTTGACCCATATATCATCCAATTGCATCCAGGCCAGTCACATATAGCCCTGACCTTTGATTTCTCATTTTTGACAAAATGGAGTGACTTGTGTGCCTTCAGTCCATACTTAACAAGGGCATTCTTAAACTGCCTACTGTCAATGAAAGCCATGCCAAGTGTGAAAACTGGAAGCTCTGCCTTATTGTCAAACCTATTCTCCAATGACTTCCACCTTTGAGTTTCCCCATCACTATTCTCCTCATATGAATAATCTTCACTTGAATCAAGATGTGGACTTCCAGGTTCATCCAAATTGGGTACTTCATCAACTAAATCCTCTACTCTGATTTCCTGAATTGCACTAGCATGAATCCCTAACTTCGTTGCCCTGATGTTCCTCTTAATTTGCCTTGCATAGTTTCTGAGTTCAATAGCCTCTTCATCATCTGCAGAGCTGTCCTCATCTGATGGCTGCTTGTAGTCCTCATCGATGATTCATCGATTCCTCATCATGCACACCCTTTGCTTCATCTTTCGTAACTATAGGCCCTTTGCCTTTATCCGAATCTTCGAAAGTGATTTGTCCACTCCATCAAGAGGGATATCTTGAAGAAAATCTTCAACATTTGCTTCATCTCTTCCATCATCACCTAACCATATGTTCGATTATGCGCATTGAGCTCCATATTCACCTCATCAACATACATGTCAACACATTGATATCCGGCAGGCCGAGAAGCCATGATCTTGCAGGACTCATCATCAACCAACAGACAAGCCCATTACTTTCATGGTTCCCGTGAATCAGCCAAGTACAACCTCAATACACTTGATGATTTATAGTGATCGAGAGGTGCCCCACGACCTCAAAATAGGAAAGTCTGTCCATATCAATCCAAGACTCAAAGCAATGTCTCCACCAACATAGAAGCGTGAGCCTCCAACGGTGGTAAAACTACCACCATAGTGAAATCGATGCAAATTCGGTCATCCATCCCGCCATTGGATGACACACTCTCGAGAACAAAAGAACGAAAGTATGATTTTTTTGAGAAATTTTTTGAAAACCTAACACTCGATCACCAAGAACAAATAGGTAAACAACATCAACAAGACATGGAACATGCTCAATCAGTGCGTTGGAACCACATCTACAATGACATTAAACTCTAATCCCTTCCCGCAAGAAACCCCAATTTTTCGCCCCTATGACAAGTCTCGCAATCTCACACAACGAACATGAAAAACTCAAATCAAGTCTAGGAGGAGGAGGTTCTGACCTGGCCAACGTGCAGAGGTCCCTCCCTTCAACGTGCTGTGTGCCCGATCATCTCCTCGCCACCCGTGCCGCCGGAGATGGAGGGAAAACGAGGGAGGTGGGAGCGCCTCGGCGGAGTCGCGGACAGAGGAGGAGAAAACGAGGAGGCACCCTCTGCATGCATCTGCATCGACGGGAAGAGATGCAACCGGTGGCTAATTTCAGCCCATGGGCTTCCTTACGCATGGGGCCAAGGGCCAGCGTGGCCACGGTTGCCATGCTGGGCACCACGTCAGCTAATACCGCCCTGTTAAACCGCCCGGGGGCAAATTAAACTGCAATGTAAAGTTTAAAGTACTAAATGTCCGGTTTTGAAGGTTGAGCCATGAATTAGACTGGGTATGATAGTTTAGGGGGTTATTTAGACTTTTTCCTTTATAATAATAAAATAGCGGTGGGCTGGGCCGTATCTATGTAACTCATCCAATTCGAACACGTCTACGCTCCTCCGACTCGGAGTCGTGTTGTGGGCTCTTGTCTTTTTTCTTTCTTTCTGTTTTTATCGACAACAAACCTGTTTTCATTTTATTGTTTGCATTACACTAGCACAGTATTCCCTTCATCCTAAAATACTCAATCCATCCCATCCCAAAACAAGTGATGTGTTAGATTTATCTTAAGTTTCAATCCTAAAACAGTAAAACATCACTTATTTTTGGGACTAATGAAGTATAGAAGTATAAGGTATTGGAATAATTAATTTTACCCCTCAATAAAGTGTGAAGTATTCTAGGTGAATCAACTCTCTCAAACCACCAATCATACGGGTACCTATCCCCATACTCAAAATACGGCAATTAGGAGATTGTGCTACCCAATAATATTCTTTTCCTAAAATTGTTAAGGTGCTCAACCAATATCAGTGTGTCGGGGTCAACTACATGTTTTTAGAGACTGAATGTTTCACTGGTGGCCCAGCTTTATTTGTCGAACCCGCAGCAACAGTAACCAAATTTGGATTAACATTGTCCCAAGAGGAGTTTTCCAAGTAGCCAACTGAAACATACTCTCGACTATGTATCTCATCAGATGCTGAATGTTGCTGCTGCAATGCTGCACGTTCAGTACCGCAGATCGAAGAGAATCCACATTGCATCACCAGTCACTTGTACCTCAAGCTTAAGCTGACCCCATTCCCAAAGGCATTCAGAAGAAAAAAAGGCAGTGGTCATCACTCATCAGTCGTTGTCTGAAGATGCAACGACATTCTCAGAGCTCCAAGGAAGGTACCGGTGCAGCTAGCAAGAATCCTCTCCAGTACCAGCAGTAGGCTCCATGCCAAGGAACGAATCCATCCAAATGCATGTATAGCAAAGGCATCAGCTATGGTGCTGCAAAATATAAAGCAACTACGAGCGAGCTCGCAGTCGCAGCAGCTAGCTGTGCCGGCCGTGCACCTCAGCTAGCACATTCAGGTGAGCCAATTAAGCCCTCGATCTGCTCTGTGTGTCGCCGACAGCTTGAACCAACAACCACTGCACTGAACAATGGTGTGCCTGAGCTTCAGCTCCAGCGGCTGCCAGGACGGCCACCCGACGGCACTGGACTACTTCCTGGCCGTGCTCATCATGTTCACCGCCGTCGTCGCGGCGCGGCTGCTCGCCAGCGCCGTGGCGCGGTGCCTCTGCGGCGACGGACACGGACACGACGCGCACCACCACCACCACCACCACGACCATCACCACCACCACAGCCTGGATGATGGCAGCACCGACGTGGTGGAGCCGCTGCCGTGGGGCGGCTCCGGGCTGGCCATCTTCGGGCAGCCTGGCATGGACGTCCCACCGCCGCCGCCGCTGCCAAGGAGGAACGACCAGGGGTGGTGGCACTGGCACGGCATGCTGGCGCCGCCGGTCGCCCCGGGACGACGACGGAGCGCGTTGGAGTTGGACACGTCGCTCAACCCAGCAGCCCATAGCGTCATCAGCATCTCTGCTAAGCCGTTTGCTCTGTAGCAGCAAGCAAACTGTCGTTGACGAGACGTCTTCGACTATGATGATATTAAATTATTGTTGGTCTAATTATATTACTCTAGTCTCTTCTGGTGTCTTTGTAGTCGAAATCCGACGGCTCGATGTCCACTACTATTGACAGAGATGATCTGGAAAGAGTTTATTACTAGTGATATAGACTTTGTTGCAAGTTTTAAACAAAAGCCCCTATAGCTCAGTGGTAGAGCGTCAGTCTTGTAAACTGAAGGTCCGTAGTTCGATCCTGCGTGGGGGCAATTTTTATTTTGTTTCCGAGATTTACCATGATATGCCTCCTTTGTTCCTATTTTTTGTTTCCGACATTTACCATGAATTCCTGAAAAAAAAAAATTCTAGCTTTTTTCAGACAATCAAATTCAAGATATAACTAATATTGGTTTCCCTTTATTTCCTTCCCTTCTCATCAAGTATAAGTGCATTTCGTTTTTCGCGGTAGTGTGAAAACTGAAAACAAGCAATCCTCGCGCATTAGTACATCATCAGGCGATCAGCAGAAAGGATGGTGATCCTTCGTGTGTATAAAACTGAAAACAAGTTCTGCACGTGTGAAGACTGAAAACACGGAACTTGTTTTCTTGCGGAAATTGCATCGGTTGTGGCTGAAATCCTATAACTTAAAATTTCTATTTTTTCACCGGGCGTTATGAATTCTGAAAAATATATATATATATATATATATATATATATATATATATATATATATATATATATATATATATATATATATATATATATATATATATATATATATATATATATATATATATATATATATATATATCTAGCCTGAGCTTATTTCTTTTGATACACTCAATTCCAAAGTTAATGTCATTTTGGCCATAGAAAAGTATACCATGATGATTTAGACATATAGAGATAGTGGTCGACACTTTAACTAACAACTCAGTATGCTTAAACTTATCCGATATGATACCGTGTTTTTTTCTCTTACACCAAAAAGAGCATCGGTGCGCCAGAAACAACCGAAAAGTCCAAGTAATACTTATGGCACTCACAGTACCTTAGAGACTATTACAAGAAACTATAGTCTCCAATGCAGAATTATAATAATAGTTTCTATAGATAAAGACATTTTTTTACTCAGCACAAAAAGACACTGATGAAGTACCTCAAGAGTCAGAGCTACAAATAATGGTGAAGCAAATTCTACTGCTGGATTGCAGATCATATTGACACATAAACAGGATCCACATGCGACCACGTGACATATCCGTGGGTTAATTAAAAAATGTTAACGTGCTCGTCAACGAATCCGTTTTTCTTATTTAGTTATAACATCAACAAGAACTAGCAAGAAATCCGCACGAATAGCGTGGCTATATATTTTTGAATGCGCACGGTCTGAAAGCATTACAAGTAAGCGGCGGTCTGAAAGGCCACAAACAGACAATAGTAGTAACAATGAAAAACAGTAGTAAGAGCAGGGTTATAATTTAAATTTAAATGTAGTTCAGCATCGGATTCTGTGCCTGGAATGCATGTGTAAAAGTTTATGAGACACCGGTGATATATGTAGTATTATATATCATTATAAGTTTGATCAATTTTTTTAATGAATAGCTTAGGTAGCTTTTGAAAATATGTTTCACAACATATTCCATGCTAGCGTCGTTAACATAGGACTCACAACTAAAAGGTCGACCGTCCTAGCAAACAATGAAGGAAACTAAAGAAGAAAGCACAAAGATTCAAGAACTCACTATAGAGGACATCATGCTTAACTGGTCATCCTCTAACTAGTGGTGGCCGGGTCCTCTGGGGCTTGGTCCGGCCGGCAGCCGCGCCATCAGCAGCTCCACGGCCTCCTTGACGGTGGTCCTCTCCACCGCCGCCGTCGCGTGGCACCCCAAGCTCGGGCCCGGTGCTGACCTCGTGGCGCCGGCGGAGCGCGCGATGACGCAGACGAGAACGACGACGACGAGGGACGCGACCAGAAGCAGGCGTTGCCAACGTTGTGTCGGCGAACAGCCCATCGCATCCAGTTGCACGGCCGGAACCAAAGGAAGCTAGGGTGCGTGTGTGCAACAAGAAGCTGGTCGAGAGGAGCTGGTTGCTGACTTGGGTCTTGAGAACCAAAGTTTTAATTAGCAGCTTATACGTACTTCGACGCTGGGTGCATTGTGCTCTTAGCTTAATTTATATATAGTATATATCCAAGTACCCCCAATTATTTTCGATCCTCTCCAATCAGCAGGAACCCAATTATTTCTACTACACGCACGGACTCGTGTATCTCCCAGCTGACTAACCCACACGCTAAACGACAGAGTCTTAAACCAGCAGCAGCAGCCAAGACCTTTAACGCATAAATAGTAAGAAAAATAAAGCTCTATGTATTTACATGTAATAATATACTCTTGTGCCTTACAATGAAAAACAAAAATGTCAAGATCGTATTATATTTTGATACAGACTTAATAAGACATTGCCATTGTCGTCAGCGATATTGTGATGTCATTGTCATCATAATTAAAATAAATTATAACTTTTATTTTTCTAGTTATAGTAAACATAAATAGATATAGGCTCTAGTGGCATAAATCTAGAAAATCCTAGGTGTTTTTTTTTTTTTCCGAAGGGACGGCAAAAGCTTCGTGATTTCTATTAGACGAATAAAGAGAAAAAAAAGACAAGTGTCCGCCCGTTTTTTTTTATGGAAACTGGCGGCTCAAAAAAACATACAACTTAGACGAGTGTTCCACTCCATCTATCACTCGCTACACACAACTCGCACCACTAAGACAATTCCACTAGCAACAACTAAGATGGAAAAAGATAAACACGAAGCTCCGCTTGGTTGGATTGGGTCATCAACACGAGCCTCTATCTTAACCCTGGCTACCCAACTAGAACAACACAACTAACAACAGCTCGGATGGGAGAAAATAAACATGAAGCTCGCTCGGTTGGATTAGGTCATCAAAACGAGTCTCCATCCACACGCCACACTTCCAAACCACAACCACCCGACTAGGCGACACGAAACCGCACAACTTGGGGCACCATCATGGAGAGCCGAATGGAGCACCTACGTAATTGGAAAGCCAAGCCAAGCCTCCAAGAAGGAAACGACACATAAAAACGCCCGACAAGGTAGCCCCGCCATGGAAAGATTTTCACCGCAACATGCAAGACGGAAGAAAAGGATAGATAGGAAAGGACACCTCCAAGAAGGGAACGACTTCCGTGAGAAGACGTCGTCCAAGCTTTCACCCCCATCTCAAGCACCCTCCAAAACCGTCATCACCGTAGGTCAAGCGATGGATCAGCAATGGTCTCGCCTGGCCGTTGCCCCTAGAGACACCGTCCAAGAGAAGTGTCGGGAGCAGCCAACCGAATCATCCACGTCTCGCGAGAATCGGCGGCCGGCTAGCGGAAGCGAATCCTCGTCAACCTCGCCACGGAAACTAACTTGAGAATGGGTGAAGGCGGATAGGGGAGAAGAGGGCCGGGATCGAAGAAGCCGCGGTCGCCTAACCCCCAAAACACCACGACCCGCCGAGTCGGCTCCTCCTTAGCCACGCCCGCGTAAACCGCCCGGCAACCTCCGCCGACCCCGTTGCCCACTCCGTCGTGCTGCCAAGCTACCGTCAATGTCACCGAAGCTGCGAAAGCCTAGAGTGACCTTTCGTCGATGTCCGCCTCACCACGGACACGAAAAAGATTTGGTCGCCGCCATCCACGCCACCATGATGCCAACGATGCATAACCGGTAGCGGCTGCCCGTCACCACAATGTTTGACAACGTTGGCATTGCCTCCATGCCACCAGTCCACCCCGTCACGGCCGAAGACAAAGCGGCCTCCATCGTGACTTTCTGGCTGCCGCCACATGGAATGTCGCCGCCCACTTCGCCTCTGTTGACAAAGCCGGTGCTCCAAAGTTGCGGAAGCCGCCGCCACGGTAGTAGCCGCCTCCCGTCGTGCCAAAGGTGAGCCCGATGACGTGAAGAGCCCTGCCGAAATCCACTCACGGCCCAAATAGATCCGCCCCCGTAGACTCCAGATCCGCCATGGGAACACCGATCTGGCCACCATCGCATCGGATCTGACCTCCTAGTTCACCGGGCGCCGACGATGCTCAGCCCCGCAACCTCCGGTGGCGACCACACGAAGCGAGGGAGGATGGAAGCCCCGATGCCGCCTTCCTTGTGCCCGCACGGCCCGACAAAGCACTCCGGCGAGGGCAAGGCGGAAGAGAGGCGGGGTAGGGAGTGCAGCGGCGTGTGGTGCAGGGTTCCGCCTGTGCCGCCCGCTCTTGGGCGACGCGGGGGCTGTGGAAAAGATTACAGGAGAAGACTTTCTTTTATTTCAAAAAGAAAGTCTTCTCCTATAATCCATTAGGTTTGCAAATCCTAGGTGTAGAGCTACAGACATGTTAGTTGTAGTTACGTGACTTTTTTGATAAAACAAAATAGTTTGGATCATTTTAATTAGCCTACAAACTACATGGGAGCACCGTCTTTAAAGATAGGATCAAGAAGCTCTCCAAGAATCGCTTTCGTAGAGTCTAGGGAGAGTGATCTTAACAAATCGGCCGTTTTCTTTTCGGGAAACCGGACGTTATTCTCTGCCACAGCACAGCAACATCTACTCGATCATCACAACATTCAGCAAGTTCAACTCGCATTATATATCAAACGCCGATTAGGGCGCACATCTTTACAGTATACTCATCTCCGGAAGTCAACTTATCTGCACGAATTAAACACCACGCATGCAGCTAAGCCAGGAGCAAGAACACAGCACGCCTGCCGGGCAGCTCATGCTGAAAGAACAGCAGAGCCGGACGTACGGCCGGTCACCGCAGTATCCCGTTCTTCGAGTAGTAGAGCATGGCGAGGACGAACAGCGTGGCCGCGCCAGCGAGCATGCCGCCGACGGCCTCCCAGAAGACGTTGAAGTCGGTGATCCTGTAGAGCGCGATGTGGATGTTAATGCCGAAGACGCCGGTGACGGCAACGGCGCTGGTGATCAGCAGCGTGGCCGTGGACAGCACCACCCCCATCTGCAGCAGCTGGTTCTGCTTGTCGTCCAGCATGATGTTGATGTAGTCCTCCGTGTCCTCCACGTACTCCCGCAGCTTCAGACAGATGTTTCAGTCCAAACCATTGATAAAGAAACGTTTCTTCAGAACAGTGCATGGATCGACGAATGCGTCGATCATCAATCTGGGTCGGGGACATGCATGAGACAGGAGAGATCTGAACGAACGTGCATACAGTTGAGAGCTTGTTCAGGGTGCCGTCGATCTGCACGAAGTAGGCCTCCAGCAAGCTCTCCAGCTCGTCGATCTTCGGCATGAAGGCCATGGATCCTTGTTCTGCTTCGTCGTCATCCCTGCGCGCGCGTTCAGCAAGAAAAACAATGTCGTAGCTTGGATTATTTCACAAAAGCAAACGACTTTGTGGGTGGAAGGAAATGATAGCTTCTGTTGGAGGTGTTCAGTGTTCACTGATCAGAACTGAGAATTCAGTACCCCTCTTCATCGATTTCGACGACTTCTGTCCCGATGTCAAATCTCGACGACTGACTAGCTTCTTGGAATGCGGCCTTTTCCGACAGATGCATCGCCGCCATATCAGTATCGTCATCCAGCAGATGCTCCAGTTCATCCCTGACCTGGTGGTAATCAAATCATAATCATAAGTACAATATATATGTCCTTCGTTATAAACTCCTAAATGCTCTCAAATTCATATAGCATAGCATACTCGTCGTCTTCCGGTAGCTTTATACCTTATGAACTCCCCCAGAAATAGCAACTAATCGGGACTTTATTTGCCGTACGCGCTCAAGATTCAGAGTGCTGACCCTTGAGGTGAGTGCATCTAACGCTGGGTGCGCCTCTTTCTCCAGCATGGATGTCTGATGATGATGATGAAATTCACAGTAGGAAGCAAAAGAATCCAATTAATAGTTAAAAGGCAATTCAGCACAGAGAATCGAGGACTAAATTTAATCAGCTAGCAGATCGTAGATATATAGGGACCTCATGTTCAAGTGACTTGCACGCGTACTCGAGGCATACCTCCAGCGCCCTGAACTCAAACGGCAGCACCTTGCCGCCGACGCCGCTCGGCGGCGAGACGCCCCCGTCCTTCCCTACCTCGCCGTCCTGATGATATCTTGCGTAAGCAAAAACAATCTAACAAAGCCAAACTGATCGGATTCGGAAGGAGACAAGCAAGAGACAGAAGCAGAGGCACAGAGACAGACCGAGACCGCACGCGGTGAAGCAGGCGAGGCGGCGGCGAGCCGAGCGCGGAGCTCGGCGACGAGCGGCGCGACGGTGGGGTCACGTGGCCCCGGGACCAGGACCTCGGACGCGGTGATGACGGCGCGGACGCGCTCCAGGTTGACGACGACGGCGCGGTCCCGGCCCATGACGATGGACGGGTACGACAGCGCCGGGTCGAGCACGCGGAGGTCGCGCGCCGACAGCCCCGTCCGCCGCACCAGCTGGTGCTTCCCGATGGGCCCGAGCGCCACTCGCCCGAGGCCGACACCGAAGCCCACTCCCCGGCCGCGGCGCCCGTCGCCGCCGCGTGCCTCCGCCGCGGTGGCATGACCGTGGCCATGGAGGTCTAGCTCTTCTCTTTCTGTCGCGGATGGCATCCGGGCCGGCGTGGCTTGCCGGAGGCGGCGGCACGCGGGGAGTGGCCATGCGGGCGAGGCAGCAACCAGTTAAGAACAACGGTGGCAACTACGGTTAGTCAACGGTATTATTATGACATGTGGGTCCCACAGCACCGTGTTTAATCCCGGCATCCCGCGCTACGGCGTGCGCGCTGACGTGCTTGTGTTGTTCAATCTAACATGGGCTGCCTGAATTAAGTTCAAGCCGTGACTGTCAAAAGCACCACACATCGCGCTGCCTGCCTGATGAAAAAAAACCGAAAACACAAAGGAGGAAAACAAAAAACTCTCATGATAAACATATAGTTGTACGCGGTTGTACGCGAAGACATCATCTACAGCCGCCGTCTACACCTTCTCGCTCATCTCGTCGGTCTTCACCTTCTCGCTCATCAAAAGCACCACACAAAGCCGTGACGGTCAGTAGCACCACACAAAGCCGTGACTGTCAATAGCACCACACATCGCGTACCCTAATACTAAAAGACCGCATCATCTACAGCCGCCGTCTTCACCTTCTCGCCGTCTCGTCGGTCTTTTGCCGCGGTTGTACGCGAAGGGAAGCCGATGGCATCGCAAGGTGGCGGTAATGGTGGGGGTTTGGTGCTCGCAATGGAGGAAGAGGTGGCCAAGGGCAGGGTTTCAACCCTGGTTTTGCGCCTGGTTTCGAACCGGGTTTTGATCCGGGCTATGGAGGTCATGGCCGGGGTATGGCTACCCCGCGTGGCCGTGGCCGTGGCTTCAACGCAGGAGGCCATGGTGGCTATGGCGGATACGGCGCTGTGAACAACTTCCATGGCGTGGCTCGTGGGCGGCGGCTGAATGGTGGTTTTGGCGGCCCGGCGCTTCGGGGTTTTGGCGGCCGGGGACGTGGGCGTGGTGGGGGTTTTGTCCCTCGCTACAACCGGTGCCTCCACCGCAGAACCTCTACGCCGCCGGTCGCGACACGGTGGCGGCGCCAAGAACAGCCGCGAACCGGCGGCGGCGTTATGGTGGCGAGGAGCGCCACTCAAGGCCATTCGCAGCGGCTGGCGGCATGGCTGGCCGGGGCCAGGCCATGGTGACGACCGGTGGTCAAGCGGTGCAGCAACAAGCGCCGCAGCCCGCCGCCAAGGCGCTGGCCTCGGCGATCTGCTTCATGGGGCTGCATCATCGCATGTGGCCGGCAGTGGACAACAGCAACCGCAGTTGGCGAACTCAAGTCAAGTCAGCGGCAAAGGCCAGGATGATTTTCAACACTGCAGCTGGTAAGCAACCGGTTGTCACTGTCCCACCTGAGAATGAGATTTCTTTTGATATTCCTGAGGCATCGAAAGGTTCTAAGAAAAAGGCAAACCCTTTTGCTATAGATGTTTGACTAAAGGTCATACCATGCATGAGTGCACGGCTATTTTGTTTTGTGATTTATGTTGTGGTGACCATGTCACAAAAACTTGTCCGAATATGAAGAAAACAAAAGTCTCGGCTCTTCCGTATGGCTATGCTGTGGAAGGATTGGGATTTTATTATATTCCTGTGTATTCGGAGAATGTTAAAGAGAAAGTAGATGAAACATCAGCGGTGGTGCGTGTCTTAGAAGGTTCTATTACTGCTGAAATTTTGGCAGTGGAACTAGATATGTTATTACCAGGAAAGTCCACTTGGGAAATTGAGGTGAAGGACAAAAATTCCTTCATCACTAATTTTCCTTTCCGCTGATTGGTTACAAACAGTGGTGAACTGGGCGAAATGAAGACAAAAACTACTCCAGGGTTGATAAAATTTGAGAAGGGCAAAGACAATGAAGTAGTTAAATTTGAGATAGAGAAGAAGTGGGTGCAGTTTGTGGGACTACCTAAGGAGTTAAAAGAATTTCCCATTATTTGGGCAGTTGCTTCAATCCTAGGTGTTCGAAATGTGTTGACACTAAATTTTTAAAGAAATATGGTAGAGCAAGAATGAAGGTAGTCTGTGCTTGATCCTAACCTCATTCCACCGTTTGTGGATGTGGTTATTGGGGATTTTGTATACAGTCTACAGTTTGGAGTGGAACAAGGGGGCTTTTGATGGTGAGCCAATTACGTTAGACTTGGACTCTACTATGGATGATGAGGAACATAAAGCTGGAGACAATGAAAAAGAGAGGGAAAATTCTAATGGTGGAGAGGATGAGATGGAGAAGGATGTAAATCCAAGTTCTGAACCCAAAGGAAACACAGGAGGTGAACAAGAGATGGCTATTGATCCTAAGGGTGTGCAGCAAAACTTAGGTGAGGTGGGAGCAGTTTGTACAGGTGGCCCCAAGGCTTGTGGTTGAGCTGGTGCCTGGTGGCAATGGTCGGTGGACTCGTGCTTTGAAGGGCCCTTTAAATGACTCAGGAATGATCAATAAATTAAAAGAACAAGCTGGTGGGATAGTGACACCTGAGAAGTCAAGCAAGAGGACCGCATCAAGCTTGGTTCAGAATTATTTGGAGAAGGCGGCTAAGTTAAAAATGCGCCAGAATCTGGAGGACATGACGCCGAAAGGTAATAGCTTAAAACATTTGTCTTTTATTTCTAGAGATGATATTTCTTTATTTAATTCAGCAAAAGACTTGGGTATTGTTTTGGGAGATGATAGTGCTGTTGTTCATAATTCTTTAGAGTTACTAAGAAATGTTGAACTTAACAGGTTAGAATGAAAGTCAAGTTTCAATTTCTTTAAATAATTTAGACAATGCCGATGTCGTTTCAGCTTGGCTCGCTTGAAGATGTTTTAGACCTAGAGGCTTTAAATTTAATTTGTTCGAGAACTTACCGAGGGGCTAGGTGATGGGGTTGTGATCCTAAGTGTCTACAAACTCCCCGTATCATCTACTTCGTAGAGGAAGAGGGAAAAGGAAAAATAAATTAAATAAAAACACATCTTGAACCGATGAAAGGAATATTCGAATTGTAACGGGTTTGCAGATTTTTAAAAATATAAATTTTGTCGATTTAACAAAAGAAAAGAACCTAGATTTCATTGCCTTATCGGAAACCCAGAGAGCTGATTTTCCACAATCCACTTTGAATAATATCCGGCCGGTAGAGATTTTTTGTGGCATTGTAAAGCTCCAAGGGGTAGATCCGGTGCTATGATTCTAGGAGTTAATTTGTTAATTTTTGACATTGGCGAAATTGAGGAAGGGATTTTTTTTTGTTCGGTTCAAGTTAAGACATAAAGAAGATGATGTTAAATTTAATCTTATTTCAGTTTATGACCTAGCAATAAGTTGAACACAAAGCGCATTTTTTTATCCGAGCTTGTCCGAATATGTTCTAAAGAAACCGTACCTATGATTATAGGTGGTGACTTTAATATTATTCAAGACCGGATGAAAAAAACAATGATAATTATAGTGATAGGTGGCCTTTTTTTTGTTCAATGTTGTCATAGATACACTTAATTTAAGAGAGATAGAAATGTCGGGTAGAAATTTCACTTGGGCTAATAATCTTCCTAATCAAACTTTTGAAAAGTTAGACAGAGTCCTTGCTTGCACCGACTTTGAAAATAATTTCCCTCACGCCATCAGTACACGCCTTTAAATTGAGATATTTCGATCACACACCTCTCGTTTTCTTCTCTACAAAAATTCATCTCCGAACAATCGACATCAGTTCAAATGTGAACTTGGTTGGTTAATACGAGATGGATTTTGTGACATGGTGAGTCGTTTGGCATAATACAGTTGTATTTGGCACTCCTATGGAGCGATGGCAAAGCTAAGATTAGAAGACTTCGCCAAAGATCTCCGTGGATGGGCTAAAAATGTCGTGGCCGCGCATACAAAAAAGAAAAACAGTAATTGTTGAACAAACTAGACGAACTAGATAAAAAAGCGTAATAATCGCACTCAGTCAATCGGAGCTGGATCTAAAACATGTGTTAAATGAAAGGTTAGCTGAATTATTAAGGGAGGAAGAAATTAATGGTATCAAAGAGCTAAGGCAAAGCATTTGTTAGAAGGAGATGCAAATACGAAGTATTATCATCCGCTTGCTAATGGTAGACATCGCAAAAACTCGTATTTTTAAATTTTGGAGGATGGGAATAATATAATAAATGGTGATGCTCAATTAAAAAGAGCATATTACCAAGTATTACAAGGGACTTTTTGGCCCACCGGACGCCTCACAATTTATGTTGGAGGAGGCGAATGTTGCGGACATTCCACAGGTCTCTCAGCTGGAGAATGAGTATCTAACTGAACCCTTCTCTGTGGAAGAGGTTAGAGCTGCGATTTTTCGGATGGAACATAATAAGGCACCAGCCCGGATGGTTTTCCAAGCAGTAATTTTATCAAGTCTTACGGAATACTATAAAGGATGATCCGATGGCTCGTTTCACGGATTTCCATCAAGGAGATCCGCCTTTAAATCGCCTTTAATTTTGGAACCATCATACACCTAAGAAGAATGATGCGAAAGTAATTCAAAGAATACGCACCCATATGTTTACTGAATGTGTCTTTCAAAATATTCACTAAGGTTGCAACTAACAGATTAACTACCGTAGCATAGAGGATAATTAAACCCACACAAACAGCTTTTTTGCCAGGAAGGAATATTATGGAAGGAGCAAAGTGATACTTCACGAGACAATACACTAACTCCATACTAAAAAGAAAGATGGAGTAATTTTTAAGATAGATTTTGAAAAAGCTTATGATAAGGTTAATTGGAGTTTTTTACAACAAACTTTGAGAATGAAAGGCTTCTCACCAAAATGGTGTAATTGGATAAAAAAGTTTTACCGAAGGAGGAAATGTAAATATTAAAGTAAATGACTCATTAGGTAATTATTTCCAAACTAGAAAAGGCTTGAGGCAAGGTGACCCCATGTCGCCCATACTATTTAATATAGTGGTCGACATGTTGGCTATACTAATAGCAAGAGTGAAGGACGCAGGACGAGGGTTGAGGGAATTATTCCAAACTTAATCGAGGATGGTTTGTCCATTCTACAATATGCGGATGACACGCTTATTTTTATGAGCCATGATGTTCGGAAGGCAAGAATATGAAGTTGTTACTAAGTACTTTTGAACAATTATCGGGCTTAAAAATAAACTTTCATAAAAGTGAGATATTTTGTTTTGGTAAAGCAAAAAAAACAGAAGAGTTTTATTCGCAATTGTTTGGTTGTGCTATTGGGAAATTTCCTTTTCGCTATCTTGGCATACCTATGCACTTTAGAAAGCTAAACAATAAAGATTAGAAAATTATTGAGGAAAGGATTGAAAAGAAATTAAGTGGATGGAAAGGCAAACCGTTGTCGGTGGGGGAGGGCGGGTTCTCATAAATTCGTGATCGTCAAGCTTACCGATGTTTATGATGTCCTTTTGAACTACCGAAAGGTGTTCTTGATAAAATAGATTGTTTCGGATCGCGTTTTTATTGGCAAAATGATGAGCATAAAAAAAGAAATATAGACTAGCAAAATGGGAAATTTTATGTCAACCCAAAGATCAAGGAGGACGGGTATCCGTAATTTGTGTATATAAAATAAATGCCTACTAAGTAAGTGGTCAGACAAATTACTAAATGAAGATGGATCGTGGCAAGAATTAATAAGAAATAAATATATAAAAGACAAGACTTTGGGGAGTTGTTATAAAAAGCCAACAGATTCGCACTTTTGGAAAAGCTTGATGAACATCAAAGATTGTTTTCTAGATTTTGGCTCTTTTAAGGTAAAAGATGGGTCTTAAACAAGGTTCCGTACGATAATTGGTTGGGAAACAAGCCTCTAAAAGATAAATTCCCTATTTGTTTAACATTGTTAGGAGAAAAATGATTCGTGGGCACAAGTACTTAGTTCAACTCCGCTAAATATTTCTTTTTTAGACGGAATTTAGCAGTGCAAATCTAAATGCTTGGTATAGAATTGTTGCATCCTTGCAAGATTTAAATTTATGCTAACAGAGGGATATTTTCTATTAGGGTCTAAACGCATCCGAATCTTTTACAAATCAAGTCTATGTATGTCTTTAAGTTAATTAACAATGGTGTTAGTGTGTCAAAAGATATATGGCGATTAAAGTTCCTTTGAAAATTAAAATTTTTCTTTGGTATTTGAAAAGAGGTGTAATTTTAACTAAGGATAATTTAGTTAAGCGTGAATCGAATGGTGATACAAACTGCTCATTTTTGTAACTTTCGAAAAAAAATTCAAAGATCTCTTTTTTTGATTGTTTTTATGTCAAGTCTTTATGGCGTGTCTGTACACATGTTATTTGGGTTATCACCACCTAATGACATAAATGATCTATTTTTAAGATGGACCAAGATGGGAAATAAAAAGCTTAATTCATTGTTATTAACAAAGAAAACAAGCGGCATTGTGTTGGACTTTGTGGATAACTAGAAATGAAGTGGTTTTTAATAAATGTCGACCAAAAAATCTCTTGTGTCATTTTCGGGGAACACACCGGTTAAGGCAAGGGGCAAGTCTCGCAACAAAGATGAGGACCGGAGGAATATGCTAATCCAAGCTGGACAAAGATCTCGAAACTTCGCTCAAGTAGCTTTTTTAGTTTCAATAGATGGCTTTCGCCGAGATACATTGTTTGCTTTTAGTTTAAATTGTGCTTCGTTTTCAGTTATGCGCATACCGATGCATGTCAAACTTGATGTAATAATTGGCCTCGAGTCTATCTTATGATAGATGAAGCCGGATTTATATCCATTATCTAAAAAAACATATAGTTGTACACCAACCAACACCACCACCAATCCAGATAGCTCCTGGGTGGACCTCCGCCTCCCACCGGCGACGGTGAAAGTTCAAGTCAACCGTGAAACACCACCCCGCTTGACGCCCGCCAACGCCCATTACCAAGCCTTCGAGGGGGATGGTGGCGGCCGTGGAAACCACACGCCTCGCGTGTCGCTTTTTTCCCCGTTTAGCGCAACGACGAGTTACCACAGTATAGTATCGAAAAGGATGACGTGCTCCACACGAGTACCGCCGCCGACTCAGTTATTGGGGCGATTCCGCGCGGCGATCCTGGGAATCGCGACGGAGGGCGGGGGAGAGGATTGGCCTCCCTCTCCTCTCCCAACAACATCGGCTGGGAGCACATCCATGGGAGGCGCGCAGCCGCGGTGAGGGAAGGATTCGGCTTAATCCCCCACCAGGTGAGCCGCTTGTCCGATCCCCCCGTGTTGCTCCTTCTCGCGATGGATTCTCTCATTTCGTTAGTTTCTCATGCTATTCACCGTCTCCTTCATCCGCGGGGAAGCCCCGACATCCCGCTCGTGGTTCCATTGGTGGAACTTCGAATTCGAGATCGTACGCGTTTCCTATGGATCCATCTCCGAGAAACATTAACCAAATGGCCGTGGTCGTTAAGTTTCCATTTGATTCGATAGATGAGGCAGGTGTTAAGATTAAGCATGCTGCGATTAAGTTGGTGTGGTCCCATGAATCCGCCATTGGCGCGAGCTCGAGTTCTCCAAAACAGGGGAAGGGGACGGGAGTTGGTCAGGATGTGGGTCAGGTTCGTCAGACACGGTGGTTCCACTCACCGCCCAAAGTGCAAATCATACCTGGGATCCTAGGGCCACAACCAACCTCGGTGACACATGGCAACAATCTGTCAGAAAGTCCGACCGGTGAGCCGAAGGAGGTGAACTCAATTGAAACAGAGGACCCGGTACTAAATGTTATCCGGAGCGGTGGTGAGGAGTCTAAGGGAAACCCTAACTCTATCACCGTCTCCAATCTCGCAAAATTTGTTGGTCACTTTTGGCGGAATTCGGCCCCCAAAATCATTTGTTGAGGTGGTGAGATCCGTGAGCAATCCTCCCTTAGAGTCCACCATGAATCCGTATGGTGGTGGTGGCCGTCGCAATGATTGGCGCGGTCGTGGTAAGGGGAATCGTGGTGGATGGGGAAGAGGCGAGCAGAGTGGATCTGGTGGGGAGCACTTTGATCGCATGAGGTGGCCGCCCGGTCGAGGAGGCTTTCGGTGGAGCTCATCAAGGACGAGGAGGCTCGGGAGGAGGCCGACAAGGGCCCGCCGATCCAAATCGAGGGCGGGTCCGCAAAGGAAGATGGAGTATGGAGAAGGTCAAGCAAACAACCCAAGACACCGTGAAGGTGGGGAAGAAAAGCATGAAACCGAGGTTAGAGATGACTCTAAGTGGGAAGCCCGCAAAGAGCCATCTCGTGAGAAAGAAGCATGGGGAGCTAAGACAGAGATGGGTGCTTCAAGCAGCAACCAGGGTGGCTCCAATCCGAAGAAGGGTGAGGTAAATCCTGATGCTAAGGTCGTGAATGCATGTGAGATCTGTGGTTATACCAATCATTCTACCAGTGAATGTAGAAGAATGTTCTGTGAAATATGCAATGACAACAGTCACAACACATATGACTGCTCTGTGTGCATTCCTTGGAACTATGGTCCAGAGTTGTGTGCAACTCAAGTAGAAGGGCAGAGTTTCTTTCATATTGATGAAATTCTGGATACTAAGATGGCAAGAGATAGAGCTAGCACTGCCATAATTACTGTTACTTCTGGTAGGGCAACTGCTAGAGATATAGAGCATGTGTTTACCAATCTTCTAGGCTCTGAGTACTGGAAATGGTCTGCTAAATTCAGAGCTGAGAACACTTTCTCTTTGAGATTCCCAAATGCAATGATGGTAAATCAATGGAGTCAAATGAAGCAAATGGCTATCAAAGGTGGAGAGGCTCAAATTCGATAGACCAATGGAATCCCCGGCGTGGGTGTAAATTCAAACTTCAAAGAAGGATGGTTCGTAGTCTCTAAGATTCCAGATGATCAGAGATCCTTTCTCACCTTAGCAAAGGTGGGGGGCCTGGTGGGAAAGGTTGATGCTGTTGATGAGCAAACCAGATTCAGGCCAGATTATGTAAGAATGTTGATTGCTTGCAGGGACTTATCAAAAAGTTCCTAGAGTTGCTGAAGGTGTCCTGGGACATACCGGATATGATTTTGAGTTTGAAAGGGAGATTCCTGATGCTGAGAAAGAGAAACAATCCAAGAATGCAATTGGGGTCAATGATGATCAACCCCCAAGCAAGAAATCCAAAGGCAACTTTGATGCGGGAGGTACAGATAATGAAAAGATGAATGAACAAGGCACTAATGATGGCAAGAACGTTGGCAAAAGAGTGGTGGGATCAGCACCTCCAAAAATTTCAGCAAAAGCAAGTTTGTTGTGATAAAACCCGTGAGAATGAAGATGTTTTCGACCGACACCGATTCCTTGGGTGCTACTCTTGAAATGCAACTCAAAGGGCAGAAGCATGAGAAAAATTTCAAGCATTGAAAAAGCTGGAGTATGCAAGAAACTCCTGAAAGCTTAAACATGAAGAAAGGTGAAGTTGTGATGGATAAGATGATGGAAGATGGTCACAAGACACCTCAGGAAGAAAAATTGCATTGTTTGAATGAAACCCCGGAAGGGCTCACAAGTGATGACAATATTATGAGTACACAAGAGAGTCAGCTAGAAAGTGATGCTGATATTATACCTCCAAACCTCCCAAATGCAAATGCTAAAAATCAAGAGAAGATGATTGTAATTATGGAGGAAGAACCTACTGTAGAAGTTGAAAACATGACCAATGAAGTGGTGATGGAAACTGTTGATGAGCCCTTAAGTGATGTTAATGGCTTCAAGGAAGTTGAGAAAGATAAGAACTTGCCCAAATCTATGATGCAAGTGAAGGAGAAGATACTTGAGGGGCTCAAAAGAAGAAGAAGTGAGAGGTCGATGAAGGACAATGCCTTGACAACAATGGAGAAAAATGACAAGGTGGCCAAGAAGAGAAACCCCGAAGGTAACAACTCTAATCAGAATATGTTCTCTGTACTTCCAATTGATGAGATTGATGATTTAACTGTTAATATGGGAGTGGATATGGGTTGTGATAAACTTGAAACCTATGATTTGCTTAAAGAATTAGAGTGTGCTAGACATGAGATTTTTGCTAAGCAACAATTAAAAGATAATGATGATAAGGTAGAGATGACTGAGGAGGGGGAAGTATCACCTATACAAGTAGAATTAGGGGTTGAGGAGACCCTCGATGTTGAGGACTTTATTCTTGTTTTATCCAGAAGAATAAAAGAGAGAGAAAACAAAATGTGAAATTCTCTCCATGCATTGGGAGGAAAAAACCGAGCCAGAAAGTCCCGACAGAAAAAAGAAGAAGGGTAGGAAGCCTAACCCCGAGAATAACAGAAAACATAGACAAAAGTTCCTTAATGCAAGGCATTATTTGGAACTGTAGAGGCCTTAGAAAAAAAAGGGTCTCTACCTATCCGAAGAATCTTAAGCAACAATATGATCCGTGATTTTATTGGCATTCAGAAACAATGGTGGAGGATTATGATGACAAAATTTTGAGAAAAATTGATTACAATCGGGATTATTTATGGATGTGGAAACCTTCCAAGGGAAGGTCGTGGGGAATTTTGGTTGGAGTTAAGAGAGATTTATATGATGTGGGTTCATTTCGGAAGGTGATTTCATGATACAACTCAATTTGTGGGATAAATCTATCAAAAGTAAATGGAATCTTATAGTGGTATATGGCCCCGCTCATGAAGAGAAAAAAAGATGATTTTTTAATGGAACTTGCAAAGTTTTTGCTCTACAAATAAAGACCCCCTCGCGATTGGGGGTTGTTTCAATATTATTAGATATGCTAATGAGAAGAATAAAAAGGAGGAACCCACAAGCATTCCTGACTTGTTTAATTCCGGATAAACTTATATGAGCTAAGGGAATTGTCTATGTCAAGTGGAAAGTTCACTGACAAATAATCAAGAAAATCCAACCTTAGAGAAATTAGACGAGTTCTAGTGACTCATGACCGGGAGGATCTTTTTCCAATGGCCATGATAAAGAAACTACTAAGAGAGATATCAGATCACAATCCTTTGGTGATCTTATCCGATTCTGGTCAACAAAAGAGAAGCAAGACTATACAGTTCAAATTTGAACTAAGTTGGTTAAAAAACCCCGACTTTTTTTGTCGATTGAAAGGATTTGGTCTAAACCTTGCAATGCTAAGTCACTTTAGATAAAATACAACAAAAGTTGAAATTATGCAAGCAATACCTTTAAAGGATGGGGAGTTAATGAGCATAGCAATATGAGAGAAAAGAAGAAGAGAATTACAGGAAGAGATTGAGATACTAGAAGAAGCCGAGGAAAATGATACAATGACTCACAATCGTTGGGTCGAAAGGTGGAATTACTCAAAGAGAATTTGCTTATGTTAGAACAAGAAGAATTATATTGGTATAGTAGATCCCATGAAAATTGGCTACAAAATGGTGATCTCAACACAAAATATTTTCATAGAATTGCCAATGGAAGGAAAAGTAAGAATAATATTCCGAGTTTTGAGAAAGATGGACAAACAATTGAAGGTGATGAGAATCGCTTGCCCATGCAACCGAATACTATCTCAATTGTTTGACCGCCCGTTTTGACATGAGTATCGCTGTCGATATATGGCTAAATGCTGAAAGTGTTAGTAATGAAGACAATGCTATGCTATGTAAACCCTTTCTCTAACTGGAGATCCGGATGGCATTAGATCAAATGGAGAAAACAAGGCATCTTGCCCCGATAGTATCCCCATTAAATTCTATCGGCCTTCTTTGGAAGATTGTGAAAAGTGACATTGTGCAATTATTTGATGATTTTCATCACCAAAAGTAGATATTAGTAGAATCAATTATGGGATCATTACTTTGTTGCCCAAAGTATCGATGCATCTAAAATTCGCCAGCATGCACCCATTTGCCGGTCGAATCGTTTTGTACAAGTTGATCACGAAGGTTTTAACCTTGAGAATAGAACATGTGGTAGAGAAATTAATTCATAAGGCACAATCGGCCTTTATGAAAGGAAGAAACATTATGAGTGGTGTTATGGCTTTACATGAGATTCTTCATGAAACAAAAAAGAGAAAAGAATGTGGTGTTATTCTGAAATTAGACTTCGAAAAAGCTTATGACAAGGTTAATTGGTCCCTTCTCTTCAGCTGCCTAACAGCTAGAGGCTTTAATGAAAAATGGTGTGGATGGATTAAACAAGTTGTTACCGGAGGTACCGTAAGTGTGAAATTGAATAACATGATTGGGCCTTACATCAAAAGTCACAAAGGGGTCAGACAGGGTGACCCATTGTCTCCAATATTATTCAATTTTGTGGCAGATTGCTTAACAAGAATGATAATACAAGCTCAAGGTAATGGTCTTATAGTTACCGGTTGAACACATAATCCGTGGCGGTTGCTATTTTGCAATATGCCGATGACACAATAATCGCTTGAAACATGATGTTGAGAAAGCCGTGAATCAAGTCGTTGTTCTTACTTGTATGAAATGATGGCAGGCCTTAAAATAAATTTTAATAAAAGTGAGGTCATCATAGTCAATGATGATGAGAATGTTGGTTCCATCTATGCTGACATCTTCAACTGTTAGATTGGTTACTTCCCAATCAAGTATCTGGGTGTGGCTGTTAGTCCCAGTAGGCTTCATGTGGCTGATTGGACCCCTTTGTTGGATAAAATTGCCAAAAGGTTGGAAGTTTGGAAAGGATCAACTCTCACAATTGCTGGTAGATCTACCCTTATTACTGCAAGTCTTGATAATGCCCCCATTTATCATATGTCAATTTATCTGCTTCCTAAGACAATTGGTGAGTGGAATGGATAAGTCTAGAAGAATTTTTTTTCCGGCAAGGTGGCCATGTTAAGAGAAAGTACCATTTAGTTAAATGGACAAAGATTTGCAAAAGTAAGAAAAAAAAGGAGGATTGGGGATTAAGGATATAAGAAAAATGAATCTCGTTTACTTTGTAAATGGTGGTGGAGATTGAGAATGAGACCGGCCTCCGGCAGATATAGTCAAATTCAAATATTTGAAAAAGGATTCCATTGCTAGTGTGAAACACAAATGTGAGTGATTCACCAATATGGTGTGATTTGTTGAAAGTCAAAGAGATATACCTTCAAGGAAGGAAGAAAGTTATTAATGATGGTGCTTCTACCTCATTCCGGATGGATACATGGTTGGGAGATGAACCATTACATATATCTCATCCTATTCTATATAAATTTTGTGATCAGAAGAACATCAAAGTGGGGCAAGTAATAGAAGACATAGATTCTATCTCTTTTAGCAGATGGATGAATGGAGATATGTTGAATGAATGGTTGAGTTTACAGGATAAGATCTTGAATCAACCATTATCAGTTGGTAATGACAAAACTATGTGGAAACTTGAAAAGAATGGGAAATTTAGTGTGAAATCCACATATAATGCCCTAACTTCTAGTGATAATGGCCCACATCATAAAAAAATCTGGAAGGCTAAAATTCCTGCCAAGATGAGAATCTTTTTGTGGCTAGTTGCCAATGGCGCCATCCTGACCAAAGAAAATATGTTAAAAAGAAACTGGATAGGAGATCCTAAATGTTACTTTTGTAATCAGGATGAATCTGTTGATCATCTCTTGTTTACATGTCCCATTGCTAGATGTGTTTGGGCGACTATTGCCTATAGTATAGGGGCAGATGATATACCTCAATCTTTGGATCAAGGTTGGAGGTGGTGTGAAAAATGGGTGCCTATGAGCAAGCAAGTCCATGCTATGGGGCTAGCTGCCATATGCTGGGCAATATGGAAAAAAAGGAATGCTATTTGTTTTGAAGGGAAAAAATTCAAAAATCCTTTGGAAATTATAAGCCATGCCTCGTGGGCCGATGAAATTTTGGTCGTCTTCTCAAAGACGGTGATAAGGAGGCATGGTCACAAGCCGTGGATACAACTCTCAGCTTTGTCGTCCAACTGCTGAATCAAGACTTCGGAGGGCGCAACAGGCAGCTGACGGGCGACGACCAAGAGGGAGCTGGAGGTGCTGAAGAAGAACGCGCCTGATGTCTCAGCTGGAGCTTCGTTCTATGTTCTGTTGAACCATGTTAATTTGAACTTAGGAATGTCGTGCCTGCTTGGGTGTGTTGCAGTTTAAGCCCTGCTTTTGTATCTGTCCATGTCTGGGACACTTCTTTTTCTGCTACCTGAACTGTCTTGAACTCGTTGTATTTCCGTTACGTGTAATGGAAATGGGGGAAGCCCCCTTGTTCGAAAAAATCAAGAGTAATCGGTGACATCCTCCAAAGACATCCGGACCCACATATAACCATCCAACGTCGTCCACACGGAAGACAATGGAGGGAGGGCCGGAAAAGGGGGCGCGAGGAGATCCAAGAGAGGATCATGGTCCCGTTACCAACATTTGATGAGGCAAGGCAATCAAGGATCGTGGAGAATGGCAAAGCTAGGACACCGTGCATAATAATCAAGGAGGGTGGAAGGATGGTCGACGGCATATGGGGCAGACACGACGCGACCTTCGCCGGCACACCTCCCAGACAACGCTCTACCCTCCCCAAGATCGAGGCAACGAAGGCTCTTCAATGGCTAGGAGCCACCGCCGGCAAGGCCGCGGCCAAACTGCATGCACCGTGCCTCCGTCGAGCCCCCGCGACACAAAGAAGAGCACGGTCACGATGCCCCACTACGGGCTCACCCGGTCGAATTGCCTGTCCCGTCCCACTCGCTACAGGGCCACTGTCCCAGGTCGTTGGCAAGGAAGCCTAGGTCGCTACTGGTAGCCCGAAGCTTGGCCTACTATGCCTGCCGCCACCGCGTGTGCCGGCTCTGTCAGCACTAGATCCATGGTGGGGAGGCACCACGCCGGCCGGCCACCGCCTTCGCGGCACAAGGAAGGAAGCCCCTGATCCGCCTTGAGAGCACCGACCATGGCCGCCGCACTCGCCGCGCACTTAGGTGGCCTGGTGCAAGGGACCGGGCGCCGAGCCACAATCCGCCGGATCCGGACGGCGGCCCCTGATCCGGTCTAGGAGGGCATGGATCCACCGCCCCGGGCTTCCTGGCCGGCCCATGCTCGCGCCGGTCGACATGGAGGAGGAGGGAGGAGGGAGGGTGGACGGGGAGGGGAGGGCGAGAGGAGAAACCGCTGTGGCTACCTTTTGAGTGGCACACAACCGGCCGCCGCCGCAAGGCAGGGGAGTAGCGGCGATCCAAGGAGTCACGGCCCGGCGGGTGGTGGCGACGGTGGGGAAGTCGCCCTTGGCAGAGTGGCGTGGATGGAACGTGTGTTCGTCACTATATTTAGCTCGCCAACGCACTAATAGTCGGAAAATAAATTGATATGTATTTACATGTAATCTACTTTTGTGTCTTGCAATAAAAATATATATATATCGATAGACTTAATAAGACATATTGTCATTGTTGTCAATTAATTAAATTATGATGTCATGGTCATCATAGTAAACATATATATATATATATATATATATATATATATATATATATATATATACTATTGGGAGCTTTGGGCTTCCAATAGCTAGGGGAAGCCTGCAGCCCAAACACCTGATCCCAAGTGCCACCCAACCGCCTCCTCATCCCACCAGGCCCTCCAACCCGATAGCCTGCAGACAGCCCACAAGGCCCAACTATTTGGGCCCTATATGTACACTCCCAAACCCTAGTTCCCCACCCATTCCCACCCACCGGCCGCCCCACCCGCCGCTCTCTCCGACACGGCAGCCACCCATGTCCGGGTCGCACCCCCGCGGGCGCAGCAGCCCCGCCCGCGTTCTCGGCCCCGGCTCCCGGCGGCGGCAAGATCCCGCTACGGCGGCCCGGCCGCTCCTTCCATGACGCCGGTGGAGAGCAGCCTGGCGCCCCACACCGACGGGCTGGGCGCGGCTTCCCCGCACCCCTCGCCCGAGCCGCACGGATCCGTCCATCCAAGACCCAAGCCAGACGGATCCGTCCATCCCCTACCCCGACAAGAACCATGGAGAAGGACGCCCGCCGTCGGCGTTGCCGGTGTCCGGAATCGCCGCAGCGCCGCCATCTCGCGAGATCCATGGCTGCAGCGGCGGGTCATCCGGTGGCGCCCACCTCCCCTCGAGCAAAGAAGATGACCGCGGCGGCGCGCCTCCCCCTCCCTCCCTTCCTCGCAAGACGTGCTTCCCTCCCCATCGGCATCCACGAAGCTCGAGCACGGCGCCCCAATCCTCCAGATGTGACCACGGCCTCGCAGCGGGTAACGGCGCTTCCCGCCTTCCCCATCGACGGCGGCCTTCCCCACACCGAGCAGCGGTGATGGCGTCAGATGCGTGTTGGTGATTGGTCGGGTAGTAGCCCCGACGGTTTGTATGCATGTTGGTGATTGGTCGGTAGTAGCCCGGCGGTTTGTATGCATGTTGGTAATTGGCCGGTAGTAGCCCGGCGGTTTGTGTGCATGTTGGTGATTGGTCGGGTAGTAGCCCCGGCGGTTCGTATGCATGTTGGTGATTGCCCGGTAGCAAAGATCTCCTCAACCGAAAGCAGCGTATGCAGTTTTTGTATGCATGGGTGTGATGGGTTTGTATGCATGCTACTAATTCATGGTGGTTTGTATGCATGGCCGCCAGCGCCTTCGAGGCGCGACCGGGCCGGGTGGTGTCTTCCTCCAACCACGCCGCACGCCGCTCAACCTCGGCGGCTCCATCTCCCACCGACGCCCGGGTCGCCCCCGACCGGGACGCCTTCCGGCCCACGACATCGCATCCCGGTGTGCAACGCCGTGCCCCGATCCGCTTCCATGATGGTTCGTGATGCATTGTTTCTTGTATGCTATGTGTGCATGCGCTGGTATGCATGGCTAAAATGTGACCCGCAATGTAGCTACAAACCTCGTGTCCAATGCCCACGAGCACGGCCTTACAACCGGGCGATCGAGGTGTTGTCCTACCGACGGCGACTGGCCCCCGATCCGCCCGCGCTCCTAGTATGCGGGCGGCGCGTCCTCTGGCCAGACATCGGCGTGCCCTCGATCTACTTCCAAGGAGGCAAAGGATGAAGGTTTGTATACATACTGTATGTAGTGAAGCCGCAGAAGGTTTGTATGCATATTGTATGCGTAGTGAATCTAATAGATTGGAAGGTTTGCATGCTTGTCTCCATACATTTCTAGTTTAGACATGGTGTGTTTTAGAGATTTGTATGCATGGTAGATTACAAGGTTTGTATGCTTTGTCTCTATATATTTTTTAGTTTGGACATGGTGTGTTTTGGAGGTTTGTATGCATTCTATTTTCAATTGTCTAAATGCTTATGATTTTTCTATACATGTGTAATGACATGTCCCTTTTTGGTTTGTATGCATGCATGATGAAATGTATGCACGCTAGAACCGACAACTGGCCGCAGTGGGGGGTTCCTTGATTAGCCATCTAGCATTTATTTTGGTTTGTATGCACTGTTATGTTATTTGTAGGCCCCCTTCCAAACTGAATGAGATTATTTGGTCCATATGCACTGTTCTTCTAATATTTTTTTAGGCTTGTATGCACCTACACCTTAATTTTTATACTTCATAGATGATGGATCGTAATGCTTGACACATCTTCTTTTTTTCTGATTCATATGCTTACGGTGCGAGCGTGAAGGGGAGTCAAATGACGAAGTACAACGTTGGTTGCGGCGTCTTGGGCAGCAGGCCGCGTCGACTCGATCCAGCGCCGGAGGCGCGGGGCGTGCAGGCCAAGGCGACGATGTCGCGATGGACCGACACAACTACGGTGGTGGCGCGGGCGCGCAGGGAATGGCGAGCAGCTCATCCTCAACCTCAACGAGAACCATGGAGGCGGCGGCAAGCGGCGTTCAAGTCCTATCCGGCCACGAGCGGCGTTTCTGGCGTCTCCAACCCACATTCATCACGCCGGTAGCAGCATGAGTGTTTTGTATGCATGTTGCAGTGCAGTTTGTATGCATGTAGAAGCTGTGATTTCGCAGATGTTGCATGGTGTGATGTATTGTATGCATGGTGTGATGGTTATAAGCACGAGTTTCTAATTCAATGTGGGTTTGTATGCATCATCACACCAGGGCGCTGCTCGACTTTCCTTGTACTAATTCATGCAGATTGTATGCATTGTGTGATAAAATAATAATTTTTAGATTCTAAATGTGCGTGTGTAAATAGATTTGTATGCCTAGCTAAACTGTAACTTGGTATGAGCACCTGTCATGTTACTGTGCACTAGCACACAAGTTTCTATGCACAGACTGGTAGCACAAATTTTATATGCACCTTTGACCAGTGCTATATGCATCAAATTATATGCAATGAGTCATGATTCAAAATTCAAATTTTGGAGAAGATATGTGAATGCGTGCAGCCTGTGTCAGCCTATTTCAGCATGTGTGTCAGCCTGTTTCAACCTATGTCAGCCTGTGTGTCAGCCTATGTCACACCCCTTTGTGTCGCTTGTGTGTCGCTCGTCACGTGGACCAGCCAGCCTGCGGGGAGGTTTTTTATGCATCGTTAGAACTGGTCTAAATTCAATCAAACCACTAGTTTGTATGCATCGTCGCAACAAAAAAATATGTATGCAATTCATTTATATGAAATGATTCATGATTCAAAATTCAAATTTTGAGAAGATTTGTGAATGCGTGCAGCCTATGTCAACCTATGTTAGCGTGTGTGTCAGCCTATGTCACCCACTGTCAGGTGGACCAGCAAGCTTGCGGGGAGGTTTATATGCATTGTTAGAACTGGTCTAAATTCAATCTTCCCACTAGTTTGTATGCATCGTCGCAACAAAAAAAGTATGTATGTAATTTCGAGACTTGTATGCGAGACGCATATGGACTTGTTACACGCCGATATACCACATAGTAAAAGGTAGGCCCTTGTTGCACGCCGCATATGAACATGTTACATGCCGCATACAAAGTTTTTATTGTTAGAGTACAAAGTTTAACATCTAAGAGTATGGGGCTTTTTATTGTTGGAGTACAAAGTTTTTAGCACCGGAGGCGCCTTGGTGAATGTTACATTCGCTTTAAGGCCGAGAGGGCCTGTAGTTGGGTTATTTTTAGCCATAATTTCTTATGCAATGGGTTTTATGCCTTTTTGTCTTTAGATTTAAAAGTTTGCCCCTATTAGGCAATGGTAGTTGGGTTATTTTTTACTTTGAAAAAGATCATGCCCCTATTAGGCAATGGGTTTTGGAATTTTTGTCTTTAGATAAAAAAAGATTGCCCCCTATTAGGTAATGCGTTTTGGGTTAATTTTTCTTTTCAAAAAAATATCATGCCCCCTACTAGACAATGCATATGTGTAATCAGATACAATGCATAATTACATGACATGTAGTGCATACAAGGCATAACATGAGCATGTACAGTGCATACAATGCATATAGGTAAACATATACAGTGCATACAATGCATACTGACCCTATTAAACAATTTTCGTTCTCAGTTTCACAATGCATACAAAATATATATTTTGAAAATACAGTTCCAACATGCATACACATCGCAATTACAAAACATGCATACAATCCACCTTCTACACTATCCATCGTGAAGACGCCGTGAACGCCGCCGAGGCTAAAGAGGGCTTGAACGCCGCATGTTGAGGATGGTCATCCCGTTTTGTGGTCATCTCGTTCGCCGCCGTCCCATTCACTGCGCGCGCCACCATCGCAGGAAAGGAAGCCGGCCAAGCGCGAGGACCGCCCAAGCGGCCAAGCTCGCAGTTTTCCCTACCGCGGCGTCCGCGTGGTTGTCGCCCAACATCCACCGTGCTTCGTTTGTCGTATCCCCTTCATGCCCACATTGCATGCATATGAATCAAGAAAAAAGATGTGTCAAACATTACAATCCATTGCGCATGAAGCATACAAAACATAAAAAAGGACAAAGTGCATAAGTATAAATGCATTACAGACGAAGCATACAAATTGGGGTGGTGGTGCATACAAGCATAAAAAATTAATAAAAGAACAATGCATACGAGATGAAATAATCACAATCCATTGGGCATAAAGCATAAAAAAATAAGGGAGAGGTGCGTACAAGCATAAAAAGAACAATGTGTATGGGTCAAATAATTACAATCCATTGCACATGAAGCATACAAATTAAGATGAAGGTGCATACAAGCATAAATGCATTACACACGAAGCATACAAATTAAGGTGGAGGTGCATACAAGCATAAAAAAAAAGAACAAAGGCATATAGATCAAATAATCACATTCCATTGCACATGCTTGCATTGTCGCTTCCCACTAGTACCATGCATACAAAAACCAACACACCATTCATACAAACCATCACACTATGCAACATCTATGAAACTACGCTTTGAGACCATACATAGTGCGTTGCAACATGTATACAAACCTCACGTGGGTTGGAGATGCCAAAACGCCGCTCATGGCCGGAGAGGATTTGAACGCCGCTTGCCGCCGCTTCCATGGTCTCGTCGATGTTGGGGATGAGCCGCCGCCCGCGAGGAGAGGGCGGCCGGGGGTGCCTCCATGAGCCGCTACCACATCCGGTGTGGGTGGGTGACCGCCGGGAGCGCCTGTACATACGATGCTCGCCACCAGATCCGTCGCTCCTACACTGCATACAAACCAAAAATAGTCACTTCATGGACAGAATTAATTGATGAACAATGCATACAAACATTAAATATAGTAAAATTAATGGGTGGCCACTGGGATGGGGCGGACCACGCTGCCGCCGCGTGGAGGGAGCCGGGTCGCGGAAGAAGGAGGGCGCGTGGCCATGGTGGCATGTGGCCTAGATTCATAAAAACACATTGGATTCATACAAAGCATCCAGACATGTGCAGCTTCGATATGTGAAACAAGCATAGAACAATCAGCTTGGGGAGCTTCGTATGCAGAGGAAGTGGATATGTGCAGCTTCGATATATGCTTCGTATGCAGAGCATCCAGACAAAGCATAAAACATTAGCAATCACCTTGGGGGAGCTTCGTATGCAGAGGTAGTGGATATGTGCCACTTCAATATGTGCGTGAAGCTTCCACCATGAGGATCTTGCCACCGCCGGATGTTGACGCCGCCCCGATCTTTGCTCCGCTGGTTGGGCCACAACCGCCTCCATGGGTCGCCGATTGGTGGTGTGGAGGCCATGACCTCCGGCCCGGCGAGGTGAGGCGTGGTCGCCGGCGAGGAGCGCGTCGGGCGGGGTCCGGTCGGCCGGGTGGGGAACGGAGGTGGGACGCGCCGGGACGCGGAGGGCTCCCCGATCCACCGCCGGGAGGCACGCACGGGCCATGTCATTGACGCGCCGGGTCGATCGACGACGCCGCCGCCGCCGCCGCTGCATGGGGTAGAGGCCCGGGCCGGACGCCGTCGCCGGGTCCGCCGAGGAGGCCGGGGCCACGCGACACTCGACGGGGCGCGACCACGCCATCGCCCGGCCGATTCGCGGCGCCGGCCAGAGGGACGAGGTGTGGGGGGGAAGGGCGGCCGCCGTTCCTCGCGCTCCCTCCCCGCGGCACCGCGGAACCACGCGCCGCCGCTCCCTCGCGGCCCTCCCGCCGCCGCTTGGGGATGGAGACAGTGGGGAGCGCCGACCGCCGGGAGGAACCGGCCGTGGCGCTGCCGACCGTCGGTGGAGGAACCACCGTGGGACGCCGCCGCCCCATCGGATTTGGATCCGCCGCGTGGGAATGGGAGGGGCAGCCATGGTTGGTGGGGGTTCAAATGAATTTGAAAATGAACGTGAAGAGAGAGGATGAGGGGCCGGAGGGGATAGTTGACTGGCTTTATTTTTTGGCTCGGTTCGGTACAACCACGTGATTCAAAATTCAAATTCTCGAGAGGACATTATGTCTCCATGTTTATATGCATGCGGGACGAGTGAATATATGCATCTCAACCACTAGTTTCTATGCAATGTCGATGCCAAAACGTCTATATGCACCAGAACTAGTGAATATATGCATTCAATCTGCACTTATGTGGCACGATTCAAATTTTGGAGATGACGAGAGCGCATATAATGTTGGTATGCACTCGCAACAATTTTTATATGCATCCGGATGAGTGAATATATGCATCTCAACCACAAATTTCTATACAATCAAATGCCAAAACATTTATATGCATCCGGACAAGTGAATGTATGCATCTCAACCATCAATTTCTATGCAATGCAGATGCCAAAACGTTTGTATGCATCCCGACTAGTGAATATATGCATCCAATCATGCAAAAATTTTGAATTTCAAAATTTTTGAAAAAATATACAAAATGGAGCTTGAATCGTGCACAAAAATGTCAGGAGTTCAATGGTGAAAACCGTTTTTGAATCCGATGCTTCGTTGAGGAATTATCGTGAAAAACGGAAGAAATTCGAGTGGATGCGCGCATGTCAGCATGTGTCAGGGTATGTCAGCCTGTGTCAGGTGGAACAGTCAGCTCGTGGGAAGGTTTGTATGCGTCAACAGAACGGGTTCAAATTCACTCAAACCACTGCTTCGTATGCATCATCGCAACAAAAAGCTCGTATGCATGTTTGACCTGGATTATATGCATCCAGTCTGCTTGGGCTGGGTGGGCTGGTTTGGGCCGCGTGGTCCACCCACGTGCGCGCGCCTCGCAGCCTGGTGCGGGCGGACCAGGAAGCTGGCTGCAGGCTTCAATACCTATCGGAAGTTCTTGTAGAGTTCCCAATAAGTATCACCCTATATATATATATATATATATATATATATATATATATATATATATATATATATATATATATATATATATATATATGGAAAATCTTTTCTACTCCCTTTAGGAGTAGCTACTCCCTCCTCTAACCACACACAAATACACCGCATCGTTTTTTTTGATCGGTGGCAGGATGCTAATCGGGTTTACATGCACCCACCCGTTTAGGAAGTACCGTGTGATCCTAAATTCTAGGTTTCTGTTCCTCGTATACATAGGAGTATATATCTAACCACGCCACTAGGCATTTGTCACAGCTCTATCTCCGGATATCTCTCTCCTCCCTATTTCTAGATCTCACGCATGGTGTTGGTGGCGACGACATCGCCCTCCACGACGCAAAGGTCGGGCATTCCGGTGGTGTTGGTGGCGGTGGAACCGTGAAACCCGGGGCGCGGGCCATCCCGGCGGCGTTTGATGGTGGCGAGCCTCTCCGGCCCAAAGGGCGGCACTCGCTTCTTCTCGCGGTGGCCCTCCCCGCCGGTGGCGCTTCTCATTCCACCCAGGCAGCCCGGCCATGGCGCGACGAGCACCGCGCGCACGGCCCCCCGGCGCTAACCCCCGTGGTGTCCCCATGCGTCCATCTCGGCGAAAGCTATGGAGGTGACCATGCACCCATGGTGCTCTCCACCACGACACCTTCCGTGGTCGGGTCGCGGCGGCGGCGTGCTGCTCGCCATGGGTGACCGACGCTGCACTCTACCGATGGTTCGATTTGATGATTATTGAAAGTTTGTTTTTTTTTTGCTCATAGGAAGAAAAGTATACAAAGGGTATTGATACTTCAAATTTATATCGTGTATGTGGTCATACTCACGTATAAAACTTGGGTATACAATCATACTCAAATCTGAATCTTGTATCCAGTCATACTCACGTCTGAAACTTGTATATAATGATACTCAAATCTGAATTGTGTACACGCATACTACTATATTGACATACTAAATGCGTGTATATATGTATGTATGTATGTATATATGCAAACTTCATTTTAAAATTGTAATCCATCTAGATAAAGTATGCGTTCATACTCTTTTTAAAAGTATGAATACATACTCCTTTCAAGAAAAAAAAGTATGCGTATATATATACTCTTCAAAAAGTATGAAATATTATATATGAAAAAGGTATATGTATATACTCTTGAGCACATGCATACGATTATATACTCTTCACCACGCATGCATCTATATACCTACCTACTAATAAAGAGAGAAAATTTCCGTCGCCCACCCAAAAATTTCGTCCAGCCTTTCTATCAATAAGATCAGAGTCCTACGTACAGTACTAGGAGACCGATTTTAGCGCACACGATTGCCCATCGCCCGTGCAAGTCCGGCCCGACCGAGGATCGCCTCGCCCCGCTCTTGCGGAATCCGCGTGGTGTGCGTATACTGCAGGAGAGATTGCTATATATCCAAGCCCGAGGCGCACCTCGACAACCTCCTCCAGTGTGGGAGGGGCATGGAAGTCGTGTTCGAGTTCGACGGCGAGACGTTCGCTGTGCACCGGGTGTGCTCGCGGCCCAGTTGTCCGGTCATCAACGTGGATCCACACGGCTCAGCGAACGACGGCGCCGTTAGCTGCCGCCTGCCGGTGCTATACGCGTGGATAGCGTGGATCCACCGGCGCGTTCAGGGCAATTCGCTGCAAGAGATTGACAAATCTCCACGTGACGTCCGCTGACATAAAAGCACATCTGTCCTGGCCAAGCGTTAGGTGCGAGCGCAGATCAGGCCACGGCGCAAGCATCGCGTGCAACCATGCGAGGAGCTAAGGAGCGATCGAGCGGCGGCAGCAGCATACGAGAGGATGAGGATGCATAGAACATTTTTCTTTTTATATGGAAAAACTACTAGGACATTCTTCTTTTTCACAGGAGCGTGTATAGAACAAATATCTGGGCAGGCTGATTTAGGC
The DNA here is from genome assembly GCA_015847255.1 of Hyparrhenia diplandra. Taxonomy (NCBI): domain Eukaryota; kingdom Viridiplantae; phylum Streptophyta; class Magnoliopsida; order Poales; family Poaceae; genus Hyparrhenia; species Hyparrhenia diplandra. Next base: position 211,611 of record JADLZK010008701.1, read on the forward strand.
CTCGGCCCATATGGTATTTGATTTAGCCCTATTTTTTGTTATAAACAAATATTTTAAATATAGTCTACTTTAATCATGAGCAATATTATAAATAATCTGTTCCAAAAAAAATATTATAAATAATCGATGCAAGATTGCCATTTAGTAGTATTTTAATTACTCATGATAAGTGTAGTATGAGCATTTGATATCTTTAATCCATTCCTAAAAATCAGAAGGAACCATTTTACCAAGTATTTTTTTTAGAAAAGTTTTTATACAAATCAGTTTTTATAAAAATTTACCAACTACACATATTCCTAAAAATCCACTTCTTTATAAAGAGCTACAGGCCTGTTTGTTCACGGATTGGGAAACCTGTCCTGCTAGGGCAGCGATCTTAGGCGTCTGATTCGATCGCATGGGATTGGATAGAGTTACATAGCCGTAGCTTTTAGGACAGAATTCCGTTGCAACGCACGGGCATTTTTTCTAGTATATACTTAAAACAGAAAAGACCCAGCCAAAGCGAGAATCACGGCAACAAAGTAGCAGATATTATTATTTTATATTTAATTCCTTAATTACTACTACTACCGGCGCACCTTTAATTGGATCTGACTAACCACATGCGGACCCGTTATGGTCAGTGGTGTTGTCGTACCTGTAGTATAGAATAGATAGGGAGTAACTACTCTCGAGAGTAGAAAAACCTCACCCTCTATATATATATATATATATATATATGGGTATAAGCACTTTCTATACACCCGTGAAAGCTTACACCCACCGGTAATATAAATAGGTGCAACAGCCGGTTAGCACTAATGGGTCGCTGCCGCCAGACTCGCTATGAGCAGCTCCGTCAAACACGCGCGATTTAAATTTGTCTCCAGTACCGTGCATGCAGTCAGTTGGAGAGCCCAATAATTGCGCATGCATACTAGTGCTTCACAAAAATAAACAGTAGTATGTACTATTTCACAAAAATAAAGTATGAACAAATACTTTTTTAGGAAAAAAAGCGAGTATGATGCAATACATATGAGTACACACACGTACGTACTTTTGGAAATAGAGTATTTACACATACTTTTGGAATGGAGAATGTATACATACGCCAAGGTTTAGATAGTATATATATGCCTACATTCACGTTCGGAGATATACAAAATGAGTATATTCGTATACACAAAACTTGGGAGTATATCCATATACTCAGCGTATTACTTTAGTATATCCATATATTTATTGAGAGTATTTTAGTATATCCATATACATATACGCAAAACTTGAGTATATCCATATACTCATGGGAGTATTTTAGTATATCCATATACACGACGGAAAATTTTTAGTATATCCTAATACTTTGGAGTATATCCATATCCATACATGCATCGTCATTTTTTTAGAACAAAAAATGGTACAATATCTCTCTATATATATACCCGACTATTGTATAGTAGTATGACTAAAACTAAGTATAATAATATGAACGGTGAACAGATGCTACATACATATGAATTGATACTATTGTACACCGGCCAAAGCTGCCACGCATGCTGCCAAGAAAAAACTGCTAACCGAACATGCAAGTAGATAAGAATTACGAATGAATTTGAATAGGAGTCGGTATTTAATTCACATATATACGCGTGCCGCTCGCACCCTCCGTGGCTCTGGTAGTTACCCGTTAATTGTGTTGTACCCACGCGTTGCCTGACGAAGAGGAATAGACAGGAATAGACTGCGGGAGGTGGGTGTAGCCTACCCTTTCACAGGGTGTAGGAAAATTTACCATATATATATATATATATATATATATATATATATATACAGAAGATTATTTGGACCCCGGGTACCAAATCCATTCGGTACCCAGCGAGCCGGTTCCACCGCAGGCCAGGAAACCCCGTCGAGACGAGCCGACCCAGCGAGCCGATAGGATGTCCTGTCCGCACTTGCGCCGCGGCTGTTGTTGGTCTCCCGGTCGGCGGTCTCCAGTCCTCCCCGCCGTCCCCCCACCCCACCCCCTCCCCCCCACACCACCGAGCAACCTCCCCACGTCCCCGGCGGTTCCCAATATGGCGGACCGGCCTGCTCTGCTTCCTCGCGCTCGCATTCGTTGTCCGGAACCAAGCAGCGTCGGACTGCGCTTCGAGCCACGGCGGACCTCTCCGGCAACAGCTTCACGCTCGGACTTCCCTTCGAGGCGCGGCGGGCCTCTCCGGCACCAGCTTCAACGCTGAGGAGAAGACCGGCTCGTGCGCGCCGGGAGGACCACACCGGCTCCAGTTTCACGCCCGAGGAGAAGACCTCGTGGGCGCCGCGAGTATCCCAGGAAGCACCGAGGACTGCTCTGCCTCACGGACGCCTGGAATTTCTCCGAGCTCGTCACCAGCGTGCACAAGGTATTGGAGATTGCTTCCTGTCGCTGCGGCAGTTCTTTTCATAGTCTGCTCCCTAGCCAACGCGGGAGGTAACGTGTTCGATTAAATGTTACTGAGGGGTTTCATTACATTAATCTATATATCAATATACGTGTCATTAATGATTCAATTGCATAAACTTGAATCGTTTCAGGAATTTACCCCGATTTTGTTTGAACTGGATGTTACCTAGTTGGTGTCACCGGATAGGGTCAGTATCATTTTTTTATAAAATAAAAAGAATAATCACTCTAATTATTTTCTGTATGCCTGTACTCTTTGAATCCATACTATTCCTGTGAAAGAACTCTGAAACATGCTGGGAAACTCCACCTTCCCATTTGTCATTGTTTCGTTCTGTTTCGTGCGGATAGTGCTATTAAATTCAGATTGATACAGTACATGGCATTGCAGACAGTTTTACTTGGTAATTTCTTTTGTTTGACTGGGACCTTACATGTCTTTTTAGGACTTGGGAGGATTTAATGACAAGGCCCTGCTTGATGACACACATTATGAGCTTTACACAGTTTTCTGAATATATTAGTATGGAGCAAAATTAATACTGATGGCTTGTAATTTGGGCAGATCAAAATTGGCTAATGAGATTTACTTGGTAATTTCTTTTGTTTGACTGGGACCTTACTAGTTTGTACCTAATTATATGCGGATATCTTAGGCTGAAGAATGCTAGCTGCAAGTACTGCTAGTATCTTTAGCTCTCATTATTTTTTGTTTGAAACATGCAGATAGTGGTGGGCTACTAGGACTATAGAAAGGACGCTGGCATCTTCACATCGGCATGTCAGTAGTTTGCTTTTCTTTTGTGGATTATTCTTTATCCTAGTGTGTGTTCTTTCTTATTTTCACACTATGATAAACCTGTTTAGAGCGCAGATTGCAATAGGATTAAAAAAAATACTTATTTATTCACCTGAGCGCAAAAAACACTTAAGTATTCAACCTATTAGGCAGGCAAACGGCCCAACCTCCGGTCAGGCTGGAGGCTCATATGCCCGAGTTGAGAACAGCATCACCTGTTGGTCGATCAGCATCTTGGCATGGGTGCAGTATTAATTGCTGCTGTTGCTACATTATAAAAAAGGGCGAAATTGTTTTAGGGAGCAACCTGGTAACCTGTGCAAATACAAATAAGGCTCATTGTAGCACTGATTTAGCTTATATATTCTCTTTTTGTCATATTAGGTATCACACTTACAATAAGGATCTTTGGTGTGATGTCAAGAGTCAAGACCACACTGCTTGATCCTCAGCAGCATTTCATTCTCCATAGCACGGACTTGGTCCAAAATGTAGACAACCTGCAAGTGAAATACAGATAGATGAGAGCAAGTTCAGTGTTTTAATTGTGTATCCGTGTCTAAGTGGTTAAGGATTGTACCTGGCCTCCAGGGTGGACGGATAGTCGCAGTCACTCCAACCTTCTCCAGACCAAGTTCCTGGAACCTGTTTTGGCCAATCAGAAGCTGTGTTAAATCACAAGAATACTACTACATGCTTCAGTTGTTTTATTCATATGAATATGGAGATGAGTAAAGAAATATTCAGAACCTGTGGTGAAATTCAGAGGATGGGGTATCAGCTTGAAGGCTGGACATATGCTCCTCAGCCTTCCTCAGAGCTCCTTGCAGAGCACTGAGACTGCGGATTCTGTCATTCAACATCATGGTCTGCAGAAATCATAGAAATCTTCACAATTATAGAAGTTCAAAGCCAATCTACAACTACCAAAACAGGAATGTATGGAAAACTAGTTTAAGGTGTTCATGTGGTTAAAAGAGTTATATATCCATTTTTGTGATTATTAACTGATAGATCAAATTTTAGACAGATCAGCAACTCAGTGTTTAGCACTGAAAGTATTTATAAAAATGGAAAACACAAGAACACGACAATTTTACTGGACATGCATCACAGGTCAGCCTTAGTGATATAAATTTCCACTTTACTAAGACTCTTTTGACAACTTCTAGATAATATAGGCAACATCTAAATTTAAGTAACAAATAAAATAATAAGGGCTAACCATCCCCTTGTAGTTGTGGGCACGAAGGAAGTTGAGCAAAGGGGTACATGCTCTCCTTGTCATGGAAGAGCTTTGATGACAGGTGCCTGTTTAGGAACTGCACACCATTGCCAATGGACTTTGACAGAGAAGGATGGGGGAACGAGGCATTGAATGGCTCAAAGTCCAGCTCAAGAGCAAAGTTGTTGTTCGGGCTCCAATATATACATAAAAAGTATTATAAGCTGTCATATATGAACAGAACCTTTTGTTTAAAACTTTAAATAGATTAAATATGGTGGGCTTATATCCTAAATTCCCAGTTTTAAGTGCAAAATCGTACCCTTCTTCCACAAGCTGTTCCTTGAACTGCAGGCACTCAGGGACTCTCAGCTCCTCCACATCGAGGCTCGCTGACGTTGACCCTCACATCGAGCTGTTCCTTGAACTGCAGGTACTCAGTGACATGCCCAACGTTGCAAAAGAATAAAGACCGCCTTGAAGCGATGAAGAATAAAAAGAGGGGCAGACCTGCAGGAGCAAAGAACAAGCAAAACAAGCCTGTGCAAGGAAATGATAGGAAGATGCAAGAGGAGAGGCCGATGGAAAGGAAGAGGAGGCTGTTGGAAGACCATTCTTACACAGAAATTCATAGCAGTTCAGAGGACGAAGATGAAAATGTTGACGATGAAAATGTTGATCAAGATGACCTATTTTGAAACTACACAATTACAAATAGAGTACAAGGCAGAAATATTATATGCACTGTCTAGACCGCGAATTGTGGTTAGGAAAGGAATATGTGGTTTGGACATTGTAATAATGGATTCAATAATCCAGAAAAAAAGATATTACAGTTCAGATAGATGTGACAAAACATGATGACAAAAAATTTTAATGAGTCTTGCCTTGAAGATTTGATTGAATTTTCAACTAAAAGATTTTAATTCTTCGATGACCATATTCTTTGATGAACCGTTATAATCCTATGATAATTTGTTAAAAACATTAGCCATGCCATGTACACGTCCATTCATATCTTTGGACAAGAGGTTATAATCCTATGATAATTTGTTAAAAACTGTGCTATTAAGAACCATCATGACATAAACAATACACGGCTATCATCATCAGATAGAAATATGTATTTCAATGAAAGTAAATGACAGTCAGAATGCAATTTCTCGTAATCTTTACATTTCCTTGCTCAGGACATCCTCGTTAAATATATAGTTTGTACTAACCATTATTTCCTGTCTGAACCTTACAAACAATGGAGCTGGACAATAGCTGGCACTGTACATGTCACGCTTTGTTTTCTATTTAAAGGCCAAATCAACTAACTCAAGTTTTGGAAGTACATAGTTAAAGTTACACATTCATACAAATTATGAGCTGAAATAGAAACTAATTCAAGAGTCTGCACTAAAGCAACAACACGTTGACCTCCTGGTGGAGCAGAACAGGGGCACAACGTAACAACTCATCCAATGTCCATCTTAGAGCTCGATGTCCACCTTGGTATAGTCCCACAAATACATGTTGTGCTCTTCAGCGTGACACTAATACTGACGCCAACGCCGTCTCGCCCTTTTGTTGGCTGCAAAAATGTAGTGCTGATGTCCAACTCTTCAGCTTCCTATTGCTGCCCAAGGACCATCGATTCATCAATACTTGACCCTGTTGTGTGTGAACAGATGAGCAAGAAATCATCAACAAATGCCAACAAATACTCATCTGTGTGGATAGAATGGATCTCATTGATCATGAAACTAATAGTGTACTTGAATGAAAAGTGATCAGTTTTTTTTTTCAATGAATGAATCTGAGAAGATTTCATATTAGAAACAATCCTTTTAGCACTTCTGAGATGAAACAATAAAAATCCTGGTAGTATTTTTCATTAGCTAAAATCCAGTTCAGTTCCAGGGTTAAGAAAATTTATTTATGCTTGTTCATAAAAAAAATTGCAGGAACTTGATCTATTCTTGATCTCTTATTGTAAACAGTCAACAAAAAAGATAGATAACAACAAAAAAAGACAAAGCATAATGTAGGCAAATGAGATGATCATGAGATATATGTGCAGTAGGGGTCTAGGTGATAAAAATCCATGGATCACAATTCATATCCTTCAAGCTTAGTATAAGAGAGATAGCACATCATCATGTATCATATAGACAAATTGTGATGCCCCAAATCACAACTCCCATGGTCCATATAACAAAGGCCCCAAACCAAATCATCCCCACCCGATGAGGAAGAGGACTACCGGGCGCCGTCGATAGCGATCTCTACGACCTAGCGTCCGCGCCCCTCGCGCCACTCGTGGGGACACCCCGGTCGGAAGTGACCATCGGCGGGTGCGGACTCTGTCACTGGCTGCCTCGACCTCTCGCGCCTCGGCGTGTCCGCCGCCCTTGATCAGGTGACCTATGCTACCCCACAAATAACCAGCAATAAATAAGAATATTGAACTCGTCAACAGGAAAAAAAAAACATGGCAATGAAAGCACCTAAACCAACCATTTGAATCCTATATATGCAGATAGTTTCAGATCAGAGATAGCTAAAAGTAATTATATAGCATATACTGGAATAAAATATAATAAAAGAGACAGAACCTTGGCATATGGAACAATATCAAAATGGAAGCAATAAGTGCAGACAGTTTATTATGTCCCTAATATATTCGCCAGTAGAACAGAATACAAAATATAAATCTGTCACAGGCCCTCTACTGCATTTAGATATGTCAAGCATCAGAGTGTTACCAGAAAATATTCAATCTAGGTTACAGTAAGATAATTCAGTTAATTCAAGATATTAAATGTCACCCTGTTAATAAAAATAAGGGCTTGAGCTATCTATATAGAAGATAAAAGTTTGTGAAACTACTAATTAGCTGAACCGTTGATTCTGACTGGCCATGGTACATGTGTTCTATTCCTTTTGTTTCATTCTCAAGGTCGCAAAGGATAAAATTTGTAGAGTTGAAACCTATTACATAGGTACTACTCAATTGGCTCTCAGATGCATGTCGGAAATGTCAATAGTTAATTTGGAATAGATTTCTTAGTATGGTTATTCGGAAAGAAAGGAATACAGGCCCCAAAGAAACATGCTGTGATCCCATAAGAATCCGGCAGGGCTTGATAAAGAAACATCAGACTATATGCAAACCAGCCCTGAAATTCAGAATTTACAAGATAATCTTGAAATTAGCCTAATCGGAATCTTGCTAGGTCAAGACTGCTAGTGAGGGAACCACCATGCAGCAGCCCAGTTAGCAAAGAATTGAACTGGAATAATCAATTTGCTTAACTCAGAAATCCTACGAGCATACAATTTGATTCATGAGGTGTAGCAGCTAGGTAAGTTGAAATTGTCTACAATATCTTCAAACTGAATACGAAAGGTAATCCAATTTGGTCAAGAGCAGCCTCTGGGCCAGAATTGGAAGATGTGAATTAACTCAGTAAGTTTTAGTCACACAAATATTACTGATTGGTGTCTGCAGTTTTAGTTGAAGAAAACAGAGGTAGAAGAAAACTACCTGCAGGGAAGAGCTGCATTGGTCGACATGGAGTGGGACAGCAACTAACGATGCGGGTAGCGCCCAAGCTTTGCGAAGCAGGGAGGAGCCAGACAGTGGCGAAGGTCAACCAAAATTTAGCTGGAGCAAGCGAGAGCATGCAATAAGAACATATAGGGAATAAACATGCAAGGAATTTACTGAAGCAATATATATGACACATTTATTCATCATACATCCAATTTCTCATAGCTGGATAGATTATCAATAAGAACATATATGCTTGATAAATCACCATTGCAATATGTGTAACCTGTATGACGCAAATGCACCTAAATGAAACAATCATATTGATCTCGACTCGAGTAAACAAACTGTAACTACAATGTAAACAAACTTGCACTTACCGTTGTTGAGTGCTCTAAAAAACAAGCCTTTTTTGGATTGTCAGGCATCTTATTAACTAGCTCCATTCGCATTCTGCAGTCACTGGTTTGAAATGTAATTAGAATATTGCATTTGTAAGATTAAACTCAGTGCACAAAACAATGTAGATGCAACTGCTGAGTCGATGGGAATGTATGAAAAAAATGGGAAAAAGAGATAAATAACCTTTTAGTTAAAAGAAGCTGGACAGTTCACGGGATGGGCATCCTCTGCAAATTCATAATAAACAAAACTGCTTTATGAAACTGTAATCATGCAATTAGTAAAAAAAAAGAAGGGAATGATCTGAACCAAGAAAAACAATGCAAAGCTAAGTCAATATCTTTGGTTGTAAGAAATTAAATTAAAGGAACGCATAAACTGAATTAATGAAGTTCAGATGGATTTTGAAATATTATGCCCATAAATATAACGTACAATATAATAAAACGAAAACGAATTTGTTGCCGCCATGGTTATAATTGGCACTGAATTTTTTATCCTGGTATATGAATATTATACACACATAATGATTACACATTCCCACTCAATAAGCTCATTAGAATAAATATGTTTTGTGCATATCAGCGAATCTAATAGTGAACCAATTTGACACTACCTTAATACATCAATAAGGAGGTAAAGCTAACCTGAGGGACCCGGCAAGTCCATCGAAAATGATGCAAGCTCGACAAAGAATATGTGTGCTCAGAAATCAAAAGATCAGAACGATTCGTCTGCGAACACACAGAAGCCATTGTCTAAATAACGTGTAATAAATAAGTGAGCAATCTGACACACTACATAATTGGATAGCTGGATCTTTTCATCAAACAAATTGAATTTAACTCTAGATAGCTGGACCAAGTTGAGCAGTCTCGTTCTGCTGCTAATTGCACAAATAAATTAGAAGTGGCAATAAACAAATAAGAATCAAGATTGGCACATACTAACCTAGCTGAAAGTGAAGAGGAGCTCCTAGCAGCGACCAACAGAGGCATTCGAATCATCACATCCAAACAAGAGGGGGAGAAAGTTATGAGTAGCGGAAGGAGGAGTAGGTGGAGCAAACGACAAACTGGAAACAAGATCGAGGGAGTGGCACCTGGATTCGCCGGCGAGATGCATCGAAGTCAGAGCCAAGGGGACGGCGCGGCGGGTGCACTGGGATTTGCCGGCGACGACGGCGGTGACCTCGGGATGGGCGACGCGACCTTCTGCGTCGGAGAAGTCAGATCCAAGGGGACAGCGCGGCGGGTGCACCTGGATTTGCCGGCGACGTCGGCGGTGACCTCAGGATGGCGTCGCGACCTTCTGCTCCAGAAATCCAAAAGCGGACGCGGCGTCTGGTCGGGAGGGGAGCTTCGGAGCGGCATGTATGCGAGATGCTGGGAACCGCCAGGAGGTGGGGGAGGTGGGAGCGGGGGCGGGGGCGGGGGCGGCGGCGGTTTGCGAGAAGCTGGGAACGGCGACCGGTAAAACTCGGTGTCGGTCAAGATGCGAGCACGGACGGGGAAAGAAGAAGCCCGGCTCGAGGCTTGCCCGCGAACAGGGGAGGACCGGCTCGGAGCCTACTCGGCTCGCTCGGGACCGAATCGATTTGGACCCCGGGGTCCATATATAAATACTATATATACGGATATATATATATATAGGTTGATCTATTTGGCACAAATCTAGAAAATCCTAGATTTGTTTATATTTAAATTTATGAAAATGAGGACATAAATGTGTTCATTGTAGTTACGTGACTTGTTTATATTTAAATTTTTGATAATTTTTTTTTGGTATCATTTTAATTAGCCTACAAATTACAGATCCAATGTAGTGATCTCGCAGCCAAAGCTGTGCTAATAAACGGACCCATAGCATTTATGTCCTCATTTTCATAAATGTTTGACAACGTTTTTCTCTACCGTCACAGTGCACTGACCTATAGTATATATATGGAGTATAATTTAGAACGGAGAGAGTAGTAAACACAGGCCACGAGCACATTCTCTAGAGATAGGATCGAGAATAAAATCATGATTCATTCTACCATGTACACGAAGTCTAAATATACAGCTCTCCAAGAATCGCTTGTCGTAGAGTCTAGGAGTGTGATCGGCCGTTTATTTTGTTTTTGGCAACCGGATTCGACTAGGACTAGGATATATACAACCCCACACGTCGTGTCTACTAGGACTAGGATACAACCCCACACGCGTGTCTCGTGTCGGACTCGGCCCATTTCTGGCTCTATATATAAAAGGGCATACAGGCGCCCAACAAGTCCCCATTGCTTCTCCTGATCTCCAACTCCAAGCCACGGCTCACGTACGGTACGTTGACCAGCGATCGACCGCGAGACTGATGACGATGGGCTCCTCCACCGGCGACGTCGACAGCGAGCTTGGCTCGCCCGGCGTCGCGCCCGCGAACATCGTCAAGTGCGAGGGCTTGGAGTTCATGGTGACAGAGCGCAACGACCTCGTCGGCGCCGTCGATGCCGCACCTCGACATGGGAAGCGTCCCAGACACGCTACTGCTCTGGACCTCTACGACACCACCACGGACATCTTCGTCCGCCTACGCCAGGAGACGCTGGAGCAGCAGCACCTCCGCCGGATAGCCCTCGACATCACGATGGGCACGGCGGCACCGGCATGGACGCTGGAGGACGGCTTCATCCTCTTCAATGGACGGTTCTACCTGCCTGCGTCCTCGCCTCTCCTGCCGGACCTCATGAAAGTTCTACTCCAGGGGAGGCCCTCAGCGGACCAGCCTCCTCGCCTTGGGTGCCTACACGTCGCCCCCGGCGACCGCCGCCCCGACGGCCATACTTCTCAGTGGAGCGTGGCCCACAGCGCCACCACGTGCGCTGCCCACGTTGTCTTCCTTGACAACTTGGACTGCCAGTTCTTTAGCGTTGACAATGTCTACATCCACTACAACGCCACCCGACACCGCCACCAGCTCTCCCCCAGTGAGTACGGCATTAGCTCATTCATATGCGGTACCATGCTCAACCTTGCAACCTCACCACCTACACGCGGAACGCGACCATCTAGCGCCCGGATCCCAGTCTATATCAAGCTATCTCTCCATGACCGCTTCATGTATCTAGAGAGCCCGCCCCGCGACATGCTCCATCAACACCTCGTTGCGGGTATTACACGTGATCTACTCTTGGCGGCTCGTCGACCGGGCGACGACACCGCGAGGGGACATACTGATCGCGTCAGTACATGTACATCTACCACGGCTACATCGGCAACCTCCATTACTTAATGGAGTTTGCACCAAAGCGCCACACGCCACAACATGATCATCGCCAACCCGGTGGAAGGCGGTTGGTGCTACGTGTGGAGGCCATCATCCCCGGCACACGGACCCGTTCTAGGCGTCCACGGAATGGACCTTCATCCAGCGCGAGGAGAAGGGGGACGAGATGTCACAGCCCAAGACGGCGGGGCCAGAGGAGGGGTGTGCGGCCTAGGGCCGCCCCCCGCCCGTCCGGTGATTACTTTGGAATATATCTTAGGAATTAAATTATCTTCAAGTTTGGTAGCAAAGGATTTTTTTTTTTTAGAAAGAGGCATTCCAATCTAAGGAAACCTCCTTGGATTTTTGCTTGCAACTCAAGTCCACTAGGGACTATAAATATAGGGTGGATGTAATCTATGGAAACAAGAAAGAAATAAAAGTATCCTTCCGCCTTCTCGCTCTCAGTGCGGGCGCCGCCCAGCCCGCCGCCGCCGCCGCCGTCGCCTACCACATCATGGCTGTGACAGTTACTGCTTGTAACTAACTCAAGGTACTAATATGTTTGTAGAAAAAGGGAGTGAAAAAAAAAATGTGTAGATGGTAAACCGGGGTGCATCATTAGATTCACTGGATAATAACATTTTTGGCGATTCATGGTGCCAACTAAGCATCATTAGATTCTTCATTAATTATATTTTCATATTATACATATTTGATGTCACAAATATTTGTAGCTCTATAATTTTGGTCAAACTTGAAATACTTTGACTCTTCAAGATTCTTTGAATGACTTACAATTTAAAATGGAGGAAGTACATGGCAGAGCATCGGACCAAGACAATATCATGTTGTTCCAGATCTATCTCTGACGTCATAATCATAATTAAAATGTAATGACAATGTGTACCTCAAGCTTAGGTGACGTGTGCAGGTGTTTCGCTATGCTGCAACGATAGCAATGGAAACAAAGACAAATCAATTTAAAAAATGGTCTCATGATCAGCTACACATGCCGTGGAGAACATTTAAGATTAGCTATATGCAGAACTACCCGAAAGTATATGACTGAAGATAAGCCGATGGACTGTATGTATCTTGTGTCATCTCATTAAGAGAGGATATCAAAGATATGGTTGAAGACAAGTAGACAACGAAGGCAACATGGATCATTCCATTCGGTGACAGAAGTAATCTGTGTCAGTCTCCTTGTGAAATATAATTCTACATTTTGTAGGTCTATATATTGGCAACGTATCAATAGCAACCAGTTTAGGTGTGTGCAACCTATGCAATCATCAATTAAAGGCCCAAGATGCGGATCGGCGTGCGTGATTTTTTTCACTTAAAACCCTCCACCTGCGGGGTTTTAAATCTAACCCGTGTGTATCCAGGGTGAGAGGGTTTAAGTGAAAAAAAAATCTCGAGACGTTGGATCTATATTCTCGTGGCCTTGGTGGTGGTTACATCGACAGCCTAGCGAAGGCCGGTTGCACGCGATATGTTCCCCTATATATTATGTTTAACTCCGCACAGGTCCATGCAAGGAATTACAACAACCGCTTCATGTATCTAGAGAGTCCGCCCCGCGACATGCTCCATCAACACCTCGTTGCGCGTGTCTCCGTGCTCCAAGGCGCTACATTCTGTCCAGCGGTTCCTCAACATTTGTCATGGCGCGGCCCGTTGCGGTTGCGATCCTGATCCACCGTCGCGGCTAGCCACCTTTCCCATCGCCTTGCACCACGTACGCTTTCGAACGCGAGGGCGCTGCCGCTAGAGCAGGGTCATGCACCTGCTCCACGCTGGGGCAACGCCTTGGGGCCGCGCCCACGCTAGAGCCAGACGGGTGGATCTTGCCGCGCTCCGGGACAAAGAGCGCACCCATGGGCCATGGCGAATGGAAACAGTTAGTCGTGGGAAAAAAAATGGAGTGGTGTCTTATAAAACCAGTGGTAGGTGACTAAATTTTTTTAAAGTTGTACTGTGTTGTGAGTTGTACTAGAGCAAAAGCAACTATTGCAAGATGGAGAACTACCTATACAAAGATAAAATTATGGCAAGTCTAGTAGTGGAAGCTTGTCCAAACGTGCCTTTTCATATCTGTGCTGAGCCCCGTGTTCTGGAACTAACAACCGCACACATTGTCTAGGATCGAAACTACAACAAAAGCAAATTTTGTCCTAAAAGACATTGCATGTGACTCTAGATACGTACAATAGTGAAATTACAACAAAAGTAAATTTTGTCCTAAAAGGCATTGCATGTGACTCTGTATACGTACAATAGTGGTGAGCAGGGCACATGTCTTTAAAGACCAAGACAAAACATTCAAATAGTGATGAGTAGGGGGCACATGCCCTTAAGGCCTACTTTGGCAGACACGGGCTAATTAGCCCTGGGAAGGCAGGCACGCGGTGGAATTTTTTTGGACTTCTCATTCCGGCTACCTCCCAGGGCAGGAATCCACGCGAGGGGAAATTTCCCTGGTGACCTTTGGCAACACAGTGGCGGCAGGGAATTATTAATTAATGCATGGATCAGTGCTAACCACAGATCAATGCACGGAAATACACAGGAGTCACCCAAATAATATAATAAAATCGTCACAGATCAATGCCAACCATAATATTTTCATCATCAGCATAATGCATGAAAAATCACGAGTCCAATACATAGAAAATTTAATTGAAGTAGCAAAAAAAATCACTATGGACTATCAATTCTTTTTATGCATTTGATAGCAACTTTAAACAAAGGCCTCGAGCACATAATATTAAGTAAGCCTACACACTTCAGTCAGATCATGCATTTCTTCCTCCGATCCCTCTCTGCAAGGAACACAAACAAAAAGAGTAATAACTTAAAACTGAGTAGCAGGCCATGTGAATAGTTCACTTATATAATTCATAAGTAGCGGTCCACGTGAAGTTTATTGTCCGCACAAATTCACTAGAACCGCAACAAGCTATTGCTGTAGCGAGAAGCTATTGCTGAATGGACTGCTTGCTCTGAACTGAAACAGAACACATGACTAGAACCGAGCTGCAGTTCAGACAAGAAAAACGAACAAGAAAACTACTTAGCCTAATGTCAATCCAAACAAAATAAACAAGTTGTTGCTGTAGCAAGAAGCTGCAATGGAGAAAAGATTTGTCGATGTACAGAACATATCATACCACCCAGTCAATAGGTTGTGTTCAATAACTGCAATATTTAAATGCAGAAAGGAACATACCTTGCCAAATGGAGGATGCTCGAAGACCTTTGTCGATGGGATGCCTTCCTCTGTGGAAGGTAAAGTAGATGGCATAATTAGTTTGAAGATAGTGGGAACAAATTAGAATTCCATTGGCAGTGTACAAAATGCAAACTGGATTGTGCATTTTTCCTGTGCACATACGCACAATATCAAGCCCAAATCAGGGACTAGTGAATATGACACCCAAAACACAAAAAGAAAATGTTGCAGTGGACAAGACCAACTATTCTGGGAGTAAGAAAAATATCAAAAAATTATCAAACGAGGATTGTAAACTTCGTATTATAATGACTTCGCATAGTGCTAATACATGACTGAAACTAGTTTTTTGAATCAGAGGATTACCCATCACGCTGGTTATTTTACTCACCGACACCCAGCTCGAGAAGAAGCAGATCGTACTCCAACGGATCTACAGCAGAGGAAGGTCGGGTTAGACTTCGAAGCCGGCGTGGTCAGATCGGTGGACGGCGGATGAAGAGTTGCACGAGCGGATGCACGGGGCGGAGGGGAGTAGTGGAACGATTCCGCGCGGAAAAGGAGGGGAAGCGGGCCTCCAGCCCAGCCTGGATGGGCTTCCAAACTCGACACGGGAACGCGGCGTGGCAGCTGGACTGGCGGGGTTTCTCGCCCCGGGAAATCACGGGGATCCCGTCGGGGATAGCTGCTGCCAAAGTAGCCCTAATGGGGAAAAAAATGTGTGGCATTTCTATTTAGTTTTCCCAATCTGACACTTTGTTGAAGTTCATCAATGTCCCGTGAAAAACATAATCTGAGTTAGGGCACCCGTATATTCATTGTTTTAAGATGGATGAATTTTGCAGGTGGTTTGTGTATGGGTAAAACCCACAGGCCCCGCCCTGGGAGTGCGAGCGGTGCCTAGGCACAGGGCCCTCGAAGCCAATGGGCCTAACCCCAGGTGTGTACACATTATAAGTTACTAGCAAATTTGCCCCCGCGCTTGCTGGGGAAAAAAATTGTACATATCAAGCTCCATCGTGCTCTAACTCCGCGTCGTCGTTGCAGCCCGCGCCTGCGCGCTCATCTTCTCCGAGATTCAAGTCTCGGTGGCGGTGCCGTTAGCTAGCTCTCATGGCGAGCTCCACCTTGCCGCCATCCTAGCAAGCGGTCGGTGGCCCCGCAGCCAAGATAAGAGATGCGTAGACGACATCGCTACTGGAGCTCCACCCGTTGTTGCAATTTCAGAATTTTAGAAATTTCGGTGTCATACTAAACATGTGTGTTGCACCTCAAGGGAATCCTAAATTCAAAATCTAAAGAATATATACTTGACATACCACGTATACAAACACAATCATGGGGCTTAGCCGCTTGACAATTTCTTATTACCTCCGAAAGTACTTATGCGGACCGGGAACGGTGGGCGCACATAGCCGCTGGCGTTTAAAGACGCCCGACCGCCGCCGGGCTGCACAGTACACCATCGCCTTGGCCGCCCCCATCCGCAAAGACGCGTCTCGCGTTGCGAAGCCTACAAAACGACAACGGCGACAATATCAATGATCATATGCATATATATGCTCGCCGCTCATACCACTATGACATGTTCGATCACGGCATTATTGAACACGCACGCATGTACCATAAGCCGCCGGGTCTTGTGCGAAGTTTGCGAGCTGCGTAGATGTCGAAGATGGCGAGCTTGAGGTCGGCGTGCCGCCGCTGAGCGCCTTGACGGTGGCATTCAGCTTCCGTTAAAGGTCTTAGCGCCACGGTTGAGCCTCAAGACGTGTACTTGCCTTCGCTCTACGGCGATTGACGCCGGCAGCTAGGATTGATGAATCGTATATATGTATGTGGAGAGTTTTATTTGCCCTCCGTTAGACTGTTTGGTATTGGACAAGAAATCGTATATATGTATATGCGGAGTTTGTGGAGAGTTTTTTTTCCTGGATTTAGAGCTCTTTTTAAATCTACACCCAAGGAAGTATCTATTCCATATTCTATACTGAACCACGTATATCACGGGCAGAAAACCGAATCGGTTGGGAAGAAAAAGGCATGCGAGCTAGCTTTTCTCTTCGTATCCGTATGCAACTCGTTTAGTTTATTACAGATAACCAGGCGGATGGACTGACTGCACGCGTGCGACATGATAACCAGCGGACAAATACTACATGGAAGCGGACGCCAAATTTGGACAAAAATTTTAGGCGAGGAAACTTCCGGTCGGATGGAGGGTAGGGAGAGGGCTGGACGAAATTTTTGGGTGGACCATTGTCTTCTAATTTTCTATTCTAATCAAGACTTCATGAGGCGTGTAATGGGAGTCACGAGACGTATTCGGTGGGACATGTTAGACATAGTAGTGTTCTAGTCATATTCCTATTGTAATCCCGTTTAGAGTCCTAGTCATATTAGAAGTCCTAGTGTAGTTAGGACACATAGAGTTCTAGAAGGGTTGGAGATGTGCATGGACCTTCCCGAACCGTGTCCAAGTCGGAGTCCTTCCCCGTTGCATGTAGGTTTGCATGTTTTATGGTAAATCCTAGAAGGATTGCCATAGGGACTTCATAGCAAGGGGGGGAGGTCAAGGCCCCAGGCCTATATAATGTAGACAGAGAAGGTGGAACCAAAGATAGGACGTATCCCGGGCAGAAACCGAATCAGTTGGGAAGAAAAGGCGGGCATGCGAGCTAGCTTTTCTCTTCGTATCCGTATGCAACTCGTTTAGTTTATTACGATAACCAGGCGGATGGACTCGTACGCACGACATGATAACCAGCGGACAAATACTACATGGAAGCGGGACGCCAAGGCCGGACAAAAATTTTAGGCAGGAAACTTCCGGTCCGGATGGAGGGTAGGGAGAGGGCTGGACGAAATTTTTGGGTGGACCATTGTCTTCTAATTTTCTATTCTAATCAAGACTTCATGAGGCGTGTAATGGGAGTCTCGAGACGTATTCGGTGGGACATGTTAGACATAGTAGTGTTCTAGTCATATTCCTATTGTAATCCTGTTAGAGTCCTAGTCATATTAGAAGTCCTAGTGTAGTTAGGACACATAGAGTTCTAGAAGGTTCTGGAGATGTGCACAGACCTTCCTGAACCGTGTCCAAGTCGGAGTCCTTCCCGTTGCATGTAGGTTTGCATGTTTTATGGTAAATCCTAGAAGGATTGCCATAGGGACTTCATAGCAACTGGGGAGGAGGTCAAGGCCCCGTGCCTATATAATGTAGACAGAGAAGGTGGAACCAAAGATAGGGGAGACGACGGAAATTTTTTCTCTTTATTAGTAGGTATAGATACATAGGCGGTATAGTCCGGTTGTCTATGGCCCATAGGAAAATACTACTAGAACAATCTGTATGCCTGTTCGCTCGCTCTTTAACTCCATTCCTAGCCAAGCAAGTACCACTGTATGAGAAATCCTCACATCCAGATGCCAGACGCGTTCAAGTAAAGTGACGTCCCCAATTGGCCTCTTCTCTAATCCATATGCCCCTTTTGTTGATTGTTTAATGTTTGATTTGCCTAATCGCCTTTGCCCAGACTCCTTTGAGATTCTAATTTGGAGTTGGGGAGTACCTAATGGTGCAACAAGGGCAGTGAATAATTATTATCTCTATTCTCAATTTAGAGTTTTAGACTGAAAAAAACCTAGTGATGGATATGCATGGTTTTTTTTTTTGAAATACATGGATATGCATGGTTTATGCATTTAGAAGTGAAAAAAAAGTGATACATAGTTTGAGCCTATTGTATATTAATAATGAAGGGGGCTATCTTTCTGATCTCGCTCCAGGTCCATAAATTAACAGGACCGGGCCTGAAAACCCATCGATTAAAAAACTGTTTGTGGAAGTCGACCAAGCAACCAGTGTGTTCTGGAATTGCTACGAGTCGCATGCAGCGATGCTCAAAAATGGGCTTGTATCTCTTTTCGAGGGAATCAAACATAACATGGGCTTCTCAACAGTTTAACAAAAAGGCAGCCCATTTGAAGATTGAACGACACAGGCCCGTCAGCGCACGCCGGCACGCGGGATTTAATCCCGGTGGGACCCGCTTGCCAGAATGATCCGTTGACAGTTCCGTCGTTGTTCTTGACTTCTTTGTTTCCCTGTCGCTGCCGGGCGGTTTGGCCCCGTATGGCTACTCCCCGCATGCTACCGCCCGCCTCCGGCACGCCACGCCACGCCACGGGGCACCGCGCCATCTCCATGGCCACGGTCATGCCACCAGCGCGGCGGAGGCACGCGGCGACGGCGGGCGCGGCCGCGGCGGGGGAGTGGGCGGTGGTGTCGACCATGGGCGAGTGGCGGTCGGAGGCCATCGGGAAGCACCAGCTGGTGCGGCGGACGGGGCTGTCGGCGCGCGACCTCCGCGCGCTCGACCCGGCGCTGTCCTACTCGTACCCGTCCAGCGTCATGGGCCGCGACCGCGCCGTCGTCGTCAACCTCGACCGCGTCCGCGCCGTCATCACCGCGTCCGAGGTCCTGGTCCCCAGGCCGCGTGACCCCTCCGTCGCACCGCTCGTCGCCGAGCTCCGCGCTCGGCTCAACACCACCTCCTCGCCCGCGCCCGCGCCGCGTGTGGTCTGTCTCTGTCTCTGCCTCTGTCTCTCTGTGCTTGTCCCCGTCTGAAACTCTGAGTTCGATACGTTTGGCTTTGTTAGATTGTTTTTTCTTACGCAAGATCTCATCTTTTGGTTTGGGTTCAAGGACGGCGAGGCAGGGAGGAAGGACGGAGGCGTCTCGCCGCCGAGCGGCGGCGGCGGTGGCAAGGTGCTGCCGTTTGAGTTCAGGGCGCTGGAGGTGTGCCTCGAGTACGCGTGCAAGTCACTTGAACATGAGGTCCATATATATCTACGATCTGCTGGTTTTAGTTTTGGATGCTCTGTGCTGAATTGCGTATAATTAAACATCAAATTCACTGGATTTGTTTTGCTTCCTACTGTGAATTTCATCATCATCATCAGACATCCATGCTGGAGAAAGAGGCGTACCCAGCGTTAGATGCACTCACCTCAAGAATCAGCACTCTCAACCTTGAGCACGTACGGCAAATAAAGTGCAGATTAGTTGCCATTACTGGGGGAGTTCATAAGGTACTATGATCGCTACCGGACGATGACGATTATGCTATGCTATTTGAATTTGAGAGCATTATTTAGGACTTCATAACGACGGACGTCCTGTACTTATGATTTGATTACCACCACACCAGGTCAGGGATGAACTCGAGCATCTGCTAGACGACGATGCTGACATGGCGGCGATGCACCTGTCGGAGAAGGCCGCGTTCCAAGCAGCTTGTCAGTCGTCCAGATTTGACATCCGGACAGAACTCGTCGAAATCGATGAAGAGAGGTACTGAATTCTGAACTTTTGATCAGTGAACGAACACTTGCTGGCTTCAGCAGAACGAAACTATCATTTCCTAGTTTCCATCCACAAACTCGTCAGTGTTTTTGCGAACTAACGAACCAAGCTACGACACGCGCAGGGATGACGACGACGAATCAGAAGCAGAGCAAGGATCCCTGGCCTTCATGCCAAAGATCGACGAGCTGGAGAGCCTGCTAGAGGCCTACTTCGTGCAGATCGACGGCACCCTGAACAAGCTCTCGACTGTACGTTCGCTCGTTCTCCTGTCCTGTCCCCAACTCAGATCGATAAATGTGTTCCATCCATTCGCTGACGATGAATTTCTTGATTGAAATACTAAGCTGCGGGAGTACGTGGAGGACACGGAGGACTACATCAACATCATGCTGGACGACAAGCAGAACCAGCTGCTGCAGATGGGGGTGGTGCTGTCCACGGTAACGCTGCTGGTCACCAGCGCCGTCGTCGTCACCGCCATCTTCGGCCAGAACATCCACATCGCGCTCTACAGGACCACCGACCTCAACGTCTTCTGGGAGGCCGTCGGCGGCACGATCGCCGGCGCGGCCACGCTTTTCATTGTCGCGATGGTCTACTACTGGAAGAACGGGATACTGCGGTGATCGGCTCTGCTCTTCTCCAGAGTGAGCTGCCCGGCGTGCTGTGTTCTTGTGATGATCGTGTAGACATTGCTGTGCTGAACGTGCTGAATGTTGTGAACTTGTGATGGTCGTGTAGACATTGCTCTGCTGTGGCAGAACTACATCCGATAGACCTCTCTCTTACTTACCACCGTAAATGTTTTGCTAGATATAGGTCAAACTTGGGTGGGTAATTTATACAAATTTCTTTTATAATAGTAGTAGAGGTAGGTAATTGAAAAATATGTTTAAAGGATAACTTATTTTTTCCATTGCGTAATGGCATATGAAGGAAATTTAGATAAAGATATACATAGGATGCTACTTTAAACCTGTAAATATATAGCTGAGCAGAAAGCATGACGCCCAGTGACCTGGCTCGAGGCACAAAATTCTGGCCCAGCCCAAACACGACGATCCGAATTCGTGCCCGGCTAGCCCGAGTCCGCCAGGCCGTGTTCGGGGCCTCCCCTCGGCCCGGCGGAAAGCACGGCCCGACACGAAAAAATCAAAACAGGCCGAGTAGCGGCCTGGTTGCAAGTTTGTCCTTCTAACAACCCAGCAGTCTTCTATAAAACAAAGAAAAAACAACCCATCTTAGCCTTCAGCCCACCACATTTCCCTTGCCATCCAAACCCTAACTTCATTCCTATTTTCTCGCCGACACCAGCCTCTCTCACGTCGGCACCTCTCGCCGTCCCGCGCCCCAGCGCGCCACGTACCGTGGCCTCTCCCGGGAGCTCGTGGCGGCAGCCTCACCTCCCTCGTCTCACTCTCATGGAGCTCGCGCCGGTCCAGCACGCCACCTCCCGCAGCTTGCGCCTCCTATTCCCTCATCCCCTTTGCCGGGGCACAACCGTAGGGGCGCCCTCCTACGCCGAGGCTGCCGGGATTCACGGCGGGTCATGGAGCACACCGGCGACAACACACTACGCCCTACTTCGCGACCGACGGGCGACGGCCCCCCCTCGACCACTACCAGCCCCTGTCCTCTCCTCCCCTCTCTCGGGCCTTGGGCTGGCCCGCCGCTTTTGGGCCCATGCTTGCCGGGTCGGCCTGGCACGAAAAAATCAGCCCACGCGGCCGTGCTCGGGCCAACGAGCAGGCACGGTGGTCCGTGTAGGCATGGCCCGGCGGCATGCGGGTCAAAAGCCCCGTGCCTTAGAGGGCCATGCCTAGCACGGGGCCCATGCCGAGCCGTGCCGGGGCGGCCCGTTGCTCATCTATATTGTAATATACTCTTTGTAAATATGGGTAATTGTTTAGAAACATATAATATATTTAATGTGAGTCAAATGAAATACTAATAGTAGGATGGTTCTAATTTTTATCTAAACCTTTAGAAATTTACATGTTTCCTTTAGGCCATGTTTGCATTGGTAGAGCTCCATGCATGCGGCTATGGCCCTTTCATTGCTTTTATCTTTTCTCTCAAAAAAATAAATAAATTAGGATCAATGAAGTCAATATTTTTATTTTTATATGCATGGTGGCCTCGCCTTGCCTCGCCCCCCCCGTATGGCTACTCCCCTGCGTGCTGCCGCCTCCGGCAAGCCACGCCACCACGGGGCAGCGGACACGACGCGCCTAAAAGTCAACCTTCGCCGCGGGCACACGCCGGGCCGGATGCCACCCGCGCAAGGGAGAGACGGAGACCACCATGGCCACGACACCGCGACGGAGGCTCGCGGCGACGCCGACGGGCGCCGCGGCGGGGGGAGTGGGCGGCGGTGTCGGCCTCGGGCGAGTGGCGTACGGAGGCCATCGGGAAGCACCAGCTTGTGCGGCGGACGGGGCTGTCGCTGCGCGACCTCCGCGCCATGGACCCGGCGCTGTCGTACCCGCCGGCCAGCGTCATGGCCCGGGACCGCGCCGTCGTCGTCAACCTGGAGCGCGTCCGGGCCGTCATCACCGCGTCCGAGGTTCTGGTCCCCGGGCCGCGTGACCCCTCCGTCGCGCCGCTCGTCGCCGAGCTCAGCGCGCGTCTCGCCACCTCCACCTCCTCGCCCTCGCCGACGCGTGCGGTCTCACCGCCGAGCGCCGGCAAGGTGCTTCCGTTCGAGTTCAGGGCGCTGGAGGTGTGCCTCGAGTACGCGTGCAAGTCACTTGAACATGAGGTACATATCTCCAACGATCTACTGGCTTAATTTTCGCAGTCGAAGCAGTGCCTATGAACAGCATAGACCTTTAACCTGTTCACTGAAATCATCTTGGCTTTCTATATTTCATCAGACATCCATGCTGGAGAAAGTGGCATACCCAGCGTCAGATGCACTCACCTCAAGAATCAGCACTCTCAATCTTGAGCGCGTACGGCAAATAAAGTCCCGATTAGTTGCAATTTCTGGGGAGTTCATAAGGTAATTTAAAGCTACGTACCGGGCGATGACGATTATGCTATATGAATTACCACCAGGTCAGGATATTCTACTTATGATTTGATTACCACCAGGTCAGGGATGAACTCGAGCATCTGCTAGACGACGATGCTGACATGGCAGCGATGCACTTATCGGTGAAGGCCGCGTTCCAAGCAGCTAGTCAGTCCGCGAGACTCGACATGGAGGCAGAACTCGTCGAAATCCATGAAGAGGGGTACTCAATTCTGAACTTTCTGCTCAGTGAACACTGAACACCTCCAGCAGAATCTATCTTTTCCTTCCACCCACAAAAATCGTTAGCTTTTCAAATAATCCAAGCTAACATTGTTTTTCTTGATGAATCACGCGCGCAGGGATGACGACGAATCAGAAGCAGAGCAAGGATCCATGGCCTTCATGCCCAAGATCGACGAGCTGGAGAGCTTGCTGGAGGCCTACTTCGTGCACATCGACGGCACACTGAACAAGCTCTCGACTGTACGTTCGCTCGTTCTCTTGTCCTGTCCCCAACTCAGATCGATCCATGTGTTCCATGATTCCATCCATGCGCTGAAGATGAATTTCTTGGGTTGTGTTGGATTTAAATGTTTGAAGCTGCGCGAGTACGTGGAGGACACGGAGGACTACATCAACATCATGCTGGACGACAAGCAGAACCAGCTGCTGCAGATGGGAGTCGTGCTGTCCACGGCCACGCTGGTGATCACCAGCGCCATCGCCGTCACCGGCATCTTGGCCATAAATATCCACCTCGCGCTCTACAGGATCACCGACCTCAACGTCTTCTGGTATGCCACCGCCGGCACGGTCGTCGGCGCGGCCATGCTTTTCGTCGTCGCCATGGTCTACTACTGGAAGAACGGGATACTGCGGTGACCGGCTCTGCTTTTCTTCAGCGTGAGCTGCCCGGCCGGCGTGCTGTGTTCTTGCTGCTGGCTTCTCGCTGCGTGCGAGGTGTTTAATTTGTGCAGATAAGTTGAGTTCTGAAGGAATAGAATGCAAGGATGTGCGCCTTAATCGGCGTGTGATAAGCGAGTTGAACGTGCTGAATGTTGTGAACTTGTGGTGATCGAGTAGACATTGCTGTGCCACAGCACAATAACGTCCGATAGACCCTCTCTTACTTACCACCGTATGAAAACTTGGACAAGCGTCACTTTGTTTGAGGAATGAGTTCTTACTTTTTGTTTCGTATGCGGAATAAACTGACCTCTCTCTTACCCGTTTTTTTTTGACGAAACTGCCGTCACTATATTTCACACATTTTTGTATGTTATGGGATTAATTTATCACTTGATGTCATAACCTATTAAAGGATAAATTATGATGCATTTTAAAAATAATTTATGCTTGCCGCGGACACCTGTCTCCATTAACTCCCTACGCCGGAGTGGTAGAATTGCAGCCGATCCGCGCGGCTGCAAATGCTACTATTCAGCGCGAGAAGGTGTTCTTTGTGCAAGCTAGGATATGACGCCCAGGAAGGAGAGGTGGATTCAGAGATTGAGTCCAAATTTGAGAGGGCTTTTCAGGGCTTACATGTCGAGTACAAACAGCGGTGCCTGAATGTTCGCTCAATGGGGGCTTCGACGTCTCAGCGTTGGACCTCAATGTGTATGGGCTCGAGGGGAGTTGGCCTGACCGCGTTGCCAATGACGGTGGTGCTTCAGAGTGGCGTAGGCTTCGTCCCCTCTGCTTGCTGTGCTTTATTACTTCTTTTCTTGTTTTAGTTTTTAGTTTTAGCTTTGTTTCTTTTTCGTGGGTAATCATGGTATTACCAGGACTGCTCTTTGTATTTGTTTTGGTGTTGTTAACACCCTCGCTTAATGAAAAACGCGCCATACTTAAGTGGGTGTGGTCTCAAAAATTAATTTATGCTTGCTTTTACCAAAAAATTTTACACTTGAAACTCAACTCGTATACCGAGAAACATTAAAGAAATCTTGTTAAGATGCAAATTGAAATAATTGGAAGAGTAAATCGATTCATACACTAGTTTAAGGGTTTGATAGATATAGGTCAAACTTGGGTGCGTAATTTATACAAACTAGGGGAACCTCACCACCGCGGTGCTGCGGGAATTAAGAAAAAAATGCAATGATCGTGAAGAGAGAATTTTCGGCAACCTCGCAAGATCTGATCATAAGAGAGACGCTGGTATTGTTGAAGGGTTGAATTGTAATCACTAAGAAATACGATCAGTAAGAACTACGATCATTGGCAGATGATCAATCACTTTAACTTTGTCCTTCATGCATTATTTCGAGATGAACTTTGAAAGCTTTCTGCATTAAGAGATTGCACAATATAAATTTGGAGTCTAATTAGAAATAATCAATACTGCAAAAAAAAAAAAAAATGAATAGCATGTCGACGGCTTTCATTAAACCTTGATCAGGGAAAGATTGAGAATAGAGAGTGCAAGGAAGCTCAGGCACATATAAACCTTTTAAAAGTAACATTCTCAATCGCTGGAAAGAAAATTTACATAACTATGAGCACTGATTAATTAGTTCAAAACCTGTCACGATTGACCTTAAATCCAGTACTAAATCAGTAAAAGATTGTCGAGCAACCAAGTGCACACCCGTTATGGTTTGACTGTGACAATAAAAGAAAACAATTCATCACCGCTTGGGGCATGATTGAGAGCAATGTCTGCTTCAGGCAAGGGGGGATGCAGTCCTGCAGCAGGGAACTTACATTCTGTTGCATTATATTAAGGATGACCAACCATTTGATCATGATCTCGTCAGTAGTTAGCATGTATGGCAGTACCGAGTTTAGGTGCTAAGAGCACTCATAGTGCAGACTCTACCCATAGAGTCCATAATCTAGGATATTGTGTCAAGACTCTACCTCTCTACAATGCAGTTTTATTTCCATAGAGTCTAAATAAAAATCAACAAATCATTTTCTCTCTTGAGTCAAGATCCTCTGCGGCATGAATTGTAGAGGTCGGCAATGGAAAGGAGATGCCTGTCCTTGTCGACGTGAGGTCAACCACGACGGCCTGCAGAGGCCATGCGCGAGCACTGGCTGCACGACCAAAGGGTGCAAGCTCCGGCGGAGTGGGCGGACTCCGCGGCCACGCGCGAGGACACCGACGCGCGACGGCCCCGAGCGAGGTCGGCCGGCGCGAGTAGGCTCCGCGGGGGCGGGCGTCACGGCCACGCGTGAGGTCCAGCGGCGCGAGCGGGCTCTGCAGGCGCCGGCGCGCCGGCCATGGCGGGCTCCGCGGGCGCGCTACCACGCAGGAGCTCCGGCGGCGCGCGAGTAGGCGGGGCTGTCAGCACGAGCTTTGCGGTCACAGCAAGGGCAGGCACCCACGAGCGGTGCTCCCAAAATAGCCAGAGGTCCGCCGCGTGTGCATGTGCATGTCCCGCTGGTGGCCATGGTCCATGGATGCACAGATCCGATGCCCGCCGCCGAGCATCCACCACCGCACAGAAAGGGGATCTAGAAGCCAGGAGCTTGACGTTGTGCGAACTCTCATCGGTGGCCACGCTGATACTATGGTGCACAGGATCAGCAGAGAAGAGATAGAAACCATGCGTACGCTCCCAACGCGAAAGTCGAGTAGAGTCTTCCCCTCGATGCGTGCGTAGACGTCGAGTCCAAATAAGACGTCGTTTCTTGAGTTTATCGTCTCTTTCCTCGATAAATGATGTGCCACATCAAGAAATTGTCTCACGCAAGTTAAATGGTAATTAATAACTATGGACTCTAACATGTAGCCCCGTGACCGTAAGTGCCCTAACTGACCTCCTCATAAAAAAAGTGCTCATCACAGAGTTCAAGAATGAGGTTTTCCCATCGCTTCCCAATTTCAGTACTTTTCTCACGATCCTTGAGGCCATCAAAAGGCCCAGCATATGAGCCATCCAGCATACTGATGTAGTTTCTGCCTCTGTTATCACAAGAGAAACATATTTCAGACCCTTAAAGTTAATCTATTTGGCACTTGAAAACTCTGCTACTTTCAACAACCATACTGATGTAGTTTCTGCTCACCATTTCTCTATTTAATGGGCCATACCTGCGAAATTCAATTGGATGGAGGACCTTTTAGCTTGAGAAAACGCTTCAGTCCTGGTAGAAGGAAAAAATGTTATCCTTGCATCTTACATATCAGTATTAAAAAGGTTCAAAATTCTAAATTGTGTTCATGACTTTCTCAATAATCTATCTCTGAAATCGAAGACCTCTCAACAAAACCTTGTAGACAGACCTGATTCCTCTGGTATTATGCAAGAACATAACCAAATAAATAAATAATCTTTCCCAATATCATCGGTGATGGGAACATAACTTATCTAAAAGCTTTCTAAGTTGCTGGCTTCTTCCTACTCTTCACAGCGACATCTGCACAGGGAAATGGAAACCGTATGTACAGTTTCAGTAGTAGTACGACCGAGAGGGCCTTGTCTGGTCAGGTAGCAGGTACTGTATGCTTTCACTTCTCCATGGTCATGGCGTCCACCGTGTCCGCCTCCTCACCGGCGACGGCGGCCGCGCTCTGAGAGAGCACTGCCTCGTCGGCGGAGGCAGTGGCGGCGTCCACCACCCAGCCGTCGCTATGGCGGTCCCGGTAGAGCTCCTCGATGGCCAGGAGCCGGCGGCGGAGGTCGTCCATGTCGCGCTCCATCAGGAATAGGCGCTCCCGTAGGGTCAGGTTCTCCTCCTCCAGCCTCGCGGCGCGCGCCTCCTCGTCCTCCCTCGCTGCCGCCGAGGGCGGCCGCGGCCGCGGCAGGAAGGTGGACCATCTCGAAGCGGCTGAGGTCGTGGTCCAGGCAGCGCTCCACCTCGACGTGCTCCTCCATGTTGCTCTCGCCGGAGCCCATCCTCGCCGGTGGCGTCTCCGGCGTCGACGCGGAGGCGGATCAGGTCCTTCATGGACCCGTTCCTGTCCACGCCCCACGCCTCCTTGGCTATCTCCACGCATCGTGCCAGTATTCGGGAGCGCGGCAAGAATGTGGTGTACGTGGGGATATAGCAGGGGAAGACGGGATGCGGAAGAGCTCGATGGGGAGAAGGCAAGCGGACAGCTAGAGCCGAAGACCATCAAAGGGGGGAGGAGGCGGCCGGCCGGCCACTAATCACTTGGGTGGAAGGCAAACAGAGGCACGGAGGAAGACGCGGGGTCTAGGAATAGCGATGATGAGTTTTAAGTTAGGCCTGACTATTACCTAAGAATTGCTAGTGGGCAGATTTCAGTTACAACTCCCAGGGACCAATCAGAGAGAATTCCTTAAAGGATGGATAGTGGGGAGCTCCTATATAGGAGTTTTAGATTTCTTTTATAAGAGTAGTAGAGATCATAGGTAATTGAAATACATGTTTTAAATGATCACTATAGGTAATCTACTCATTTCATAATGGCATACGTACGTAGGATATTTAGATAAAGATATACATAGGATGTTTCTTTAAAAGTTTTAATATAGTCATAAATATGGGTAATTATTTAGAAAAATATAATATATTTAATGTGAGTCTAATAAATTACTAATTGTAGGATGTTTCTAATTTTTATGTAAACCTTTAGAGATTTACATGTTTCATTAGGTGTGCATCAAGAGACTCAGGCCTTCCGGCCCTTTCATGCATTATAGTGAGAGTATTCCGTATCAATTAAAATATAAACTAGAAGTATACCGCGTTCTTCGCGGGATTCTCTTAATAATACTTTTTATATAGAATATTATGTATAATGTATATATATATAAGAATTTGTATAAAAGTTATTTTACCTAATCAGCTATCGTAAAAAACATTATAGAATGTTTGATTACATTATAGAGGAACAGGTGATAAAGCAAATATTGTAGGTAGGTATGACTTGTATGTTAATAGATTAAAGATTTAAATCATCTTTACATGATAAAGATGATATGGATTTTTTTGTAATTATTAAGAGATGACGTGGATATAGCGGGTAATGATGTGTACACTTTGTATTAAAAGATAAAATATATGTAGTGGGTTCACTTAGTGAAGAATGATGTGGACACCTTGCACGTAGAGAGAACTCATCTAGTGGGGTTTATCTTTATAAGAGTTATAGATTACGTAAATAAACTACAATGTGATTTTTTAATTCTAATTAATCTACACATGTGTTATTATAGGACTTTAGAGCATCTCCAGAAGACGTACTGCCTAAACAAGGCTACCTAAAACTATATTTAGGTAGCTACCAAACTTCATTATGCCTAAATTTTGCTCTCAACTCCAGCAGTCCTACCTAAAACTGCCTACATATTTTTTCTTCCTCCTAGTCAATGACATGTGGGTCCTACACGCCATTGCCTTCCTCTTCTCGCTTTCACGACTCTACAATCGAACAAACACGTGTGCCGCGACTATGACGGGATGGGGAGGAGTGGTCGCGGCCCCTTTGGGGTGGAGGGGGGTGGGGCGGCCACGACCTTGCCGCCGGGAGGGGAGAGGCAGGCTCGCGACCGACCGTGGAGAGGAGGAGCAGCCCGCCGTGCCCGCGTCGGTGGAGGCATGGATGGCCCGCCACCGGCCGACAAGCTCGCCGCAGAGGATGGTGGTGCAAGCCTTGGTCCTCGCCCATCCTAGTGTTCGCCGGGGAGGAGTGCCAAAGCGTGGCGAGGGAGGGAGAAGCGGCGCCGGATCTGAGCCACCGGCGAGGAGCCGGGCCACCGCCGCAACGAGGAGCTGAGTAGGGGCGCAGCGCGCCGGCGAGCCTAGGAGGAGGGTAGTTGCGCCGAGAGCCTAGGAGGAGGGCCGAGCAGCCACCATGCCGAACCGAGAGGAGCGCCATCGAGCAAGGCGGGACATGTGTGTACGTGTGGAAGGGGAGATAAATTTTAGCCGCCCAGTTGTTGGGCCAACGGAATAGACAGAGGATGGGAAGATTTAGGTAGACAACAAATTTAGGTAGTTGAGTAGGTTGCCCGTTAGAGACATGTTTTTGGTCCAAATACCTAAATATAAGATAGGTAGTCCGATGGACATGCTTTTTAGGGTGTGTTTGGTTGGGGCCGTGGCTTTTTTGGAAAAGCAATCGTGAGTCGTGGGTCAGTGGAAAAAAACAGCTGTGAGAAAGCAAACTGTGGAAAAGCGAAGCCCGTTTGGTTAGAGATGTCGCCAAATTGTAGGTTGTCCGTGAAATACCTATAATGCCCCTAAATGCCCGAGACATGTTTATATGGAAATTGCTTGTAAAAACTAATTTGTTCATTAATTCACATGAAAATGACTATTTAAGCAAGGTAAAAATGATTTTTTTATATTTTTTTAGTTTTGCATCGGTAGTGATTTGTTGATATAAATATATCAATAGCCATCTCTCAACATAATTAAAAATATTGGTCGAAGTGATTTGTGGAAGTCATTGATTGTAAAATGCTATATTATTCATTGATTCACTATAAATTTTAAAGCTGTGCGACCAACATCCCAATTGTGTACTAAAATTACCATACTTTGAAGCTCTAGATCACCAAACCATTAAGGCCGATTAAGATTTTTATATGCAAAAATTTATAGAATTATATACGGAGAACAAAATTGATTATGGTCGATTAAGATTTTTATATTCAAAAATTGATAGAAATTTGGAGAGAACAGAGCCTCTGCCTCTGAAAGAACAGAGCCGCGTCATGCAAGGGATCGACCGGATCCAAATGAACATAGCTACAGTGTGCTATTTTGCAATGGATCGACGCCGGATCCTTGAACACGGCCTGGCGTTACGGCCACGATAAAGACTTCGCCTGCACGCTGGCCGGCACGGCAAGTGATTCGTGCCACGGACGCGCCGACCGGACGTTGCAGCAGAGATCCCGCGAGGAGCGGAGGGGGCGGCGGAGCTCCTATGGCGACCTCTCGCGGCGGCAGCCCAAGGGAAGGTTGCGCAGTTGCTCCACCTCATCTTCCCCGGATCCGGCGAGGAGAGGTGGCTCGCCGCCCGGTGCTCTACGACCCGTGGCTTGCGTGACTTGGCGCAACGGCCGGGGGATCAAGGATCTGGTGCGGTGCCGAGGCTCGAGGAAGATAAGCACCGCCGGGCGTTGGAACGGAAGCTCCACCGGCGAGGGAAGAGAAGGGCGCGTCGGGCCGGCCTTGGCAGAGGACGGGCAGCTCCGGCCGAGGTACGGTGGCAGCGGTGGGAAAGCCACGGGCGACGGGGGAAGGGGCTTACGGATGGGAAAAAAAGAACGCCGAAACGTTATTTGCCCTTCATAACCAGCTGGCGTGGGTAATTTTCTTCAACTTGCCCATCCAAAAGCCGAAAAGCAGGGTCCGAGGTGCTTTTGCATTTACACCGGGATAAAAGCTGCTAGTTTTGGCTTTGGCTTTGGGTGGCAAGCCAACCCCTTTGATGGACTTTTGGCTTTTGGGGGCAAAGCCACGCCAAAAAAAGCCCAACCAAACACACCCAGTGTCTAACCATAGACTAAGAAGCTAGGGCTTAAAAGATTCTCGCTCGTAAAATACACGTAAAACCGTGCAATTTATATTTATTTCATCTACATTTAAAGATTATATATATATCCAATCATTCAACGGGATAGGTGTAAAGTTTTAAAATGTCCAAACATTCGAATGGGATAGGTGTAAAGTTTTAGGATAAAGAACTAGGGCAACTCTCTCAGAATAAATTAGAAGCCAATGAAGTCAAAGATATATGCATGGCCGGCCTCGCCTCGCCCGTCGCCCCCGTATGGCTACTCCCCGCATGCTGCCGTCTCCGGCAAGCCACGCCACGGGGCAGCGGACACGACGTGCGCACAAGTAGAGCTTCGCCGCGGGTACGCCGGTCAAGATGCCACCCGCACCAGGGACAAGGAGAGCCCTCCATGGCCACGACACCGCGACGGAGGCACGCGGCGACGAGCGCCGCGGCGGGGAGTGGGCGGCGGTGTCGGCCTTGGGCGAGTGGCGATCGGAGGCCATCGGGAAGCACCAGCTGGTGCGGCGGACGGGGCTGTCGGCGCGCGACCTCCGCGTGCTCGACCCGGCACTGTCGTACCCGTCCAGCGTCATGGGCCGGGACCGCGCCGTCGTCGTCAACCTGGAGCGTGTCCGCGCCGTCATCACCGCGTCCGAGGTCCTGGTCCCGGGGCCGCGTGACCCGTCCGTCGCGCCGCTCGTCGCCGAGCTCCGCGCTCGGCTCGCCACCGCCTCGCCGGCGTCGCCGCGTGCGGTCTCGGTCTGCCTCTGTCTCTCTTGCTTGTCTCACTCCCAATCCGATCAGTTTGGCTTTGTTGGATTGTTTTTGCTGATGTCATCTTTTTGGCCGGGTTCAAGGACGGCGAGGCAGGGAAGGACGGAGGCGTCTCGCCGCCGAGCGGCGTCGGCGGCAAGGTGCTGCCGTTCGAGTTCAGGGCGCTGGAGGTGTGCCTCGAGTACGCGTGCAAGTCACTTGAACATGAGGTCCATATCTCCAACGATCTGCTGGTTTTAGTTTTCGATGCTCTGTGCTGAATTGCGTATATTCACTGGATTTTTTGCTTCCCACGTACTGTGAATTTCATCATCATCAGACATCGATGCTGGAGAAAGAGGCATACCCAGCGTTAGATACACTCACCT
Source organism: Hyparrhenia diplandra (assembly GCA_015847255.1). Taxonomy (NCBI): domain Eukaryota; kingdom Viridiplantae; phylum Streptophyta; class Magnoliopsida; order Poales; family Poaceae; genus Hyparrhenia; species Hyparrhenia diplandra. Next base: position 244,462 of record JADLZK010008701.1, read on the forward strand.
CAAGGGTCAGCACTCTCAATCTTGAGCGCGTACGGCAGATAAAGAGCCGATTAGTTACCATTTCTGGGGGAGTTCATAAGGTAATAAGCTACCGGACCATGACGATTATGCTATGATTTTGAATGCATTTATTACGAGTTCATAACGAAGGACGCCCTGTTCCTGTACTTATGATTTGATCCATCAGGTCAGGGATGAACTCGAGCATCTGCTTGACGACGATGCTGACATGGCGGCGATGCACCTGTCGGAGAAGGCCGCATTCCAAGCAGCTAGTCAGTCGTCGAGATTTGACATTGGGAAAGAAGTCGTCGAAATCGATGAAGAGGGGTACTGAATTATGCTGAAGTTCTGATCAGTGAACACTGAACACCTCCAGCAGAAGCTTTTCAAATAATCCAAGCTACGACATTGTTTTTCTTGATGAATCGCGCGCGCAGGGATGACGACGAAACAGAAGCAGAGGAGCAAGGATCCATGGCCTTCATGCCCAAGATCGACGAGCTGGAGAGCTTGCTGGAGGCCTACTTCGTGCAGATCGACGGCACCCTAAACAAGCTCTCAACTGTATGCACGTTCGTTCGATTCTCCTCTCCTCCCCCGACGACCCAGATTGATGATCGATCGCTGCGTTCTTTTCTTCGATCCATGCACTGTTCTGAAGAAACGTTTCTTTATCCATGGTTCGGTTCGGACTGAAACATCTGAAGCTGCGGGAGTACGTGAAGGACACGGAGGACTACATCAACATCATGCTGGACGACAAGCAGAACCAGCTGTTGCAGATGGGGGTGGTGCTGTCCACGGCCACGCTGCTGGTCAGCAGCGCTGTCGTCGTCACCGCCGTCTTCGGCATAAACATCCGCATCGCGCTCTACAGGATCACCGACTTCAACGTCTTCTGGGAGGCCGTCGGCGGCATGCTCGCCGGCGCGGCCACGCTGTTCGTCATTGCCATGGTCTACTACTGGAACAACGGGATACTGCGGTGACCGGCCGTGCGTCCGGCTCCGGTTCTTCAGCGAGATTTGCCCGGTTGGCGTGCTGTGTGTTCTTCTTGCTCCTGGCTTGGCTGGGCCTGGGGCGAGGTGTTTAATTTGCGCAGATAAGTTGAGTTCTGGAGATGAGTATACTGTAAGGATATGTGTGAATGTTTGTGATGATCGAGTAGACGTTGCTGTGCTGTGGGAGCATAACGTCCGACAGACCTCTCGCTTGCTTACCACACTGTAAAATGTTTCGACGAAACCTGAACATGTCAATGAGGAAACATGGACAAGCGTCTCTTTGTTTGAGGAATGTGTTCTTACTTTTTGTTTCGTTTGCGGATTTTTATCATTGTATTCCACATATTTTTTTCATCATTGTCTAGTACTGTATTAATTCGTCATTGTCTATGCATTTTTTAAACAAATTGTTGTGTTTGTTTTACACACACACAAAAAAGCTTGAAACTCAACTTGTATACTAAGAAAAAATTAAAGAAATCTTGTTAAGCTGCAAATTAAAACAATTGTAAGTCATGTGACACCATAGAAAATTTAACGGAGGTGGGCACCAAATTCAACCACCTCCCAAAATCCAACACGGTCACTTTTTTCCGAGACGTAAACGCCCAAATCGATTTTCCGAGGCGGACAACTTTAAAGGCCCGCTTCTAAAAAGGCTAAGGCCCAACAAGGACAAACCAGGGTCAATAGTCGCCTTCGTTTTAAAACTGAAGGACTTAGAATTTCACTCATTGTCAAGTGGGTGTTTAGTTGGTGAAATATTTTGGGTTGGACTAGTGTAGCACTTTTCGTTTGTATTTGGTAATTAGTGTCCAATCATGGACTAACTAGACTAAAAAGATTCGCCTCGCGCTTTTTAGTGTGCAATTAGTTTTTTATTTACCTATATTTAATGCTCCAAAAAAATACGATAAGAGATTCGATGCGACAAGTGAATCAGAAGACTTTTTGGACATTGTAGTAGCAACCGAACACCCCTCGGACCAACCAACACCAACACGGATTTCACCGCCTCTCTCTCCACCTACCTACCTCCCATCGCGACACCGCACCTATCCATGACACCTCCTCCCACCATGTGTATGGAAGTATGGAACGCCTGCCTCCCAACGCAAGCTTGCTCCCCCTCCCTCTCACTCTCCACTCTAGCCAACCTATCCCTCCACTCCTCTCTCTCTCTCGGTGGCAGTGGCGGCATGAGCCTCAACATGTTTTCAATTTTTAAAAAGTAGTGATAGTAAGATGTCGCCATGAGTGTCGAGAAGACCCCTAAGAGCAACCCAAGTGTTGCGGTGAAATCGAACCGTGGGAAGGAAAAGTCGAACTTTGTACACTAGAGAAGCCGACCTGTATGTGTCGAACTCAAAGCGAACTCTAGGGAGTTGTCGAACCAAGCCTACTAAACAAATATAACCCTCCGGCCAGCTAACACTCGGACCATTCACAAGTGAGCCATGAAGTGACACACAGAGAGAGAATAGACTTTTTTATTGTTTTCGCTTAAAATAAGTTTAACCAAACTTCATCTAATCGAACCTTTGTCAGTTTGGTTCGAACGCAAGACTAGAGCTGCCCTAAGTGCTTAACGTCTACTCTCACCGTCAAAAAAAAAGTGGCATTATAAGGTTGGTGTTGATCAAACTTTCTAAACTAGATTTTTTAAAAAAATAGCAATATGTATATATCTAAACAAGTTTATCATAACAATATATTTAAATATTCGTCTAATGACTAATTATGCCTAAATTTTTGCAATACTTTTTATATTTTTTTGTTAAAGTTTAAAATATTTTTTTTATGAAGTTGAGAATGATACTAGGACTTGAGCTTCAGGCTGACATAGTCAGACAACCGTGTTGGCACTGTCACTGGCCCGGGCATGGACAACGGTGGACCAGATTCTGGTTGGCAGTTGCCAGTTGGCAGGCAGCGAGTGGTGGACACCTCCAACTCTCTATCCACTTTGAGACCTCCTCTTCCATTCTCGCCCCACCTCCTCTCCCTCTCCCCTGCTGTCCATGGCTGCAGCAGCGTCCTCCTCCACCTCGCCGCTGCTCCTCCCCTCAGGTATCCTCGCTCACAACCCACTTACAGCTCGCTTCTTCCCTTGCCATCTCAGCCCACTCGTCGTCCATACCTGAATACCTGATGAATGTCCCGCTTGTCCACAGGGCCGAGACATGCGTCGGCCTCCACAGCGTGGCTTCGCGGCGGCGGCAGCGCGTTCAGGAGGTCGTGTTGCTGCAAGGCCGCCGCCGGTGGAAGCGCTGCGCAATGCGGGGCGGCTGCTGACGATTTCTTGATCGGTGGTGGGACTAGTACAAGGAGGGGGCTAATAGGAGTGGCCCTGGGAGCCTCTGCCTTGGGGCTGGCCGCGTTTGACGCCGTCGCCGCCGGGTTGCCGCCCGAGGAGAAGCCCAAGCTCTGCGACGCCACCTGCGAAAGCGAGCTCGAAAATGTTGGTTGAGTTGAGTCTCTGTGCGTATTATTCTTGGTTTTGTTGAGCATTATTATTCTTGGTGGTTTGTGCTTGGTGTTTTAAAGTTGACTGGTAATGAGAACAACGATTAATAGGTGCTGGTTTCAGAAAATTGGGTACCTGCCTGCCTAGATCAGTTAGTAATTTCTTCAATTTTGAGCAATTTGAGGTCTAACATATTCAGGATTCAGCAATATACAGTACTTTTCTAGAGCAATGTGTAACTGCAAGTTCTCAGATATGATCACCTTATCACTTTATCAGTATCGATAGAGATTCGTTGTTCCAAAGAACATATAGTGAGTCATCAAATGCTAAATTTGAGTTGCATAATGATGATATCCAGGTGCCTATGGTAACTACAGAATCTGGACTGCAGTACAAGGATATCAAAGTGGGTGAAGGGCCAAGCCCACCCATTGGTTTCCAGGTTGTTCCATTGATCATGATCTCAAATCTGTTTTGCTACCCCTATCCTCTTAGATGATTTCACTTCTTGCCATGCAGGTTGCAGCAAATTATGTTGCTATGGTGCCAACCGGGCAGATATTCGATAGGTGGGATTTGGAAATTTGATGTCTGACATTCAGATAGAGAGCTGGTTTTTATCTGCACATACAAAACACAACAGAACTAATTATACCTGCTGTCCGTTTTACACGTCAGGAGGTCGCAACTTTAGAGTTTGTTCTTTTAGCATTTTTATTTATTGTGCTTTGCTGCTTTGTGCAGTTCACTGGAGAAAGGTCAGCCCTACATATTCCGTGTTGGATCAGGACAGGTACAAAATTCCTGCGTTTGTTTGGCTGGTGTCCATGTTCCAAAATATACCTAGTGAGTCAATGATAAATTGATTGAATATAAATGCACTGATGTTTGCAATTATCAGCTTCATGTTCATCAATGCATCTGTAGACTAAGCTACATTGCCAAAATCAAGAAAAAAAAATTGAAAGACTTATTTTCATCTTCCAAGTAGGAGTTTTGAGATGTGTTTCTTCTCAATTTTTTTTTGTTTACAAACTCATATATTTGGCGACGTTAGGTGATCAAGGGGCTTGATGAAGGGATTTTATCAATGAAGGTTGGAGGACTACGTCGGTTGTACATACCTGGGCCAGTAAGTATGATAGACCCCAGCTTTTTTTTAGATTACGATGATAGACCCCAGCTAACCAATTAATATAGCAATCTGACAAAGAATCTAAAGATTTGAACAAGACAGTAATGATTTGCTTTTCTTGATTATGAACAGTTAGCATTTCCTAAGGGTCTTACTTCAGCACCTGGAAGGCCAAGAGTACCTCCGAGCAGCCCTGTCGTTTTCGACGTCAATTTACTGTACATACCAGGTCTCGATGATGAGTGAACGCATTCTGTGGCAACAGTCATCTTTTTTTGTATACATACCAGGTCTCGATGATGAGCTGTGACTATTTTTTTCACGGGAAGCACGTACTCTAAATTTAGGGAGTTGCTATATTTTCGGTGACGAATCTCAGCCACACAACGAACACCCGCATTAGATAGGCATTGTTCATCTTCTTCCTCTCGTTGTTCGGGCTCCCCCGCCACCGTCGGATCGCTGCTCGCTCCCCCGCTAGCACTCACCACCCCGCCGCAGGCGCTAGGGTTCGCTAAAGCTACGACAAACCCTAGCGCCCGCGGTGGCCACCCTCTTCCCCCAAAGTAAACCGATCTTTCTGTAGGAAGGACAACTCACAGAGGGGAGAGAAGGGGAGGAGATGCTCGCCGGCGCCGCCCTTGCCGCTGCCTGAAGCACGCCGACGCGGTGGAAGACGAAGACGACGACACCGGGGAAAGGTGCGCGTCGACTGAACGGGCAGGATGAGTTCGGTCGACTGCGCTATAGTAAAAGTGTTAAATTTGTCATACGTAGTTTGGAAAAGTTGACAGTTGACGCTACTTTTTTTCCTCACAATCTCATGGATGATAGTCTCTCTCCCGAGACGATAACAGCTTTTATGCGTCACTCGACATCTATAGAGCATCCAACTTTTATACACACCGGATACGAACCTAGTTGTCCTGACAAAGCCGGCACCCAACTTTTGTACACGCCAGCATCCGAGACCTAATTACCAGCCTTTTTAGTGTGGATGGTACAATGATTGTTCTAGATGCAAAATACAATGAGAAGGCAATACTATATTTTTAAGAAAACTTCACAAAAGAACTGCAACTACTTACTTTTAATTATATATGGAAGAAAACAATTTCGGTCGGCAGTTCCCTTACGTCCTGGAAAAGACCAGCCAATCTAGAGTCAAAGAAGCCGGCAGATTAACTGCTGGACTATGTACAAACAGAAAGCCCAATCTATATATATATATATATTTAAAGGATCAGGAGGGGTTTTTAGCCCCTACTGCAACTGCAAAGTTTAACAAAAGGTACAAAAACAGTTGCAAAATGAAGCCAAGGGAGGGCCAAACAGGTGGCCAATTTCAATTCGCCAAAGCAAAACTTCTTAACTTTTTGACTGGGACTGGGAGCAAAGAGCCGAAGACTAGTGGTCCAACTTGGACCGTCAAGTCTTTTTAAAAATTTCCGAAAGGCGAGGCAAGAGATTTGCCAGGCGAGACCCGTCCAAGTCTTCACCGGAATCATTTTCCTAATATAAATAAGAGGATAATCAAAGTATAAAACAGCAAAGAAGTAGCTCCTCCGTTCTAAGACAAACCTTTTCAGCAACCATGAGAGTTATACTGGAGAAAGTGCTCACAGCACTGGCTCTTTGGTGCATGGTAATCAGCTCCAGGAGACAGCAGCGTGCATAGCAGAGAGGGATGCTCTGGTTGCCTTCAACGCCAGCATCAAGGATCCTCATCGGAGGTTAAGTTCATGGAAAGGTGAAAATTGTTGCAATTGGAGCGGTGTCAGATGCAGTAAGAAGACTGGCCATGTCGTCCAGCTGGACCTTGGCGGATACGCTCTTGAAGGTGAGATCAATCCATCTTTGGCTGGTTTGACAAACTTGCTACACCTCAACCTCAGCCAAAGTAACTTCAACGGGGTGAGTATCCCTGAATTCATGGGCTCTTTCAAGATGTTGAGGTATCTTGATCTTTCTCACGCTGGTTTCAGTGGTGCAGTCCCTCCTCAGCTTGGTAACTTATCAAGACTCACATACCTTGACCTAAGTTCATCTAGTTTTCCTGTGATAACTCTGAAAAGCTTCCACTGGGTTTCAAAGCTTACTTTCCTTAGGTATCTTGATCTCAGTTGGTTAGATCTTGCTGCTTCCATGGATTGGCTGCAGGCAGTGAATATGCTTCCTTTGCTCGAGGTGATTCACTTAAATGATGCATTCCTTCCGGTCACCAATCTCAATTGTCTTCCCAGTGTCAACTTCACGGCCCTTAAAATACTTGACCTCAAGAGTAATAATCTTAGTTCTTCCTTTCCAAATTGGATTTGGAACCTGTCTTCCGTTTCAGAGTTGGACCTGTCTAGTTGTGGGCTTTATGGTAGGATTCCTGATGAGCTAGGAAAACTGACATCACTTAAGTTTCTTGCACTAGCGGACAACAAGTTGAAAGGTGCAATACCACAACCAGCAAGCAGTCCGTGCAACTTAGTACACACTGATTTGTCTCGAAACCTTCTGTCAGGAGATATCACAAAAACAGCAAAGAATCTTTTACCATGCATGAAACGTTTGCAAATCCTGGACCTTTCTGAAAACAAATTAAAAGGAAATATATCTGGTTGGCTTGAGCAAATGACAAGTTTAAGAGTTCTTGATCTTAGTAAGAACTCAATATCTGGAGATGTGCCAGCCAGCATGGGCAAGCTATCAAACCTGACACACTTGGATATTTCCTTTAATTCATTTGAAGGCACGTTATCAGAACTCCATTTTGTCAATTTGTCAAGATTGGATACTCTAGTTTTGTCATCGAATTCCTTGAAGATTGTAATGGAGCACGGCTGGATGCCACCCTTTCAGCTCAAAGAGCTGGGGATGCATGATTGCTTGGTAGGGCCACAATTTCCATCCTGGCTGCAATCTCAAACTAGAATCGAGATGGTTGATCTAGGCAGTGCAGGCATCAGCGGTATGTTACCTGACTGGATCTGGAACTTCTCTTCATCAATTACTAGCTTAAATGTGTCAACAAACAACATAAGTGGAAAGTTACCAGCAAGTTTGGCGCATTTGAAAATGCTGACAACTCTGATTATGAGGTATAATCAACTTGAGGGAAGCATTCCTGATTTGCCAACTAGTGTTCAAGTTTTGGATTTATCCCAAAACCACTTGTCTGGATCATTTCCACAGAGCTTCAGAGAAATTGAATTATATTACCTGCTCCTCTCAAACAATTCTCTAAGTGGAGGACTCCCAGCAGATCTATGCAACATGGTATCAATGTCAGTTATTGATCTATCTAACAACAATCTTTCAGGGGAGCTTCTGAACTGTTGGCGGACAAAGTCGAACCTGTATACCATGGACTTCTCAAACAATAATTTCTGGGGAGAAATACCATCCACCATTGGATTTCTAAGTAACCTCGTTACACTACATCTCAGAAAGAATAACTTATCTGGGATATTGCCCACCTCACTGCAGTCATGTAGCAGGCTAATGTTTCTTGATCTTGGTGACAATAATTTGTCTGGAAACATACCAAAATGGATAGGTGATGGCCTACAGAGTCTGGTACTTCTGAGTTTAGGTTCTAATCAGTTTTCTGGTGAAATACCTGAAGAACTATCCCAACTTCATGCTCTGCAGTATTTGGATCTTAGTAACAACAAACTATATGGCCAGATACCACATGTCCTGGGAAATTTAACAGCCTTGCACTTGAGCAGTCAAATCCGTCGCCTTTTCTTGAATTCATGGTTTACGGTGTTGGAGGTGCTTACTTTTTTGCTGTGTACACGGATACTTTAGAAGCAACAGTCAAAGGTCATGTATTGATTTTAAAATGTATTACTATTTGAAGAGCATTGATCTCTCAGCAAACCAATTGACTGGGGAGATTCCAAGTGAAATAGGATTTCTATCTGCATTGTCTAGTTTGAATCTATCTAGAAATCTCATTGGAGGAATTATTCCTGATGAAATTGGAAGCATGAGCAATTTAGAATCACTGGACCTCTCATGGAATAATCTATCAGGTTCACTTCCTCAGAGCTTGGCATCACTGACATTTCTGAGCTGGCTTAATTTATCCTACAACGACCTCTCGGGGAAGATACCATTTCAAGGCCAATTTGACACTTTCACTGCAGATTCATACTTGGGAAACGTATATCTCTGTGGGTTTCCACTAAGAACAGTTTGTTTACCCAAACCCAATTATAGCAGGAAGCATCGGCACCATAAGCTTCATCCACATTTCGATATGGTGACATACATGTTTATGTTGCTGGGGTTTTCATCTGGATTCTCCACTGTTCTCGTCATCCTCATAACCAGTGCAGCTGCAAGGAAGGCCTACATTCAGTTCACCGACTGCATGCACGACAGGTTGCGTTTGCTTTCTGCAGTTGATGTGAAGTTCCGTCTGCTGCTTGTCTGGAATCGTCTTCGTTCGGTTGTGCTGAACACATCTGTGGAGGATTGCTCTCTCTGGTGTTGGTCGGCATCTCAGCAATACTCTTCGGCCTTGGATTATAGGGCCTTTTGCATGGGCATTCTGCAATATTAGGCACTAAAGAGCTTCGGAAGGTCCAGGCACCTCCGCGCGTTAAATTCTTCTTTTGGCTGGCAATCTCGGGACGCTGCTGGACCTCTGATCGGTTGCAACACCACAACCTTCGGAACTCTGGACCGTGTGCCCTCTGTGATCAGGAAACAGAGACAATTGAGCACATTACTCTCGGGTGTGTTTACAGTCGTGAGCTTTGGTCGCATCTTCTGAACCCACACGGATTACTTGCTCTAGTTCCTCATCCAAATTCAGAACTAGCTCTTTGGTGGTTGACTTCCCGCAAGCATCTCAAGAAACTCCAGCGCCAGGGTTTCGATTCACTTGTTCTGTTGGTCGCTTGGAGCTTGTGGAAGGAAAGAAATAGACGAGTTATCATGCATGAGGCAGTGCAGCCGGTTGAGCTTGTGCGACTTGTTGGGGAAGAGGGGCGGACTGGGTGTGTGCAGGGAACTCCGGCTTGTCGCTCTTCCTCGGTGGTGTTCGGGCTTAGATGTCTCTGAAGTGAAGTCAGCTGTCTCCGGCCCCTCTTGTTACAGGCATTGTTTGCCGTTGGTTTTAGGGTTTGGATGTTGTTTGTCAGTACTTTTCCTTTTTGTTTTTCTGTAAGCCTGTAAACTTTCTGCGGTCATTCTAGTGTTAAATCAAAACTTGTGTTTATTGTACAATTTGTTAACTCTCTTTTGTATTTTTATCCAAAGATATTGCAAGCACATGCTTAAATACTACGATGGCATACAGTCATTTGAAACATGCGCCTTGTCAGTTAAGATGGGTGGTAAATCTTGAAGTGAGATCTAAAGTAGGGTATTGCTAATCTCAAGATGATATTTACTCCCAAAAAAATCTCAAAGGGTAGAAATATATAACCAACTGTGATCTGCACTTTTTTTTTTTTTTTTTTTTTTTTCCCCCTATTTCTCGAGATGTCTGAATTTTATTATCAAAAACTTATATATGCAATAATTGTTATACTGTCAATATACTTTGATCAGTATAGTTATGTCAAACACTGTAGTTAAAGTTATAAATATATCTAAAGCAGCAATTTGTATGCCATGGTTACTAGTAATTTTAAATAATTTCTTAGTATTATATACTATTATTAGTATATGATAAGTTGTTAATAAAATATTTTCAAGATTGTTGAAATATATATTTATCACTCATGCATGTATGTGTACTTGATTGCCATGATGACACAACATGTTTGTTTTAATTTTAATAATCGTATAATGGGGGAAAATCCGTGAGCGCTACTGTTGATGCTAGGACCATGTAGGAGTGAGCGAGTGACTTACCTGCAGCAGGGATCCCCAAAAATCCGCTACCATCGGGGAATACGGCGGTAGTTGTCTCCTGGGGAGGACGCGCCGAAGCGGCTAAGTCATCATCATCCGTTTCGCGTCGCCCCCGGTGCCCGGCGAAGCTCCGCCGTCTGTGCGCGGCGCGGCGCGGTGGCGCAGACAGCCGGACGGACGCACATCCACTGCCCTCGCCTGCTCAGAACGCTCCGGCCCATGAGGTCCTGCCGAGCGCCTTTCCTCGGCGCCCACCGCCCAGCACACACCGACGCCATCCCGACCGCCGCCCCATGGCGGTGGACGGTATTCCATTTTGCCGCCGGCCGCCGGGGGTCGACGGCGCAAGTGAGTGTCGTATGGGCCCAAATCTGGCCCAAACAGGTCAGCCCACTTGTTATTAAGGCCCAATAAACGAACGAAACCTATATCCGTAACCTCGACGAGGACATGAACATTAAATTCATCCTCATCCGTCAATCAACTAAGTAAATGTTCAAATTTCAAAATTGCTATACATAATTTTTATCTGCACAAAGAAAATCAACTGTAAAGAATTGTTTCCTTCAAAAAAATTTCTAATAAAAATTTTGTTTATAGAGATCCACCTTTTGTACACCATTTGAAAATGGCAGATCAAAGTACAAACTTCAGGAATAAGGGTTTTCTTCAACCATCAGTTTCATCCACACATAACCCGAGTATAACACATCCTTTATAAGGCTTAAGCAAGATGCAAAGCCAACGAAATTTATATCTGCACAACATACAGTATATATCCACAAGCATCCATCCATACATGACATACAACCCCAACCTCTTCCAAGACGACAGCATGTAGCTAGCCTCCGTCGCCGCCGGCCGGATCATCAGCTGCTGCTGCTCTCCGACCACGCGTCACCACCCCATTGCCACTGGCCAGGAGGAGCCGCCAAGACGCCGGCCCTTTCATGTTCGCTGAGCGCCGCCAGCTGCGTCTGCAGAGGGTGCAACGGCTGGTTCGGGAGCTGCTGCTGCTGCTGCTGCATCGCCAGGAACGTCTATAGTTTGCTTAGCGATCAAATCGAGCTTCATCCTAGAAATAGAGGATTCGTGTACCATTGTATAAATCAATTAAGTTAGAAGGAAAATCCTTGTCTCCTAGCAGTTGCTCTCTCACTCACCTGCAATTATTATTCATGTTACTGTTCAAACCACCGCTCCTCTCCAACAGATCTATGTCTAACAGAAATAATACATCATGTTTCGAAACATATTGAATGACTGTCTTAGCTAACATCATAATAATTAAGAATGTAGTAACAAACAACAGAAAATTTGTTTAGAACATAGCAGTAACAAACAATTGATAATTCATTAAGAAAACAGAATAGTAACAGACAATTAAAAAAAATATAGTAGTAACAGAAAACGGAATTTACATGACATCACCATTACAGAAGAAGAGTTCACACCTGTATCAATGCCAGCTGTGTTGCCAATGTTGTGGCTTCTCTCTGCATGAACTACACCTTCCTCTCAAGTTCAACAATGCCAACTGGGTTGCCAATGATGTGGCCAATTTTGTTTAAACAAAAGGCAGTAGCGCCATGAAAAGTGTTCACATCTAACGACATCATTCAGATCGCATGGGTCACATTAGTCATGTCATTTAATAAAAAGAAGTGCCTAAAAGGATCAGGCAATCCAAAGTGTCTCTACGCCTAACATCAACGCGGAAAGACATTGGAAGACTGGGAGCCAAGACTAGAGGTCCAAGTCTTCACCTGCACTGGCTCCATTTCCTAATAAATAAGAGCAAGCAACAGCGAAGAAGTCGAAGAAGTAGCTCCCCTATTCTAGACACTTTTTTCAACAATCATGGGGCCTCTACTGAAGAGGGTGCTCGCAGCACTGGCACTCTGGTGCCTGGTACTCAACACCAGGGAGACAGCAGCGTGCATCGCAGTGGAGAGGGATGCTCTTGTTGCCTTCAACGCCAGCATCAAGGACCCTCATGAGAGGTTAAGTTCATGGAAAGGTGAAAATTGTTGCAACTGGGGCGGTGTCATATGCAGTAAGAAGACTGGCCATGTCGTCCAGCTGGACCTTGGCAAATACAATCTTGAAGGTGAGATCAATCCATCTTTGGCCGGTTTGACCAACTTGGTATACCTTAACCTCAGCCAAAGTAACTTCAGAGGGATGAATATCCCTGAATTCATGGGCTCTTTCAAGAAGTTGAGGTATCTTGATCTTTCTCATGCTGGTTTCAGCGGTGCAGTCCCTCCTCAGCTTGGTAACTTATCAAGACTCATATACCTTGACCTAAGTTCAAATTTTCCTGAGATAAAAGTAAGTTTCCATTGGGTTTCAAAGCTTACTTACCTTAGGTATCTTGATCTCAGTTGGTTATATCTTGTTGCTTCCATGGATTGGCTGCAGGCTGTGAATATGCTACCTTTGCTCGAGGTGATTCGCTTGAATGATGCATACCTTCCTGTCACCAATCTCAATTGTCTTCCCAGCGTCAACTTCACGGCCCTTAAAATACTTGACCTCAAGAGTAATAATCTCAGTTCTTCCTTTCCAAATTGGATTTGGAACCTATCTTCCGTTTCAGAGTTGGACCTGTCTAGTTGTGGGCTTTATGGTAGGATTCCTGATGAGCTAGGAAAACTGACATCACTTAAGTTTCTTGCACTAGCCGACAACAAGTTGAAAGGTGCAATACCACAACCAGCAAGCAGTCCGTGCAACTTAGTACACATTGATTTGTCTCGAAACCTTCTGTCAGGAGATATCACAAAAACAGCAAAGAATCTTTTACCATGCATGAAGCGTTTGCAGATCCTGGACCTTTCTGAAAACAAATTAGAAGGAAATATATCTGGTTGGCTTGAGCAAATGACAAGTTTAAGAGTTCTTGATCTTAGTAAGAACTCAATATCTGGAGATGTGCCAGCCAGCATGGGCAAGCTATCAAACCTGACACACTTGGATATTTCCTTTAATTCATTTGAAGGCATGTTATCAGAACTCCACGTTATCAATTTGATAAGATTGGATACTCTAGTTTTGTCATCGAATTCCTTGAAGATTGTAATGAAGCATGGCTGGATGCCACCCTTTCAGCTCAAAGAGCTGAGGATGCATGATTGCTTGGTAGGGCCACATTTTCCAACCTGGCTGCAATCTCAAACTAGAATCGAGATGGTTGATCTAGGCAGTGCAGGCATCAGCGGTGTGTTACCTGACTGGATCTGGAACTTCTCTTCATCAATTACTAGCTTAAATGTGTCAGCAAACAACATAAGTGGAAAGTTGCCAGCAAGTTTGGCGCATTTGAAAATGCTGACAACTTTGAATATGAGGTATAATCAACTTGAGGGAAGCATTCCTGATTTGCCAACTAGTATTCTAGTTTTGGATTTATCCCACAACCACTTGTCTGGGTCATTTACACAGAGCTTCAGAAAAATCGAATTATATTACCTGCTCCTATCAAACAATTCTCTAAGTGGAGAACTCCCAGCAGATCTATGCAACATGGTATCAATGGAAGTTATTGATCTATCTAACAATAATCTTTCAGGGGAGCTTCTGAACTGTTGGCGTACAAACTCGAACCTGTATACCATGGACTTCTCAAACAATAATTTCTGGGAGAAATACCATCCACCATTGATTTCTAAGTAACCTCGTTACACTACATCTCAGAAAGAATAACTTATCTGGGATATTGCCCACCTCACTGCAGTCATGTAGCAGCCTGATGCTTCTGGATCTTGGTGACAATAATTTGTCTGGAAACATACCAAAATGGATAGGTGATGGCCTAAACAGTCTTTTTAGTTCTGAGTTTAGGTTCTAATCAGTTTTCTGGTGAAATACCTGAAGAACTATCCCAACTTCATGCTCTGCAGTATTTAGATTTTAGTAACAACAAACTATCTGGTAAGGTACCACATTTCCTAGGAAATTTAGAAGGCTTGCACTTTGACAGTATAGTCAGGGACAGGGACACATCACCTTTTATTGAATTTACAGTTTCTGTTGATGGTGATGCTTACTTTTCTGAGTACACGGATACTATGGAAATATCATACAAAGGTCGAGTATTGACTTTCAGATGTTACTATTTAGTGAAGAGCATTGATCTCTCAGGAAATCAACTAACCGGTGAGATTCCAAGTGAAATAGGATTTCTAATGTCATTAGTAAGCTTGAATCTGTCAAGGAATCACATTGGAGGAAGTATTCCTGATGAAATTGGAAGCATGGGCGATTTAGAATCACTGGACCTCTCATGGAATGATCTATCAGGTTCAATTCCTCAGAGCTTGACGTCAGTGTCATTTTTGAGTTATCTGAACTTATCCTACAATAACCTCTCCGGAAAGATACCATTGCAAGGCCAATTTTCGACTTTCATGGGAGATTCGTACTTGAGCAATGTCAATCTTTGTGGGGTTCCAGTATCAAGAATCTGCTTACCCAACAGCAACAGCAAGAATTATCCAAGAAAAAACAAGTGGAAGCATTTTGATACGCTGACATACATGTATATATTGCTGGGTTTTGCAACTGGATTCTCCATTGTTTGCTTGACCCTCATATCCAGTGAAGCTGCAAGAAAGGCATATTTTCAGTTCGTCGATGGAATACTCGATAAGTTGCAGGCTGCAACTGACATGAAGTTCCATATGAACAGGATGTTAGCAGGACGAGACCTGTCGATTCCTACAGCAAGTCAGAACTCCATCACTCGCTACAACTTCGGAGGGCCTTCTACTTCAGCTTAGAGGAACATTGCAAACTTTATATAGTTTTGGGTAAGCGTAAGCCCGGTGCTAATTATAAGCTAAATAATCGGCTTACCGTTTTTCATTTTGAAACAACTTTCAAGTATCCATTTTGGGATATAGAGTGTTTTGCAGTTGCAAACAGCGGCCCAAATCTGACTTGTAAGATTGGGCGAAAAATCCGCCATCAGCTCTACTGCTGAATTGCTGATGCTAGGAGCCTAGTAGGAGTGACTTACCTGCAATGGGGAAACGAAGGTAGTTGTTTCCTAGGAGAGGACGCGCCGAAGCGGGCGGCGAGGTCATCACCACCCGCTTCGCGTCGCCCCCGGTGCCCGGCGAAGCTCCGACGTCTGCGCGCGGCGCGGCGGTGCGGACAGCCGGACGCACATAGACCGCAGTCCGCACTCGGCTACTCAGAACGCTCCGGCGCTGCCGGGCGCCTTCCCTCGGCGCGCCATCCCGAGCCCCTCGACGGCGGACCGCCGGCCATGGCGGTGGACGCGAACTCAACTCCATTTGCCGCCGCGCCGCCCGCTTCGGCGCAAGTGAGTCTCGAATGGGCCCAAATCCGGCCCAATCATCTCAGCCCATTCGTTAATGAGGCCCAATATGCGAATGAAGCCTGTACTAGTAGTACACTAAATTATCCTCATCCAGACTCGCGCCGATGAACACTAAATTCATCCTCATCCAGTCATTCATTAAATAAACTAAGCAAAGGTTTTGAATTTTTTATCTGAGCAAAATGAAATCACCTCCAAAGAAAACTTTGTTCATATCTATACAGATCACCTGGTTACACCATTTCAAAATGGCAGATCAAAGTATAAACTTGAGGAACAAGGGTTTTTTTCTTCAACCATCGGTTTCATCCACACATAACCCGAGTATAACAACATCCTTTATAAGGCTTAAGCAAGATGCAAATCCCACGAAATTTATATCTACACAACCTCTTCCAAGACGACAGCGTGCAGCTAGCCTCCGTCACCGCCGGCCGGATCATCAGCTGCTGCTGCTCTCCGACCACGCATCACCACCCCACTGCCACTGGCCAGGAGGAGCTGCCACGGCCGCTGGTCCTTTCATGTTCAGGCTGAGCGCGGCCTGCTGCAGCTGCTGCTGCGTCTGCAGAGGGTGCAACGGCTGGTTCAGGTGCTGCTGCTGCTGCTGCATCGCCAGGAACGGCTGCATTGCTTGGCTGGGGTGGTGGAACACCTGCTGCTGATTCCCACCACCGAACGGGTGCGGCGGCGGTCCGGCGGCGAAGTTCATCATCATCTGGTTGCCCATCTGGCCTGTGGCCACTCTTTTGAGCCGCTGCAGCTCCGATTTCAGGGCCTCGTTCAGAGCTGCATGCAACAGGGTTGTGTTTGTGCGGTTCGATCATTTCACTTGTTTTGCTTGCCCAGAACAAACAAAATCTAAGCATTGCTGCGATTTGGCAGGATGAAAAAGAGGAGGAAATGTGTAGCGAAACAGTTGGTGTGAAGTGTTTGAGCTTTGTTTACCGTCTTGTAGGTGGACTTGTTGCTCTGTGCTCTGCAGACGTATCTTCAGTTCGCTGTTCTCAACTGTCAGCCCAGCTGTGTCCCTCTGTTTGTATTATCATACAAGGAGGAGGAATTGAATGATTAGCTATAGCAATGGGAAGTTAACACGAACTCTACAAAAGAGATTATAAAAAAAGGAAAAAAAAAAGGAAAGCCTTGGCTGCTTCAAAGAAACTAGATTCAGGGCAGGGAAAAGATTATTGGATCCTGTTACAGTCAAACTACTATGTGCTATATGCTCAAATGGGCCAGCAGGCAGGCCTGTACTGTTTGAAAGTCTCAGTCACTATTAGAAAGTCTATCTCATGTAAGCAAGATGGATCATGATTATAATATCCCATCTATAGTTTGTTTAGCCATCAAATCAAACATCCTCCTAGAAATAGTGGCTCCGTGTACCATTTGTAATCAAGTAAGACAGAGGGGAGATCCCTATCTCTCCTTGCTGTTGCTCTCTCACTCGCCCGCAATTATTGTTCACAATATTGTTCATACCACCCTCCCTCCAACAAAACTATGGCCAATAGCAATAACACATCATATCATCATCAGTGCAATGTTTTGGAAACATCCTGAATGACTGTCTCAGCTAACATCATAATTAAAAAAAAAATGTAGTAACAAACAACTGAAAATTAGTTTAGAACATAGTAGCAAACGATTGATAATTTGTCAAAACAGAATAGTAACAAACAGTAGTAACAAAAGATAGAAATTTACGGGTTCACCAACAGAGAAGAAGCATTCATACCTGTAGCAATGCCAGCTGGGTGGCCAATGCTGTGGCTTCTCTCTGCATGAACTGCACCTTCCGCTCAAGTTCAGCAATGTACCTCATCTTCCTTTCTTTTGATCTTGCTGCTGACTGTCTATTATTTATAATCCTATCACATCACCAAGCAATAATCAGAATAGACAGTTAAGTGTTTCTCAAGACTAAATTAGTTTTTAGAAAAGATTTGGTTTCAACCGATGCGAGCTCTTCTGTTCTCATTATCCTTGCTGCTTTATTTTTGATTGAGCAGCAGAGCTCGTGACTTTTCTTTCAAAAATTATCCTTGCTGCTTTATTATTTCTGACTGTGTAGGATTTTTCTCGTCAAGAAAAAAACAACATGCAAGGAATATAGTTTATAACAACAACACAAAAAAATTATTCCCAAGCAAATTGGGTAGGCTAGAGTTGAAACCCAAATGGGCCACCAACAAAAAGGAAAAAAGAGAAAAATAAAATGTATATATATAAGGCATGATAATAGTGGTATTATTTGGGGACCTAAACCATGTTCATGGTACAGGCACATGAATAGCTGTTTTCAATGCCCTCCTAACCAATAATAGTTTTCCATGAATATTTCATCCTTTCATTGTGCAGGAATGTAATATACAATTTGCTTTGGACTATAACCAGTTCTGAAAAACTCATCACAGTCTAGTTGCGCCCGAGACAACCCGGGTTCGAGCCCAACTTGGCACTGGATCTTATCCTTCTTCTTCTTCTTAATTTATTTATTAATTTATTAATTCTTAATATGGCTTCCTGCCATATATCTTCTCCTCCTTATAACTTATTCATTTATTAGTTATTAATATGGTTTCCCTGTCATATATCTTCTTCTCCTTATAACTTAACAATTTTACTAATATTATTATAAATGGCATGGTCATATATTTCACTGTTCTTAGTTTTGTTAGCATTATTTCACTGTTCTTAGTTAGGAGGGTTATCACGACAGTGAATTGACAAGAGAATTGCTCTATACAGTTCCTGACAAATAGTGGATCGACAAGAGAATTCCCCTCCACTTCTTAATCAGGAAGGTTATCAGAACACTGAAGCGGCAAGAGAATTCCTCCCTACAGTTCCTGGCAAATAGTGAATTGTTAAGTGAATACCCCTCGTGTTCGAGAAAAAAAAAAAAGTGAATACCCCTCTACAGTTCCTGACAAATAATTTTCTCTTTCCCTACAACGACTACTTGTCTAGTTGTCTTTCATGCCATCTGCATTGCATCAATTCTTATAGAATCGTCATGTAAAAATCTTGAACCAGGATTTTGATTAAGGATCTCTGCCCTAGAAAGCACCAAATTCATCTACTTGGTACGAGATAATATACTAACAAAAATAAAATCCATTTTAATTTGATCAAGAACACATTCAGATGAACAAAACATGGTGTAACAGATGAACTTGATAAGGAAGAAACAAAAGAGATCCACAAAAACAATACCTTTTTGCCTTCTTTGGATCGATGAGCGCAAGCTCGGCAAGCTTTGCGGCGGACAATGCCTTCTTCAACTCTGCCGGCGACGCCCCCTCCATCGCCGCTGTCCCGAACAGATGCTCCGCGTTGATGGAGCTCGAGGCGTCCATCGAGTGCCTGTGATGGTGCCTCTGCCCCTGCCCTGCCGCAGACGTCCCTCCCCGACCCCCGGCCACGGCGCACGATGACTCCGACTCCGACGCACCGCACCGCGAATTCAGCTTATCCACGTCGAGGAACATGGAGAAGAGCTCCTCCTCGGTCTCGTCCGACAGCGCGGGCGCGTCGCCGCCGCCTTGGCCCCCGATGTCCAGGTCTTCGGGAAGGCCGATGATCTCTGAGCGCGCGCCGGTGGCCGGGCTTGCGCAGGGGACTCCGGCATGCTGCTGATGTCGCACTCCGTGTGAGGAGTCGGCGTCGGCGAAGGCGCCACCACGTCAGACGAGGATTGCATCTCCGGGCCATTGCCGCCGCCGCCGCCTCCTCCTGCATCGCCGCCGCCGTCCCCGCTGCCTGCGATCGGTGTCTTGTCCATGTTCATGTTATTGGCAGCAAGAATCTCCTCAAAGGAAACGTCTTGACGGAAATGTTGTTCCACATAAAGCTGCGAAAGATGAAGAGGATGTCGAACAGAAATTCTCTACAGAGGAGATAACAATTTTGACGTAAAAACAAGGTTCAAAGAAACCACACAAAAAAATGATTAGATCTAAATTTGCTTCAGATGAAGAACTGGAATCATGCAAAGAAGAGCATATGACCTGTGATTTCAGTGTCCAAACAAAAACAAGAGAGATGATTGGGAAGAAACCTCTTGTCCTCTTTTTCTGAGACTTGGAGATTCGTGTAACTCAATTTTGGATGAGAATGGAGCATGGAGAAACCTGGAAACTCGGGAGATTTATATAGGAAATTATATGGTAAAAAAATTGATGTGGAGTGTGGATCACGTGTGTGAAACTGTGAAATGAAACAAGAAAAATGGGGGATTTTGACAACCATAACTTTTTGTCATAAGAAAAAGGGTAAAGTTAAAAATACATTCAGTTATTGTAGAAACACATTTTATGTAAAAAGGTTTTTGCCACACTTGCTTGTGTAGCGTTCCTCAGAAACATAATAACGATAATAACCTGGTGATTTGATTTGTACTAGTACGTAAGTAGTGGTTAGAATCACAAATATAATGATGGAAACGTCAAGTAGATTTGGACGCATTGTGTAATATTTGATCAAGCACTACCAAAAGTGTGAAACCACATTGTGTAATATTTGATTTATTCTCTTGATATTTTTTTATTGATGCCAAATCAATGCACCGAGCCATTTGTTTTGCAGTTATTATATCCAAATCAATACTTAATTATTTCCCTAGAAATATTGTTCCAATGCAATTATGAATTTGCAACAGGACGAACCCTACACCATGCGTGGTAATGCTAATAATCTTGCCTTCTTAATTTTTCTCTAAAGAAAAACATAGTACGAATAAACATAGATGATTGCATGAACGGTAATATTCATGATTAACCATATTTACTCCTACGAATACATACACACGTCTTATATATAGGGCTTATTTGGTAGGGCTCTTGCCAGCTCCGGCTCCTCCACTAGAGCAAAGATCAGAAAGCACGCGGGAGCCGGACCCGGGAGCCCTAAAATCAAGCTTCTCCGGCTCCTAGCAACACGGCCCGATGTCGGTGAGAGGGGAGGGAGGGAGAGAGAAAACCAGCTCCTAGCTGAGTGGACGCTACAATGGCGTGCGGGGAGGAGCCGGAGCGAAGCTCCCTTTGCCCAAACAGGCCCATAGATAGATTTGAAACTATTGTAGTCCTCATGAGTGCCTCGTTGAAATGCACATTATCTATCAACAAAATAATATTTTTAACTATAGCCATTTGTGTGGCTACTCAAAGAATCCGGAGTGGACAGCTTCCACAAATCCCTACAAGAGACCTATCCGATATGTAGTTCATAATCCTGTATCATGTATCATATCTTCGCATATCTATATATCGAGACTCGGTCGTGAGTCGCCCGAGATAAGCGGAGTGGTGAATATTTAATTATTATTTAAATTTATTATTAAAATTATTAGATTAAATTAAAGAGAGTTAGAAAAAGACTAATGGTCCCGCCCGTTATAATTGTAAACCCCTCATATAAATATGGGGGCAACTATCGTGAGACAATCAAGAAGAAAATAATTAGGTTTTTATCTTGCTCTCCAGCCTCCACGCCGCATGCCGCCGTGCCCCACCGCCACCGCCGCGCGCCGCCGCCCGCCGCGCGCAGCCGCGCCTGCCCGCTCCCAGCGCCGCCGCCGCTCTCGCCCGTCGAATCAACGACCTGCGCCCGTCACCCTTCGTTCTTCCTCTCGCGTTGGCCGAAAGCGGGTTGTGACAGATTGGTATCGAGACCACTACGATCCAATGGCCGCACCTTGGGACAACAAATCGCGTTGACGTCAACGGGATCATCGGCGAAGTACATCGCGACCATGGAGGCTAATTCGGCCCCATCATCGGCTAAGTACATCCCGCCCTCAAGCGCTCTCTTGATCATGTGAGACACAGATGAGCCCTCCATCCGCCGCACCTCCGATTCCTCAATCCTCGACCAGCGGACGGTAGAATTTTCATCTCGAATTTGATCTGAAATTCCCCAAGAAATTACTCCAAAATTTCGACTAAATTCTTGCGGAAAATCCCAGACGATACCAAACAATAATATTAAATTATTTTTTCGAGTATGATGGCAAGGGTGACCCTTCTCATTGGGTGTACAAGTGCGATAAATTTTTCTCGCTCAAGGAATTATTAATACGATCGATGCAGCTCGCTTCGTTCCATCTCCAAGGAACGCGTTATCTTGATTTATTCGTTGGGAAAATGAAGTGGGTCAACCAACTTGGCTAGAATTTTCTGCAGCTATTACCAAACGTTTTGGAACTCCACTACATAATCATCTTGGTGATCCGACAAAGCATCACGCGGGACGGAGATTTGGACAGTACACTAATACGTTCACAAAGAACGCTGAACCTGTGTACAACACCTCTCCCCCAAAACGGACGGGCTATGCTTTATATTCTTTGGGTTAGCACCTCTCGATTCGGTCGACGCCCAACTCCATCAACCACGATATTGAGGCGGCCATAGCACTTGCTAGACGTCTCTATACCGCTTCACGTCGACAGAACTCAAAGGTACGCACAAGAGGATATTCGAGATATTCAAATATCAGTTCACGGGTTAACCGGCATATCCACTTGTCCTACCATGAAATTAATTATTAATATAAATGGCACCAATTTATTGGCTCTATTGGATTCTAGTTCAACACACAATTTTTCGGATTACGGGTTTGGCTATGAAACTGGGCCTCCAAAGTTCTTCTTTTACACCGTCGCTCAAAGTTCTTTGTCGTCAATGGACAAACACATAACAAATGTGGGAAGGTATGATGATATTGAATTTTCTATTGCTCTTGAAAAGCTTCAAGGCGATTTCTTCAAACATCAAATTAGGAGGCTATGATGTTGTTTTGGGTGTGGGTGGCTAAGTTCTTTGGGCAATATTGTTATGCGGAATTTTAATAAACTTATTATGAAGTTTTGGCGGAAAGGACGACCGATCACATGGCAATGCCGCCTCTCTAAAGAGACAGATTCTCAACCGGTATTCATACACTTTCTCTCGACGTGCCAATTGATCCTCGTTATGCAAATTCCAACAGCTTTTTAGAGAGCCTTCGGGGCTCCCACCTCAACGACGTTATGATCATAGAATTCATCTTAAGGATCCCACTCACCGACCGTCGTTCGCCCTTATCGTTATCCTCGGATACGTAAAAATGAACCGGAACGACAATGCGCGACATGCTTCATCAAGGTATCATCCGGTATAGCACCGCCATTCTCATCACCCGTCCTTCTTGTCAAAAAACATGATCGAGACTTGGCGTTTTTATGTTGATTATCGGGAACTCAATAGTAATACCATGAAAGATAAATTTCCAATACCGGATATTGCTGAATTACTTGGATGAACTAGAAGGTGCTAAATTCTTCACCAAACTAGATCTTCGCTCGGGCTATCACCAGAACGCATACATCCTTCCGGACATCGAAAAAGACTTTTCGGGGACACATCATGGGCACTTTGAGTTTTTGGTCATGCCATTTGGATTATGCAATGCACCTTCAACCTTTCAAGCTTTGATGAATGATATATTGGGACCGTTTCTCGCGTAAGTTTGTGCTGGTTTTCTTTGATGATATCGATATTTAGCAAATCCCGGTCCGAGCATCTCCGCCATGTGGAAGAGGTTTTCAAGGTACTAGCATCTCATAATATCTTCTTAAAGAAATATAAATGCCTCTTTGGTCGATCACAATTGGGTTATTTGGGACATATTATATCGGATCTTTGGAGTGGCCGTTGATCCGGGAGAAAATTGAGGCCGCCACCGCTTGGCCGCTTCCAACAACTCTCGCGGAATTGCGAGGCTTTTCGGGACTCACCGGGTTACTACTGAAAAGTTTATAATGGATTATGGCACAATTGCATGTCCTTTGATCGATCTTCTTAAGAATGACTCATTACATTTGGACACCCTTGGCAACAACGACTTTTGAGCACCTTAAGAGGACTTTATCATCAAAGACTTAGGTTCTTCAACTTCCGGACTTTTAATAAATCATTTGTGGTGGAATGTGATGCGTGCCGTACGGGTATGGGTCTTTGTTTTTACATCAGGGTAATGGACCAATTGCTTACTTTAGCAAACGTATGCCCGATAATTACAAAAAGTTAGTTGCTTATGAAAGAGAACTCATAGGACCAGTAACGGCGGTCAAGCATTGGCGACCATATCTTTGGGGCCGCCCATTTATTATAAGGTCGGATCATTACGGTCTTAAGTACATTTTAGATCAACGCTTGTCCACAGTTCGCAAAGACATCAATGGGTTAGCAAATTACTTGGCTATGATTTTCTTGTGGAGTATAAACCGGGTAAATCAAATGTGGTGGTCGACGCGTTATCTCGTCGTAACACGGATGAATCTTCACTCATGGCTATTTCGGAAATTCAATTGGGGTTATTTGACCGCCTACGGGAGGAAATTACATTCAGTGATGAAGCTATAGCCCTTATTGATTCTATAATCAGCGGTAAGGACTCTGCATGAGAAGTTCGCAATGGATTGATATTGTTCAACAAAAAGGTATGGCTTTCTAAATCTTCCAAACATCTTCGGACCATTCTCCACGCAATTCATGATTCAAACACATGAGGGTATACAAAAACATTGCATCGATTCCGTCGGACCTTTTTGTCAAACATGATAAACGATTGTCATCGATTTTTTGTGAATGATTGTTTGGTTTGCCAACGCAACAAAAAGCGGAACATCTTCATCCAAATTGGGCTTCTTGGCCTTTACCAATTCCGAGAGCGATTTGGGAGGATATCTCAATGGATTTCATTGAAGCTCTTCCGAAAAGTTGGATCTAAATCAATAATCTTAACGGTGGTTGATCATCTCTCCAAGTATGCTCACTTTATACCCCTTTCTCATCCGTATACAAACAACTTCAGTAGCTCGAAATTTTTCTCGAGATTGTTAGACTACATGGCTTGCCAAGATCGGTGGTTAGTTATCGAGATGTCATCTTCATGAGTCAATTCTGGCAGGAAATTTTCCGTCTATCCAACATTATTTTGTCACCAACATCGGCTTATCATCCTCAAGCGGATGGCGCCGAGGTCGTCAATAAAATTATTACGATGTATCTGCATACCGCTTGATGGTGACAAACCAAAGGATTGGGTAATATGGTTACCTTGGGCTGAATATTGCTATAATACTCCGTATCATGCATCGACCAAAACAACGCCATTTAAACTTGTGTACGGGCGTGACCCCCTACAATCCGTGGTTATCATCCCGGGTGAGACAACATTACCGGTTTGTGGATGACTTACTAACTCAGCGGAATATTTTTCTCGGTCAAGCAAAGGTTCGCTTTGCAGTTGTCTCAGGATTATTATCGCAAATATTTTGACGCTAAACATACAAACAGAGAATTTAAGGTGGGTGATTATGTTTGGCTCCAACTTTTATCCCGTTCGTGGCAACCATATCTCGATTTACACAAAGGCAAGCTCTCTCCTAAATATTTTGGACCCTTCAAAGACGCAAGATTATTACACCGGTAACATATGCTTTGAATCTGCTGCTTTGGAACCCGTATACACAATGCCTTCCATGTCGGCATGCTCAAACCACACCGTGGGGAGATACCTACGGATATTCCGGAATTACCTCGGATTCATGATGGCATACTGTAAGGTCCTAGATGGCTAGAGGGGGGGTGAATAGCCTATAAAAATTTTCTACAAGCTCAACTAAACAAACCGGTTAGAATAAAACACGGCGTAAAGCGGTTTGCACTAGCTCTAATGGTCAAGCAAGCCTTCTAGTGACAAGACTAAATAATACTATGATCTCTAGTCCACTCAAAGTCTATGTCACTACTCTAGCTAATGAGCAATCCTAATATGGTCCTTATGCTAGCAAGAACAACCTACACAAGCAAATGCTAGCTCTCTACTCAAAGTAAACTAGGAAGGTAAAAACAAAAGTGAGAGGCTTGTTATACCGATGTGTAGAGGATGTCAACCAATCACCGGGAAGATGAAAACCAATCAATCACTCGAAGGTGATGATCCACACAAGAGACAATGAACAAGTCGATTTGTTCACCCGGAGTTCGTTGTACACCGACAACTACTCTCCGGTTGTGCCGACCAACACAAGGGTGATGTTTGAGCTAGGCGGTGCCCTTGCTAGCCTCAACACACCACACACCAAGTGAGGTACCCAAAGCACGAGCAATGTATTCCTTGCACTTTGTCTTCCCGACGAGGAGTGCGTAATCCTCTCACAAACCAACCGGAGGTGGCCAAGAAACAATCTCCTCTTCTTGCCAACAACTCCACCAAACCACCAAGCCGGCTAGGAGCGGTGCCTCCAAGAGTAACGGGAAATCCACCGTCACAACACGATCCCCAAGTGCCTCTAGATGCAAGAACACAATGCAATGCACTTTGGATCTCTCTTCTCTCAAGAATGAAGCTCAAATCAAGAATGAGAGAGGAGGGAGGCTTGCTTGCTTGCTCAAAGATGTTAGGAGTGATTCAAATGACCAAGAGAGAGAGCAAGAGCCGGCCAAACACATATATATAGCCCCCATCTCGAAATATGACCGTTTGGGTTCAATCGCTACAGAACAGCTGTTTGGCCGGACGACCGACCGGACGCGACTGTAGAGTCCGGTCCGTCCGGCCGGCCGCGTCCGGTCACAAACGACACGCTAATTCCCGCCCCACAGCCAACGGTTCTTCCGGCGTCCGGTGCATGCGTCCGTCAGACCGAAGCGTCGGTCAGCGTCCGCCCGGCCGACGCTCCGTCGTAAACCCGCCGCGCGAGCTCTCGCAGACGCGATGGCCGAGCGTCCGGTCACATCGACCGACTTCCGGTCGGTGCGTCCTGGTCAACGCCAGAGCTGCGAGACTTCGTCGTTTCGTCGCCCGTTTCTTCGCCTTTGCTCCAAACCGACTTCCGTCACTTGTTTCTTGTTGCCGACACGTCGAAGAACACCCCGACACCATGTGTTAGCATTTTCAAAAACCATTTTTAAGTAAGGACGGAGTTAGCGCTTTAGGTTAGAATGCATGCAAATGAGACTTGAACCTAAAGGCACGTGAGGATCGATATGTACGAAAAGTTTTCCCCTCTTTTATAGTACGGCTTATCGATCCTATAACCACCCACACCCTCTATGGTGTCTTGGGTGTGAAACCAAAAGCCCTATGGTTATACCTTTGCCTTGGGACTTTTGTTCTCCGAAACTCCACCGGGGTTGCATGCTTGATCATCTTTTGGATCACCTCGATCCATCCTCCATGATCATCTTGCACCAAACTCCAAGCACGACCAATCTCCATACATGTCAAACACTTAGCAATGAGAGATTAGTCCTTAGGTGTCACTAATTATCCAAAACCAAACTAGAGATCTTCACATACCGGTCCCCGAACCTGAATTAATGCTCAAAACAAGAGTCCGCCGAGGTCGCCTTCAAGTCCTCATCAAATGGAAGAACAAACCCGCGGCAAGAGATGCTTCATGGGAAGATGCGGAATTATTCAACAAAATCTATCAGGACTTCCATTTCGAGGACGATTTGAATCTCCAGCGAGGAGAGATGTCGACTTCGGTCAGTCGCCCGAGATAAGCGGAGTGGCTGAATATTTAATTATTATTTAGCTTTATTATTATAATTATTAGATTAAATTAAAGAGAGTTAGAAAAAGACTAATGGGCCCGGCCCGTTAGCAATTGTAAACCCTCATATAAATATGGGGGCAACTATCGTGAGACAATCAAGAAGAAAATAATTAGGTTTTTATCTTGCTCTCCGGCCTCCACACGCCGTGCCCCCCCACCACCGCCGCGCCGCGCCCGCCGCCTGGCTGCCTGCGCGCCGCTCCAAGCGCCGCCGCCGGTGCCGCCTCTCTCGCCCGTCGAATCAACGACCTACGCCACGTCACCCTTCTCGTTCTTCCTCGCGTTGACTGGAAAACGGGTTGTGACACTATATCTATGTAAATTCTCAATGCAAGCGGTGATTTTTTTTTTTCTTATTATTATTATGTGCAAATCTAGAATGTCGAATGCTTTGATGCAATTATTTCTTCTTTACTAGATGAGTATGGATACACTTACACATTAATTTGCATAATTCCAAGCACAGATCAGGATCCAATCATCAAATCACTTACATGTAAATTCATTGATGCATCTGATGAAGTACACAAAAAAGATATATACTAATGAGGTTTCCCGGACCAAGAAGGTATACTGTAATTTGTCAATGGTATTGATAATATGCATTCTAAGAAGAGTTGAAGCCCAATTTTCTAACCAAATAAGGAGCTATTTTATTCGTGACCACCAGAAGATTCATGACCACGGCAGTGAGCAGATATTTCTCCACCACTTAGCCATCCTCTCATTACTTCTGGAATGTTGGCTGGTAAAGAAATTTCAGCCTAGGTGACATTGCCGCTTGGGTTTGCCACAAATTCTTTCATGAGATGGAAGAGCTTCCACGGTAGTAATGCAGGTGGTTCTCTTGTCAGGGATCACGAAACATGCCTGGATAATGGTAAGTTTTGCGGAACAGAGGGACCCAACTGACAAGTAGTTAGGTTATTACTAGACTTGTTTAGACGAAAGGAGCTACCATACTTGTAAAGTCGTTTTGGACAATTTTCGAGTTAGACATTAGAAATATAAATCATTAATAACTTTTAAGTTTGAGTTTGCAAATATAAAAATTATAATGAGTAGATTTGTTTTAAAAAAATACTTTCATAAAAGTATACACCTATTATTTTTTATAAATATTTTTTTATAATAACAAGAGATTAAAGTTGTGTCATTGTGTCACTATCCTAAACGTACCTTACGGAGGGAGTATAATTATTAGTAGCTAACTACTATTAGACAAGTTTTACTAGGCATACCATGGAATATATTTTTTATAATGTATTTTACAATTAACCTTTGATTTTTTTAGCAGAACAATTAACCTTTGATGTTTATGGATCCAATCAGGCCCAGCCATTTTTCTTTTCGGTAAGGAATTCCTTCCTGTAACACCAAGGGAAAAGTACACCAAAAACACTACAATCTCAATCCAGCCCATTTTTTTACATTTGAATCCAGGCCGGCCCATGTTTTGGCTCAGCCTAGTAACGGCCCAATCAACCCTTCCTTCGCGGTCCGGCCTATCACCCCTTCTTCCCATTCGCCACCGTTGCTGGTGCCGGCGCCGGCGCCACCTCACCGCCGCCTAGCACGGCGGCAGCAGAGTCCACGTTGGTGAGGAGGTACTCGTAGATCTTCTTCCTCAACCGCTCTATCGTCTCCTCCGGCACGCCGCCGTTCGCAGTGGGTGCCGCGGCCTCGCCGTCCGCTTCCGGTGGCGGATGCTGCGGCGCCATCTCCGCCGGCTTCCCGATCTCGCTCAGCCAGTCGTTGACGCGCTTCAGCTGCGGAAGCATCCTCGCCGCGCGGTCGCGGTCCCACGGCGCGGCCGCCGCCACGTCCGCGTCCAGGAACCGCTCCACGAACGCCAGGAACCACCCTCTCGCCTCCTCCCCGAGCCGCCGCGCGAGCTCGCCCCGCTCCTCCGCGCCGCCTCCCCGCCCCCACTCGGGCGGAGGCACTGCAGCCGCCGCCGCAGCGGCGGCGGCGGCCGCGGCGGCAGCGGAACCAGCCCTCGACCTCCCCTTCGCCGGGGACAGCCGCGACTTCGCGGGCGGCGACGCCTTCGCCGCCGCTGCTGGCTTGACTGACTCGTCCACGAGCACGACGGCCAGCGGGGAGATGGCACTGGCCGGGGCGGGTTTGAGGTTGTAGAGGGAGAAGGCGGAGAGATCGGTGGCGAGCCCGGCGCCGACCCAGGAGGCCGCCCGGCGGCGGCGCTCTGCCGCAACGGCCAGGGTTTCCTCGTCGGCGGTTGACGCGTCGCCGGCTGCTGATTGATCTGGTGAAGTTGCGGTGGAGGCCGTGGCAGTGGCCTTGGTTAGAGATTCGGTGACGATGGTGGCTCGGGAGAGAGCTCCATGCAGAGCGAGGAACTGCTCAACGGCCTGCTGTGGGTTCTGCTCCTCCGCCGACGAGCTCACCTCTGCGTACGAGCTGATCAGAGCAATACAACGGTCAGACCAAACTCAAATTGCATCAATGCTTGTGATAGTGAGTAAGCAAAGTAAAACGAAACCGCATTCATCAAGCTTCAGGATCATGGATTTTTGCATTGCAGTTCTTGAACAACTACTGTAAGTATGTAACATAAGTACAGCAGTAAATTTCACATTTTGATCAGAATTTCAGATTAAATCAAATTCACAATTACTGTTGGTCAGGATAGGGAGCACAGTGAGAACGGTTGGTTTTATATTGCTTTCTTTTTCCTAACCAGTTTCATACTGTTGTTAATACACTTAAGGACAATAGTGTAGTGGCAAGTACAATGTACAGATAGGATCAATCCTTGCTTGGCAACATTTCGACAAGAAGAGCTGGCTGGCCATCCATGCTTAGCATGGGCTACAGGGTTCAGCCGTTCTGAAAAAAATATTGAGACTGTCGGTAGAGCAAAAGTACACAATGACAATGTGAAGTCTAAACTCTAGGCATGTGCAAATGTAATGGCAAGTCCATTCTTGGTCAAAGGGAGACAAAACAGAGATAGGAGTAGGTGATAGCATCATTGAGTCATGCATGACAGCTAGAGCAATGATATTTGAAATGTCATGCCAGCGGATTATCGGCAAAAAAAATATGTTAGGATCCATGTGAGAATTCAAATAGACAACAAAGAACCAGCTATCATCCAAAATGTTGTCTAGTAGAAGCCATGTGAAGCATGGATATATGATTTTCGTAGATTTGGATTGACATGTTCAAAATTGGATGGACAAGTGAAAATCTTTCAAGAACATGTTTACCCAAATAGCAGTTGAATGGGTATAGCCAATGCTCAACAGTGGGCAACTGGCCATGATTATGACCAAGAACTTGGTGGAAATTCACAACAAATTTTACAAAACTGATATGTTTTGTTCATTTCAATAATTACTATAGAGTGCATCTATCAGCGTAATGTCTTCAAATGGTGGCAGTTTCGGATGCCTTAAACTACAGATAAATTCTGCACTTACAAGTTATGTGCTTGGAAAAAAATTACCTTAAACATCGAAGAAGGCTCTCTGCTGCAGAAGCTTCTTGCATGGCTTCAACAGCAGCCATTTGTGCTGCATCCCTGTACTTCAGAAGCTCCTGTGACAACAAACATCTCATTAAGCACCAAGTAAATAATAGGAAGCATTCCCCTACCATATGGGCTCAAATGATATATATCATTCCCTTCTTTTTGGCCAAAATAATTATCCCTAGGCATTATTTTCTTTGATAATGTATATGCATAAAACTGTCAACAGCAACACAGGGGCCTGTTGTCGCAACAAAAACACACACAGGGGCTGAGCTGGCAAATGAACAGAGCATACTCAATCACTCATACCTTCCCTAGTTTGGCGAGTGATGGAGGAAGCGTTGTCCATGAAGTGCTAGCATCTGTCAGTTTCCTGCTACTTGCAGCAACCTTCACTAGATTTGTGATATTCGGGTTATTTAAACCCCTGATGTCCTCCTTATAGGAGAAGAAAGCTTATTCACAACTTTGTCAGCATCATCTGCAGGAGCACTTGCTGAGCTCTTCCTGGGTGGAGTCAGAATCTTACTGTCATCCTTATGCAATGGCTTCTCTTCTGCTACTGGTTTTCGTCTGGGAGTCTGCACATGGAAGAATCAACAAAAGATTATTTACCAAACAAACTGCATGGCCATGGACATTAATAGGACCAATAATGAGTTGAATCAAGTCTATATGTTCCTAATATGAAACACATATGCTCAGGTTCTTGAGTTATATGTCTTATATTGATGAAAACTTCACAAATATTAACACATCAAATTGTTGTTGATCCTACATTGATGAAAACTTGACAAATATTAAGTAAATATATGCATATATG
The DNA here is from genome assembly GCA_015847255.1 of Hyparrhenia diplandra. NCBI lineage: Eukaryota > Viridiplantae > Streptophyta > Magnoliopsida > Poales > Poaceae > Hyparrhenia > Hyparrhenia diplandra. The sequence goes on from JADLZK010008701.1 coordinate 276,228, forward strand.
ACAAGCATTGCTGACACATACCGATGAGCTTCGATTTTCAGACTTCTTTTCAGCTTTGGCAGGCTTTGAATCTGAATTGCCCTTGTCCTTTGCATCTGTTTTCCCTTCCCAGCTTCTTCTCAAGGCCTTTGGCCCAGATTCAAAAGCTCAACAAGGTGTTACTAAATGAGTTACCCACGGAGGACTTCCTCCCTGCCGTAGTAGCCTTCAAAACAGAAGCAGCCTTTTCCAACAAGGACAGCCTTGACGGTGACGATTTCTCTGCTCCTTTGGTTTTCACTCTCTGTTTCATGTCATTCGAGAATTTATCAAACGGCGCAGGCAGAGAATGGACACTGGTCGGAGACGAAGGCGTCGACCTCGTGCTGGTTGATTTTGCCTTTGAGCTAACTACATCCTTCTTATCCAAAAGACCATTGAGCGCCTGCTTTGAGAGGTTAGAGTTTGACTTGGTGAGCTGTGGTTTCTTGCTCTCTGCGCCATTGCTCTTGACAGAAGCATTGATCTTCTCCAACTTGCTCTGCTCTTTCTCCAGCGACAAAGCACCGGCGACATCCTTGGAACCACTGCCACCATTGACGGACGCTTGGGCCTTGCTGCCGCTGCCAAGAAAACTAGAGGAGCTAGTGACGACAAGATCCTCCGGGTTGCCGACACAGGCATGCCGTCCCCGAACCGCCTGACTCCCCTGAGGATGGGCACGGGAGTGGCCGCCTCGAGCCGGTCGACATGGATAAACTGCCCGAGCTGGATGGTGTCGCTGAGGATGAGATCGTGCTGCTCGTCGGGCAGCGAGACGTAGGTCGCGTGCGACGAGTCGGACACCTTGAGGTAGAACCCCTGGTTGGTGAAGAGGTCGCTCCCCGCGAGCGCGGGCACGATGCTGATGACCTGCAGCAGCGACGACCGGTGCTCGCCCGCCACCTTGACGTCGCTGTTCATGTGCTGCAGCAGCTTCAGGAGGACCCCAGGTACCAGCGACGCCATTGTTGTAGCAGTAGCTCCTACAGTACATTTACCTGCGCATGCAGTGATGAGCCTGGTTCAGTAACTGTGATCACTCTCATGTAGGAGTATGCTCAGGTACAGGATTATAATTAAGCAGTGGAGTCAAGAGAACAATGATGATGAGCTACTAACGTTGGACAACCTGGGGTAGCCGTGGATAAAGTGAATCTCTCCAACTACCTATTGGAAATAATGGCTGCGGCTTTACAACCAGATGAGCAAATCCAAATGAACATGTCGGTAGCCCAACTGTTCTTGTTGAGCCATATAACAAACAAAGAGGTGAAAAGGAAACTGCATTTGTCACCAAATGCTAACCCAGTTATACATACAGCTTGTGGCGAATTGAGCATGAAACAAACTCAGGCAGAACAGATAGCTGAAAGCAGACTTGGCATTTTGTTTCATACTAATAATAATACGAAGAAGAAAGCAAACAAACTTGTGAAACAGAAAAGGCGGAGCAGATGGAAGCAACGCAAAAGGAGATGGTAGCCAAGTCCGTCCACGAGAAGTTAGCAGTGCGGTACGATGAACTGATGAAGCATTGCACGAGCTAAACGGAGGAAAGCAGAGGGAGTAATAAAGAGGTGTCCTTGAAATGGTGGCTACAATGAGGAAGGACGGCGTTGTTCGCTGGAAGGGCATTCAATTGGGTCCGGAAAAGGGATACCGATACCATGAGTAGGAGCGGCGGATCCAATCCAACGAGGACCAGCCAAGTCGACGGATGCATGCCCAGTCTCGTGGGTTCTAGTTGTAGAATCGACGACATTGGCACATGGAGAGACGAGACGAAGCAAATGAAATCTTGGGGGCAAGAAGCTCGTATGAATGAGATGGATGAGCTGTACAGTACAGCTTGCACCGATTCGATTCAATCAAGCAGAGTGAGTGGTGAAGAAACAAGCAATTCTCCCATCCTTGGCAGCAGCAACTAAATTAAGCAATCACCATCACCACTGTTGATACACACACCAAATGTTGGGACAGGAGGAGGATTCAAGGAGAAGCAGAGACAAAAGAGATGGAAATCTGTGACGGCCCCCACCCCACCCACCCAACACCAACAACACCGTAATAAATAAATTGATTTCGACGCTTTGCTTTCATTCAATGATGGATGGATGGAGAAGGCGAGAGCAAGAAGAAGCGACGGACGAATCAACCAATGAATCAATCTAGAGACGAGAGAAGGCGATGGGGAAGGAGGGAGGGATGGAGGAGAAGCAGCACAGATAACAGACCTCCTGAATGCCGAATCCCGCGAGGGAGGCCGATCCCCCTCACTCCTGCTCCGGCAGCCGCCTCCTTGCTCCGCTGCTGAGCACTTGGTGGCGGCGGCGGCGGTGGTGGTGGAGTGGTGGGGGAGAAGAAGTAGGACTAGCCGATTCTTGTCTCTTCTTCCTCCTCCTCTTGACACGCGCCCGAGGCGGAAGCAGCTGCTGGTGCAGGCGTGCGCAGCCTACGATCCTTGAAAGGAGCCGAGGCCTTGTCGCATCCAGGGGTCCCGCCGCCGCCGGTTGGCTGCGGGAGGCGGTGACGACTGACGAGACGGACCAACAAGGGAGGCGGGCGACGGTGTTGGTCCTCCTCTCCTCCTGGTCTACTACTACTGCTGGTGAGTGCGTGCGCGCGCGCGGCGAGGCGTGGTGCCTCTCTCTCTTCTCCTCTCCTCTGCGCGCGCGCTCTTCTTCTCTCTAAAAAGGAGAGAAGGGAGAGAGAGGGTGATGTGAGCGCACGCGGGGCGGGGCCAGGGCGGGGGGGCAGGTCGTGGCTCCTGCGACGGCGAGGACAGAAGAGAAGGCACTGTGCTGTGGAAAAGCTGCGTGGAAAGGAGGTGCGGGCCCCGCGGAGGCAGTCACCTTGTGTTGAGGTGAGCCGTCGCTTTCCACACCAAAGTGGGGGTTCCAAGGTTGAGCAACGAGCAACGCAGAGGCTGGAGTACTCCGTACTAAATTTAATTTAATTTTTTTTTTTTTTTGCCAATTGCTAGTACTACTCCGACTGAGTTTATCTTTTCATGACCAGTAGGGCTTTCATCTTTTTTTTTTTTTTTTTTTGAACCTAGGACTTTCATCTTTTGATGAGCGTGTGTGCGCGTTTGATTGATAGTACTACTACTACTACTAAGCTTATTTATTTATGTTTTATTTAAGATTTGCAATATAACTTACGGATGGATGGATGGATGGATGGATGGATGGGTGTGGACGATGGTACTGTACGAGACATTACTGCTGCCTCCGTTGTAAAAACAAATACTACAATTTTCTATGACATGTTTAGATAGGAGTACACTTCTCTCTCGAGAGAGAGAAAAAACTTCTCAAAGAAGCAAATTCAGACTATTTCGTATCGTGTGTATACATGTTTTTGAAGAAAAATGGTTTTATTCAGTAGTATGATCTAATTACATTTTTTTTGTGTGTGTGTGTGGGTGGGGGGGGGGGGGAGGGGCGACATGATATCTTCAAGAAAGTTTGTGTGCACAATTCCTTTTCACACTCTTGGTTTTAAACCAAGCGTTTTAGCTTTACTAGTTACCACCTTTGTTCAAACAAAATGTAACTCTAGCACGTTTATAATTCAAACTATATAATTTTTTTCAAATTTATATATAAGTATAACAATTTTATAATATCGAATAAATATCATTCATGAAATATAGTTTTATAATTTTTCCATCTAGATTCTCCGCCTCTTCCTCCAAATTATCTAAAACCCTCCTTGTCTTTGTAATATACATCAATTAAAGCTCTGTATTACTCTGCCCGATGAGTAAGCCTGTCATTAGAGCAGCTAAACTAAACGTGAGCCAGTGGAACCTACTCCTCCTAAGTGCTTTGCCTTGAGCAAACCACACAGCACGGACGGAGTCAAACCTAGTTTGGTCAACTCCTGCACTGCACGCATCGCAACGCAAAGTCGGATAACCAGCCAACAACACCTCCCAGCTCCCTCTATGCAGGATTCTGACTTTTATCAAACACAGATAATTCACTGATTCTGATTGTGATCACTGCAGCTGCTACTCCCTTTTAATTTCCACGTTAAAAATGTGGAAGACATGTAATCCAATTCTGACGAAAAAAAACAAATAAACGATTTTAAGCAGATTCTAGATGGCTGCTGCCAGCATATATGATTCACAAAAAAAAACTGATAGCTGCTAATATAAAAGCTTTATTTCCTCCCAGGCCATTTGGTCAGCATTGCAATGATAATGCAGTCGCTGCTGATGAATAATTAAATTGATAGGGATCTCGTAACTACTGTATAATGTATCGCCGGTTGGTAAACCAGCTGACAGGGTATTATTCTCTCTTTATTCTTTTTTTTATTTTGTTTTGGTTGCCCTAGTCCTATCATCGCATACACTAGATCGGTCGGTAGACGGGTACAAGTGGTAGCATCGTCCAAGAACAAACTACGGTAGGTGTAGGTGTAGTCGTGTAGAGAATCCATATGTATGGATAAGAAAATAAGCTACAGGATCCCAAATAGGAGTATCTTGGTTCAGTTGACCTGGTTTCACCGGTCGCCTAAATGACAGTTTAGTCCGTTGAACAATCCATAAAAGATAAACAAAGGTCACTCGTATCGTTTTGACTCTAATAAACAATTAATGTTTTTCACTTACGCAAATATGCATATACTTATAACTATATTTTTGTGGTACATTTGTGTGCAGCATGCACACCTAGCAAAAACTATATTTAACTTTTACAGTATGTAAACATATTGATATTATTTTTAGAAAATATAAAAGCTTCTTTTGAGACGGGTTTATGCAACCAAATGTGCCCGATGTTTTTAAATACTATATATATCCAATTTCGTTTGAAAGATAGACTTTTCCATTCAGTCAATATAATATTAAAGCATATATTTTTTATCTCTAATAAGATGTACACCTTCAGTCCATTTTTCGACCCTAAAACTACGAAACTTGGTAACAAATACCTTTAATTAGGTACTTATTTGAAACAAATAATATTCAAATAACTCAAAATAGAATGCCACTAGATAGATAACGTATTTAGAAGAAAACCAAAACTAGTTTTATTTTTTTAAATAGATTAATTAGAACGTTTAGAGATCAACCTAGGTTTTCATTCTTTTTAGAAAAAATAAAAAAAAAACACTTTTTAAACTAGTCTTAAGGACCAAGTTTGCCTAGTTTTGATAGTTTGAGGGCGCCCAATACCTCGTTTCATAGTTCAATGTTGAAAATTGAGGTATCGTGCAAGTTTAGATGTTAAAAGAATGGAATGTACACTTTAGTCTAATCACCTCTTCTTGAACTAGAGGCGATTGTATGTATATCCTACTAGGTACAAATGCACCACCCAAATTTTATGAAAACAATGTATTTTTTTTCTAAAATTTCACTCTATATGCACCCTCTAGAGTACAAGTATATGCATCCACAAGGCAAGTGCACCACCCTCCAATTTGCTTAGCTTCGCCACAGTTTGAAGCGGTTTGAACTAGTTGTATTCTACTTGTACAAATAGAATAGAATGGCTCTTGCTCTATTTCACTTCAAACTTTGTATAGTCCATCATCTTTCTTTTTCCTTTTATGTTTAGGAAGTTAAGACTATCTTAGTTGGTTAAGAGTCTAGGTGTACTTCTTACTAGCTAGACTATACAAGTTTAATTAAGTCCTTGTGACAAATGAATCAGTGCATATTTTCTTTAAACTTAATATGAATCCATCTAGCTAGTTCCATATAAATTTCTCTCTCTTTTCAGAAATTAGATAACTGTTTATAATTCCTCTAGAAAGCAAAAACCAGGCCAAGAGAAGTGAAAAGCTACATGGGCACGAACCCAAATTAGTTTTGCTATTAAAGAACAAAAGTTACCTGGAAAAGCAAGCAAGACCTCCACCTTTTCCCTCGAAATGGAAAAACAAAACCGTGTGGCAATCGACCCAAGGAAGGTCTCGAAGAGCAAATAAAAGATGGGGGTATTAAAGATGGTCTGGCTCCACTCTCGAATTGGTACTGTCTCATTCCATTTTAGGGATCTTGGTGGCTTTGCTCAATTTGCAAGGAACTACTGTACTACATACAAGAACAAGTACACCAACTATTACTTTATTGCATTAACTCGCTTAGAAAGGTTAAGTATTTGATTTATATATAGCCATATATAAATCAGAGCAATTATTATAATTTAAAATGGATGTAGTAATAAGCTATTGCTATAGCCTAAATTGAAATATCTGAATGCATGTATACGTGTGTGTACGTATGTGTGACGGAAGTGAGGGTAAAATATACGCATGTGTCTCCGATCCATATTTCTAACTTTTTTTATAGACTACGGGAACTCTAATTTCCGCGCTTTCCTACTAATTGATCTGAATGAAATGAGAAAAGCTTCAAATGAACTAACTTTCTTTCTTTCACCATGCCGGCACCCATCATGGCGACACAGGGAGAGAGAGATCTAGACCCCGGCCCCAAAAAAACATTGTGATTAGCAATAATTAATCTAGTCCAGATCTGCTGCTGCATATACTGTCAAGCGCCACATGTGTATCTATGCATGGACCAGACAGATCATCACACAAAGTGGATTATGCTCCAGTGAGGCAACTGAAAACAGTTGGAGAGCATGCATGTGCTCTCACAGTCTCTCACTTGCACAAAAGGAATTATTTCTGGCATTTTTCGTTTATATATGTATACAAATCGCCTTAAACTTGTTAAATTTTGCATGCCCATGTGGCAGCAGAAGAGCATGTCGGCATGGACATATATAGCAGAGATGATGATAGATGAGCCTCCATCAGGTTCCAATCTGAGCATCGATCCATCGCCATCTGCAGATGACTGTCAAAGAAATCAAAGCAAGCTAGTTACACAAAAAGAAAAAATCAAAGCTAGCTAACGCATCAGAATTCAGAAATGGCAGTGTGTCGTTGTGTTTGGTAAAATTCTGCATCAGTCTTCGTGTTGGATCGAACACTATGAGAGAAATTTCTACAAGTTTTGGAGATAAATAAACTTCATAATTATTGCATAAATGAAGACATAAAAAACCAGGAATAGGATATGAATGGATCATTCATTGTCAGGGCTACGTGCTACATCCCACATGCGTGTGCATGCATTGTGTCGGGGCTGCCGGGCCGGGCCGCCGGCCGGCCCACAGTAAGCATGGCGGACAGAGCACGTAGGCCAATCCTGATTCCGACTGTCAGCATTAGGTTACGCCAATCCTGATGCTGACTGTCAGCATGGTAAGGCCTCATTTTATAGACAGGAAAGTTTTTTTTATTTTTTTCCTTTCAGTATCAGAGGAGACTTGTATTGTTTTTTTTTTTAGAATGACACAAGACAAAAAGCAGACACTTATAACACGCACGCACACTCACCCCTATGAACAGATACGCAAACCCTACCCCTATGAGCACCTCCGAAGGACTGGGTAGCCGGCAGATCTGGAGATTCTCGAAGTCACCATAGGCGCCTCGTCGTCGACGGGAACGTCGCTTACCACTTAATGCATAACGCCGGAAAATCCTGGGAAAATCCCAAGAAAAGGTGCGAGCACCAGGATTTGAACATTCCCGGCCTGATGAATATTTCTCCCCCTGTGTGTAGGTTTTGCTCCAGCTCGCTGTCTCACGGGTGGGCCTAAAGCAAGGAGAAAATAGCATTTGCGTTGGGCCGCAGCCCATGACACTATTTGCCTTGCTCAAAAAAATTACATTATTTGCCACAAGCGCTCGACGTGCAACGGACACAGCCAGAGCTGCAGCTTATTTATCAGTTTAGTCCCACCTCGCAAAGCCAAGCACTGCGGAGACGCCGACTCGATATATAATGAGACCCAGGCCTGGCTTGGAGTTGAGTATGATCTTTTGGTGTTGTTGTGACTATGAACGCTGAGATAATGTGGAGTATGGCCAATGTGTGGCACACGGGCTTTCTGATGTGTCATGTGTGCCAAACATTGGCTATCGTTTGTACTAGAAAAAGTAGCGGTGGCCAGTGGATGTGCCGTTGTATTGTAGATATTTTTTTATGTAAACCATATGTCGTACTTTATTAGTTACTAGGAAATATGTCCGTTGCAACGGGAGTACACCTTATCTGTATAGATAAGTTAAATTTGTGTGAATTTGTGTACATGTGTACATAGATAAGTTAAATTTGTGTGAATTTGTGTACATGTGTACAACGACGAATGCCCGTTGCAACAGGAGTACACCTTATCGTAGATAGATAAGTTAAATTTGTGTACATGTGTACAACGACGAATTTGACGATGTCAAGCACCAATAGTTAATTACATCTTTAGACATTATTGTTGTTTTAGTTTGTTTCTAGGAACGGCTTTGATCCAGCCACCCAAGTTGATAACACCTAAATTCAAAATTTTACTTTTCCAAGTATCTCTTTCCACCTTATCTATCGTACCTATCTTCTCATCTGTCTCTTCTCTACGACGAAAAACATCAGGCATGGATGTACTCCTAGCCTCGCCGTGTGCCTTCATGCTGACATGCTCGCTCACACATGCGTCGCTGCGCTTGCCCGACCGCATGCCTCCTCGCCCACCCGTCCAGCTGCGATCAGCCATAGGTTGCCGCTAGGGCAGGGGGTGTGCCGAGCCAAGCACCATCGCAGCCCGATAGAGCCGAGTCGAGCGCCACCGCCATGTGGCTAATCAGGATTAAGCTGTACGTGTACGTGTCCAACTTGAACAAGTTGTACCTGTATGTGTCCAATTAGGACTCTCCTAGTATGATGGCTCGTGTACACATTCATGGCTGGATATACTTGTAGAAGGGTGAACCAAAGATGGGCACCAAAATTTTTTTCACTTTGTTAGTAGGTATAGATATAGATATACGGTCAAGTATATTAGCCTTGTTTGGATCGAGCACGGCTGATCGGCAAATTGGATTTGGTCGTGTTTTTTCTATTGGGATTGAAACTCCTGGTCATGCATGACTCAGGACAACTCTCGTGTAGCAAAGAATTTTGTGTTTGATTTGGTTCCGGTTGTCCGTTGGAAGGGGACCGGTAGAAGTTGTAGGTGGACGGGGCAGGATAGATTTGGATTTGATTCGACTTCATATCTTCAATCCTTTGTCCTATGGGTTTCCTATTTCCTTTTCCTTCTCGTTGTTTCCGTTGGCGGACAGAAAAGCGGACAGAGGCAGAGTCTGTGACGGGTGGGCAGGCAGGTTGGACGAAATTTTTGGATGGACGACGGAAATTCTCTCTCTTTATTAGTAGTATATAGATCAAATATAAGATTACATCATTTAGAAGACATTGAAGAATAAATCATGGGTTCATTGATACAATTTGTATTATTGTTGTTTTTTGTCTTGTGTTACTAGCGAACAGAGACATTGATGGTAGTGAGTTGATGATGACGGTTAGGTCAGACAAAGATAAATTTTGCATAATCAAAACCATTGTATAATAAAAGGCAAGATAGGTGAAGGGTCGAGATGGGGACTAGAGGGGGGGTGAATAGTCCCTATTAAAAACTAAACGCACCGGCTAACCGAAACAAATGCGGAATTAAACTTATCGGTCTAGCCAAGACTTCACCCCTCTAACTAAGACTCTAAATCACCTCACAAAAGATCCTACACAAGAAGAGTGAGGTGACAAGCCTAGCTTGAGCTCCTAATCAATTCTAATGCAAGGTCACACAAACCTAAGCACTAGTACTTCAACCACAAGGGAGCTCCTACACAATTCTAGTAAGCGCAAGCACAAAGCCCCTAAGCTCACTAGATGCACAATGGACAAGGCAACACACGCCTAACCCAAAGGCTCAAATTACCTAGCTACACAAGCTAAGCAAAGTAACTAAACAAGCTACACAAGCTAGATAGTTACAACTACTCTACTCAAGCACAAGCACAATATATATGAATGTAAGAACAAAGCTTGAGCGAAGAGATTGCAAAACCACCGCGAAGTGTGGACACAAGATGACACCGGTGATTTTTTACCGAGGTCTCGGGAAGCTTGCCAACTTCCCCTACTCCTCGTTGTGTCGACCAACACTTTAGTGGTTCCACGGTTTGGCGAATCACCGTGTGATGATTCTCAAGCTTAATGGCGGTGCCAAATCCCATACTGGGGAGCTCGATCGAGACACTCACCAATGTGAGTTCTCTAGCCAATCCCTCAATAGGGTACGTGTGAACCCACACACAAGTGTGGTAGCTCAATGACACGCTCCACTAGAGTTGCTCTTCACGATCCCCGCGAGGTGAGCACGAACCTCTCACAATCTCTTCTTGAGCACCGCACAATCTTCTTTTGCGTGCTTCACGAAGCCTTTTGCCACCAAGCCGTCTAGGAGGTGGCAACCTCCAAGAGTAACAAGCCCAGGCTTGCAACACGATCACCTAGTGCCACGAATGCGATCTCTCAACGCAACGCACTAGAACTCGATCTCTCACTCAATCGATGAACGATATCAAGCATATGTGAGTGGGAGGGCTCTTGAGCACTCTCAAGCATGGACACAAAGTCCCTAAGGTGCTAAGCAACCGCCATGGCCGGCCACACCCTCTATTTATAGCCCCCAAGCCAAAACTAGCCGTTGGGGGACGAAACACGCGATTTTGCAGCGTCGGCGGACGGGCCGGCCGGACGGCACCGGCTGGTCGGCCCAGCGTCGGCCATTGCGTCCGGTCAAACGATAAGCAACCTCGCCCACGACTAACGGTTATTTCGGCGCCCGGCCGGTGCCCGGTCGGCACCGGAAGCCCGTCGGCCCGGCGTTCGTCCTCGCGTCCGGCCAAAACGACCGCAGCGGCTTCGCTCTACGCGAACGACCGGCCGGGCCCGGCCGCTTGGCAACGTGCTTCGGCCGGTGCGTCCGGCCACCGTTTTCGGCCCGAAAACTCCACCGAAACACCGACGCCTTCTCTTCGACATGCTACCCATCAAGTATACCAACTTGAGCACGAGGGCTAGCATGTTTTCACCTCCAACTTGCATCCGGCGCAATAGAAAATATGCAACTCATTTTCTCGAAGCGCAAATCCGCCGCCGCAAGCTCTAAGGGAGGATGAGCGGTTCCCAAACCCAACTCAACCCCGCAATCACCGCCGCCTTTGCAAATGTGCCAACACCACCAAGTGTACATCACCATGTGCAAGTGTGTTAGCATTTTCACAATCATTTCAAAGGCCGGGTTAGCTCTTGTCACGCCACTCGATCCTAACACATCGCAAAAGTTAGATCGCTCAAGTGGCACTAGATGACCGATATGCAAACAAGTTTGCCCCTCTTGATAGTACGGCCATCTATCCTAAAAACCCGGTCATAAACTTCTCTAAGCTCCTCATGACCCGGCGAAATGAAATGCCCTATAGGTTATACCTTTGCCTTGCGCATTTCCATTCCGCTTCATCTTCAAGTGTCGATGCAACGCATGCACCAACACGATCAAGAATGATATGATCCACTCCATATCATCACATGACCTTCTTGGTCCATCGATCTTGACCTCACTTGCTCTTCACCGCTATTGCGTCGGTCCATCGGCGCCAAGTCCAAATGACTTGCCCTTCACACTTGCAACCGGTCCTTCAAGCCAAGTCTTTGTCTTGATCTTCACCACCTTGGTCACATGACTCCATGTCATGTTTCATATGCAATAAGCTCCTTCATTGCATCATCACATGTGTGAACTAATTTTCTCGCGGTATTATCTTAATCACACATATTAGTTCACCTAAGGTTGACACTCAATTACCAAAAACCACAAGGGACCTTTCAATAGGTCACCAAGAGAAAGGATGGTGATGCAATATGCATTCCCATTGTTCTAAATCATATGTTTGACAAATGTCACGGACCTTTGAAACAACAGTTGGTTAACACAACCTGCCAATTCTCTGTATCAGAAACATATGAACTTATTGAAGATTTCAACACATGTTGCCATTGATATACAAAACAGGGTATATGGACCAGTTTATTTAGGTGTAGCACACCAAACTTATAGAAATGAGCAAACAAAACTAAAATAAGAATACCGACCACAGATGGCATTCAAAAGCTTATATGTATTGAAGAAAAAGTGCACACCTAATAAGTGGCATTAACCCATACAACATTCAGAAATATATATGTTTTAGCACCATAGCAGCAAAGAGTTATTGACTATTGCGTGTGTATATTCTTTTCTAACTCTCCTTCAGTGCTTGTTTGGTCAAGCATGGCTCCTGTCCACCACCCCTGACAGATCTATCTTGTACAATATTGTCTTCAGTTTCTTTGTCGAAACGACTAAATCCAGCAGTTTGAAACATTGAATGCTATTGGAATACTTGGAAAAAAAAAAAAATTGGCAGCTCATAAATTTAGTTTTGTTCAATCAAATCGTACCTGAAACTGGGAGGCAAGTAGAGGAGTAAAAAAAAAAAGTACCTAGTTCGGATGGTATACTGAAAACTATGGCCGAAGTGTAGGTTTTATGCAAAGTTGTAAATAATTTTCAAAATTTGAGAAGTACATAGATTCAAAAGTATTACCGAGGACTATGCCAAAATGTATGTACTTGAAAATAATAATCATTTGGAGACAAACGACACGATAGACAATACAGAGAATGATTAATGTAGACCATTGAATCAAAATTTGCAAGAATCAGTACTGATCTCAAAGTGAAGCATTATCTACTATCTAAGCTATAAAGCTAGTTTACCATTAATGTGAAACAATGCAGAATCTGAGTGAATGTAGAGTACATTGTTAATCATAATTCTCAGACTGTTAATTGTACAAAGAATGGAATTTTTTTGGTCCAGTTCAGATCCATATATTACTCCCATAGTTTGGTAGTTCTCGTTAGCAAATACAGTTCAGTATTTTGCATAAGGATCCAAGAGACTAAAATAAGATATGTTAATATTTTATATTCTCATGAATTTTGTTAATGTATTCTGACAGTGTTAAAGGTGCAGTATGACTTGCATATATAGGGGGAAAAAGAATGAGGGCTCATGGATGCCAACTCACTGAATGTGGGGAAAATGGTATTTCTCGTCCATGTACCATGTACCTGGCTTCAGCTTTATTGGCCATTATATTAAGTGTTAAAAAAGGCTGATAAGCGTATGGACATGAAATTGCATCCTCATTTAAAAAAAAGAATTTAAAAATTGTTGTGCATGCAGTAAACAATGAAGGTATCAAACATGTATGTATAGAATCGATGACTGTAATATGATGGAGGCAAATGAAAATACTCACATATTTTACTCAGAAGATATATACTCACATATTTAAACATGCAAGTTAGACTGAATGAGATCAGGATCACAACCAATTTTTTTGCAAACGAAGCAATTTGCAAAGAAAGAAGCAAAGGAAAAGAAGCAATGTCTAAATACCATAATAGCCGCCTTTGCTCACATGGTATACAATTGAAGTTGACCATATATAAATCCAGAATATCTAGCTGATAAGTAATCGCTTTATTATAATATTCAGGGAATCATACGACAAAAAAAAATGCTAGCCTATTAGTATTAGGTTGGGTCATGCCAAGGTGTGTCCCAAAAAGTCTTCTAAATATGTTAGATCTCAAATAGTTATCATTACAGCAAATGTCCGTACAAATTGTAGTAGCTTACCTAACTGAACTTCTAAGTTCAGGATTAATTCTAAACTCTCTTATGTATGTTTCAGTGTGTATGTTTCAGTGTGTCAGGATCAATTTCTGGAACCAGTATTCGTTTGTTCTTATTGCTTGAATAACAGTATGCTCCAAATCATAGCATGTAAGATTTTACATATATATTTTCTTATATGGAGTGTACATAGAGTATTGTTGCAATGCCTTGGGTATATCTGTAGTTCTTGACATGACTTCTGCTGGCTAAATTACCACATTAAGATAATTTTAGTCATGCACAAAAGGTCATATTTGTCACAAAGTGATACCCTTAAAGGAACTCCACCTAGAGGATTTGGCTTTTCAGTTTACTGAAGACTTCAGTTTATTTAATAAATTTCAATGCAAAATATAAGTTATAACATATTTGTTATTATGGATACAAGTTAATTTAAGTAACAAAATTTATAGCACTGATTATCACAACAGTGGCTAAGGCAATATGTCGAGTACATTTCGTACAAAGAGGATGAGTGGATATAGAAAGAGGAGTTGGAGTACAGGTTGGGGGACCATGGCAAGCAGCTCATCATCATGGTGCTTGGCGAACAAGATCCAAAGAACCGCGGATCCACGCCGCCAGACATGGTCGCGGCCGGTGCTTAGCTGCACCACACAGCCTCGCTCACCATAGCGCCCGACCCTGCAGCTGGAGAAAAACTTGAATATTATAACGACAGAAGCTTGCAGCTGGCGATGGCTGCCCCTACCATTGTGGAGCTACCATTTGCTGAGGCCGCGTCTATTGAATTTGCACGAAAACATTAACTATTTAACGATCAATTGCAAACTCCAGAGTAGGCTGCTGAGCGATTTAGCATTGCGCAGGCGTTGCAGTTGAGTGGATGAGTCAAGGTGAGAGGTACCCGGTTCCAGCAGTGCGACGGTGCGAGGGCGAGGGCGTTATTGCTGCAACGCCGGCGGCCGTCGCTGCCCGAGGCCCATGCCGCACCAGCGTGGGGCCCGCCCTAGCTGAGGACGGCACGTTGGGCTGCTGCGCCGCCGCGACGCGCCGTCCACCAGCACCGGCGCGCGTTGTCGCCGTCACCCCGCCCGCTCCGGCAGCCGCCACCGGAGAGGTCGCCGGCGCGGTGCTGTGGCCCGCCGCCGGGACGCACGCGCATCAGACCGGGGCGCCGTCGCCTCCGGAGCGCGCCGCACGATGAGAAGGCCGTTCGCCGCGCTGCTGGAAGAGCGGGAGGAAGAGGGGGAAGGGCGCCCGCGCACGGCGCCGTCGGCGTCGCCTCGGGTGCCGCCGCTTCGGGAGAGACCGAACGGAGAAAGCGAGTTTTTTTTTTTTTTTTTTTTTTTGCGCAGCAGGGATGATAATATATTTGGCGACGGGCAGCCCGATCTGGGCCGTCCAGCCAGCCGATCCGACGGCCGAGAATGGACCGCGACGTGGCCGCGCTCTCTGGCCTCGTTTTGGTGCTGAAATCGTAGGTGAAAGATTATCTTAACATTTGTAGTCAGCATTATCAGGTTTTTAATATTCAATATGATAAATATTAAACACAGGGGTCGCCTGCTGGGCACCCCAACAAAATCTGAAGAGCTTAATCGAGTCTGTCGCATGATGCTCGCATGCATGAGCGTGGAGAAGGCAGATAACGCAACAGCCGACATGAGAGTGAAATGCAACAAATATTTGCTGAAATGCAACAGCCGACCAGAGAGTGAAGTTATTTTGTTTTGCCATGCACTTTTTTTTCAGCAGATTATCCACGCAGATTTTACATTCTAATCTTTCTCAGCAGGAATCCTCCAAGCATCGTATCGACATGGGGATCGAGGGCACTCCCCCAAATTTTGCCTGGATGGTCTAACTGTAATTTAGGCTTCAAATTTTAGTAAACGAAATAACTAATTGACAGTTTAAATGCATTTGTGGAGACCTAATCTTTTGAGAACTAAGTTAGACAAAGAATACGCATAAAATGAAAAGTCTTAAAATGCGCATTTTCACCACTTGCCAAAGTTTGGTAGCAACTAAACACAGCCTTATTAACTTTGCAGAGATTGATGCTTCTGATTTGACAGGCTAAAGACTCATTTTACAAGTTTTTTTTCCCTTCCGGTATCAGAGGAGACTTAAAAGTGACGTTAGACTTGAAGAGCAAGAGTGGCGGTCGCTTTTTCAAATAATTGATGATGATGATGGCGGCGTTTCCTACCCCGGTGTTATTTTTGACATGCTCTTGCAAGTATTTCCTCATGAATATATATTTCTATGTAGTATATTTTTGCTCTTTTCGCGGTGTATCATCTCAGATTTCGGTTAGTACTTGGAAAAAAAAAAAGCTCAAAAGTGAGTACATAATTTTCGCCTTCTTTATTTCTATACACTAACATATTTTTTAAAATCATTCATTCCCCAAAGTCAATCAAAAAATCTTGGATAGTCAAAACATTTCAAGTTTGACCAACCTTATATGACAAGATTATAAGATTTAGAATGCCAACTAAGTATCGTCAGATTTTTCGTTAGTTGTATTTCTAAAAAATATTTATAATTTTCTCTATTATTTTAGTCAAACTTGAAATGTTTTCAATATCTAAAATTCTTAGGAGGGAGTCCCATTCCCCTGGGGCTCCAGCACGCTGGGCCAAGTAAGGAGAAGATAGCAGTTGTGTTGGGCCGCAGCCCGTTACACTATTTGCCACAGCGCTCGACGTTAACAAAGTAGATCAATCTTAATCCACTACCTCTCCGGCGAGGCGGACAGGAACCAACCCCGACGAGGCCAGGGCGAGGCGCTGGACGAGTGCATGCGTCTTGCATCGCGCGCAACGCGCTTGGGGCGGCGCGCGACGCCTTCGACAAAGGGCGCGTACGCCGAGGCCGAGCACCAGTCCAGCGACGGCGAGGACGCCGGCGCCCGCTGCGAGCAGGCGTTCGCCGACCGCCAGGTCAAGTCGCTTGTGTCCGACGTCGACAAGAGGATGAGTACGTGACTGGACCAGCGTCGACAGCGACCTCATCGACCTGCTGATGATGCCAAAGCCAAACGCTCCGGCCGGCCGTCGGCCGAGGGGTGTTTGAGAGATTAGCTTTTTTTTTTAGGTAAGGAAATATATTGAGAGATTAACTAGTTGCATACATGACCTCTCGGTTTCAGTTGGTTAATAAATCAAAGTTTTTTAACTCCATTTTTTTGTGTTGTTCATGTGATCTAGGTATAAGTTTTCTCCACCAGCACATATCTGTATCACAGCCCCGTCATCATCTCGTACTATGAATCCTCAGCTTCCTTGAGCCAAATCTTCGACAAAGATGTCGATAGTGTTCTGTGCTACTCCCTCTGTTCCTATTTGTAAGTCGTTTGGGCCTCCTTAGGTCGTGCATGAACCATTCTTGGAATCTGACAAAGGTTACGGTTTAGGTACGTCAAAAAAGTGTGAATCTGACCGACAAAAGCATGGCTAAAACGACTAACAAATAGTAACGGAGGGAGTAGAAAATAAGCTAAAACTAGGATAAAGGAACAGGGTACACCTTCATTATACGGTTTGGAGACTTTTGACTTGACTGCTCGCTCCAGCAGCGCTCCTTGTGTTCCAGGCGAGCTGTTTCTCATACAGTCCCCATCTCTGATCGAACACTGTTTAGCATCTGGCAACAAACTTAACTCTTACTCTGTTGTCTTCTGGAACGAGATCCTACTCCCTCCACATTCTTACCTCCATCTTCATCATATCGCTGGCTGACCACACAACCACCCTCATATTGCAGTTCATTTGCCAGCGAATTGTTTGCAGAGCGCCATATAAACTGTTTAACTCTATTGGGGCACTTTGAACTCCAAATTTTATCACACAGGGCCCCAACACCACTCCACAGCTCGTTGACTCTTCAAGTGATGATTTAGAGACTGAATTTGATAAAAACTCTTCAAGATGCTCTAAATCATCGACAGTTTTTAGAGATTCTATTCTGTTTTCCCTTTCCAAGATTTCCTTATGAGATATGACTTCTTACTAAAAAAGTTTTTTCACGAGACAAACATTATAAAACAGAATAATTTTCAGCGCAAGTTCTGTTATCATATGTACCCGCTCTATGTCTGGAGGTTCTACATCTGTCATCATAATATACGTGGTCTACGTCTATAGTATTAGATATACGTCTATAATATTAGATATATACGATATATGAATTATCTGCAAAATGATTCCAGCAGAGTGTTATGTCTATGCGGTTTACAATTATAAAACATCTTAACATTTTGCGGAGTTCTGTGAATCCCATTCAAAGATGGCCTTGCTTTTCTAGGACCATGCCAAACATTGCTAGCCTGTTTAGGCTTTATACAGAAGACCAGATTTTCTGAGGACAGTAAACCTGAAGCATACTCACACATGCACAAAAATCAACGTGCAGTCAGAGATGAAATAAACTGAAACGTGCATCTTTGAACAAGGTAAATTGGTATTTCTCCAAAAATTCAAGATCCGCAAATCCAACAGACAGGTCTAATAGCTTAGGTTCCAAAAGTACATAGAATAACATGCTCTGCTACTGATAAAAATGTTTTGGTAGCTCATCTCGACTTTATCATGTAACCAATCAAACCTCCTGGACGCTCAAACCTGCAACAACGAACAATGAGTAGTCAAAAAGCAGAACTTCAAAGTGGTTTAGTGATTAAATGTGAAACTTCATTTGACAGACCAAAATGGACAGTGTTTGACACAATTGAAAGGAGATCGGTAATCACAAAATGGATGCCAAAAGATACAAGCAAATTTAGGACAATATATCAACAAGAGACGGATAATCTTGTCCCTCAGATCTCATAGCTATTACCCATCATTGATGAACTTGGAATCGACTGGTTTTAACCACAAGCCTATATGCCAAAAAGTAAGACAACAAAGGCTTGAAGCTAAAACTAATAAATCATTCATCTATGGTCAAATTAAATAATCTTCAGTGGGACACAGCCTCATAAAAAAGAAAACACAAACAAAAGCAAAACAATGAACTTCGTTCAGAGTGAAAGCTGATAAAGGAAATGATCATACAAGTCCCTCGGATCTCATAGCTATTATTGGCCATCATGGATGGTTCTCAAAATTGGTTTTAGCCACAAGCCACCCGCTTATCAAGAAGACATGTCAGATGGCTTGAAGCTAAAACCAGTCTTTAACCATCTTTGGACCGAAATTTTATCTTCACTGGGACAGCCAATTGACGGATACTTAAAACAAATAAAATGCCATCAATCCAACAAAAAATAGATAACCAAATAGACCATCAGCAGTGTGGGCTAATCAAGGGAATATTACTACCAGAATAGAGTTTTCATATACCAGAACAGAAGCAATATCATTTCAATTAAAGCTGTGCTAACCTGGGGGAAGAGATTGCTTCAACTTGTTTGCCTTCTCAGCATCAAAGACGCAGAGGGTGTACAAGTACTTGGAGCAGCGCACCTTGAACTTGACAACATCCTTGCTCCTCTTGATCTTCACTGAACGGGCATCTTTCCTCCTCGCAGTGAGAAGGAAGTCCTTGATCTCGTGGATCTGCTTCGGCTGCAGATTTATTTCACAAACGATTAGACAAAGCAAAGAGATAGGATCACACTTGACAATGAAGTACAGTCTACCAACAGGATGGCTAAAAAGAAAAACTCATTGCCACTACTAAGAAAACAAACAACCATGCACATGCTACGCTAACTTACAACAATAGTTTCGATTCAATTGGATCTACAATGTTGGGTCTTTTGTAGCAATTTAACATGCTAATTTATCAAGTACATTTCGAATTATTCTAGCTACAAGCACAGCACAATGCCAAACGTACACTATGCAATTATAAATAGCAAAATGGCAACGGAACCATATGTAGTCAGCAAAAACATAGCATACTAGTGATGAACTGGCATAACCACGGTGACACCAAAATAGTAATTCATGCTCGGAGCAATTCAGCCTCGGATATATTGCTACTAAAAAGCTAAAACAGCAACTTACACAGATATAGTATAAAACCAGAGCAAGTTAAATTGCTTGGGTTCGTCAATCAAACAGGGAGGTCAGCAACATAAAGACCTAATCTGATCAATCTCTTGCAAAATACTGATTCACTAAAAGGTCGCAGCAAAAACACGAGCTAGAAAACTTTCATCGCCTATACAACCGGACAAGCAACCTGCTACCCAGCAGCAATTCATGACGCGGTTACAGAACAGTAGAACACGGATGAGACGAACTGAAGGGCTAGTGCCGACCGAGAAGGGAAGAGCAAGGGACTCGAGGGATAGTTACCATCTTCTCGCGAGACCTGGGAGTCGCCGAGCTCTTCGTCTCGCGGCGGCGGCTGGGAAGGAAATGCGGAGACGGCGGCGGGTGGGAGGGAGATGATTTTATAGGGCACGCAGATAAAAACCCTAGACGGGGAGCGATTCCGGAAATGCCCACGTCCTCTCTCGCTGCAGGTGGGGCCTGTAGGTCGATGGCCTCTCCCACGGTGGAAGGCCGCATCGGGATGGGCCCATTAGGCCTTTTTGGGCCATATGGTCGTTGTATTTGCGGTTCCTATTTGCGGCTCGAAATATAGCTCAAATTCCTTTTTTTAGCCTTTTAGCAGCAATTACTGAACTTGTCCAGGTTTTTTCTTTTTGGGCCAAGTTTCGTTCACACCAATTATAAATATAAAACTCTTGGAAGTTTCAATTAGATCTCTCTCTCTCTCAAAAGAAAAAGTTTCATTTAGATTGCATGGTTAGATTGTGTATCCAGACTGTTGTGGATAAACTGGCCACTTGAAGCTAGCAGCATAGCACATCCAAAAGCACAACGGCAGAACATGTCTACTATTCCCTCTGTTTAAAATTGTAATTCACTTTGGCTTTTCAGATTTATTTTCTTTTACTATGTATATCTAGACAAGTATATAACTAGGTGCAAGATAAAGAAAATCAATGTATCTCGCAAAAGACAAAGTGAACTACAATTAAAACGGAGAGGAAAGATTATACAGCAACCACGACAAACAATTGCGAATCTTATCCTAGAGAAAGAATGCGGTAAGATCCAATTTGCCAGGAAAAAAGAACACGCTTAAACATTTGCCAAACTTAAATACCAGAACAATGGTGCCAAATTATTTGTTCGACTATGACATCTCATACGGTCCATAAACAGATGGACACAGCCACACAGGTTGTGCAAAAACCATGGTGTGCACTCATCCATTGCATAAACAACCGGTACAGCAGGAGCCTGTGCAGCAGCAATCAGTAGTCGTCGCCTCTGGATATGACCTCTTTGCAGGTTGGCCGGAGTAAGATGGTGTGCTCAAACTGTGAGACATAGCTCCCTTTCACGTCGCACAATGGAGGATACGGCTGCAAAGCGCGAACAGAGCAGGAAACAGTGAATAACGATGTCCGCAACATGGTTCAGACACTGAGGTTGAGATGTAGCTTTTCACGTACCTGAATGATACCACTATCACAAAGATTTTTCAGAGCCAGGAGGTATTTGGTCTCACCAAGGCGGTCCAAGTACCGGCGGCAAAATGCGAGTGTTCCAAAGTTGTTGTTGATGGTCCCAAGTAGTTGCTTAGCCTTTGCTACCCTCAAAGGCACATGCCCAACATCAAAGTTCTTCATGTAATGGCTGCATTCCAAGTCCTCCTGGACAAATCCCCTTCCTGAAAATGTATCAAACTTAAAAAATTTAGAAGTCATCGAGGACTTGGAACTTATGTCTAAATAGGGATGCCAAATTTATGCTGCGCAGCCATAAGGACCATTCTAGATCTAAGTGAAGTGACTAATCCTTTTTATTTTTAATAAAAACTATTCATGATGACACATCGTACCACTACAAATAATAAAAAAAAAAAAGAGGGCATATCTCTGTGCGGAGTTTGGGGAAGGGTGTCAGTGGCATATTTGAAATTTCCATCAATCAGTTGAAGCTACAAATACTAACATACCAGTAGATCCAAAAGTTTCAATAGCATAAAACTCCCCTCTTCCATTTTTGTCTGTTCTCCACCTTTCACAATCGGAACTGATTTTCCACCATGGATCTGATATGGCCCAATGCTATGTCCATTGAGGTTCGAACACTTTTACTGTCACAAACCAAAAGGTACTTTCAATTGTCATTGTCTTTTCTACATTATATTGTTCAGCAGAATAGAAAATCAAAAGTTGTAGCACCTTGGAAAACTTTCCCATTGATTTCAACCTCATATGATTCCATCACTTCTTGGATTGCAGCACCAACATCACAAAGCCGTGCATCTATTCCAGCTTCCTACAATGAAGTGATCAAGTCATATTGATTTCTGACTGCGACATATATAAAGGAGAAATTCAAATTAAGCGAAGACATAGAACTATATAAAGGAAAAGTTAGAGAGAGATGCCAACACACAATAATTATCTAATGAAAATCGTTATCCCAATGAGCACATGATCAAGTCACAGTTGAGCAAAGGATATGTCTTCTGTACAATCATGCAGAACACTGCAGGAAAATGACATGGGCAAAGGTGCGAACTGAAATCATGCACTCTTATACCCCACTCTAAAACTTAGAAGCACAGCCTACAGAGGGTGCAGAGGAACATGTTGAAATTACCTTGATCCCTGTATTTGTGGCATCTCTTGTTGCTTGAAGCAATGGATCATACATAGGATTGAATGCAACAGTAAATGCACAATCAACAATGTACCCTGGAACCAACGAGTTAGTTACATGAAATCTACAGAGGTAGTCATCATAAGAAAAGCTGATACAAGATAAACCAGGCAAAGATTGACAGACCATCTATATGTGTTCCAAAATCCAGCTTCATCACATCATCATACTGTAGCACAGTTTTGTCACCAGCATTTGGAGTCCAGTGAGCTGCGACCCTAAAAAATTGATTTCCTTATCAGTTTGTGAATGGAATGAAGATTTTTTTTTTAATGAATCAAGCAGGACAGCTGCTGATTATATTAAAAACAAGAAGCTCAGACTGAGGGGTACAACATATCAACAAGAAGAATGGAATGAAGAATTGGAAACACAACAGATGTATATCGTACCAATGGAAACGCTACAGAACAATAACATACCAATTCAAGGAGCATCCAGTTGGAAAGGCAATGCCAGCTTGCAGTCCATTCTCCTTGATAAGTTTCCTGACCATGTTTTCCAGTGTTTCACATAGATCAATCATTAACATTCCAGGTTTAATAATGCTCCTCATATATTTCCGCACCTAGAAAATCAGAAAAAAAAAATGTATTGCAACCAACAACACATAGGATTAAGATTATGCTGCAAATTTATCAGAGACAGGTTCATGCCTAACCTGTCTATGAACTTCTGCTGCTCGCCGAACAGAGTTGTAGATTGGCTTTTGCAGTCGTTCGAGCTCCCTCTTTTCCTCACTAGTTGTTCTCCATAAATTACTGAAGATCAATAAGTCGTTAATGACAGTTCCTAAAATCAGCTCAGAATCATCATAGTTAAAGGATGGG
This sequence comes from Hyparrhenia diplandra, assembly GCA_015847255.1. Taxonomy (NCBI): domain Eukaryota; kingdom Viridiplantae; phylum Streptophyta; class Magnoliopsida; order Poales; family Poaceae; genus Hyparrhenia; species Hyparrhenia diplandra. The sequence continues at coordinate 299,419 of JADLZK010008701.1, forward strand.
GGGAACTAATTTTTTCCGTCAATACATTTCAGATGTGAAGGTCTTCATATGATAATAAATCAACATATACATAGGATAGTTTAATTCTATACAACTTCCACAAATGCTGATAGATTTGCACTTACTCATCCTTATATTGCTGAATCTCACCCTCAGGAAATTCTCCTGAAGGAAAAAGCTCGTCAACAGGTATTGATGGAGGATCTGTCTGCTGGAGCGGACCCTTCTTCTTTCTACAGAAGACATGGGACATCCTCATGAATTGAAACAGATAAAACAAAACAAAAAAATGTATGGTCCAATTCAACAGCAGAACTCACTTGGATTTGTTTTTCTTCTTTTTCTTCTTTGCAGCTTCTGTAGATCCATTTCAAAGGCAACTGTTAGACTAACCTTACCCGAAATGCTAGATGCAATAAAAGAGTTTCAGCCTTATATGAGAAACTTGGCAAATAAAACTTGCGGGGCAGAGTTGCTACCTGGTGCTCCATCTTGAGATGGATCATCAGCTTGTGCTTCGTCATCATCCTCTGGTGGTGAAGACTGAACTGCAGGAACCACACCATTGCTGTTTGCAGTTTTGCCTTCTTTAATCAGATCTGACTGCAAGAAGGGAAATATGACATATAGGGTTCCTTAATCCATGTAAATAAAGAATTTTCTTAATCATTTTCAAATTGAGTTCTGGGCCCTGGGAAGCTACCCATGTTACCTAGTCAAAAGTTAGTGACCACTATTAGGACAATTCTGGTCATTACTTAAAATGGTGAATTAAGATAAAGCATGATTGCAACTTGGAATGAATGAATAGAGGAACACTGCACTGAACATGAGTATACAAGAACAATAAGCAGTTATCGTGACTACAATGAGACCAACTCTGCAAACAAAATAGCCCTTCCTTGTGGGCTATGGAAAAGAAAGAAACCACTGTGGCCACCTACATTGGTTTCTTCATTTTGTCCCACATGCAATGCCTCCATCTCCTTGGTAGCTGTATCAGCCGCAGCCATATTGTATATTTCTAAAGAAGGTTTAAACCTGAACGAGCAGAATAGACAAAACCATAAGTCCGTAAGCAACTCTCCCCTTCAATTAAGAAAAGAAACCATTGGAGTTAGTTCAGTGTACAAGTAGGACTACAGCTGCTCGCAAACAGCCCACAACAGACTTAAACTTCAAAATGTATGCCACTTGTAAAACAAATGTGTAGTATTAGACTATTAGTACCTCAGCTATTCGCTAGTGTCTAACAGTTCATGAACAATAAATTCAACAATCACGAAACACTATGTTATTTGTATGATCAGGATTGCGCTCATCCTGCCCAGTAAGCAAATGGGAAGATTTAAAGTTAGGTCAAGAATGCTCATCAAACTGAAGCATGTACAAGTTGTTAGATACATATACATCATTTGGCTATATACATATGGGAGGGGAACTAATTGTGTCATGTATGCCCAAGTGCACCAGTAATCAGGTCGGCCATTCATTGCAGAATCAAAATCTCCATTGAATTTGCTTTCTTTCATTTAGCAAGTTTTGGCCAGGTCTATCCAGCAAGTTTAAGCCAGTGCCTTGCAGGCTGGATGCCAGACAGCCTAGGATAATACTTTAGGAAAAAACATCAAAAGCCACCCCACCCCAGGCAAATGTTATTACCAATAACAAAACTACTACAGAAGTAGTCTACAGCCTACAGCCTACAGCCATCAGGTTTGCATCGGCAGACCACCTTACAGAAAACAATGGTTTCACTTGTAGAAATTCCAGAAACCCACAAACTCCCTTGGAACTACTTGACTGGATGAGTCTATCGGGTCAGCACTACTACTATCACCTTGATCTAGAAACCGTACGTCCAAACTCGCACAAAACCGAAACTAACTAGCCAGCGACGGGAGCAGAAGCCGACAATACCTTCCTCCCGGTTCGAGGCCGCGAGGTCTCCGGCGATCACACCCCACGGTTTGCTGTTCGCCGACGAAGGATGGGACTGGGGCAGGAGGCTCCGCCGCGTTTCGTGCGGAGGGGCGGCGGCGCCTTGCCTAGAACGCCTTGACGGGCTAGACTTGGATTTGGACCTGGACGGCGACAAGAGAAGGCTTCGTACGTTTTCCCCACGCGGTGCGGCTAACCCAAGCCGACCGCCGTTACGGCAGGTGGGACCCAGCTGCCAGTATCCGGCCCATCTGAAATTACAAGCCCAACTGCAGGCAGACCAAAGGCCCTGTACATCCAATAGCCTAACCGGGCCAGATGGGTCCTGCTGGACCCATACTCCATCGGCCCAGCCCATCTAGTGTCCTTAACACCCCAAGCAGGCAACAGCAGCAAAAATCCTCTCGATTCAGAAACCCTCGCTTCCCCCTTCCTTCCCGGCCGCCGCCTCCTCCTCGTCCTCCTTCCTCGCCGCCGACGCCGCCGCCGGCGGAACCCGCCCGCCGGAAGGAGAAGGGATGGGTGAAAATGGGGAGGAAGCGTCGCGGATAATCGTACCGATGGCGGTGGAGGGGACCCCGGGGCAGCTGCCGTTCGTGAACGAGTCGAAGCTGCAGAAGCGCAAGGAGAACGTGGACTGGGCCGTCAGGAACCGGGAGCGCAGGGCGGCCAAGCGCCAGCGCATCCGCGACGAGCACAAGGCCGTCGTCAAGCGGCCCGAGGATTTCGTCACCGCCTTCCGCAACAAGGAGCGCGACTTCCTGCGGATGAGGACCCGCCTCAAGGTCCGCAAGCAGCCCCCCGTCGAGGCGCTCGGCTCCAAGCTCGTCTTCGCGATTCGTATCCCTGGGTAGGTGTGCTTGTCCTGGTAGCGTTTTTTTTTCATCAATGGCGTTTAACAGCTAACGCTGTTTGATTGATTGATGCGTGTGCTTGTAGCTCCGTGGACTTGCATCCGCACATGAGGAAGGTTTTGAGGAAGCTACGGCTGACGAAGGTCCTCACTGGGGTGTTCCTCAAGGCCACCGAGTTGACGATGAAGAGGCTTCTTGTGGTTGAACCATTTGTCACCTACGGGTACTTACATAACTGAATGAGAGCAACATTTTCCTAGGCTGTGATCGATTATTATCTTGTAGTACTGCGTTGTTGATATTCCGCTTTGCTTCTGTGTCACAATAGGTTTCCAAACTTGAAGAATGTGAAAGAGCTTATTTACAAGAAGGGCCGTGGGTTCTTGGACAAGGAGCCTTTCCCTCTTACCAGCAACGACCTAATTGAGAAGGTATGCTTTGGCGCCATATTCAAAGATTATAGATTTAAGCAACTACAGTATTTGTTAGGTTGAGAAGAGAAGATCCAATCAAAACAAATTGAAATAACCACTGCTGCAGGCTATGCATCAATAAGTCTCCAATTATGGGTACTAGTATTAGTTAGGCTAAGAAGATCCGGTAATAGCTAATAACAACACTTCAATTTGAATATGCAGTTCAATTTTCAGCTCATTTATCGCCCACATATTTTTTATGAATCCAGTGATCACTGAAAAGCAAACTATTCACGATTAAGCATTCTCATTGTACACAATATTTTTTTGGCTAAGGAGTGAGAAAACACAGAGGTGGTTAAAATGGCTTCTGGGGATTTTAGATTCGGAAATAACTTGTGAGTTACATTGAAAGTCTCCATTGTGCCTTTGCTTAAATAAACAGGCTCTTGGAGATCATGGCATCATATGCTTGGAAGATGTTGTGCATGAGATCGCCACTGTTGGGCCACACTTCCGAGAAGCATCGCAGTTCCTCATGCCCTTCAAACTAAAGTGTCCAGAGAGGAGGCTACAGATGAAGAAGAAACCCTACAAGGATGGTGGCGACTCAGGCAACCGTGGCGACAAAATCAACGAACTAATTGAGAAGTTGAACTAAAGGTCTAAAGCACACCTTGCCCCCAGTTGTCATTGTGATGGATCTGTTACCGTATCAGTTTTGTAATAGCATAGCTGGATGTACCTTCAACTTTGAAACCTTACCTGCATTTGTGCGATCAGATCATGAAATAGCAGAAGCTTCTTTGGTTATCCCCTGCCTTCTGCTCGACATGTGACTTCGGTTGATGCGACAATGTATCAACTCTGTTATGCTGTAGTGTGCTGTTGATTGTTGACTTCTCTTTGCTGTTTACTTTCTGTTCAAAAGACAATTATGGACCTAGCTGGGTGGTACAATGAGCCATGGAGCACACCATGATTTGGTTGAATGTTGGAGCTACAGTGCTTAGCTTCAAGAATGTGTATGGATCACTCAAGGATTTAACCCTTTATTACATTATTAAGTTATTACATTAAGTTGGCCATGGTTGCTCCAATTCCTAAACTCGTCACTGCAACTTCATGGCCTTGCAAATTCAATGGTGCTCAGAGTCATTTGCCTAGAGATTACAAGGTGAAGGGTGATCGCAGGTTACTGGCAACACGAAGTATAAGATAAAGCTTTCAGCGAAGTTGTCTTTTGTTTGTATTATTGAGAACATAAATTGTATCACAGGGGCATTGCCAGGTTCAAACTTGGATTTCAAAATAAAATAATAATGTTTAACCATTAGATAGGGTTTCCCTTTGTAAATTTAACTTAGGCTGCCATTGAAACAAAGAAAATGGAAGAATTTTAGGTCCCATTTTGGAACACGGAAATGCAAATTATCTATTATAGATCCACCTACTAATGGGGTTGAACCCGCGCCTACCCATATTTCAAGAGCCCTAACTACCACCCGCCTTGACCCCCCCGGCTCAATGCCCTAACCCGCCCGACCAAGTCACGACGGAAGATGATATACGCGACTTACTGCGCCCGATCTACTACCATAGCACCATAACCCGTTTGTGTCATCAACCCAACCCGCTCCAACCTGTTTCGTAGTGTCACTCATTTCCACCCATCCAATAGTACACATATTAAAACCTGTCCAAAAAACCCCTCAAACCCCGTCCCATTAGCAGGAGTAATTATAGATTTTTTTCATGTGTACATGATGTTAGGGATTATAGAAAGATTTTGGAAGAAAATTTAGAGAACCAGGTCGACAGTCATACCAACTACAGATCAGGGTCAAACAAAAACTTTCCAGTACCACTGTTTTTTTTCCAGTACCACCGTTTTTTCGACCCAGTGCTACGGTTCTCAATCACCATATATCACGTTTTTACACCACTGAAATGTCAGAACGTTATAGAAAAACGGCAAAATGAAAGTTATGTGCTGCAAACAAAAAAGATTCTTATTTGGCACATGCAATATTTTTTAACGGGAAACTCAACTCACGTGCGGCCATATATTCCTCACCTCAGCATTACACTAGTCAAACAATGGCTCAGTATAGTGTACACTGTACAGTATCTTTGTTTTCATTGTTTTCTGTGGTCAGAGGACACAACCTAAAGCCCTACATTTCCTTTTTAATGGAAAGAATATACGAACAAACTGGATTTCCATCAGTGTTCGTATTGTACAGTAGAGTTAGCATATTAGATATCTGCACACCATTGTTACGAACAACAGAACCAGGGACATGTGCCAGTGGAATTTCGTCGATCCAGAGGACAAGACGTGTGAATTGACAGTAGATGTTGTGCTCGTTTTGTCGCCCTTAATTTTAATGCTCGACGAACCTGAAATTACAAGCAGATGACCATATAGTTCTGAAAATATGGGGCAACCCATGACTGGTATTTATGATTCAGAACAGTGCAATGCTTGTACTAACCAACCATGGGTTTTCATTTTTCCCTCTTAAAGTGGCTTTCACCAAAAACCAGAAAGGAAGTAAATGTGGATGAACTTTTTATCCCAAACTACATATGTAATGGTAATTGACGGTTAACAAGAATATAAATTATTGTTGCTAAGCTCATGGCTCCCAGTTTCATTTTCATGTAAAATATTTTGGAACTAGTCAAGATTTCTGGAAATCAAACAGCAAATTATGACCAGGGACGGAGCTTTGTGTATAATAAAGTGAAGGAACACTTAATTCTACCACTTGAATGCTGATGAATTGCTAATCTAGCCGCTCTATTAATGCCTCAAGTTTGATTGGTTCCCTCTCAATTTTAGTTGAAGCTCCGCCACTGACTATGACTGCAATGTATTATGAAATAAACTAAGAATGAGCAGATTAGAATGTGGTAACACTTACAGTTGTAGTCAGTCCACCCAATGACTCGATTTTCCAAGTCATAGACAACCAACTTGTTTGAAAGGACAAGATCTGAAAGAAATCAGACGTAGTGTAAAAAACACAGCATTCAGAACAAAAACGATTTGCTAGTGCAGCGCTGACCTCCCATAAGCACAATGTCCTTTCCGTCCTTTGACTGTAATGCACCATTTTGGAATCCCACACAGTATACGTCATCCTGCTCAGGTTACAAAAAATATAGTCCATAAGAGTCATAACCACACACTTTTTATGCACTCGGAAACAGAACTTCCATGCTAATAGCACTGCTATTTCAAACCGATGTTGTGCTAGAGTCCAAATGTCAAAAATAGACTTTGATTAAAAATCTACTGAAATAACTCTTAGTTATGCCTATATATTAATGCTGTAGAACGTGAAGCATAGAGCTTTCAATGTCATGTATCTACAAAGGTTATCTAAAAAATTACTCCCAAAAGGAAGCGCTTCCAGCTACTAACATATAATAAAGAGAACGTATACATATACAGAAGTGGTAGGTTATTTTTCTCTTTATAAGCAAGATAACGGTGCAGTCTGAGAAGGCGATGAGTACTATCAGAAATTTCAAAGATAAGGCTTGTACATGTCATCCATGTTGGCAATATGAATGTGTGCTATTTTTCTTTAACCTCTCTACAGTGTGGATGAACTTTGACATGTATTGTAATCTTCAAGCACACATAAACCTAGATGTGTTGTAAATCTAGTTGGAGTTTGCTTCGGTAGTACACATGTTTACTAATTTTGGAGCAAATTAAGCACTAATGGGCGATTAGCGTGGTCAATGGTGTGATACCGGTGTTTGGGAAGTTGCCACCATACCATTAGTGAAATTGCACTTTTTGCGAACATTCCATCAGTACTTATATGACATACGGGACCAGGCTACCAACTAGCATTGGCATAGTCACATAGATTGATAGATCAATGACATTTTGGCAACGCAGGTTTGACTGGGTGTTCTGGCAAATTTCCTTAGTTTTCTTTGACACCTTTATCCAAAAGGATATCTCTCTCAAGTTCAGAAAAAAATATTTCACATCAAGGGCAAACATACAATATTAAAAGACAGATGAAAAGAAAAAATAAAACATCTAGAGGCTTGATATGGAGTGAATGAGAAATTTTTGGAGAACCAAAATCCTAACAAATAAACAATGTAACTGGAAAAGACAGAATAAGGTAGATGCATCATAGATTCATATATACTCCCTCCGTTCCAAATTATAAGTCGCTTTGACTTTTTTTGGTTCATTGATTTAGTTATGTATCTAGACACATGTCTAGATACATAACTAAATCAATGAACCAAAAAAGTCAAAGCGACTTATAATTTGGAACGGAGGGAGTACTAGTTTAGTCATTGTTTTTCATATTTACCAATGGCACACATGATACTACAAATTACAAAAGTGTATTTTAACTATTATCATGTAGTAAATGCAAAAGGGAAGAAAGGAAGATGACAGCACTGAAGCCACTTTCAATTGCTATAAGCTGGCACCATGATAAACCCATAGCAATGGATGAATTAAGCGTTACTCCACTAGAAGAGAAATGGAATGTTACCCCATTTGGGAAAAAAAGTACTCATGGGGATACACATGCAGCGCAAGATCATCCTCAAAATGGAAGGTGATGGTTGGGAATCCATCATCTACACTGCAAAAAGAAATGAACACAACAGTTAGGGTAGAATCATAATAATAGCAAGAGAACATAATCTATGGTCAGGTGATTCGTCTTTGTGCCAATTCAAATGAAAATGAAAACAGAGCAAGTGTGACGAGATGAGGATGTCAATTCATGAAAGAAGTATGAGGGGGCATTATCGACGCCAGGATTTCAATAAATATATTTCAGCATGTATGAAATGCAGCATGGAAGGAATTGCAGGTGATAATTAGTACTCTTCCAACTGCAGCTATATTGTGTAAACTACTAAACCATACCTTCCAGAATATTGGAAACACAAAAAATCTTGAACATCATGGAAGGCTATATCCTGATGCTTGTTAAAAACCTACAATTGATTGAGAAACCTAATATATAAAGAAAGGCATATGGTCCAACATCACAAGGGAAGAACTAGCACGGGATCTTTGTCATACCGCGAAAGCATTACTTTTTGAAAACCAATTCTGGAAGGTATGTCAAGGTGGTACCACTGTCGATTATGGTACCCTTTTTCTCTCCTGGTTTAAACATATCAGCCGGAGTTCTAGTGTAGTGCCACCAACATCAATTGTCTTAAGGATCACATTGTAGTGTGGCCTGGAAAGTAAAATCATGACAGGTTATGAGTATGGTAAAAATGAAGTAAAACAGCTAGCTGCAATGCATCATATCTTAAGTAGAACTAAAACACTATGTGCCAAGAAACTGTGCGTTCATATAAAGTTTGTAGTAATGCCATTGATAAGGGACTTTTTACCGACTAACAAACTCACAAAAATAATGGTATATTTGAAGAGGCCATGGGAAAAGTGAACAGGAAGGGTTACTAGCACTCGCATCTAGCACAACAGCATTGGTGAAACATCTGTTTGTAGCATACCACAAAATGCCAGTGACAGAACATTTGTCCAAAGAGCAAATATTTTAATACCTATATTTATTTTCTTTGCGCATGCTATTTTGTATCATTTTATTCCATACTTAATAAGTGTCCAGTTCTCATATATTTCTTTTCCTTGTTAGTTGGATACTAAGCAATGGTTGTCACTTCACATGTCAAAATTAGCTCAGCAGTCAGCACCCCACCTCAAGCTCTTGGACACCAGTTGGTCAGCATTTTTAATCATAAAAGCAAGCAGTGGTGCACCATGCACTGTCTTGTAAGGCTTCTGGTAAACTAGTAACACGTCAATTGTCCATCGTATCATAGAGCAAGTACAGCAGCAACAAATTTTTAGAACTGGTAGTGGGACAGGGTTTTTTTTCATTTTGCTTGAGTTTTCACGTTGCAATAATAGTGAACTATAAAATGGAGACTTAATGATTAACCGAAGTCAACAGCTAAGCTATAAGCAATTCAAAAGTGTTATATGACTAGTGAGCTATAAAAATGGTGGTTCGTGAAATGCATCATTGGCATCAATCAGATTATGAAATCTTCTATAAAGTGGCATGGAAGTCCCCTATCGATTCCAACTAGAACTTTTATTTATGGAATGGCCATTGTTCGATTTGTATTATATCATGGCAGGAGCGATAATGTTATCCTACCAAAAAAACAAACATTACACATGGTGCAAATATTGTATGATCACATCTTTTTGGCCCTTAACACAGAAATATGCTATGCATTTTATCTCTCTTCCGGAAGCAAGTACTAGAAACCAAAATTTACTTAAAATTATCAACGATAGGATAGTTCCAGAGAGTTTCATCTATGAGTGCAATGCAACAAACATGATAAATAGTATGGCAAGGTTAACATACATACTTGTCGGCTACCAATGGTGTTGTTTTTACTTTTGGCTGCACCACATCTCCAATAGAAAAATTCCACCTCCTTGTACGGTATCCAAGCAATGTGCAAATATCTTCTTCACTTTACAAAGAGTAGTTAGTTGTGATAGCATTGATGTATTCGCCTCACCAAAACCAATAATTCCATCAAGGGCTTGACTTGCACTTCCCAAATCCCCACCTTGTTGAGCACCACACCTACAAAGGAAAGAAGAATCATCTATCCCCACTTAAGACTTCAGCAGTATCATTAAATATGAACTAGTTGATGCTTGTTTCCTACTCAGCTCTTCTATTTCAGTATTCTAGATAAGAGCATGGATGCATATAGTAAACCTTCTAGACTTCAGCGCTATCATCAAGGATCATGCTAACCTTTTTCAAAGCAGAATAATAGCCTATTGCACTATTGAATGAATCTAAAGAAGGATTTGCAGCAATGGCCAAGGATCATGCTAATATTTTTAGGAAGCATAATAGCCTATCAAATGAACGATGTCCAACAAAAAACGATCGCAATTTGATATATTGTGATAAACTGAAATGACCCGACTCACCCGAAAATGATGGTAGCATTGGCAGGCTGTGTCTTCCCATCCCCAGTCACCTGATCAAACTGCAGTGCATCATTGATGAATGAACCTACCGTTGAGCTACCATCACCATACGTGACGCTATATTCGCAGGGCACATTGGCGCTGCACTTTGGCAGCTTCACCCCAAAGGTATCGGCACAGAATCCCTGATCGCACATCACCGTGCTCCCGGTCAAGGACGCCTTGGGGTCGTAGAGCGTCAAGTCTAACTGCACAGAGACGCCCACACCGCATTCAAAGAAAAAAAAAAAGGACACAACCGAATTAATCTGCAGTTCATCAGACACATAAAAGAGAGACAAGGAAAAAAAGGCTGGGAAATGGTACCCCGAGCCCGCTCTTGCGGGGGCATTGCTCGCAGGTGATGCAGTTGACCCATAGGATGTCGCTGCCGGTGTCGACCTGCACGTAGAAGCGCTTGGGCGGCGTCCCGAGCTTAACCTCCGTGTAGTAGAGCCTGCACGTGCGCGCGCCCAATAATCAATCAAACACCCACCGGGAAATCCTTCCTTCCGAAATAAATAAGCCAGCTAGCGAGCGCGGGAACGTACGTACCCAGTGTCGGTGGGGAGGCCGAGGCCGCCAAGAGGGAAATCGGCGGCCGCGGCCGCGAGGAGGCGGCCGTGGCGGGTGCCGTCATGGGCACGAAGGGCGCTGATGTTGGTGCCGGCAGCACTGCCTCCCACACCCACGGCGAACTTGCGGCGCACCTGGAAGACGCCGGTAGCCATGGCGCCGGGGGCGGACCCGGCCGCCGCCAGCAGCAGCAGCAGCGCGGCGAGGAGGAGCGCAGCGCGCCGAGGCGGAGCCATGGATTATTGGTGGGGTGGGAGTGGGACAGACCGACGGCAATTCGAACCGCCCTGCGCGAAGCAACGGGCAGGAGGCCGGCTACGATTCGCGACCTCCTCCGCTCCCCCGCTGGCCGTTGCTCCTCCTCCTCCTCCTTCCCGCGGCCTCGGAGCCTCGGCATGGGAGGCATTTGAGCGTCCAAGGAGGGGGCACCGCAAAACGGGGAGGAAAGCGGGGGGGCGGGGCGGACTGCTCGTTGGGGACGCCCAAATCGCGGCACGGATCGCTCGTGTTGGCATGGGGGCAGGGAGAAAAAGGAGCCGTCAGATTAGGATCCAACGGTCAGAAATTTTACTAGCTTGGACTGACAAACCTCACCTCACCTTGGCTTTTTCCTCCCTCGCGTCGCCTCCACTCGACTCCTCCACCTTCCCTCCGCTTTGTACCTCCGGTCCAGGTCCGGGCGGCGCCGGCCGGGGAGGAGAGAGGGAGAATGGCCTCCGCGGCGTCGGCGCCGGTGTTTGAGAGGGTGGCGGGGATCCGGGCCATCGCCGAGTCGGGCCGCTTCAAGGCAAGCCCTTCCTCCCCACTTCCCAGTTCCCAGGAACCAAGCTACCTGTTGCTTTGCTGGGATTCGCGAGTCACTGTAGTAGCTGCAACTGCGATGCTTGGGGTTCGCCTTGCGACTATTCGTGGGACGTAGATTCCGATGACCCAGATCGTAGATCCTGTTGAGAAATCGTCTTATCGTTGTGGGAGTTACAACCTGTGGGCTGTGGTGGTGATACATCCTTGCCATTTGCTGCTGCTGTATCGTCTGGTTACAGCTAAATCTGTCTCGCAGGCCTGGTTCCTGGACCAGTTTGGTGTTCTTCACGACGGGAAGAAGCCATACCCCGGCGCCATTCTGGCATGTAAGTTGGCACAGAGAATGTGTATCTACTCCTGTTAAGCTTATTTTTGTTTCCTTTGTGTTGTGAGAGATGCACTGATGCTGCTATCTATTTATGTGAACAATCGATCTGATTCTTGCAGTGGAGAAGCTTGCGGGGAATGGGGCAAAGATGGTGATAATCAGCAATTCCTCTAGGCGGTCATCTGTGACGATGGAGAAGCTCAAGAGCCTGGGGTTCGACACGTCCTGTTTCCTCGCGACCATCACTAGTGGGGAGCTCACACATCAGCACCTTGAGAAGTAAGCTTCCTAGGGGCAGTTTCTTCTGCCGATACAAGTTATGTTTGTGCTTATTGTCTCCTTTCAGGATGTAAAACTTGATGCATGTCATGGGTAATTACCTCAACATTTGCTGTGTTCTGAGGGTTTCATTTTTACATTCGACTGCACATATCAACCAAAATGCTTATGACACTACCAACCAGAGGAGTTCCTTTTTTCTTGTATGCAATAGTATTTGTTCCCTTGATGTGACTTATTCGGGAATTATAGAAAAAAAATTTACATTTCACTGCAAAGATAAACTGTCTAATAATCCCCCTCTACGATTTAATCCATGAACATAGGAGAAACGACCCATGGTTTGCAGCCCTTGGAAGGAAGTGTATCCATATCACTTGGGGCGATCGAGGAGCAATCTCTCTGGAGGTTTGTCTCCTGCCACTTCCGCTTAGCATCGGAATGGATTTATTCTAATCATTTTTTCATTTTCTCATACAATAGGGCCTTGGTTTGCAAGTTGTGAACAATGTTGATGATGCAGAGTTTATATTAGCCCACGGTACTGAAGCCCTTGGTTCACCTTCTGGTGATCCTCTTCCCAAAAGTCTCGAGGAGCTTGAGCAGGTTCTAATGCTTGGCCTAGAAAAGCGACTTCCGATGGTGGTAGCTAATCCAGATTATGTCACTGTTGAAGCTCGAGATCTCCGTGTCATGCCTGGTATTTTTTTTGTTTCTCGAACACGCTAGACAGCTGTGTATCCTTATAGAGTAGAGAGAGAGAGAGAGAAAAGGGGGAAAGAATCACACACGTAGCAACCTCTTTACCCCTAGGAGATAAGAGAAGGTTGCAGCAAAGCACCAAGCTTAATCACCTAATATACATGTAGACAATGAACCGACCTTACTAAACACTCACACTAGACCCTCTCCACGACCAAAAAATAGCTCCTGGAGTTTTCAGGCACCAGAGCCGCAGCTCATCTTTGAAGAAGTGTTGTGCTGATGGCAGCTTAATAGCGATGGGGCTGCACCAATAATAAAAACTGTTCCTGTAATTCCATAGGCCCCAAGCTGGATTACTGCACTGTTAAAACCCTTTCTTTTTGACTTCTCATCTTTTTGCATGCTTTATCCACCACTCATGTGTTGTTTAGCTTGGAATGAATCTGCATGGCTTATGAGTATGATGTAAAGCTTTTGTTCAGTATGTAAGCCTATGTTGCCTTTAACTTGTACATTCTGGTTATTCACTTTCACTCAGATGCACTATCTCCTTTTAGGCACTCTAGCAGCTAAATATGAGAGTCTTGGTGGTGAAGTGAAATGGATGGGGAAGCCTGATAAGGTATTCAACTAACCATAGCATGTCTATTTATCTGGATTAAAGAACAATTCAACTGCATCTTTTCTTCATGTTAGTGAAAAGAAAAGAAACAATTCATCTCTATCTGCATGCAGCAGCGGAGCTTACTCAAGGGACATGGCTCCCCCTCAGTCTTCAGATTTCTCAAGAAATCACTTGATTGTATTCAACAGTTTGTTAAGCATAACTTGATTTAGCTTGGCCCCCACTAAATCTGTCATCAAGCTACGTCAGTGTCAGCATGATACTTAGTTGCAATGGCACTCAAAGAATATGATGAACCACACGCTACTGCACCCTTTTATAATTTTTTTTCCTTGCTAAAATTTTGTTTTTGTGTGGTAGGTGGGCAGAACCTTTTGTGTTAGCTACTAATGTGTTATGGCTTTGTCAGGTGATCTATACATCAGCGATGTCCCTAACAGGTGTTGATGCTCATGAATGTATCATGGTGGGTGATTCACTGCACCACGACATCAAAGGAGCAAATGCGTCAGGAATCGCATCTGCTTTCATTACTGGAGGGATTCATGCAGATGAACTTGGACTCAGTGAATTTGGAGAAAGTGCTGTGGAGGACGCAATCAATTCACTGTGCAGCAAGCATGGATCATACCCTTCTTATATTTTGCCTTCATTCACGTGGTAGAAACATGATCTAGATAGTTTGTTTTAGGTGCACGGGAAAGTGATTTTAGGCGGATACTGTTATGGAAATGCCACATGAGGATCAAGCCGTTGGAGGTATCATTGTACTTAATAATTACCGTGGCTGTTCGATAATCTCTGTTAATTTGATAGATAGAAGCTGGATGTATCTATGCTATGGCGATAAGAGTTTGAGAAATAAGGGATATGCAGGAAACAATAACTCAAATGAGGCATTGCTTATTTCAGTTCAGCACAGCAATCAGTATGTGATTACTGAATAGATTTCAGGACAATCCAGCTGGATGTCAACTTCCTTGTGATACTCTCATTTCGATTCTCTGAATCTTAATTTCTAAAATCTGACCTACCTAGCAGCTGAAGAAAGTGCTAATGTCAATTAAAGTTGGACTAACTGGACCCGCACTCTGCTCTGTTGGACTGTTGCTCATTTACGTGTGATTGCTACTTGCTCGAAGTTTGATTCAGGATCGTGCAGGTGGAACTGTAGATATTCATGGGGTATAAGATATTTGTTGGTTGTCATAGAAACTCAGACTCATTTGGCAGCTCATGAACGTTTTAGCTTGTTCCTATCGGTTAAGGGCATGTTTTAAACCTAGGAGTTTAATAGGAATTTTGCAGGATTTTTATAGAAAATCAGTTCAATTTGGCAAAGAAAATGTAGGAACACGAAACGCTTCACGTGTTCAAAATAGAGCTGAATTGGATTAATTCAAATCGTACAGGTACAAGAACGCATTGTATGCTTTGGTGTATGCTTTAGATATTTGTTTTACTTCGAAGGACTTTAGATATTTGCTCGAAGTATGCTTTGGTACAAGAACGCATTGTATGATTTTCCAGCGCTATGCATTAAGTGGTAGGCGACGTCCCCGTCGATAGCGAGGCGCTAGTGGTGACTTCGGAACTTCAAGATTTGCTGGCTCAGTCCTTCGAAGGTGCTCATAGAGGTAGGGTTTGCGTACGTGTGTTCATAGGGGTGAGTGTGCGTGCGTGTTGAACGTCTGCGTTAATCTTGTGTAAAAAAAAAAAAAGAACGCAAGGCCCCCGATTTCGCCAACGCCAACCGGCCCCGCCCTCCCACAGCGCCGCGCGCGCCGCCACGATTCAAACCACCCATCCTCGCAACCCTGCGCCAGCTATCGCCCGCGAGCTGCGTCGCCGACCCCGGCACGGCACCCGAGCAGCGGGGACGAGGTGAAACGTGGCGTGGCAGCAGGAGGACCCCGACGCCGTCGTGTTCCAGTCGGCAACGGCGACGAACCACATACTCCTGGTGGTACGCGCTCTAAAACCCTAGCCTTACCATCCCTTCCCACCTGTGGATCTCGTAAACCCTCCGCTTCGATTCGATCTAATTGGTTTTGTTTCAGCCAACTGTGAGGGCTTCGAGATGTTGGGTTGCGTTGTGATTTCGGGCTTGATGCAGATGTAGTTTTGGAATTGACCGATTCCTATGCCCGCTTGCGATTCAGGGTTGTATGGGTGCGGTACAGACTCCTGATTTTCAGTAGTACATAGGAGCACACAACCTTCTTATATTAGTTAGTGTCTGAATATATATTGTTCTCTCATTCAAGGGAAAGTTGCTAGTATTTCTTGTTTGGTTGTTTTCTGCAAGATTTTCATTTTTTATTTTGGTTGTAGTGCCACTAATCTCAGTCTAGTCATTTAAAGTTTAAACCCCTTCTGGAGCAATGCATTGTATTGTAGCTTTGCTTCCTTTTATTTACTCCATGAATTCTTG
The DNA here is from genome assembly GCA_015847255.1 of Hyparrhenia diplandra. Taxonomy (NCBI): domain Eukaryota; kingdom Viridiplantae; phylum Streptophyta; class Magnoliopsida; order Poales; family Poaceae; genus Hyparrhenia; species Hyparrhenia diplandra. The sequence continues at coordinate 315,426 of JADLZK010008701.1, forward strand.
AAAATGCTTAGCTGCTATAGGCACGTGGCAGCAGCATGCTGCAGCTGGAGTATATAGATCTATGAAGTAACATCTCTAGATTGGTTTTGAGCTGATCGAATATATAAGAGACTGCATGAATGCCAGATGTCCTTAGCAAGTATATGTCGTTTGAGTTGGACCATGTTTTTTCCTAGCTTTTTTTATTTTTTTTGCCTTTATCACGCCAGCATCTTACTTTTTTTGTTTGTACTATCGCGACTTCTATGTGCCCGTAGACACAAGTAGAATTAAAAACCTTTTAAGCAAAGTCTTGCCAGCAATAGGATCAGTTGCTGGTCTAGTATCAAATAACTGCATTAAACCATGTATATAGTATACCTCCTTGTTTGACCTCAAAATTTCAGGAAAATTCACCTCAGGCTTGGAGGACTGGATGGAAGGCACAGGGCGGATGGAGCAGCTTGACTCCAAGTTCTACCAGAAGTACAACGCTCTCAAGGTACTGCAGGCCTCCTGCTTCTTCCTCATCATCGTTTTTATAAACCAGGCCACTGTGGTTTGACACAGCCTGTAATTGTTTTTTTTCCTGGTTCCCTCACTGCAGAAGCAAAAGTTGCTGGATGAGGGGCTGCAGCCGAAGCGGGAAGCGGAGTTCAAGTTGTTTTTACGATGGTATAAGTCCTGACCCAACCTATCTCTGGGCTGGACTCGATTTGGATAGGGCTATGGGAGGAGGGAGGTTTTAGGGAGAAACACTTGTTCTTTTTTACCCTGATTTGAAATTTTCCTTTTGTTTTGATAATGCAGCCCTGAAAGATTGGATCACCGAACTCAAGAAAGATAATGATGACCTCAGCAAAAAGCTGTAAGATTGAGGTTTCATTGTTTGGGGTGAAATTGGTGTCTATATCTTTGCTTATATCCCTTTATCTTTTTGGGGGCTAATTTGATTTGATGATTCTAGGGTGGACAAAGAGGATGAGCTCGAGAAGACCCGTCAGGAATGCATCTCAGGTATGTGAATTAATTCATTACTTTGTGGGAGGAGGGAGGGTTTAGGGAGAAACACTTGTTCTTTTTACCCTGATTTGAATTTTTCCTTTTGTTTTGATAATGCAGCCCTGAAAGATTGGATCACCGAACTCAAGAAAGATAATGACGAGCTCAGCAAAAAGCTGTAAGATTGGGGTTTCATTGTTTGGGGTGAAATTGGTGTCTATATCTTTGCTTATATCCCTTATCTTTTTTGGGGCTAATTTGATTAGATGATTCTAGGGTGGACAAAGAGGATGAGCTCGAGAAGACCCGTCAGGAATGCATCTCAGGTATGTGAATTAATTCATTACTTTGTTGTATGACTTGGAATTAATTTAGCCTGCGTGTTTGTTGATTCAGGGGAATGGGACAGATGAAATTCTGAGTGCTCAGACGTTTCATTTTCTGCTTCAATCTTCAGTTTGCATGAAGATCTCAGTAAATGATGAAACAGAAATGTTTTCGCTTCATTCTGTCACGGCTAGTGGTACTTGCTCACGCTGAATCTCATGTTCTTGTTTTACTATAACTTGGTATTAGCATAACTGTCATGCTTTAATATTTCTCGTTTTTGTGCTGTTATTTATACTATCATTATGCGATTTTGTATGTTACTTGTTTCATGTTTCTTCTGACGGTTAAATGTTAACAAAGTAGCATCTTTCATATGGTTTCGTTTCATTCCAGGATGTATTCATTCTAGTCATATAATATAATAAAGGAACTGATTATGATCCTTACAGAGTTTAAACTATTGCAGGCTACAGTTTCACTCTGACATGGTTGAGGAACATGGTGAATGGTCATATAAGCTCTCGTCGTTGGGCACCCTGGAAAGGATAGCCGTCGACTGGATGAGGCAAGGCATAAGGTTCAGCCCGAAAAATGTGCCATATGTTCTTTGAGCGGATATCAAGCATCATTACAAGAGGAGGATAGCATGCTCTTTGAGCGGATATTCTGCTAATTTGCTTTTATTGAAACAAAATGTCCACCATGTCATTCATGGTAACTACTGTACATGTGTCGAACACAATATCCCCACATTACTGAAAATATGAATTCGCTTTGCTGCCTTGCTGGACAGGGTCCATTTGGTTGGCCCTTGTGAATTCTTCTGAAATTTCGTTGCTCGCCCTAAATTCAAGCAGTATTGTCCTTATCAGTCAGAATGAAAGGGATGAAAACAAGTCATGTAAAAAAATGAATCTCTGATCATTCAGAACCTTTTCTTTTTGTTTTGAAGAATTATCATTCAGAACTCAAAGAAATCTCTGATCATTCAGAATTTTTTTAGATGAAAGGTTTCCCCGGCTTTATTGCTAAAAGCAAAGTGACAGCATCCAAGTTCAAACGTAGTGCTCATGCACATGACTGAAAATAAAACGACAACAGCAGGCTTAACTAGCTCTGCCCCTCACCGGCACACAGGCCTGAATCACTTCTCACAGATGTTAAAGACTGAGCAGCCAATCGATCCGACTGTGATGTACCCGCCTCCATATTCTCCAAGCAGATTTGTGCAGGGCGCCTGGACAACTCTTCCAGCTGGATGATGAGGCCTTCTTTCAGAACTTTTTTTTTCTTCAAGAATTATCATTCATCATTCAGAACTCAAAGAACACTAGTGTACTCCTGCTACACCACCAGACTGGGAACCCAACCCAACAAAAGCATCCATCTATCTATTGATTTCTGGTCTCCTCCATCGACCCAAGCGAGATCAGAGCTTGAAGACCCGCGGCAGGGCTTGTGCTCCCTCCCCTACGCGGCGGCGGGCTTGTAGAGCTTCTGCACCACCTTCCTGAACTCTGAACAACCAAGAGCGAGGAAACGAGATTCAGAACAAGAAAAGATCTCGCGATTCTTGATGAGACGAGATCGAGATGTCGCGTACCTTCCTGGTTCGCCCAGAGCGCCGCTGCCTGCGTGTTGAGCGGCGAGTCGTTGTTCGGCTCTGCATAATCATTCATCCGTCGACGGTCAGAAACGACGAGGGGAAAAACACATCGACGAACAAAGGAAGATGGTGATCCGTTTAATTACCAACCTCCGAGCAGGCTCTGGATGGAGAGGAGGACGGTGCGCACGTCGTAGGCGGAGGACCACTTGTCCTGGAGGATGTCGAGGCAGATATTGCCATGGGCGTCGACGTTGGGGTGGAAGCAAGGGGTGTGGAACCGCACCTGCGGCGGCTTGTAGGGGTACTCGGCGGTGAAGGCCAGTGCGAGACGGTACGAGGTGCCCTCGTAGGGGTCCCTGGCGGAGCCCGCGATAGTGCCCACCCAGTGGAGCATGCTGTCCCCCTCCGGGTCCGGGAACGCCGACACGCCCGGGTCGGCACCCATCATCAGCGCCATCAACTCCGACTGCAGCCGCCGTACCACCGACTGGCCCTCCATGCCCTTCCCGGCCCCCGACAACGACGGCTTCGCCGCGGATGCGGATGCGGATGCGGATGCGGCGGGGACGTTCCCGGTCTGCGACTCCTGGTTCTCTCCCCTGGCCATGGCTGACGATCGAGTCGGTGCTTGTGCTTTCTCGACGGCGGCGAGAGATCCGTGGAAGGGATCAGAGCGGTGGGGCGCGGGATTTAAAGGAGAGGGGATTTGATTGGCTGGGGATGGGAATGCGAGTCTCTTCTTCTCTCTATCTAAATCGTGACCGTTGGGTGCGCCGCCGCACGGCGGCCGAAGCAGGCGCGTGCGTGGTTACGGCGGCTATCACTTCGTAGCATGTAAGGGGCGTCACGATGGTAGTATTTGGTATCTGATAGATGTGATGTAGAAAGAAAGGTAGGAGAGAGAATAGTCAAATACTACTACGTCTGAAATAGCTAAGATATTTTTACGTGCCGAAAGCATGTGAGATGAGCGTGTGGGACCAATAATTTAAAATAGTCTTTTGTTTGTGTCTCTCACCTCCACATCATCAAACCAAATAGCTAGCACCTAGCTATTACCATTGCGGGCTTTACAGTATACTAGTAGTACTAGCTACGTAGTCGGCGACGTGGAGGTAAACAACAACAAAGACTATTTTATATTGGTGGACCCACATGCTCATCTCACATGTTCTTGGGCACGTGAAATAGTCTAACTATTCTGACTACGTGAAATAGTCTAGCTATTTGCATGCTAGTGACTATTCTCTCTCCTACTTTTTCATGCCCACGTCACATCTAGATAAGCGAAATAGCTAACCATTGACTACTGACCTAAGCGCAAGGTTTGCTGTTGTATGACACCGTTTAACAATGAATTTAGCTAACATCACGTTTGGATATGTGTTTAGCTTGAATTGGATCTTGAAATTTGGCCCATGATTCTAACATGAAGCACAGCCTGAGTTACTAGCCTGCGGAGGTTGGCATTGGCTGGAATCAATTGGGCGAATAATCATAAGGCTCGAATTTATTTCCTATCATGACAATTGGGCAAAAGTGGGGGAGTAATCAACTGTTTTAGAATGTAGGCAGCAGCCACACAAGCAAATTTATGTTTGAATAAATCATTGTTTTTATTTTATTTAAATCCCTTCTTTTCTTGCTTGATAATCAATTGCGCTTTTTTTGCTTGAATTTTTTTTCCACCTCTTTGCTTCCGAAAGGTGAAGCATCCACTCTTCCACATTTTGATCATTTCCTTTACTCCCTTCGTCCCCAAAATAAACGTAATTTTTTATTTTTACAAACCTGTGTTTGACCGTTCGTCTTATTTAACTTTCTTTTTACAAATATTATCACTTTTGTTATGACTTACTACATCACTAACGATATTTTAATAATATTTAATTTGTTTTATAATTTAAATAAAAATTTTGAATAAGATGAGTGGTCAAACATAGTTTCTAAAAGTTAAAGAATTACGTTTATTTTGGGACTGAGAGAGTATGTCCCTTTTGTATGAATCAATTCACTGTCCCGTTTTTGTTTATGAATCTCACTTTCATGTTGCTAGTGCTAGCTTCTATGTTGGTTCATCCTTGATGTGTGTGGATGATTGTGTTTGCTCATGTGACTTGTGTGAGACTAACAAATTTCATCCAATGATTTTTTTTTGTAGGGTTAACTAGGAATACCCGCGTGTTGCTGTGGGATTTGCTTAACTTTAAAAAAAACAAAGCTATTTATATTTATAATTATATGAATGAAACTATTTAAAATTAATTTTGATGAATAGTTGACACATAATTGTGAACAATTAAATGTATGTTAGTGGATGAAGAGAAACTACAATTGTAACTTCTAGTGAATTGTTGACGTGGATAGCTTGCATGTTGAGATAAATCACTAGTGAGGTTTATCTTTATAGGAGTATAAGATTGCATATGTTTTTTTGTAACATTTTATAATTTTATAAATTCCATTGTAATGCTTATTTAGCGAAAACCATTTGTCTACTATTGAAAACTAGTATAATGCCCGTGCTAACGCTTACGGTTTTTAATTATGGGGATGCTCAAAATTGCAACCAACTTTTTGTGCATAGTTTAAACTTTTACACATAGGTATTTCATACAAGGCGACTATCTAATGTTTTTTTCTCATATTAATCTTCTAAGTTACATTCTACCTGACTTCTTAATCATGTACTGGAGATCTTATGGGATGTTAACACACCCACACCATCCAATGCAAGCTAATCGGCATGGTGGTGTTATATATGTACATGGTGTTGTTTGTATGTATGTTGCGGTAATTTGTTTAATCACGTACCTGGGATTTGGATGTTTGTTAAATCGATAAAGGCAATGTGTCCATCTGTTGGCGTCCCCATTGTGAAGTGGAGGCTCTCTTAGTGGGGGCTCGTATTCATAGATCTCTCAAATTGGGATTAAAATAAAAACTCTGAGTAAGGCAATTATGAGATGAAATAAAAATGCAAACATGATGAGATACACATATAGTAGAAACTTTTCAGCAACATATAGTAGAATCTTTTTAAGCAACATCGAACACAATGATTGCCTTCTCCAAGTGGTGCATGTAACATTCTTTCTTGTCAGAGATAATGTTGGATCAAAAAGTAAAATAGTTTACTGAAATAATTCTAGGTAGAAAGTGATTGCTGCCTGCATATCTTGGTCAAGATCACACAGCTCCATCCCCAACCTGTAAAGATCCTTAAGAAGCTATGAAACGGCCCAACTATACCAATGTTCAAGGTAGATCACAAAAATTCAAATTAACATAACCAAACACATATCAATTAGCTTAACATTGTCACACATGTAATGTTGCCTTGCAAATGATAAAATCAATAAACTTCGTGATTTATTTGGGTATAGAAAACTAATTAAACAACAGTACTGAACTATCTTGAGGATTATTACTTTTTATAAAATGGGTCCAAATTCAGGTTCATGAAAATAGAAAGATAAAACTCAGATACTCCATTGCAAACCCTAGAAAGGTAGTTTAATTAGCCGTCTGTTACAAGAAGCAACACATAAAAATGGTGCCTTCTTCTAAAAAGTCTAACCAATAGTAGTGAACATCATGAGCTCAACACATATACTCCTTGTAATCGGTATCAGTGATGACCACATTCAAAAAAAAAAAATTGCACATTATCGGTGATGATCAAAGAAGAACTGATTAGAAGAAGGCACATGCCGACTGCTAATCAAAAAAAATGGTGCATTCCAATAAAAAGTCTAACCAACAGTAGTGAACGTCATGAGCTCAACACATATTCTTGTAATCAGTATCGGTGATGACCACATTAAAAATGCACATTATCGGTGATGACTAAAGAAGAACTGATTAGAAGAAGGCACATGCCGACTGCTAATCACTATGAAGAAGGCACATGTATACTGCTGATCACTACTATTTTTAGAAGAAGGCACACTGCTAATGACTACTACTTTTGATGACCAAAGAAAATTTGGAACCTCCGAAACGGCAGCAACTCACCAAAGAACTGATTATCATGAAGGCACATGCTGACTGCTAATCACTACTATTTTAGAAGAAGGCACATGCCTACTGCTAATCACTAATATTTTATGACCAAATAAATTTGGATCCTCCGAACAAAGCGGCAACAACTTCAAACGACGGGAAGTTCTGAGATTGATTTGAAACATCACCTTGGTCCCCCTGATGGTCGTCTGTTTTGAATGTGCTGTGGTATGTGGTACAGGTTTCCCGTGTCCTCCTGGCTGTTCGCAGTGGCCTTCAGGCGTCACTTGGTGCCGTAACCTGGTCACCGTGGCTGCCGTGTTTGCGAAGTCCCTCAGAGAGCCCCGCTGGGATCGCTGGTCTTGGGAGATCGATTGCCGCGGCTTCATGTCGTCTGAGGGTGGATGAACTCCGGCTGGAGGGGGCTGCAGCACCGTGATCGGGGGCTGGGGACGGCTGCGGGCGACAGGGGGACGCATGCATGGACCTTCCTCGCGAGGAAGCAGTGCGTGATTAGCGCGCGCGGCGCGCAGGAGGAGGGAGGGTTTGTCATGAGGAAGGTCCATACACTTAATCCTGATCGTCGGATGGTGTTTGAGTATGAGAGAGAAGATTAAGAAGTAATCTGGAGCGTTGATTTCAATAGAATTTGAATAGATTTGAACGGGATGAAGTTGGTGCATTAGTAGGGTAGATGTTTGAACAATCAAATTTAGCAATTGCAATCAAGATGGTTGGTTATGTAGCCATAGAGGCACATAAAGGGTGTAATGTAGGTCCAGAATCCTTGATGTTGAACACCCTATTTTCACTAAAGATATCAAGGAGGAGCTGATCTACCGGTATGGGGTAGGCTCAACCGTACGGGTAGGCTTAACAGTAGTCAAAGCTTGGCAATACAACACTATGTGTGGGAAAGGACTAGATGACAATGAGGCAAGGCAAACTATGAATGTAGGTGCGAGTAACATAGAGTAGGACGGGTGGAGGAAGTCATGCCTGTGAGCGTGAAACGAGTGGTGGCGAAGTAGTCCACCGATGCGAGAAGAGTGGAATCGGTCGTGTGCAACTAAAACGATGGGATATGGATGAAAGAGGAACGATGTGTTATAGTTATTTTATTGGATATGTTATTTATGTCATTCAGTGTATCCTATGTGGTTGCTTCTATGAAGAACATGCTATTTATTTTGTTGTGGATGCCCTAATAGCTCTATGGTTCTTTGTTTTGGCTTTTGATATTATCGAAAACAAAGAACTATAGGCTTATGAGAAACTCAATTTTAGTTACACACTTTAGACTTTTGGACGTGAGGAATATAGTACTATTTTGGCCACACTTAGAGACATAATAATATAAGCTCTCAAGTTAGACTTTTGGTTGTGGTTGCATACTATTTTGAGCCATACCGAGATACTTAGGGGTTGTTTGGTTGTCTGGTTCTAGCTGAGCTAGACTCTGCATGTGTGACATATGTGTGTTTGGTTGCGTGTGATAGCGGGAAGCCAGACCCTCGTGATACGAGATGCTCCTCCTCCTAGATAGGCCCGCTAGAAATGCAGGCACCAAGCATTTCTGTTGTGTCAAGTTGGCGCGAGCTCACGAGTCGCATGAGAGCAAAGAGCAGTGGTGCAAAGGCTAGCTCGGCGCCCGCCAAGCAACCAATCGTTTCTCTGCTCGGCCATGCTGCATGCGTTAAAGCAACCAAATGGTGGGCATTTGCATGGTGGCACCCCTGGCTAGTGAGGGCCTCCGGTGCGGTGCAAGCGGGTGCGTGTGGAAAAACCAAACCTGCCCATAAGCTCTTTAACTTTTAGACATCGTGGATTCTTAATTTTAGTTTATGTGACTCAAAATAATATGCCGCATGAATGCATTTTCCCTCCCATTGTTCAAGCAAGCAAAAATTTTTTTATCTTGGCTATTTTTTTATCTAGCTGTGGACTAACGGAAATTCAAATGAGGGCACGATGAGATCGTGGGAAATTTAACAAGTGACACGACTAATGTTTTTTTTTTTTTTCTCGAAAACACAATAAAAATAAGTGCAGGCGCAGAGAGGAGGCAAGCACACGATGCCTCTGCAGTGATATAAAGTATGAATGGTTTACAACTTATACCTATCTTGCAATAAGAAGAAATGAACATTTTGAGGAGCATCAATATAATATTGCTAATTTCTTACATATGGCTAATAATATAGACCTGTTTTTCTAAAATTTAGAATTTTGGATATCATTTTTTCTGTTTACTGTCCGTAGCAACACGGCAAGTATCATCGTCGACTCCAGCCGCCGGAAACCAGATCAGCCGTGGACTATGGAAGTTTCCAGAAGTTTGCACACATGCTCCCCAAGACCCCCAAAGCCAAATACTCGCTAATTCTTCTTCCCCTCACAAGTCGATTCACTGCCCATAGCAACTGGGTTCCCTCCGCCCCCTGCTCGTGCGTTCTCTCTCGGCGCCCTCTCGCTCTCCGACGACTGGTGGGCTGCCGCCGCCGTCGCCGTCGCCGCCGCCCTAAGCCAGGTGCTGAGGCTTTAGTTGGTCTCTCCGCCGGCGACGAGTACCCACTCAGGTACTTCCACCCCTTCTCTTCCCTTCCCTTCCCTTCCCTTCAATCTGAGCACCGAAACCCTAACCTAAAGCTATTTAGCTATTTGATTTGACAAGCCTCCTAATTTCCAAGTTTTTGCAAAAAATTATTGGGTGTACTGGATCCGCCTCTGGTGTGGGGTTGTGGCGCCTGATCTGCGTATTCGTTATTTTGCTTGCTTGTGCAGGATGGCTGATGATGCTTCCCATGGGGCCAGCAGCTCGACTGTGAAACCTGCTGATGATCCAGAGTCTACCATCGAGATCAACATCAAGACCCTGGATTCACAAGTCCACAAACTTCGCGTGGAGAAGAATGTGAGAATTCTCCTGCCTCCTTCGCATTTTTGTTGAGTGTCTATCTGTTATTTGCTGCTGAACTGAACTGTGTGGAGTGCTAGAAACTCTATCCATAACTCTGGGTTCATTCGTGATACTTTCAGTTAGCACTAGCCATTAGGTGTGCAGATGTTGATATGTGCGTTATGCAATGCTTCGGAAGTGCCAAGTACTAACCGCCTTATTTTTAGGCACCTGTTTCCGTTCTAAAAGAAAAGGTTGTTGAAGCGACTGGGGTTCCACTGGATCAGCAGCGCTTGATTTTTAGAGGAAGAGTCTTGAAGGATGATCACCTCCTATCAGAATACCGTATCCTTTCTGTTTCTGCATCTTGCGTCATGGTTATGAAGTGTGTACTTGATCCATCTGCATCTTTGTTTCACTTATCCTTTTGGTGAGTAATAATACTCTCTCCGTCCAAGTTTGAGAGATGCATGTGGTCTGAAAAACATTTCCAAAATTTACAAGCGCATGAACTGTTGGACGAAGTTTTCTCTAGGGGCCGACACACTTGTCTTTGTCGTTTCTTGCACATAGTAATTAATGCATCTGATACTTGGCCTCCTTCCCAACTGTGATTGCTCTCGTTTCTTACGGCTAGGACGTGTGGCAAGCAGCATGCAGCGGTGAAACCGAAAGATTTTTGCTGCCGAGAGTAACGGATTAAGGGGAGTTCTCATGGATCCCTTTGGTCTCAGTAAAAATTTCTTGTATGCCTGTGAAACTTGGATTGAGGGAGTATTTGATTGCCGATTTCCTTGTTACATGTTTGCTTAATTATGTTCTGTGTTCAGGTCGTGATTGCATAATTTGTTTTCCTACGCTGTAGGGACTAAGGTTGTGGCAACTTGATGACTTTGAGAAGCAGAAGAATTTCTTTTAAGTTGCTCCATAATTTGTTTTAATGCCTTTCTTAGTTGATTATCAGTTAATATACATTTTTGTGGCTGTGCTAGATTAATGGTTTCCATCAGTAGGTGGCTGGATATGCCATTTGCAAAGGAACTTACCTCACATTAATTTCTATTCAAAAGTTTCATTTTTTATATTTTTTTTCAACTTGTATGCTTTTAAAATGCTTTGTTGTGTCATTTAAATCCCAATGTGTTTGTTTCTCTTCATCCATATTCTGTCATGTGTATCCTTAACAACCACAAGATTTGGAGGATGGATATACATTGCATCTGGTCGCCGGGCGTGCAGCAGAGGGCCAGAATTCTTCAGGGGCTTCTGAAGGAAATACACATGCTAATGGTAAGTCAATACTGTCGTTTTTGTGACAGCTGACTACATGATCATTGATCAATCCTGAACCACCAAGTTTATCTGTATAAGTAGTGTTAAAATAGTGAGTGCCAAGGTTGGTGCTAAATCTAATTGATCCTAGCCAGTGCTAAGGTTATTGGTTATTGCTTGAAGACTTGGGCCTGAAAAAAAGATTTTATTCTTTTCTTTTCTGTGCAGTAAACGTTACTGGAAATGCAGGATTGTTGGATGATATTTCCAGGGTATGCTTCTCTCATTGTTGTTTCTTTCTCCATGAAGTTATCTGATCGCATGGCTCTTGGCTATTTTGACAGCATTTTATACCTTTCTTTTTTTAAAAAAAAAATGTTTTGTTAAATCATCTTTGAAGAAACTACATATGTGACATGTCAAGGGATCTGTGCTTTGTTCCAGACTTCTAACGTTTTGCATGTTGTTGAAATAAATACCAGTTAATTGACTGGCTATATAGTACATGCCATCTAATTCTTTTACTATTTGCAGAGTGTTCGAGATCTTCTGGGTTCCTTAGGTGTTGCAATGTCTGGTGGTGTCACTAACACGGCATTTTCGGTAACATGGCAGTCCTTCTCAAGATCCTGAGGGGGTACCTGAGACCTAAGAATTAATCGTTTTATGGATGCTTTATCAGGTTCCTTTGACTACTGTGCCAGAAGGACCCAATAATGTGCCAGGAAGAACTCAGCCAACGAACCCAGCACAACCAGGATTCTCAGTTCAAAATCATCAAATACAAGTAACACAACTTCAGCCGGCAGTAGCTATTCCTCGCAACATGGTAGATATATATTTTTTTGTTTTGTTTTGCTTTTCCTCCTGTATTTCAGTTTGTACAGGATTATCTTAACTTTAACCGATGGTAACAGATTATTCCAGACTCTTTGACAACTCTTTCAGAGTACATGGATCGCATTGACCGAAAGTATTACAGAATAATGGTACCATTTTTTTTGTCTTATAGTTGGTTCATCCATTGCTTGCCATCAAAGATTTTTATATTCATTTTATGCTATAAATGAAGGTGCTCCACCATCCAGGGATTCAGAAAGCCAGCAACAACCGACAGTGGATGATGCTAATGTCAACCCGAGATATCAAGTCCTGATGTTTTGGCTTCAGTTATTGAGAGAGCCCAACAACTTCTTGGCGGTAGTGCAGCTTCTGCTCTTTTCGGTATGTTATCTTCTGTGGTTATTGTCTGTACCATTTACACCTGACTCTTCGAGAGAGGTATCTTGTTCGTCTAAAATGTTTACCTCCCTGCTTATGATCTGCTCCACCATCCAGGGATTCAGAAATCCAGCAACAAACCCTAGTGTATAGTCAGGGCATAAACTATGTTCTGGGCTTTTGGCTTCAAGATGAATTATCAATCCGCAAGCAGCTTTTATAATATATAGCGTGTTATTATTTATAATGCCTGCATGATTTCCTGAGTATGCCTAAACCTTTTTTACATGTTGCCTTTTTCCCTTCTTGGATGCAAAATTGCTGTTGAGCTGCATGGTTCAGTTTTTAACACACTTCCCAATACTTTGGATTTATGAACCAATAGATGCAAACTTTTCTTTGGATGTCTTCAAGTTGCTATTTGAGAAGCTCCTGAATTTATGGTGCATAATTTTCATTGAAAATATCCATGCCTTTTATGTACCTAATAATATTTTTCTGTTTCAGCACATTGCACAACGTATTCGCAAGATGGTGGGACACTGTGGATGCATCTCTTCGTCGTGAGATCCAAACTGAATCTGTTCAGCTAGGAATTTCGATGCAACATTTGGGTGCTATGTTTTTTGAGCTTGGTCGGACTATGATGATGCTCCGCACAGGGCTATCTCCTGTATGCATAATTTGTTTTTCTTTTCCTTCATGTTATGTAACTAACTTGGTACGTGTCACCATATTGAAATCTTTTAATTCTGCAGTCTGAGGCTTTTGTAAATTCTGGGCCTGCTGTTTATATAAACTCCACAGGACCAAACCCAATAATGGTTCAGGTGATAATTGCTACACCCTTTTCATGTTATGTTTGATGGTCAAGAGCACTGTAATCTCATCGACATATTTTCTCTGTGCAGCCATCTTATCAAAACACCCCTCCTTTTGGTGTCTCTAATATACCAGTTCCGGGTGGAATTTCTGGTGCTTTTGGTATTGTTGATCCTTCTCGCTCATCTGGTTTCGGTGATCCTTTTTCGACGTATGAATGTCCCAAGTAGCGGTAAGGTCACATTTCAATTGTCTCTATTGGATCGTTAGATAGGCATAAATTGTTTATGAAATTCAACTGTTTTTAGAGCATTGATTTTTTTTTTTTTTGAGATTAATTTTTATAGCATTAACTTCTTTTATTTCTTAATGGTACTAAGTTATTATAATTTGTTTGAGATGCCAGATATTTACATCTTATATTTGCTATTCTAATACCATGAATTAAACCTTATGTGACTGATGTGCTGGCATGATTGGACAAAAGTGTATACAATACTTATATTTGAAGTTTAAATTAGTGTTAGGTGCAGAATCATTTGGGTTTGATGTGCGTCATCAATGCACTTGCTAAGGTTAAATATTCTGTTCTTGAGTATCTTCTGGAATATCCTGGAGTTCATTTGCACATGGGAATTTATATTATTTTGCTAACTAGATCTTTGATTCTTCCACCTTTATGTCTAGCTGGCTTTCCCTAACTAATATTTCTTTTCTCATTCCCTAACTTAGGTCCATCTGTAACAAGTCGGTCGGCTGCTGCTACTACCACCACTTCTGAAGGAGCCATCAATAGGAACCACCAAGATGCGGCAAGAACTCAAGGAGGTAACCCGCCAGGTCACCCAGCAACACGTGGATTGCCAACCAGAACAGTCGTTGCTGCTGTTCCAGCACGGTCCTCAGCCGAGGCTCCAAACCATGTCTTTAGTGTTATCGTGCCTGTTCAAGTGAGGGGTGCAGTGCCTAATCAGTCGTCTCAAGGTTCTCAAACAGCAGTGGGCAATGGAGCTCAAGGAAATTCAACATCTGCTGTTCCACAAGCTTCTGTTGGTGATGTTTCTGGTGTTCCTCCTATAGTGCCACAGGTTGCCAATGCATTGGGCACAAATGCACCAGCAGATCAGGGATTTCAGACCACAGAGAGCAGAGCCGATGTTCTGAGTTCTTCAACACCAGCCACTACACCACCGCAGAATGATCCTTCAGGTTAGAATCATGGACAAACTTCTTAGAAAGGTGTTACGAGTTTTTTTCTTAAAAAAGATCTCTTAAGGATATTCACCATTCCTGTTGTTAGGTACTTTTGGTTCCAGTTTGGCAGCTCAAGACAGTATACAACAGCATTCACAATTGGGAGATACTTGTGCAAATACAGCCGACTTATCAGGGAGATGGCACAGCTACCAACACTCATGATGTTCTTTCGAACACATCAGTAGAAAATTCTGCTTCGAAGAACAAATCCTTGGATGAAGTAGGTTCACAGCCCACTGAGCCTTCTGCAAGTGGCAGTGCTGAACCATTAGGTCTTGGCGGAGGTCTGATTCCGAAGGTACAGTATTAATTAGTGACTTTTAAGTGTTTATTAGTCTATCAAGATTCCATTGTTTGGTCTTCATTTTAGTGTTTATTATTATATTTGGCAAGTCACCTATTTGGAGTTTGTTGTATTTTACTATTGTTTGATTCTATCAGTAAGTTACATGTTTGGAGCTTGTTATATCTTTCTATTGTTTAATTGCTTCTTTTAACAACACTTGTAGAAACGGAGCAAAGCAGTGAAGCCAAGCACAACTGATCCTGGTAACGGATTCATCGTCAGTCAGCCGGAACCAAGATCCTATTTCAGTGGCCCAGCAGTTTCTCGAAGGTTTTGCTTCCCGAAATACTAATGCTAGCAGAAGCAACGCCCCTGCCTCTGGTCCTCCATCCTCCGTGCCACAGCCTGCTGAAGTTCCTCCGAGAAGACAGGGTGGTGTACAACCTGATATTGGCAGCATGATATCTGGTATGCTCAACAACCCAGTTTTCAGCAACATATTGTCAAATGTCGCAACACAAGCAGGGGGCTCAAGTGCTGATTTGAAGAGCGTGATGGAAGGATTACAGAGCCCTGCTGTTGTAGATACGATAAGCAGTATCGTGCAGAATGTGGATGAGCAAGACCTTGGGGCCATGCTTGGTTCAGGCAGGGGGCAAGGTGGCATGGATTTGTCAAGAATGTTGCAGCAAATGATGCCTGTTGTATCCCAGGCTCTTGGTGGAGCAGGGGGGCGTTCTGCCAGTGCAAATAGTAGACAATCATGGCCTCAGCGCATTGACAGTGGAGAAGGAAATTTACCAGCTAGCAGTTCTCAGGTAAGCTACTCTGTGTAGTAGTAATCGCTAGTATTTGCATTTGTAATGTTTATGCTGCCTCTGCTGTGTGTTTTGTTTAGAGAGCAAATACTGCATGAATGGTTTACATTATTCCACCTTATAGATGTTCATTGTTCTGCTCAGTTAGGCAAACCCTCTCTGGTCAGTATTACTTACCATGGATGCTTTTATACTATTGGATGTTAAGGGCCTAGAAAGGTTAATATGGCACTAGGGCAAAATTATTGTATGCTTCTTTAACTCTTCCTGTATGAATTTTAGTTAGGCCTATCAAAATCTGTTGTATTTCAGGTATCTCACTTTTTTGTATTCCATGGGCAGATCGATCTTCATCAAGCTCTTCAAAGCATTGAACAACATGAATCTCCGCAGAATATCTTCAGCTCTGTCCTGAAACTGCTTCTCAGGCCTATGGTGAAGATGACAGCATTCAGGGAATGATCGAAGAGCTTTCCAGTGATCAAGAGCTTACCGATGTATGCTTCCCATACCAATTCATTTGCACAATCAATATAATGACCCTGTCTGGTTTCCGATGTTAAGCCTGCTAATGCTAATCTTTCTGCTTTTGTTAGGACTACATGCAAGTTTTGGTGGACCAGGTTCGGCAGAGGGTACAGTCAGAGTCGCAGTCGAGGAGCCAGCCTTGAAGCACTAGGCGGCAGGGCCGTGTAGCCAGCCATTCGCTGCAAATCCGCAATATTTATCGCTAACTTGGAAAAGACAGAACCATGCCTTGTTTGGGCGTTTTCATGATTAGGTGCCCGCTGTACATGTGGCGTTGTAATTTTCCGAGATACTATTGTATTTGCGGCAGCATATTCCGTACTGTGGTTAAAACTGTTTTGACAATTTTTCTAGTGGTACATACAGCGAGTTTCTAAGGTGCAGTTGGTCTGAAATTTGTGGATATATAATTGTCAATGTGTCTTTGCTTGCCGTAGCGACATTGGGAGATCCAGGCAATGCCGCAACAAGGCCTCCGGCACGTACAGATTCGATTCCTACTCGGATTCAGTTCCGAATTCCAATCGTGGATTGCCCCTTGCCCGTATAATAAAATCCTGAGGTGTAGTAATAGCCCGTGCACCCGCCCGTCCAATCCAACGAGCACCAAGGAGTGAAAGCGATACAACCATCCGATCTCGCTAGATTCGATCCCATGCAGTGCCTAGAGCGGGCGGTTGCACGGAGCGCTCGCGTAGCGGCGGAGGGTTATGGCGGCCGGAGGTTTGCTTCCACCACCACCAGCAGTCGTGCCTATTGCATCAGACACAGGCACGTCGTGCTGCGGGAGCGCATGAGATTGACGCATGAACAACACCAAGAGGCGCAGAGGATATCTACCCTTGCCCTTATTCTTGTACAACATTTCCTGCTTCCACGTTCGTCCACGTCGCCTGCTTTCCTCATCCCTTTGATTTCCCATCCATGGTCTCCACAGCACCACCCAGCTGATTTCCCATCCATGATCTCCACACCACCGGCCCAGCGAAGCCCAGCGAAGCTTCCACCGACTTCGTCACATATCGTCGTCTCGCGGGCTCGCCTCCGTCGCGCAGCTGTGCTGCAGCTTTGCACCGCCTCCGCCCGGCCCACGCCCATGCTTTTGCACCGCCTCCGCCCGGCCCACGCCCATGCTACGCGTCGCCGTTGCTGTCGCCGCCGCGTGCGCCTGCACTACGCAACTGCTGTGCGCTCCACGCCATCCTCTGCCCGGATCTTGCGACGCGGGCAAGGCAGCGCAGCCCAGTCGGCCGGCCACTCAATCAGGTACTGAACGTCGTCAGACGCGTCTCTGATCCCTTCCTTGCCCCTCCGTGATTATCTGGAATCATTAGTTTATTTACTTTTCCTTTTGTTATGCTCATTGGTCCTGACGATCGACTCCCCATCTAAGACCCAAAAAAAAAAAAGGTTTAAATTTCAGAAGACAAATTGGTACCTCATGTCATTAACCTTACCTTGCACATTCATATGTGTACGTTCATTCATAACATGATTCCTGTACAAATACCGTGGGCCTGTGCAGCTAAAATTCACATTTGAATTACAATGCCACGTTATTGCTTATGGGACCTATTTTTTTATTTTATTGATTTACTCAATAAGCTATATTTATGGCTTCCTGCCCCATGCGAAGCACGGGGTACATGCTAGTTAGCCAAGATAGAGGGGCGCTTGGATAAGCTGCAGGCGTCGCCAAGGAATATTGGGATCTGTGAAGCGTTGCAGTGTCATGATAATGAGCTTCCTGGTGGCTCGGGTCTTGTTTGATAATATTACCACTTCTTCATCTCAGGAGAAAAAGAAGTCTTGCCTACTAGTACTTGAGTTTGACTAAATTTAGTATTGTTTTCTTTCACTAGATTTAGTATTTTTTTTTATTGGAACATACTTGTTCTGAAAATATATTCTGTAATAAATATAGAGATACTTATTACACATCATATTTGACGTTGTTAGTTTTGAGATTGTTTGATTGTCAAAAACGAGATTTTATTTCTTTTTCAACATAGGAATGCTGTGAAACCGCGCCAAAAAACGCCACGAAACGATCTTAGTCGGTGACAAAGAGTTTGATCTTGAGTGTAGTCATGTAGTTGTTGGCGGCGCCAGCGCCGCTTGGTGCCGTAGTCCACGGGCGGCGGCCGCGCGGTGGCGCTGCCGCCTGCAGCAACTTCGAGCTAACACCGGCCAAACACGGTGTGTGGTATTGAGGGGTTGTTTGGTTTAAGGACTTTTTAGTCCTTGAGATAAAAAAGTCCCTTTTAGTCCCTACCAAACTAAACAGGGGGTGATTTTTGAGACTGTTCCTCTATTAGTCCCTAAAAAGACTCTCTCTTGAGAGACTTTTTATTAGTCCCTAAGACTAAAAAAGTTTAGTCCCTACCAACCAAAAGAAAGACACGACACTCAGAGGGACGAAGCACTTCGCATGAATCGCGTAACGGGCGACGGCATGTGAGTCTATGGACGCCAAAAGCTTACTGTCACTCTTTTATCGCCATAATTGGCGCCCAAATAGGTCGGCTTTTGCTTGGCAGCAGTAGTACTCCATCCGCCTAAGAAAAAAGAAGTCTTACCAAATAATACCGAGTTTGACTAGATTTAATATTGTTTTTAAATATAGGTTACGTATTCTATAATGAATCTTGAGATACTTGTTACTCCCTCCGGTTGGTATTAGAAGTTGTTTTGGATAAGGTTTGGATCAAACATTAAAAATATAAATCATCAATAACTTTTAAGTTGTTGAGTTTCTAAATATGAAAATTATATGAATAGATTTATCTTAAAAAAATACTTTGATAAAAGTAGACATATATCACATTTCTATAAATATTTTTATAATAACAAGAGGTTAAAGTTGTGTTATGGAGACCGTGTCACTGTCCCTAAACGACTTCTAATACCAGCTCAGAGGGAGTACACATCATAGATGTTATTTGAGATTGTTTGATTCTCTCATAAACGAGGTTCTTGTTCCTTTTGGTGGAGGAAGTACGGTGAAACCGGGTTGTGTGCATGCAATTCTTGATGACAAAATATCATTGCTATTATAAAAGTTTATTAGTGTTCTTTTTTTGTAACAACGGTGCTGGCCTTTCTGTGCATCTATCTTTGCGCAAATTTCAAGATGTCAAACTCTCATGGCCCGAGCTAGACCGACGTGGCTACGCGTGGTTTTTTAAGAGCTGGACCGACCAAGAGTGTGATCTTGAGTGAAGCCACGTAGTCGGCGCAGGTGTGAGGTGTGCGTGTGTTCTGTGCCTCTAAATAATTAGGGTCTCCAAATTTACACAAAGTAGTATTAACAATCAAATAATATCAAGTATCAACACTTTTTTTTTTTAATTCTCACACTCGGCTCTATGGCCTTGTATTGATTGAATGATGCTCAGCTAAGTCGCGAGCACATAAACACGATACAAACTCGGGGAGGGGATCAGACCAAAAACTGATACTGACCCGGGTCCCAACTCCACCCCACAAGTGCAAGTTCATGTGCACAAGAATTACAAGTACGTGGGATATGATCCACCGATATCGAATGAAAAACTATCTGTTAACAATTCCTTGATCTCTTGAATAAGATTACCTCCCACGCTATGATCATGTGATGCCGAGTTCAGCGCCTCCTTCAACAGACTCGAGTCAGTTTCTATTATGGCCTTCGAAATACCAAAGTGCACCGCCACTTCCACTGCCTGCTTGCAGGCCATAGTTTCAGCAAGGAAAGCATCATGGACTGGACCCAAATTACCAGCGCCGGCTAGGATAGCTGACCCATCATGATCTCTGAATATGAAACCCCATGTCCCAATCTTAGATTCCGCTCTGAAACCTCCATCAATATTGATCTTCACGATTTCATCTGATGGGGAAGACCAGGCCAGCATTTTACTTGCTTGGGATTGCGGCTGTATGCTGTACTCCTCATGCAGAATATCTGGTACTCAACACTGACTTGATCGTTGTATAGTCTGGGGGCATCAACTCGCCAGCATTAACTTTGTTTCTCACTTCCCACCACCTCCAAAGCAGCACACAGATGCAAATGCAGATATCATTCTTCAGCTTCAGTATTTCAGACACAAAGCCTGTTGCTGTCAGTTGTGCAACCAACAGCAGTCTGTACTGCTCAAGGCCTACTCCTCGCCAGATACGACGGACTTCTTTACACTTTAAGAAACAGTGGCCTCCATCCTCATCATACCTGCAACACACCGGACATACCGTATCAAGGAAAATGCCCTTGCTTTTTATTTTACTCCTCATCGGTAAGCTGTTATGTGCTATTCTCCATATGATATGTTTTAGCTTCGGAGGACCAGGCAGCCGCCAAATCTTCTTCCACATTAGGCATTCTTCTTTGCTCTGACCTCTCGATGAGACACCCTTCTGCTTGACACGTTTACTTTCATCAACATCCTCCAAAACATGATAAGCCGACTTAACCGAGAACATCCCCTTCTTGTCAAAATGCCACGCTACACAGTCATCCCGATCAGGGTGTACTGGTATAGTTAAAATGTTTGTTGCATCCACTTCCCAAAAAATCTCCTTCACCAACTCGACATCCCAAGTACCAGTCACAGGATCAATGAGATCTGAAACCTTTGTTGCCACCGTGTGTCCTCGGCGAGTTACTGGACGTCTAGTAGCACTGGCTGGAACCCAAGGGTCTTCCCAAATACGAATCTGAGAGCCATCACCAACTCTCCAGATTATACCTTTTTCCATGGCCCTTAAACCCCGGACCAGACTGCGCCAGGTGTATGATATACCAGGCTTCTCTACGGCTGCCCACAGATTGCCATCAGGCCAGTATTTTGCACGTAACAGCTGTGCACACAGAGAGTTTGGGTATTGAATAAACCTCCAGCTTTGACGAGCTAACATAGCCAAATTAAACAGGTGCAGATCCCTGTACCCGAGCCCTCCTTTCTCCTTTCTACATGCCATTGTTTGCCAAGAGATCCAGTGAATCTTTTTCTCATTTTCTTGTTGAGCCCACCAAAATCTACATATCATAGCACTGATTTCATCACATAAAGCTTTAGTCAGATCAAAGCAAGACATGGCATAGCTGGGGATTGCTTGTGCTATAGCTTTAATCAGTGTCTCCTTCCCAGCCTTGGACAACAACTTTTCCTTCCATCCCTGGATCCGCTTCCAAATTCTATCCTTCAGATAAGCAAACATTTTACTTCTTAATCTTCCCATATATACCGGCAGTCCCAGATATTTGTCATTCTTCCCTTCCTGAGAAAGATTAAGTGCTGACATAAACCCTGCCTTACTCTCAGCATCACAATTCTTGCTAAACAATATCGATGACTTCTCCATATTAACCATCTGCCCCGAACACTCCTCATATAGCTGCAGTATATGTTGCAGATAATTTGCATTCCCATCATTAACTTTTAGGAGTAGCAAAGAATCATCTGCAAACAATAAGTGAGTAATGCTCGGTGCATTCGCACATATAGTTACCCCCTCAATCTGACCACAGTGCTCGGCATCATTGAGTAGACCCGAGAAGCCTTCAGCACAAATCAGAAAGAGGTATGGAGAAAGAGGGTATCCTTGCCTCAACCCTCTAGTTGGAACAATTTCTTCCGTCAAAACCCCATTAACTTTAATTCTATAGGATACCGTGCTTACACATTGCATGATCAACTCAACCCAACTGCTTTGGAAGCCCAATTTTTCCATCATACGCCGCAAAAATAACCACTCCACCCTATCATAGGCTTTACTCATATCGAGTTTTAGGGCTGCATAACTATCCTTCCCACTTCTCTTATTCTGCAAAAAATGTGTCAACTCATAGGCAACAAGGACGTTGTCTGTAATCAAACGCCCTGGGATGAATGCACTTTGATTCTCTGAAATGATCTCCGGCAGGATCAACTTCAGTCGAGCAGCAAGAGCTTTGGAGGCAACTTTATACACAACATTGCATAAGCTGATCGGTCGCAAATCTTTTAAACTTTCAGGTCGAGGCACTTTAGGAATAAGCACAATAACAGTTTTGTTCTAGTCGGGAGAAAGCATACCACCATTCAGAAAATGCAGCACCTCTTTTGTGACATCCTCTCCGACGATCGCTTCAATACTTCTTGTAGAACGGGGATGTCACACCGTCTGCCCCCGAGCCTTCATATCACCAATACTATCGAGCCCGACCTTCACCTCCTCGGTAAAGGGGCGCGTCAAGGCTTCATTCATCGCCGGAGTCACCTTGGACTGAATTTTCTCCAAAAGCTCATCCATGCGAGACCCTGAGGTGGCTGCAAATAAATTTTTATAAAAGTTAGAAATCTCATTCCTAACCTCCCTCTCCTCTTCGACTACTACCCCATCCTCCTTAACTATTTTACTAATCCGACTTTTACGCCTCCTCTCCGAGGCATAATTGTGAAAGAATCTTGTATTCGATCTCCCTTCTCCAACCAATGAACTTTTGCTCATTTTCTGCCTCCAATACAAATTTTTCTTCTCCTCTAATTTTTCAGTTTGAATTTTAGCAACTCCTCTCTCCTCACCGAGACTCAGAGTAAAACCACCCTCCTCCTACACTCCTCTAGAGATCTTCTCGTTCTTTTTATACTTTTCTCCAAGCCCCTAAGACATTTTTCCCCAATCACCTAACTCACTAGCAACACATTGCGGGGCACTCCCGACATCCTGCCCCCTTGCCTCCCTCGCCGTCTTCCGGGCATTCTCCACAATGACACCACATTCCTCTTCATCCACCCAACTATTTTCAAAGCGGAAGGCTGCAGGTCCACGCGTCTCCACTGCAGCACGAATGGGATTAGTGTTCACAATGACGGGACGATGATCAGAGTGCCTCGGTTCCCCATTTATGATATGGTACAAAGGAAACCTTGCAGTCCAATCTTTATTCAAGAACCGCCCTATCAAGCGCTCCGAATATGCAGGGGCACTTGTATGATTATTGTTTCGCCACGTGAATGGATCCCCTTCATACCCCAGGTCCGCCAAGTCACAATCCTCAAGAGCTTCACGGAACCGGTCCATGCAACTCTGACTCCATTGCGGCCCACCTTCCTTCTCACAACTCGGGAGAATTTCGTTGAAATCCCCCAAGCAAAGCCAAGGTCTCTGGCTGTGAAGCGTTCAACACTCTCAACGCCTTCCACGACAAATCTTTTTCCTCCGGTTCCCCATAGAAGCCAGTCAGCCTCCAAACGAATCCGTCATCCTCCGTCACTTCGGAATCAATGTACAGGCGTGAAATGCCTTGCACATGTAGATTGATCCCTCTCCTCCAGAAGATCGCTAGGCCTCCACCATGAGTCTCTGAGCAATCTTTCACGATCATGTTCGCAAGCCCAAGTTTCCACCTCAATCCTTTTATCCTGCTCTCGTCCATTTTGGTTTCGGACAAGAACAGAATGTCGGGGTCTTCCTCCTACGGACCTCCGAAGGCCGGCTTAACCGCCGCGCCGTTCCCCAACCCGCGGCCTTCCACGCGATGATCTTCATTGCGGCTCGCAGGCTGAATCGGCAGCCCCGCTTCAATAGTTCTCGCACTTCCTCCCCAACCCGCCTTGCTTCACTTTCTTATTGCCGCTTCGTGCGTCGACCTCCATGTCATCCGACACAGCCTTACGTTTTTAGCCTCCAAAGCCCCTGCTACATCAGCTTGCCCACTCCCAGCATCACTCCTCTTCTCCACCCATTGAATCCTCCTATATTTTCCTCCCTGGCCCTTCTTCCCTCCTTCCAGATCCTCCTTTGACCCGCCTACGTGCATGCTATGCATGGCACTGTTCACAGGAGTGTCACTTCCCTTCCCCAACTTCACTGTCCCACTTCTCGCCTCCTCCTCCTTCCCGAACAGCACCGATTTGGCACTACCCGAGAGCTTCTCCAACGCCACTGCTTTCTTCAAAGGACTGGTGGCCTCCTGTTCGGCAGCACTGCTGCTCCCCACGTTGGTTTTCGCCTGCACCAGTGCAGCCTCCTTCCGCCATGATGGAGCATCCGATCTCGTCTTCTCCTCTGACGAGTTCGAGCGGTTCGACCGCCACGATCCCCGACCCCCACTCCCCATCGGTCCACCTCCCCTACCTCCGGCCGCTTGAAGACGCGGGCTTGCAGGCGGAAAGTATCTCAACTCCCTTGCCGAGCGGCGCCCGTTCATCCTTCCCCAACTCGAGAGCAAGTGCGATCAACGTGCCCGACTGCGCGGGTGTAGCGTAAATCGGCAAGCGCTCATACGTGATCGGACACCGGCGGTCCTCCTTGTCATCACCCAAATCAGCCATGATTCCCCTCCTAAGCGGCTTACGTACATCCGGCGACCTTGATCCATAAGGCACGCCGCCAGTCGTCATCACCAACATCCGCTTCCATGAACTCCCCAACCTCATCCCCAATCGCCTGCGCCCGTCGACCCGATTCATCATACCAAAGGGAAGCCTCTCCACACGCATCCGGATCGGAAACTTGGAGAAATCAAAATCCTCCAACGATTTTCTTCGCATCAAATTCGATAACGATCGGCAACTCTTTTTGCAATTGTCCAAGGTCCATCATCCGGGCGCCATCCCGAGACCCGACTCTCGGTGGAAAGTGATCACGAAGACATTATCTCCCTTGTCGTCACACGAGATCCCCTTGGCGGGACACGGATCCGGTCGGACCGGGCTGGCGGATGACATCTCCCGTACATTCTTCTCCGTCGGCAACTTCGCCACCGCCTTGGTAGGGCGGCTCACGCCGGCGGCGCCCAACCCGCCGCCGGCCCGATCTTGATCTTCTTCTTTTCCACCGAGGAGAGCTGCGGATTCTCCAACAAGTTAGCCACACCCTCCATCCTCAACCTCTCCACGCCGCCACAACCCTCACCCTCACCCACCTTCGAGGAGAAGATGGCGATCTAGGAGTCACGGACACCGGGTGAACACAGGCTAGCAAAAACCTAGGGTTTTGGGTTTCCCTCGACCGAGAGAGGCTCAGCCAAGGGGTGATGGTGGATGGATGATATTTCGATCCTCGAGTGGGAGCGAGACCGGGAAATCTAAATTGGGGTGGAGAAGGGAGGAAGAACGATGATCCGTAATCGCCACCGACACACCCTCGAGTCGCCTGGGGAAACCCTAGACGCCGAGAAAAACTTTTGTTATCTCTCTAAGTATCAACACTTAACGGCCCATGAACCTTGGCCCATTAGCAATGGCAGGCCACCCGATGGAGTTGACTGGCGCCGTTGACTTGTTAGCCCGCGACCGCGGGCCTGAGGATATAGACCAACGATAACACCACCAAGTGGTCTGTGTGCAATATTAGCAGTTTATCTTTGTATTACCAAGGTGGCCGCTTACTTTGCTTTTTAGTTTAGAGGTTTTAGATGCTACAGGGGATGAAGGATTGGGTTTAGAAGTTGTCAGATCAAATATTATATGGGGTGTCGTGTGGGGTGTTCAAAGTTCATATACTAGTAAAAAAAAAAACAAATTAAAAGTTCCGTTAGCAAACCGCGAGACAAATTAAATTATAAGTCTAATCATTAGCAACACGTTTGCTCGCTATAGCTACTCCTATATTTGTTAGGTTTGATTGCTTGTTTGTGATGATGGTGAAGTAGGTACATCCCGATGCATGCATCTCATGCCGTCAGACCAACGCCGCCCATCCCATGCTCTCTCTCTACTGCGCTTGTGCTTGGTGGTTCATGTTCATGCATGCATCCACGTAACTAACTTGCCAAGCCATCGATAGCCATCGATCTCTATGTTTTAACTACGTGGTGTGGTGGTCCAAGGCATATTCTCCTTTTCACTAGTTTAATTAGGCCTGAACCTAAGTTATTATCATTTTTTTGACATTACACAGTAGAATACAGACACTCAACACGCACGGGGCACTCACCCTATAAATACATGTATGCAAACTCTACCCCTATAAACACCTTCGAAGGACTAAGCTGGTACCGATTTTGAAGTTGTCGAAGTCACCAAAGACATCTCGCTATCGACGAGGACGTCGTCTACCACTTAATGCATATATAGAGCTAGAAAATCCTGAAATAAATTCAAAAAAATGGGAGCACCAGTGTTAAGTCGGGGACTTGAACCCTAGTAGGCAGTTTCCACCACAAGGAACCCAACCGTTGGCGAGTTATTATTATTTGATTATCGACAGGCGCTGCCCGTCACGAGTTGACTAACTGTACGATGACGACTCTGTTTACTTGTTAGGCCGCGCCTGCTAGCTTCACTAATCATGGTGACAATAAAAGCAGCGTACTAGCTAGGATCTTATTACATACTCCCTCCGTATTGGTAAAAGAAGTCGTTTTGAACAAAATTTTAGTCAAATATTGAGAATATAAATCATCAATAACTTTTAAGTTGTTGAGTTTGTAAATAAAAAATTATATGAATAGATTTATCTTAAAAATACTTTCTTAAAAGTATACATATATCACATTTTTATAAATATTTTATAATAATAGGATGTTAAAATTGTATTTTAGAGACCGTGCCGTTGTCCTAAAACAACTTCTTTTAATTACTACTACCAGCCTACCACCGAGGAGAGTACCAAGTAATCTCTCGTAAAATGAACTAGAAGTCCCGTACTCCCTCCATCTCAATATACAAGTCGCTCAAGCACCGGTGAAAAAATTTCAAAATACAAGTCGTTGTAGGTACTGCACCCTACGAGTAGTATGCCCAGACCTGCCAACCATCTATCCATCGATCCAATCCTGCCTCCCACTAGTACTCTCGCACGTGAATAAAAAATAAAAAAATGAGATGGTGGGAGCGCTGGGAGGAACCTTATCCTTTCCTGATTCCACTGTCCCTCCCGTGGAGATCGTCGGCGAAGGCAGCCTACAGGCTTGCTCTCATAGCCAAATCCCCAGCCGCAAGTAGCCACCCCATATTTGTGGCATGCAAGCGGCTAGGAACTGCCGGCGGCGTCCAGCAGGCCGCGCGAGGGCCCGCGTCGAGTGCGGCGGCCTCGAGCGTCGAGTGCGCGTGGGTCTTCACGCCGGCGGCCAGGCGTGGCTGGGCGTCACCTGGATCCATGTGGCCGACGCCGGCGGCCTCCGCGCCACGCTGGACCAGCTGCTGCAGCAGTAGCAGCCTGTATGCGGCATCTTCGACGCCGGCGGCGAGGCGTGCTGCTCCCATCCCATGCTACATGTGCCTGTGCCACACATGCGAGCCCGCCGCCGAGGTGTCGAGTGCGCCGGTCGTCGAGGTGCAGCCTGTCGCCGGAGTTGGCGCAGACGTGAGCAGAGCTACATCCTCGGGCCATGAACAGCAAAGGTGCACAGGTAGGGAGAGAATAACCAGAGAGAACCGTGGAGAGAGAACCACGGGAGGGAACCGAGAGTCAGAGAGGAGGGTAGGGGTATGCGGGACTTTAACCGGCGTTCTTGGTAGTCCCGTCCGATCCCAGAACGACATGTATTCCGGGATGGAGGGAGTACGTGCTTGTGATGGTCATGTGTGCAAGTGCAAGCGCCCGTAGGATCAGAGTAGGGCATGCAGCGACAAGCAGTCGAGTGTACGCAGTGTGCACTCCTACTAGTAGAGTCCAAGCGAGGCAAGCTAGCTCATTGTAGCTGGATAGCTAGCTAGAGTCCTAGTCGTAGCTACCCTAACCCTAACTCTACCCAGATGGGCGGATGGATGATTCGTTTTTTCCTACATAGGGGAGGGAGGGGGACGGGTGCCGGCCGCAGCCGTACGTGTACACGTGAGATTGATGCTGAATTGACCAAAACCGCGGAGGTCAAGGTTGGTTTGCTCGCTCGTCCGTTCCAGTTCATGATCATCGCCTTGTTTCTGACGACAGCGACGTACGTACGTACACGTACCGACGCAGGCAAGCTAGCTGCAGCAAGTATTGTGTCCTGTTCTAGACGAGACGACCGGGACATTTCTAGACTGGGACAATATTGCATTGGTCGGGCCAAAGAAAGGCACGCACACTACTTGGTTATATCTGATTTTGCCTCGTGAAAAGTTCCATTTAAATCAATTATAACATAAAATAAAATACCCGTTCGAGCTCCATCGGCTCGATTAAGAATTAGTACAGCTGAATCAACTTGTTCAGCTTCTTTTGGCTTGTGCTCACTTAAATTTATTTGAACATTATTCTCTCACATAATACTTATTAAATTAGCCGTTAGTTTTAAATCAGCCAAAGAGGCTCACTCTTTTGCTTAACCGTACACCGGTCCAACAATGGGCATAAATTCGGGTCAGACTCAGGTTCGCCACTCGTCATTTCTACAACAAACAATCAATCAACAACCAAAAAAACAAAAAATAAACAAAAGATCTAAAACCCACCCAGTTGTTGTTTGTTTTCTCCTTGAAAGATCAATGTTCCTATTATTGTTCCTTCAATTCAGTAGGTACCTCGATCGAGTACAGATCTCTGACGACCATGTACATCATGGTTATCCAAGATATATAAACACTGTTATCTTAATCTTAGATACCACCATGTCACTACCATCCATAATCACCACGAGGTGGGCCCCCTGGCCCCACGTGTGCCTCTGGTTAACTGCTTTTGGCCTCTTTCCCCATTCCCATCTCTGAATATGTAGAATTAGTATTGCAGAGTGGCATTAGGTGCATGTTGTTGCTGCTAATCTAATATAAATCTCTGCTCATCATGACCCCTGTCACTTTGCTTACACAAAAGAGGTCGGTCGGGTTAGGTGCTCTCACCTGCAGGGCCGGGGACAACACCACATGACGATGCTGCTTTATTTCATTTATTTATTTAACCTGATCCTACTACGATGTGTATATATATTTTTGATTTGTCACACCACCAATAAATTTCAATCCGGGACAGAAAGGTACATTCCCTCCCTTGCTCATTAATACCAAGATTATTGCTCTTATTATATGGTATACAATATACATGCAGCAATATCTTATCTAGATGCTTGGGTTTCTTTTGTGTCAGCAGTAGCGGATGCAGAACAAGATTGAAGGAGAGATGGCCTCTTCTTTTTTCCTCTTTCTCTGTTTTTCTTCTTTCATCCACCTCTTCTTCTCACTCACCCTTCCATATTCTCCATTGATGCACGAGTTGTAGGGGGCCGAACATCCGCCCTGCTCTCTATCTCGGTCCTAGGATTTTTTTTTTGTAAGAAAAAGATTATGAGTACTTGAGTGTTGTGTTTATCTTTTGGTTTTTTTTTTTCCTCTCAACAATGTACACCTAAACATGAGTATATTTGTACAACCTCAAATCATGAGCACTTGCTTTCTATTTTATCTTTTCCTCCGTTTCAAATTATAGTTACTTTGGCTTTACAGATTCATTTGATTTACTATGTATCTAGGCGTAGTGTATAACTAGCCAAGATAAAGAAAATCAATGTATCTCAAAAGTTCCAAAAGTGAACTACAATTTGGAACGGAGGGAGTACATAATAACAACCTTTAATTTTGCCAATAATCCAAAGGATCACTCCTGCTCAGCTACAATATTTACATAATTTTTCGGTGATGCCAAAGGAAAGGCGACAGAAGCCACATGCATTCTTGTACTCTTCTCCCCATGAAACCACCACCATGCCACATGTTCTTCTTCCTAGCTCCTTCCCAAGTGATCATGGCTTGGAGCCTTTCGGCTGCAGGAGCCCACACACGTGGGGCCCGAAAATCCAGGGCACAAATTTACTGTGTACTACCACTCCACGGTGACAAGTGGGCCCAGGATAATATTGTACTGGATTGGTGTCACGTGTAAGGTATGGTGATTTCTGCTTTTCTAGTGTGAGTTTAGTTGTGGATTATCTGCCTTTACCCTTTTTTTTTTTTTTTTTTTTTACCGGTGAATGTGATGGCCGGCCAGCAACGTTTTTTTGAAAGATCCAGAACAAGCTGTTCCGCTTTGGATTAATAAGAAGAAGATTGACCTAGCTTTTAGGAAACCGGCCCGTAAAAAATCACACCCACGCTAATACAAACAGAGAGACAACCCAAAGAAGGAGCGGATCCGGAGAAGCCTAGCCTAGTCTAACCCACAAAGAACGCTTCAACAAGGTTACGACGTTCGGAACGCCGCCGTCGCCTCGTCCATGACGGACAGGGCACACACCCGTGGAAGAAACTAGAGACGCGACACCCCCCAACGGGGAAGACGGGCGCTCGCAGCGCCGTCATCGCCAAGCTTGCCGCTAAAGACTCCGGCCGATGTCAGCCCAGCTTTGGATCAAGCAATCCGCCACCGCCGCCGCGAATAGCCGCCCCGCTGAAACCTCGCCGGGGGTGATCCACGCCTGGTGCACACGCAGCCGCTAGAGCCGCAAACAACCACCCCATGGTAAGCCGACGAGCCGGAAGAACCAAAGCAAAACGCCCGCCGCCGCGTGTTCACCGCCGGGTGCCCGGTGCCTTCATTCTTCGCTCTTCGCCATCGGGCCTGGCGGTTCAACCTCGAGCACTTGCTCTCACCGGGAGCCCCACCGACCGCTTCTCGCTCGGGCGCCACGATTTCATCGGGCGGTCGGCCGCTAGAGCATGGACCGGCGGTCATGCTCACCGGGAGCCCTCATGGGACCACGGAGCGGCGAACCCGCCGGCCCGTGAACGCCCGACTGGAACCACCGGCTTGGCCATCGGGATCGCGTAGAGTGCGCCCCAACGCTACACTGCCCAGCCCACCGCGCACCCGCCGCCATCACGCCCGCGCCACGAGCCACAACGCGGTCGAAGAAGACCGGGGATGCGAGACTGACGGACCTCCCCGCCCCCCTTGTGCCGTGGCGCCCCCATCACCAAAGGAAACACCGAGGGCCTAGAGCCCCAGACACGCCCGCGCCAGATCCGACCGGGGTGAACTGACTCTCTGCAGCGGGCCGAGTCGCCCGCCGACGCCGGTCGTCACCGCACGGGCCGCAGGGGGACTCGGGGCCGTCGCCGACGCCGGCGGAGGAGGGGGCTCGGGGACGGATCTCGCGACGCCCGCCCGCCAGCCGTTCGGGTACGCGCCCGCCGCGGCCGCCGAGATGGCCGGGCCGAGCCCCACGGGGCCTAACGGGCCACGATCCATGCCGACCACGCATCCCGCGCCACCATCCCGCCCTCGTGGCGAAAGCAGGGCCGCCGCCGCCATCCCGGGAAGCCGCATGGCCTTGCTTGCCGGCCGGGCTCCGAGCGGGCCGGGGCCGGGCGATGAGCGGCGTTGGGTTAGGAGTTTGGGGCCGCTGGTCGCGGCCGTGGGGGGCGATTCGGGGCGTGGGGCCAGCAACGTCTTTGTTGGGTTTTATCTATCTCTATCAAAAAAAGGTTTAGAATAAAGCCGAGATTAAAGGGTGGAGATCGATGACTAGCGCCCACTAAGTTTTGTTTATGCTTCTGTTACTGGAGTACAAGAACTATATATTGGGTACAGTACAGTAGTGTTTTGCTGACCAAGTCCAATGTGTACTAGTAATATTAAACAGGAGCTGTCTCCGCTCACGGGTTAATAAAAGTTAATAAAACCATCTCTTGTACTGTGAGCTGGTCGTGTACTGTTTAACCAGCGCTGTTAGTTACAGGCTTTCAGCCTAATTGTGAAGAGTTGTCATAGAACAGCTAGCTAATCTTCAGAGAAAATGCGAGTTGGCCAACTTACAATTTAGTTGCAACATTTTTCTACTTTCTACAGTTCTTTGATACAGTACATGAAAAAAGTGTTGTCATATATATATTGATGTTGTATAGCTGTTCTGTTTTTTCATTATTGGCCCTTTCACTGATTGAGCTGGTGATAAAGCCACCACAAACCAAGCTTTTTCTCCGAGAACAAAGCACAAACCAACATTAACGGGAAAGGAAAATCACAGCCAATCGAAGCCTGCCATGTTGCACATTTTTTTATTGCCACCAAAACAAATAAAAAAAAAAATAAACGACCAAACCGTACCAACTTGAGAGATCAGGATGCCAAGGCGTATTTGTTCGACAATCTTTTCTCATCAGCGGCGGCGAGGCAGAAAAAACCAGAAGTGGCGAAACCTGAAAGTGAGCTTCCCCTACTACGAAAGAGAGGGAGAGGGGCCAAACCAAGAAAAGCACCAGGAGGGCTCAGTATCTGCACCAGGACCTTGTTTTTGTTCCCTCATTCACTGGCTGTGTGAGTGGGTGGTGGCGCCTAGCTGGTGCGAGAAAAGGTGAGGTTTTGGTTTGGGGATCCTTGGTACAATCATTCGACTAGCCTGGTTTCTTGCACTCTCGAGCTTTCTGGTCCGTTCTTGGTTC
Source organism: Hyparrhenia diplandra (assembly GCA_015847255.1). Taxonomy (NCBI): domain Eukaryota; kingdom Viridiplantae; phylum Streptophyta; class Magnoliopsida; order Poales; family Poaceae; genus Hyparrhenia; species Hyparrhenia diplandra. Next base: position 347,725 of record JADLZK010008701.1, read on the forward strand.
AGGGGGGAATGATGGATTCTGCTTTCTGCAATACTCCCGTTTTATTCCTCTTCTTTTCTTTTCGATTTTCTGCATTCAGATTTCCAGTTTCGTGCCTCATTTCAAGTCTAGCGGGCATTAATGTTGTTGATTTTCTTGCGCAGTATCAGGCTTAAGTTGCGATTTTTGGGAGTTTGTTGAGGCGTCACAGAAAGTTTGGTGAGCAAAAGGTTTCCTGGATTCGTCAATCTGAAGAAGCGCTCCATCTAGTTAGTTGCCCCTCGGATTCGGCCATGGAGCGGCAGTCCAGCATCCGGCTGGGCGCGCTGGAGAAGCTCAAGAGCTTCCGTGGGATGGAGAAGCAGAAGAGCTTCCGCGGGATCATGTCCCTGGAGCGCCGGAGCAGGGACAGCCCGGGGAAGCGAGGGGACACGCCGCTCCACCTCGCGGCGAGGTCCGGGAGCGTGGCCCACGCGCAGAGGATCCTCGCGGAGCTCGACCGCGCGCTCGTCGCCGAGATGGCGGCCAAGCAGAACCAGGACGGCGAGACGCCGCTGTACGTCGCCGCTGAGAAGGGGCACGCCGAGGTGGTGCGCGAGATCCTCAAGGTCTCTGATGTGCAGACGGCCGGCATCAAGGCCACCAATAGCTTCGATGCGTTCCACATCGCCGCCAAGCAGGGCCATCTTGGTAAATTCTTCGTCTGCTTTTGCTTATCGTCAGAGTCGAGAATTTATTATTTTTTTACAGTATAATTCTGTGGTCAGCTCTGTAATTTGTTCAGACTTTTCTTTTTTGCCTTATTATAGTCAGTGAATTGATGATTAGGGGGTTTATGGAATGGGGTTAGAATTTGGTCTGTTGAGACTGTCCTGTTGACTATTGACCTTTCTATACATGTGATTGTCTACTATTAGGAACGTGATTGTGCTGATCTGATTGATTGACTCAAAAAATGCATGTGTTCATTTGAAGATGATTTATTCAACAGTTTTTGTTGGATACACAGCATCAGTAAGGGAGTCAGAACTCATAACATCAATTTTACCTTCACTACTTTTGTTTTCCATATTGTGTAAGGCTGAGAGAAAAAAGTCGATCCTTTTTTTCCCCTGGGTCTGTTCTCCAATAGATATTTATAATGTGATCCATACTGAGTTTCTAGTATTGCTCTTGTGCATGTTGATGATGTGACTGTTAGTTAACTGATCTTGTCCCACTCTGTTCCCTGCCATGAAACCCATGTTAGGGCACAGTCAGTTGCAAATAAGCAACCATTTCAAGGCTGATAATAGTCTTCTCCCATTTCTTGGTTATTTTGTAGAGGTTCTGAAGGAGATGCTGCAGGCTCTTCCTGCTCTCGCTATGACAACAAGTTCTGTAAATGCTACAGCTCTGGACACCGCCGCGATTCAGGGTCATGTTGATATTGTCAATCTCCTGCTGGAAACTGATGCTAGCCTTGCCAGGATTGCGAGAAACAATGGGAAAACGGTTTTACATTCAGCAGCAAGAGCAGGCCATGTGGAAGTTGTAAGATCATTGTTGAATAAGGATCCTGGGATTGGTTTAAGAACAGATAAGAAGGGACAGACAGCACTACATATGGCTTCAAAAGGACAGAATGCTGAAATCGTGGTTGAATTGTTGAAGCCTGATCTCTCAGTCATCCATATTGAAGACAACAAAGGGAAACAGGCCCTTGCATGTTGCTACCGGAAAGGGAATATCATTGTAGGTGATCACATATTGGAATGTCATTTTATTGTTTTACCTTCTTTCAGTTATAGAATTTTCTCCATCATTTGCATCCAATCTTTCACTCACTGAACCTATATTCTAAGGATACTTCTGAGCATAAACCTCATCAGTTTTTCTTACACTGCACTAATCCACTTAAGATGTTTCATTCAGACACAAACAACAAGAAACATTCATGTACCGGCACGTAGTATCAAAAGCATGGGCAGGGTATCTTAGCAGTTTTTGCAAGAGTTCTGCTAGCTCTTACATAGGAGTGCACTTTTAAGAAGTCTAATTTACCTATTAATCATGGTTTTGGCTTTCCTAATGCTCATGTATGACTGAAATTTCTTTCTTACAGATAGTGCAGACTCTATTAGCAGTTGAGGGATTGATGTCAATGCAGCTAACAGATCTGAGAGACTGCATTTTCCATTGCTGAGAAAATGAACAATGAAGAACTTGTTAACATCTTAAAAGAGGCTGGTGGAGAAACTGCAAAACAGCAAGTACATCCTCCAAATTCGGCGAAGCAACTGAAGCAAACAGTCAGTGATATTAGACATGATGTGCAGTCCCAGATTAAGCAAACACGTCAAACCAAGATGCAAGTCAATCACATCAAGAAGAGGCTCGAAAAGCTCCACATCGGGCGGGCTGAACAATGCCATCAACTCCAACACCGTCGCCGCGGTGCTTATCGCCACAGTCGCCTTTGCCGCCATATTCACTGTCCCCGAAACTTCGTGCAGGATCTAACCCAGGCGCCCCGGCATGTCCCTGGGGCAGGGCGCGTGGCGAGCAACCCGCCTTCATCATCTTCCTGGTCTTCGACGCCCTGGCCCTCTTCATCATCTCCGCGGTGGTCGCCGTGCAGACCTCGCTGATAGTCGTGGAGCCGGAGGCGAAAGAAGAGGATGGTGTTCGTGATGAACAAGCTCATGTGGCTGGCGTGCCTCTTCATTTCGGTGGCCTTCATCGGCGCTGACCTACGTGGTGGTGGGGCGCGGCGACTGGTGGCTGGCCTGGTGCACCATGGCTATCGGCACCGTGATCATGCTCACCACCCTCGGCTCCATGTGCTACTGCATCATCGCGCACAGGCTGGAGGAGAAGAACACCAGGAAAATCAGGAAGAAGGCCTCTGCGAGCCAGTCCCGGGGCTCCTGGTCCCGATCGGTCGACTCAGATGAGGAGATACTTAACAGCCAGTACAAGACGAAGATGTACGCGCTGTAGGATGGATGGATAGCAATTGTACCATGGCGGATTGATTCTTTGTACATAGCAGTGCTGTTTTGCCAGAGGCTACTGGGTAGCATTCGCGACCTGAAGCTCGGGATGCAGAGGCTGTGGCACCACACCACGTCAGTCTTTTAACCAAGAGGACTGAACGCACTACTAACCTTCCTGGTGGATCAAGTTCAGGTCACCTTGCTGGTGTACCTGTTCTGTTCCTGGGTGAGACTCTGCTGAAGTGTGTGGTTCTTGTGCCTGAAACTGTCTATGATGATGATGGAGATAATAATGCAGCTAGAAGTTTAGAATAGAATTAAGTCAAGTGTCTGGTACAAAATGCAGTGTGTCATGCATCATATATGATGATCTTGTACATGAGATCTCATATGAGAGAATGATTTGTTGAAGTCTTGTGGGTCTTTTGCTTGGGGCCTTGTTGGGCTTGTGTTCGTAGGGATTATGTTGACAACATGTTGAAAAAGGTCATTGACACAGTTTCCCAAGACTTGTGAAGGCGGCATAACGCTGGTGCTGTGCACTGACTAGAATTTTTTGTGTAACTTGTTGTCCACCGGAATGAAATGTGTATCTGCGAATAAAGATTTTTGCGTGGCATGTAAGTGAAGAAGTAATCATGAGTGAAGATAATAATGGGCCATTCAGCATTCGTTTTGTTTTTGAGTGTCTACCGGAATGAAATGTGGTTGAAAACTAATAAACCATTCAACATTTATTTTTATTTTATTGAGTGTCATTAGCAAAGTGTACCACGCGCGGCCCACCCCATCTGGCCATGGACTGCTTGTTGCGAAAAAAAGAGTCTATTTTAGCTCTCGACGAATATTGTCGTAGTATCATTTTCTCTTCAAACACTAAAGGACATTTTACCAACTCTCCGGCCATATTTTTGAAGTGGTTCTTTTTTTGTTAACTTAAAAATCCAATAAATAGTTCACAAAAAATCCAATAAATACTTAATATGGTTATTAAACCACAGAAAATGTCTTCAAGTTTTTTTTTTTTTTAAAAAAATCCAAGAGACAGATTGAAATATGATGAATTCAAATAAAATATTTACATCTCGTAAAAATATTTCTAGAATCCTCTCAAAATTAGATTTTAGATATATGAAAATGAGAAAGATATCCAAAAACTCTAGAAATGCCTAAAAGATTATTATTGTTGTCTTAACGTGTTCTAAAAAATATCTAGAAAAATGGATGTGATTAGGGATATATAGTTTCCTCTTGGATGAACATCAGAAAACAAAGGAGAAACACCAATCTAGCACACTAGAGGAATGAACATGCAAACATGAAAATGAGAAAATTATTATTGTATCTGATGGAGCGATGGCATCAGAGAGAAAGAAGAGCCAACCACAATCCCTTTATATCCCTTCTATATTCCTCTTATCAGTTCATTGTTTGATTCATTGATAGCATAATTCAAAATTTGAATACATCATATGTGTAGTCAAATACATTTTTTATACGAACTTTACTTATGTATGGTCTTGAATCATTCATCAGAGCCACTATTACAAAAGTCATTTTTACCATTCAATACTTTATATGCCTTTTTTCCTTTCTTTTTTTTCTTCCAGGTTTGTAATATTCAAACCACAACTATCTTGAAATTTGTTATTTTTATATCTCACAAACGAAGTTGAGTTTGGACAAGATATTTTACAAGGTTGTTTATCATCATATCGTCTACATGTGTGATTTTTTTTCATGAATTTAGACGAATTTTTGTCGTGGTTTACACGGGTTTTCACGATAGTTGTGGTTTGCACTACATATTTTCCCTTGTATGCATTCCAATTATTTTGGATGTATTTTCCAATCAAGTCATATCAATCAGTCATATGGATCTTCGAATGTTCTATGGTTTGGCGTGTTTATTGTTTTTAGGATATCATTCTCACAGATTCCAATTGTTATCTATGTATTTTTCGATAAACTACTATTGTTTTTGAAATGTTATGATTAGCTTTGGCTGCATTTGCTTCAGTTTTCATGTCCTCCGGACAATATAATTTACCATAATACATGCACCATTTATTTCCAACAATATTATATAGATTTTTGAGAAAAATATGAAAAATAAAAGTAATTTGACCTCCTACCGATCATCATTTCCTACTGCCCCCACCCCCCAGTCTTTTTGACTCTATGTCCTTGTAAAAGGTTTGCTCGTTAATTATTTTAGCCGACTAACAATTAGTTTTAATCAATCTATATAAATATATAAACAAGGTAAAAAAAAAATTGTTAGCTTCGATCAAAACCCTACCAACATATCCTGTCTTATCTTACGAGTCCTATAAAACTAAGCTCCATTAGATCTCTTTCAATATGCAAGTTATCCACAAGCGACAATTCACTCAACAAATCCACCAAAAGTCACAATTATAGCTTATGATAGTTCCTCTTCATCCGCTAACATGCATCTAATTGTTCACGATGATATGTCATACCATTCAATTAATTTAAGACAGCCCGATCCATATAACTATAAATATAAATAGTCTAATAGTCTAATTTCTTTTAAAATTATCACGAATCCTCACAAAATGCGCGAAGTGTTCACCTAAAAACGGTATGGGTTGGAGTTCTGACCCTAGTCTTGGTTTAAATTAAACCCAAGGGTTAAGGGCTTTTTTAAGGGTTAAGAAGCCGCCCTTTGGAAATCATTAGATAGAAACCGCAACCGCACGTGCCTCTTCTCCCCCACCAAAGCCTGACGCCGGAGAGCAAACCAGACGAAACCCTGCTGGGCTTTCCGATCCCCATGGCGCAGGACGACATCCCGGAGTCCACCTCCTCCGGAACCGGATCCTCCACCTCCTCCGCCCCGGCAGCTCGCCTGAACGCCGCCGCGCCCGAGTTCACCCCCGATCCGCCGCTCAGCACCACAACCACGGCAACAACCCGCATCGCCGCGGCGGCCCGCACCACCACCACCATCAACAGCATCACCACCACCAACACCACTACCACCATCACCAGCACTACCAGCCGCGGCACCAGCACCAGCACCACCAGGCCGAGGATGAGGGGAGCGCCGCCGCGACGGCGGAGGATAGGGAGGGACCCACCGCTGGTGCCGCCGGGCACCGGCTGCCGGAACCCGAGGCCCGCAAGCTCGTCAAACAGGTACCTTTCGTTTGGGAAAAACCGCGCCCGATTACTCCGGTGTCTGCTGTGCGTGTTGCTGTATCTCTCTATGCTGGTTACGAGCAATGGTTGGGGGTGAATCTGGAGTGTCGCGCGAACCTAGAATAGATCCTTCTTCGGTAAACTAATCGTATGATGAAGGATTAAACTGATGCGTTCCGGTATATTGCTTCGTTGCAGCTCTATTACTCCATTGCAATCTGCCATGTCCAGGGAAAAATTTTAATTTTGAGTTTCAGATGTATTCTCTACTTAGATCACTACCGGATGTGTTGCATCCATGATCCATCGATTTTGATGTATCTCTTAGAAGCATCTTATATTCATGTTGGATTTCTTAGTTCCTGCTAGTAAGTTAAGATAATCATTTGTACTGTGGCATGGTAATCATTGCTGATGATGAGCGATCTCTGAACATTGGAGGGAGAAAAATGGAACGGCAAAATCTATTTTTGGAAAACTCAAACTTAGGAAATATTTTATTGGCTGAGTTACTTAGCCTATGATAGCCTGCATGGTTCGTACTAAATGCAAATACATGCTATGGAGGGAAGGCAACAAGCATGCATTCACATTCACATTTAAGTGTCTTATTAGTTTTTATTAGGGTTGAGTGACAGGAGGGGGCAGCAATGCTGGAAATTGCAGAACAGTTATAAGATTGCATACCAATGTCTGCTAAACACGTGGGCTTGAGTTGGATTTATCGGTCGCCACTAGTGTATAGTGTATACGACAAGTTACAAATTTGTCGTCTTTAGAAATTGATTTAGATCGCAACTGGTGCACACATGGCAAGCGGAAGTGTCGGTTAACTCTGTCTTTCTGTTTTAGGACAATACTCCAGAAAAGGGAAAGTTATATCTCCACAATTATTATTTTCCAACGTTGCATCATTTGAAGCGTCACTTATTTATTATTCTATTTGTTTTTTCTTCATTTTTGTTTTCCTTCCTGAAATCACTGGAAACATGTACAGTATACCAACTTCACTTTTTTTTTTTTTTTTCCTGCTTTTACTAATTCTCTTATAGTTTCTCATTCATCTGATGCTTGATTTCCATATGTATTGCTACTTTCTCACTGGATTAAATGTATTTGGCAATGTGATAGGTTGAATTTTACTTCAGCGATATCAATTTGGCTACAACTGAACATCTGATAAGGTTCATCACTAAGGATCCAGATGGATTTGGTGAGTTTAATGATATATTCCAATTATTGTTCACCCTGTCTGCTACCATATGTATTTTTCATTGGATGGTTTGTAGTTGAGATCATTTGGATTTTGATGCAATAGAAATGTCTATATGATGGTACTAAACAAAGAAGCTATTTTGGTGCTAAGGTTCTTTTATAGGTTCCCACAATCTCACCTTTGACCTTTGTTCTTTTAAACGATTGTTTTCATGTGTTACTACAATTTATGATCCTGGGGAAAATTTCTGGTATTACCTATCAGTACATTTTTAGAATTGGGAAAATGTTATGCTGAAGTGTTTTTTAATATGCTTGCATTATCTGTTGTATATTATTGTGAGTTGCGCACCCTTCATGAAAGTTATGACGCATTGCTTCTAATAGAGAATTATCCAGTGCCTTTTCCACATTTTATTAATCAAACAACACTTTATTTCCACCACTTCAGCAAGCAATTGACATGAGTTAAGCAAAATCTCACCTTGTCATATTGATGTGATGTTTTATTTGGCTTAATTTTTATAGTTAGTAGTGATATTGACATGTTATTGTGTTTTACAGTGCCAATAGCTGTAGTTGCATCTTTTAGGAAGATCCGGAGATAGTTTATGACAGATCCTTGTTGGTTGCTGCATTAAGCACATCATCGAGCTGGTAAACATTTTAATCTAATATTATGCTAACCACTCTTTACTTTTCCGACATTCTTGTTGTTCTTTACAAATGCTATCACACTTTGTGCTTTATTGGCCTGCGGTTCCCTTCCCGCCGTGGCTACCTAAGCCCTCCGGCTGCTTGGTTTGTTGTTATTCCTCTCTCTTTTTGTACAGGTTTATGTTTTATTTAATATATAAAATCCTACAGTGGGGGCTTCCCCTGTTGCATTTCTCGTTCAAAAAAAAAAAAAAAACTTTGTGCTTTATACTAGCTTTTATATTTTATATATATGTATTTGTATACTCAAGTAATAAGGTTCCATTAGTAAGAGCTAGGATCTGGTTGTCTCAAAGCCTCAGTGTAGGGTTAAAGCAGTCTATGATCTTATACCATCCTGTGGCAGAGAGTATCTTGTCATGTCCTCCTATTGTCCCCACACTTAGCATAAGGGATGCTTTGATGTTTTATGTTCACTTAAATGCATATTTCTATCATTTATAGGTTGTTTCAGAGGATGGGAAAAATGTTAAACGCTTGCAGCCCTTCAATGCTGAAGAAGTTCAGGTTAGCATCAAATTAGTCGAGCGAACTGTTCACTATTTATGGGATGCTGAAATTGTCCTCTGTGCAGTCTCGAATTGTTGTTGCTGAAAATTTACCTGAGGATCAAAAGCATCAGACTCTGATGAAGATTTTCTCAGCTGTTGGGAGGTACGCCATATGCATGTCTGTTAGCACAAATAGTTGCCAGATGCAATAGTAATCCCTGGAGTCATGATGTTATTTGAATTGCAGTGTGAAATCTATACGTACCTGCTATCCACAAGATGTTGCTGCAGCTACTGCTAACAAAACATCAAGGATTGAGATGCTTTTTGCTAATAAGGTCTGTGCCATAATATTATTTACCATGTGAATTCTAAAAGTTGATCAGTGAGCCCATAACTTTGTGAGATGTCTTAATTAATTGTACTGCTTTACAATTTTGTTTTGCTGTACTACAGCTTCATGCTTTTGTGGAGTATGCATCTGTTGAAGATGCTGAAAAGGCGGTATGTCAGCTTGACTTTTCTATCTAGTTGCACTTTCCCACTTTGGTCCTCTACTAATAGAGGGAACACCCTGTGACCTGTGTTGTGTATAGGTTGCTGAATTTGGTGGGGAAACTGGAGAGATGGGATTAGAGTTCGTTCACTGCTTGGTTGCCTGGTACTTTTTCATTGTCCATTCTGTGTTCTTTACAAAGTTGGGTGTGTGGTAATGGAATGCTAGCAAAAACAGTGAAGAAAAATGTTTACACGATCTTGTTATTTTCTTTTCTTTATAGAAACATGGGTTGGGTCAAGGAAGAAAAGGCGGAGACGAGGAGAATGCTGCAGATGAAGATGGCCCTGACACAACTGACCATCAACAAGACTATGGAACAGATGTTGCTGCCCAGAACTCAGAAGCACATTTTGATCATCAGGTATTCCACAGTCCTCTGGTTTCTTGTTGCTATTACTTGATCAATCTTATCAACGATGGATATTCTGACGATGAATTTTACAGGCGAAGATGGCACCTATGACAAGGGTGGAATGAGGCAGCAGGGGAGAGGGAGAGGACGTGGAGGCAGAGGCAGAGGCCGTGGTCAGTATTATGGCCACAACAGCCGAGATGCCCACCATCCTGTTGGCACTCCCCCATCGGAGCACCCAGTTGTGCCAAAGCCGCCCCCGGGTCCCCGGATGCCTGATGGCACAAGAGGGTTTACCTTGGGCCGAGGGAAGCCGCTCAACCCTACCACTGGTGCTGCAGCTAACCCTACCACTGATGTTGCTTAGCTGCAGCGTCTATGCCGGTGTTGGCCTGTTGCCCCGCTCGTCAGTCCTTTGCAAACCCGATTGCAGTGGTCATTTGCTCAGGTTCTAAACCGTTTACTGTGGCGTGTTGGTTCATTTTGATATGAGATCTAAAAAGAAAAGAGAGATGGCTGGTACTATGGTACATGCTTGTATACTAACACAGGAAGTTTAAACATGTGAACATGTGCTGTGATATGTAGCTCTCAAATTAGAAAAAAAAGCAATACTTTTTTTTGCAAAAATAGAGGAGGTTTTATCATCTGTCCCTAAACCTTCAAAGTACTGTGATATGTAGCTGATTAGGAAAAAAAAACATACTTTTGGCCAAAAAGAGAGGAGGTTTTATCATTTGGGTCTCTAAAGCTCCAAAAATCTTGAAGCGTGTTTGAGATTGCAAGCCACAATTTCAGATGATCAGAAGCGACCGGCCACTATCCAGCGTAACATTTTGGCTTTGCCAGCCAACGGAAGGAATGCCAAAATGCAGAAACAGTGTGCAAATACGGCAGCAACTGAACGATTTGGCATATATGTTCGTCCAATTCTGTTTTTACAAGGTTCAGAAATACAAGGGCACCATATTACAGAACTCTGCAAATGGCTTTAGGGTTTAGAAAACTAAACTGCAAGCAAAACACACGATGACCATGTTTACTTCGCTTGGCATCCAAGCTCTTTACACCCATGCTCTCCCATCTGCTTTAGGTGTGGCCCTCATCAGAGCTGCCCTTCCTGCACGGCCACCGGTGCTGGAAGCATGCTCACCGCCGGCGCCACTCCCTGTTCCGCTCATGCCTCTCGTCGGCAGCTCATTCCTCCTGTCCTGTAACTGCAGCTCCGTCATCATCATGCCCCTTGTGGCCGCCGGTGGACATGGCTGCCTTGTCGCCTTGCCATTCTTTTTTCTTGACATCTACGCCGGACCCAGGGACTTTGCTCTGAGCACTCACCGCCGACGGTGGAGCGCCTTTGCTCTGAACACTACTCACCACCGGCGGTGGAGCTTGGCGCCGGAATATCGATCGGGCAGTTGTGATGAGATTCTTTGGTGTCTTGAAAGGGACTTCTTGGTCTGCCACTCCCTTGACCGTGCTTGTGTTTGTGCCGGTGCCTTGGCTTGCGTAGCACCTCTCCGAGTGTTTCTTCGGTGCGGTTCGCGTACCTGGAACAGCTGCAGGCTTCTGCTTCCCATTCGTCGGAACCTTGTTGCTTCCTCTCTGGTCTGCAGTGCGAGGTTGCTTCTTGTCTTTGGAGACAGCTGGAGCGCCTTTGACGCAGGTTGTTTTTGATGAAGAGCTAGCTGTATGTGATGCTGGTCTTGCCGATGTTGTGGCTCCATCTGGCTTGCCTGCGAGCTGTCATCATAGATAAAAGATATCAATCGGATGATATTGATATGCAGCAGGTAGCTAAAAAGAAATCTTTCAGACACTGTTTTGGAATGAGTAGCAGGTAGCATTAGCATTCAGTATAATACCCTTGAGGCTGACGGTTTAGCTGGACGAGGAGGGATTGGTAGCTCTAGCTCCTTTTGGAGTACCATTCGAGAGGAGTTGGCTTTAGTATCAAGGGAAGGAAACAGTGGTGCAGCCGGAGGTGTCATCAGCCTGAAATGAACCAACTGTTCTCCTGAGAAATGATTCAGTTATGCAAGAATATAATCTGGACTCGAGTTTAATCCTACCCTACCAGTCATAATCATGCTTCTCGTCCACTGGTATAAGGAAATCTCCCTTTCCTGAGGGAACTCTGCGCACATGACCACCTAGTAATAATAAAGTAATATGTGTCACCAGGTGAGTGGATCCAGTTTAAGAGAAGTTGCGTAGGGTTTTAATTAAAAAATGAAAAAAACTCTATATTTAAATCCCAACTCTTTCACCCATCCATTCTCCAATCAAGAACTCCATATTTGTGCTCCTAAATAAAAATGAACTCCAAAGCCACGAGCTTTGAGGAAAGAGTTCAGTGTTGAAATATGGACTATTTTCCCCAAAATCATGCCGACTCAGTTGGAAAGAGTTTTTTTTTGAACATTCATCCATATAGGTATAAGAGAAAGGATCACCATAGCTCAACATCTTACCTTGGATAGCATCAAACTCGACTGAGTACATTGGTTCCAGGAGGTTCACATCCCTGTGCTTCTCGCGCTTGTACAGCTCCCTGAAGAAAACAACGCTCTCATCTTTGTCTTCGGCCTGAACCACAGGTGGAACCTTAGCCTTGCTCATCCCAGCAATTCTCCTCATGCGCTCCATTTCCAAGAACAGAACCTACGTTGCTACAGCTAACGAGAGGATCAAAGGTTTGGAGACTGGCAAAGGCTACATGAATACTACTCAAAAGATGCCAAATTTGCCGGCAATTCCAAGGCTTGCTGGCATTAACTGAAGAAAGGCTACATATATATAGTAAGTTATTGGTGAAAATGGATGGATCGATGCAACCAAGGTGAAAATGATTGACCAATTCAATGGGTTAACAAGCATTGTGTTGCTTTCTCGTTGCCCTATGGCAGCATAATGTCTTTTCTTTTAGTATCTTCTGCTTGTCTAGCCTTGGTGGCCCAATGTCTAGGACCTTTATTTTTTTTTTCATAATATATTACTTTTTAAAAACAACATTATGTATGCAATTAGGAGTTAAGTAGAACCTACTCTTCCCATCTTCTGTCACATTCCATCAATACAGAGTGTCAAAGACAAAATTCCCAATAACTATTTTTCTGAACTCCCTTCTCAAGTGTCACATTATAATTAGCTTCCAAAGAATTCAGTTTCACAGCATCTGGATGGACCCAGCCTACAGATACCAAAGGGAGTAGTAATCAGTCTTGAGGGAAACAATATACTCCCTCCGTCCCATCGAGTTTGTCACCCGGATTCCGTGCCATCTTCTTCGATGCTTTCGTCTTATTCAAATTTTTTGCACAAATATAATTTATTTTGTTATGACTTATTTTATCAATGAAGACACTTGAATATTGATTAATTTATTTTATGATTTGCATAAATATTTTGAATAAGACGGATGGTCAAACATGAAGTTCAAAAGTCAAAAAACGGCCGAACTCCATGGGACAGAGGGAGTAGGCAGCAATGCAGAAGTAACTCGTATCTCATAGTACTTACATGGATGATCACAGAGGCTGTCAGCCTGTCTTGCTGTATAGTGCTCATTTTCTGGTGTCTTGATTAAGCAACTAGTAGCTTTCAGACTATATGCTTTCACTGATGATCAGAACGTGCTCCTCTCCAAGCTATGTACTGTCATGTTATTCTGACGTGTGTTCATACTTGGTACCTCTCCCTCTTGACAAACAGAGTAATGACAATGTATACTAAAGATCATGCATTTTCTTCTCAGTCTTGTTATATGCACAACCAATCAACTATCCAACATTGCTGCAGATGGACATACAAACAATAAGCTCTATCTCCTCGAATGGATTTGATGGTTAACAGTTGAACAACAGAGTTGGGTAAAAGTAGCCCATAATGGAAATCTACTTTTGCACTGTGTTTATGTTTATCAGCAAGTCAAAATCCAGTTTCAGCAGCCCATAACAGAATGATAAGAATTTGCCCATTTTGATTTTCCTAATAAAAAGATAGAGGTTTGCATGCAAAATAGAAGATAGGTAGCAATCCTATTAAAGAATCTTGGAGTGGGGGCAATGTGGCAACCAACTTTCATCAAACCGAACTTACATCTACCTGACATACTGATACAATAAAAGATAAGAGAGTGAATATGCATTCAGCTACACACAAATTGAGTTCTACTGTACTGTATATGCATTCAGCTACACACATATTGAGTTCTACTGTACTGTATATTTATCTAAAGCACAAAAGGATGGATAATTACAGGATAATGGAATTGTGGTGATGCAGGAGCACATACACCTCAGCCAAGTGTCAGCAGAAGGGGACGAGCTTCTTCACAAACTTCTTTATGTTGGACTCTACTGCTGGAATGTCTTTATTTGGAATAGAAGAAATCAAGTCAGAGTACTCTCCACCTTGTCTGCAACGTCTCTGCAGGTCAGGGCAGGCTTTTATCTCCAGGAATTTGAGGGCTGGGAGCCTCTGGAGGAGACCCTGTGGAAATTTCTCTATCCCTAGACACTCTTCAATACTCAAGCTCTCAAGGGAAGTGAGACAATCCATCCCATCAGGCAGTGCTTTGATCTCATCACAGTCCTCAATGAACAGATGCCTGAGCTTGGGAAGATTTCCAAGGTTTGAAGGCAGAGCCACCAAACTTTTGCAGCATTGGATCCCCATTTCCTCAAGGGACGTGGGCAACTTGGGAATCTCCAGCAAGCTCTCACAGTGCTGTATCAATAACCATTCCAGCTGGGGCAGCGGAAGGATTTCTTCGGATGATGAGCCCTTCCCTCCAGGTTCTCACAATACCAAATATCCAGAGATCGAAGGCAAGCCAAGCATCGGGCTCCTCCACTGGCCAGTGAACAATACTGGAGCACGATCCAATCTCCAGTTTTTCCACAAAGGCCAAACAGTCCCGAAACCCAAGTTGAGATTTGGACAGGTTAAATATTGACACGAAGCCATCCTCACCCAGAATTTTCAAACTCCGCATGGTGTCTAGAGGTCTTTGGTTTTGGCTTTGAGGGTACTCTGGAGGCATCATCACCTCGGCCAGCAATCCAATGTCCAAGTGGACAAGAGATGGCCAAGAGCCCATGGGCATGCTCACAGGAACAAGACTACTTGCAGAGTCACCTCGACAAGATAGAAGTGTGAGAACTGGGCTCTCCGGAAAACTTACAAGCTTATAGCAATGGTAGATTCTTAGCTCTTCAAGCATGGGAAACATCATTGAGGTACTAGGCTCTCCTGCACTGTTCTCTGCCCATCTCTCCAACTTAGGCAAATAATGTAACTGCATCCGCCTTAACTTTGGGAAAATTTGCTGAGAGGTGTTGCATCCTGCCTCTGCCACATCGATGTTCTCACATAATGTTGTCAGGCTGATCATTCCAGATAAATTCAAAACTTCAAGAGAAGATGACAGCCATACTATCGGTAAATCCTTGCACCTTGGGCACTCAGTGATAACGAGTTCTCTAAGGCACTGAAACATTTTTGGGTTTCTCATCCATTGTGACATAGCCAAGCCACCATACCCATGTAGCTTCAAAACTTTGAGTTCACCATGAGGAATAAGAGATTCCAGTACTTCTTCATCTTTATTAAATTCCTCATTATCTAATGGATCATAATCTCGGTCACGTCCCCAATACAACAACAATTCACTAAGGTTCTGCTTCTCATGGAAATTGACCTTTGACCCACTCTTTACTTTGTTTAAATTGAACAGTTCCAACCTGTTGCCAAGATTTCGCAGATCTTTGAGCTCCTCGATTCCTAAGCCATCTCCAGTGTCCACAATAAAAGTTGTCAGTATACGAAGGTTCTGCAGTAGACCAAGTTTTGGTGGCATCCGTTCCAAACTATCACATTCCAAAAGATGAATATAGCTGATCTTCCTCATAGTTGTCATACCATCTGGTAGATACCGTAGCCTGGAGCATCCATTGAGCCACAACGACTGTAAGTTGTACAACATACATAGTGAATTTGGCAAGTTAACAATCTTTGACCCAGAAAGATCAAGATACGCAAAGTGTGCCTTACTTATAAGCTGGCCATGGATAACAGAAAGACCTTCACAACATAATGATCTTACTGACTTTAGTTTTAAGTCCTTAAGATGATTGTGCGCTGATTGAGTTAACAAAGTATGGAGAGATGATCTGCCTTTCAGTAATCCATTGATTTCATCAAACTCATGCCGTGACACTTGTATGTGATGTATATCTTTTATCGATGCTTTTCCTTGAATCAACTCTTCTGCAGATGCACATTCATCTGAAACATCTTTTGCCAGATCATGCATTAAATCATGCATTTTACATATAATTGTCTCATGAAGTGAGTTGCAAAATATCTTTGCTCTCACATCTTGAAGAAAGGACCTCCAAACCAACTCACTAAAAACAAATTCGCTTTTCTGTGCCAAATCCATCATCCCCCCTTCACGAACATAACCATTTGCCATCCATATTTGGGTCAACTTATCCTTCTCCATCTCATAGTCCTTTGGAAAAACAGCACAGAATGCAAAACATTGCTTCATTTCTTTTGGCAAGTATCTGTAGCTCAGTTTTAGTATGGAAAATACTTCATCTATGCCTCTGCTGGTATCACTGTTATAGCTTTCTTCAATGTCCTCCCAATCTTGGACTTCTTGTTTTGAACTCATCAAGCCACCCATTGTATTCAGAGCAAGAGGCAGTCCCTTGCACATGTGGACAATGCGTCTGCCAATAGTGACCAATTCTGGTTGCTCTTGTACTCCTTTACTAAATGCTTTCTTTGAGAATAATTCCCATGAATCATCTTCAGTCAAGCATGCTAGTTCCTGGGTTGGAAGGGTGCCCATTATAGCAGCCACTTGTTGGCTTCGACTAGTGACAACAATCATGCTTCCTGATCCACCAACAGATGTGCACAGTAGTGGATTAAGTTGGTTTTCCCACTTTTCCAGCTCTTCATTCTGCACATTGTCAAGGATGAGTAGGAATCTTTTCCGGCCAATGGCTCCTTGAAGTTGTGCTCTCCAGAACTTGCTGGCGTCAGGAAGATCACATCTCTCACCTGTAGCCAATTCAATGATGGATCGAACAACAGAGGTGGGTTCAAAATTTTCAGACACACAATGCCACATCTTCAAGTCAAAATGCTTCTGAATCCTGTGGTCATTGTACACCATCTTTGCTAGCGTGGTCTTGCCCACACCCCCCATCCCTATAATGGGAAGCACCTGAACATTCTTCTGACCTTGATGTTCCTGGTCAAGCAACAGCCTTACTACCTCCTCCTTGTCATCATCTCTGCCGAAGATTTCATCAGACCCATTCATTACTACCTGTGTTTGCTGGCATAGAGCGTGTCGCGCCACCGGGCGCTCCACCAGACCTAAAGTGTGCATCTCAGGACAAGATCATTCAATTTCTTAAGGACTTTGCTAAGATTCCTACTCACAGTGAGCTGGAGCAGAAACGGGCTGTGGAGGGCCAAGTACCTCGTTACCTTGTGTGCCGTGGGCTCACCCTCATTGGCTTCACGGCGTAGAGCCTCATACTGTAAGTTGTCAAGGACGTCGTCTGCCTGATAGGCGACGACCTTAAGTTCCTTCATCCACCTCCTGACGACAGGGCTGGTCTCGCCCTTCACCTCAGCGTCGGGCAGCATGCACTGCACCGCCAGCAGCAACTGCTCCAGGTTGCCACGGTCAGTGTCGACGCCCCACATGCAGGTGACACTCTGAACGAGCTCATCGGCGGCCTTGCTGGCCACCCTGGTCACCACAGGGAGAAGCAGCGTGTCAGCCATGCTAGCTGATTTGCTCTCTGGTCTAGTTTGCATTAATGCAGTGTGTACGTGTGGTGAAGTGAAGGATCAGGATTCAGGAACGTAGAAATATAGCTGGGAAAGAACAAAGCAGGGCGGTATTATCATGGAATGCAAGTGCAGGCTGTGGCGATTAATTTAGCAAGAAACATTGAAGAATATGAAAGCGATGCGCAATACACCATACATGTCGTCCAAACGATTTTCCAGCATGCTGATTAGGGATGATTCCAGTAGGATTAATCCACCATGTGGGACAAGAAAAGCCCAACAAAGGAAGGCGGCACATTAAAATCATCTCAGCACTCGGTGGATCGAGCAGCAGCCGTCCCCGCCATGGAGCCAGCGGACCGGCCAGATCTTGTCGCACATGATGGCAGCGGCGTGCCAGGAGCATGGCAGTCGCTGTGGCAGGCAGCACGCGGCGGCAGTAGAAAATGGCTACACGTTGCTGGAACGATGGAACTTGGCGCGTGTTTGGGTCATTTCTACAAGCACCCCACGTGCATAGCAAGGTAGGCAGAGAAGAAGCGCGTGACCTGAGGTCGGCAGCAGGCGCATCGGGAGCGCCTCCGCGGGCGTGGAAACCGCAGTGGCGCGCGCGTCGACGGCGTGGGTGCTGCGTGGCCTGCCGCCCTGCCCAATGCAACGGTCAAGCAAGCTAGCAACATCAGTTGACGAACGGACGCGCAATACGATACAACTCATTCACCGTGTAAAGCGGACGAGGGGCGCTCGCAATGCAGGGAGGCGACGCCGACCTGGACGTTTAGGCAGCATGCCGATTAGCGGCGGCGGATGAGCGAGCTCGCGGTGGTAGATGGTGGCTGGCGGAGGCACTGCGGCAGGGCAGCTCGCCCAGCCCCCCACCGTGTCTCCATTGGAACCGTGTAAAAGTGGACGAGGGGCGCTCGCAATGCAGGAGGCGACGCCGACCTGGACGTTTTTTTTTATTCGAAACCGGGCACTTTAGCCGACCTGGACGTTTAGGCACAGCATGCCGATTAGCTGGTACCGTTTACGCGCGAATCGCGGGTCAGCTCCTGTATGCTTTGGTTCCCTCGCTTCGCCTCGACTTGCCCTAGTCCGTCCGCAACGATAATAGGCAGTGTTAGCTATGTAGTTAATTGATGTGAAGGTGAGACAATAACAAAAACTATTTTATATTATTGGACCCTAATGCTCTTCTCACATGTTCTTGGGCTACGTGAAATAGTCTAGCTATTTGCATATAGCTATTGACTACTCTCTCCTACTTTTTTCTTGCCACGCCACATCTATATAGCCAAATAGCTAACCATTGCGGATGGCCTTAGAGCAAGTTTAATAATTTCTCTAGCTGAAGGTCTGTAACACCGATGCCATGTCATATCTAGCCAACAATACAGTCAACTAATATTATAGATGGGCTATATGAATACCAATGTGAGAGAGATAAATATTAATTTTTTACACAACTAACGACAATGGATTGGGCAAGAGAAAACAAAGGTAACTTTTCTTCTCAGTAACTTGTGTTGCAGCCGGAGAAGAGCTTGCAGCCGACACTCCTCTCTCTCATCGACATGGCTGCTTTTTGTGTGACGTGGTGCTCTTGCCGCCGGCTAAAAACGCTCATAATACTTGCTCTTAGAGCAACGCTTAGGCCAGTCTCAATGGAGAGTTTCACCTCCCGGTTTCCAAGACGTGAAACTTTGTTATGAAATATGAGTCTCTCTAAATGCACACTTTCATAGACTCACGGGTCCCACAACCTCTCTCTCATTGTATGATTTCATTGCATAGTTCCATGGTGAAACACTATTTTTGTCTCAATGGGGATTTCACCCCGTTTCCAATGCATGTGAAACAGTGCCAAAGGTTTCACCATGGTGAAACTTTTTCCTTCTCTCTCCTAAGAGTTTCATGTAAAAAGTAGAGTTTTGATGATGTGGCGCCGCATTTAATGTGCATGAAACACTCCTGAAACTCCCATTGAGACTGACCTTATGGTTTCGTCGGCTCGTGGGCAACGACCGATTTAGCTCACTCACGAGCTGTTGACGTGTGCTCAGGGCCCCACCATCATTAATGCATACTGAAGCCCAACAGAGGACGTGGCATAAGTGGAGTGGGGCAGCGGTGGTCCAGTGCCTTGGGCAGTGCTCTCCGCCTGCTGTGCGCCGGCGACTGATGAGTCGTCTACTTTTTTCTCTCTCTTACTATCTCACTCCTCCACATCAGATTTTGCTGATGTGTCCTACCATTTAGCTAGCTGACCTATCGTTGTAATACTTGCTCTTAGGGCTGCTAATGGGTTGGGCTAAAAGTGGGTTTATTGGGTTGAGTTTTATATTGGGTACATTTGATGGGTGAGAATGGGTTAATTAACTTAGTGGGTTGGGGGTTGGGTTTAACAAAAAGCTGGGTTAGATTGGGTTGGGAATGAGTTCGTTTTTTCTGGGTTTAAATAGATTGAACCCATGGGTTGATGCCATGTTAATATATTATATTAAACCCTTTGGGGTCTTTAACCTCTTTTACATCTTGGGAACATATCCTGTGCAACCAAGCTTCGTGTGCAACATATGCAACCACCAATTAAGACCACAGGATATAGATCCAACGGCTGGGGGTTTTTTCACTTAAACCCTCCCACCTGGATACACACGGATTAGATTTAAACCACATAGGTGGAGGGGTTAAAGTGAAAAACACTGCAGACGTTGGATCTAGATCTTATGGCCTTAATTGATAGTTGCATAGGTTGCACACGAAGATTGGTTGCACATGATACGTTGCCTTTACATCTTATATATACTGCCTTTCCCAATGGGACCTTTTGTCGAGTTGAGCCTCCAGCGCACCGACCGTCCGACTCAGCCCTCGATCACTATCTCCATCGCCAGGTTTGAATTGGTTGACATCGCTAGTTAGTAATCTAATACGTACTATATTAATTTTAAGATGAGCACCGTAGTTGGTTGACCATGCTTTCCTTAGCTTGTCCATTTTGTGTATATAAAGAGATAAGCATTCCACCACACATAGCCAGAGCCATTCCACACACATCAACCATGGCTACGAAGGAAGAGTGAACACTAATTTTTTTTAGTCGAGAGAGGTCGCGCACAGCGCGCGCCCAGCCTACTCCATGGATCTGGCCACGGGGGCCATCAGCTCCCTGATCCCCAAGCTCATCAAGCTGGCCAGTGATGAGTACAACCTTCAGACGAAGGTGCGTAGTCAGATCACGACTCTCTCAGATGAACTCAAGAGCGTGTATGGCGCCCTCCAAACAGTGGCAATGGTGCCGGTGACCGGCTCAACGAGCAGGTCCGGATCTGGGCCCAGGATGTCAGGAGGGCGTCATACAAGATGGAGGACATCGTCGACTTGTTCATGGTGCGCGTCGATGGCGGCGGTGGCCATGAGCAGGAGACGAGCTCGATGGCCAAGCCGCGTGGGCTCAAACGGCTCGAGAAGAAGATGGGCAACCTCTTCAACTTGAAGAAGCAGATGGACAATCATAAGATCTCTGGCAGGATCCAACGAAGAACTCCGGCTTGTGGCAAAGCGGCGTGCCATGTACAAAGTCGACGACTTTGTAGCCAATTCTGCCGCTAAGCCTACCAATGACGATCCTCGACTCTTGGATCTGCTACACAAGGACATACCGCTATATGGCATCGAAGGGCCACGGGATGCACTTGCAAAGATGCTGCTCCTGGAGGACCCGGAGAGGGAGGATGGCCATGGCGGTGCGGAAGACCAGAAGATGAGGGTAGTCTCCATTGTGGGCCATGGTGGATTGGGCAAGAGCACTCTTGCCAAATTAGTCCATGACAGGTTTAAAGATCAGGGATTTCAGTGCGCAGCTTTTGTTCCGGTCGGTCAGAAGCCTGACACCAAGAAAATTTTCGAGGACATTCTCATCGGTCTTGATAGGAACAAGTATGGAGATATCAAGATGAAGATGTTGGACAAACTACAGCTCGCCAACGAAATTACTGAATTCCTTGCGGGCAAAAGGTACGTTTATACGTACTATGCCCATCCAGTATTACCTTAGGTCCTTAACTGCCTTTATTTTTACTAGTAGTGGCTATTCCAACCCTTCCGCGGATGGGGTTCTTATTTTTCTAATTCTGTAGCGTCTCGACTTGAACCAACTTCTATTAAAATTCATCGACTACAGAGCATCAATAATATTAGTTTTTTTTTTAGAATCATCCGATAATATTAGTATTGTCTCTACATGCCCTTCATGTTGACATTTGACCTTGGGCTGAATTTATCCTGAGATTGTATCCATTCTAACAAATTTCCGATAATAATAGATATTGGGCCTCATAAATTAGAACTGGTATTATCAATCTGCCATACAACTGTTTGTATGGGCTAAGAATTTGGAATTGGTCTTTGAACCCAATATTAGTATTGGCTATCTTTGTTAAACTTAGCTTATCGCCCGACCCGGTCGTATTTTTTCTCTCTGACAAAGATCGCCCGGACAGCCGTACCCGCCAGTACTTTCTCTCACAAAGATCACCCGGCGGATGTACCCACCGAACGGGCTCTAACTCTTAAAAAAGGTATTGGCTATACCTGCCCCTCCCCATCTTGGCATCTTGATCACCCGAGCCGTATTCATCACCGACCACCGTCTTGGCTGCGGCTGCCTCTAGCCCGCTCTTGCCTGACGTGGTGCTTCCCCCACCAGCGCCACCCCTTTCTTCTTCCCTATAGCCATCTGTCAGGATCAGCAAGCGGTGACATGCTCGAGGAAACTTCAGGTCCAAGCAACCGTTATCACCGAAGGCGGGAAAGGTGGTTGCCATCGGTCGGGAGCCCTTAGTGGCTAGTAATGCTGAGTCGGGCGTGAACGGCGCGCATAAAAGGGCGGCGAGTATATAACGCCCTACGTTATCGGATGGAAAGGCATCGAACATGAGTCATTCATTCGAACATTGTTGAACCACCGTCTAAACTCTTTTCTTGCTCCTCCCCATCTCAACTCTTGCTTTCCTATTCGTAACTCTACTCCAGCCGTCCGATTCATCCGAGATCATGACAATTGGTACCCGGCCCCGTCAATCGCTGCATTCCGCTCGTAATTCCGTCGGCCGGCGTGCTATTGAGCCGAGGTTGAGCAGGTCGGTGATCGTCGTCGAAGCATCGCGGAATCTCAGGCTGGTGCCGCCGAAGCGAGGATCCAAGTTTCAGGTGGAGATTAGGAAGTCGACGGAGGAATTGACGGCGCAGTTCGACGTGATATGAAGCAATTCCCTGGGTTCCAGAACACGATGCAGTCTTCCCTTGGATCGCTCGAAGCCATGGGAATCTGGCGGACAAGGTGTTCGAGGAATTGCGTGAGAAGGCTGACGGCACGGCTACATCTCTCGCCACCATCTCGAAGCGGGTTTATCTCGCCGCGGATCATGTCAACACGATCGAAACGCTGGGTGACAATGGCTGCCGTGGCCGGTCCGCCCGGGAGTCCCCACAATGGTGGACCACAACACCGCTGCCGTCCCCTCGTCCATTACGGCGCGGGACGGAGCAACGCCCCGACGGCACCGCGGCAACGCGGTGGAGTCCTCGGCGACGCCGCCGGGACAAACGGCGGAGGTACATTCCCCAATCCTCACCCGCCCCCTCCACCCCTGCAGTTGTTTGAGGATCACCACATTGCTTACAATCGTTCACCACCCTTCCCGAAAATGGAGTTTTCGTAATTTGATGGTGATTCCCCCCGTTTTTGGTGTGATCAATGCTAGGTGTTCTTTGAGTTGTATGTGGTGAATCCAGTGCTGAAGATCCGATTTGCATCGTTGAATTTCAAGGGCGCAGCTGCTACTTGGCTACAAATGGTGCAGAAACTTGGAAGGATTGTTGTGTGAGAGAAATTGGTGGAAATGGTGATGGAGAAGTTCGACAAGAATCAGTATCAGGTGCTTTTGAGACAGTTTGATGAGGTGCGATAGAAGGGCTCCATGGCCGAGTACCGATTAGAGTTCGAGAAGATTGCTCAAGGGTTACTACTACACAATAGCAACTATGATGATGCCTATTTTGTCAACATGTTCTTATCGGGGTTAAGGGATGAGAGCAGTCAGCTATCACTTTGCACATGCCTAAGAATGTTGACACGGCCAGTGTCTTTAGCCCCGATTAGAGAAGAGGAACTTGCTCAGTCCAAGTCTAAGTTTGGGGGTTTCGGTGGAGCAAACTATAGATATAATACGGATAAAGGCAAGGGGATTGAAGGTGACAAGAGCAAAGATTCTTATGCGTTACTAGTGCACTATGAATTCCTCCACAATAGGCATAGGACTGTCCTAAGCTGGTCCACTAGGCATGTTCTATGCCTATTGTGGAGGAATTCATTTATGAACTGGTTGGGGCTCAATGGTTCTCAAAACCTGACTTCAGGAAAGGTTACCACTAGGTTTGCATTCATCCAGAGGATATACACATAAGACTACCTTTAAGACACACAATTGTTTGTATGAATTGTGGTGATGACCTTTGGACTCACTAATGCTCTAGCCTCATTCCAAGGGATCATGAACTTAATCTTTGCCAAGCAGCTCAGGGAAGGAGTAATCATATTCATGATTGACATTTTAGTGTACTCTGTAACTCTAGAGAAGCATCTGAGTTTGTTACAGCAAGTCTTCCAGATTAACAAAGATCACAAGTTTATCTAAAGAAGTCCAAATGCTTCTTTGCTCAAAAAGAAGTAGAGTATGTGGGCCACTATATCTCCGCTCAAGGGGTGACTTAGAACCTTCAAAGATAGCAACTATCAAAAATGTCCAAGGCCCGGCAACTTTGAAAGAATTGAGGGGATTATTGGGTTTGACAGGATACTACAAGAAGTTCAGTAAGCATTATGGACTCATTAGTAAACCCCCGACCGACTTGTTGAAGAATAAAGTTCCTTTTGGTTGGACTCCTATCACTAAGGAAGAATTTTTGCGGTTGAAAACAACTTTGATTCAAGCACTGTCCTAGCTATACGATTTTCGAAGCAATTTATTCTAGAGACCGATGCCTTCAAAGCACAAAGAGTTCATTATTAGGATTGATCATAGGAGTTTGCTGCATTTGACAAAGTAGAGGGTGTCAACAAGATTGTAGCAGAAGGCATTGCTGCAGCAAAAGGAGCCACCAATGAAGCTGCTGACTCATTGTCCAGATATGTTGCTTCTAACATTGTCTTGTCTATTGTTGTGTCTAATCCCGATTGGCGGGTCGGGGGTAAAGGAAGGCTATGCCGATGATGCACTTGCCCACGAAGATTATGGAAGAGTTACAGACAGGCACAACTACCAATCCTATTTTTCTTTGTGAAGATGGGATCATCGGGCATAAGGGCAGGATTTGATTGGGTAACAATGCTCTTGCTCAACAAAGATGTTCTTCAATCCATGCATAGTAGTGCGGTGGGGGGTCACTCCGGATGTCAAGCTACTTATTACGAGGGGTTAGACAACTCTTTACTTGGCCCAAGATGAAAGCCATTATATCTGATTGCATAAGGGATTGTACAATTTGCCAATGACCCAAGGTGGAACAACGTAAAAGCCGGTGGGTTGCTCTAGCCTCGTAAGCCCCGGTGGTCGCTCCGGCCTCTACAAGTGACTACTCGGGATTGGCAGGTGGTCACAATGGACTTTGTGGAAGGGTTGCTAAAGTCAAACAAATTTGACTCAATTATGGTGGTTGTTGACAAATATACAAAGTATGATCATTTTATTCTTCTCTCTCATCCATTTACTATGACTGTGGCCTAAGCTTTCATGGACAATGTGTACTAACTTTATGGAATGCCTGAGAAGATCTTATCTGACAGAGATAAAGTCTTTACAAGCAACCTGTGGGAGGATCTATTTAAACTCACTGACACCCAATTGCTTATGAGTTCTTGTCATCACCCCCAAACTGATGGCAAGACTGAAAGAGTGAATCAGTGTATGGAAGGCTTTCTCAGATGCAGTGTGCATTTCTGTCCCAAGCAGTGGGCTAAATGGCTTCCATTGGCCGAGTTTTGGTATAATTCATCCTACCACTCAGCTTTGGGGAAATCTCCATTCGAGGTGATGTATGGTCACTCACCAAGATACTTTGGCATTACTAATGGAGTACAATTGCATGCCCCTGATCTAGAGCAGTGGTTAGTTGAGAGAAACCTGTTACAAGATGTCATTCAACATAATTTGCACATAGCTCAACATAGTATGAAACACTATGCTGATCTAAACCGCTCGAAGAAGCAGTTCGAGGTGGGAGACATGGTCTACCTGAGACTCCAGCCATACATTCAGACTTCAGTTGCTCCCAGGAGTAATCAAAAGCTTAGTTTCAAGTTTTATGGGCCCTTTGAAGTGTTGGCAAGAGTTGGAGCTGAGGCTTATTGATTGAAGCTTCCTGATGAGTGCAAGATACACCCGGTGGTGCACATATCTTAGCTCAAGAAGCATGTGCCAAGCTCAGTGGTGGTCGAAGATGACATTACATCCATACCTGATGACCCACAAGCTGCTGTACATCCAGTCCATTTCCTGAATAATCGGACTGTGTAGAAAGGAGCCTCAGTTTTGACTCAAACTGAAGTGTAGTGGGTAGGGATTCCAACTATACCTGAGCATTTTTCGATCCGGGCCGGAAAAGCCCGGTTTATTTCGGGCCAAGAAAATCCTGCCCAGGCCCGTCCCACTAGACATATCGGGCCTCAATTTTCGGGTCGGGCTCGGGCGGGGCCCGGGCTTGGGCGGGCTGCCCATGTGTTTTATAGTGTAAAATAGGTAAAATCAACATTTTAGGTCGGGCTCGGGCCAAGATTTTTTCTCGGGCTATAAGATCTACGCCGGGCCGTCCGGTGGAGGTCCGTGGGCGGGCCGGGTTGGGCGAGCACGGGCGGACCCGGCGGGGCCGGTCGGGCCGTGCTAAAAATGCTCGGTATAATTCCAACATCGTTGACTACGGGAAGAGGCTCAAGACCTACGGCGTTGCTTTCCTAATTGTGCGGTGGGGGCAAAGCTGCATTTCAAGGGAGCGGCAATATCGGGATTAGCAAGCGGCGTGCTCGAGGAAATGTCGGGTCCAGGCAACCATTATTAGTGAAGGCGGGGAAAGGTGGCTGCCATCGATCGGTTCGTTAGTGGCTAGTAATGCTGAATCGGTTGCACAACGGCTTAGCGGCGGCACATGTGAGGAAAGTATGTAACGCCCTATAACAGGGTGGAAATGCATCAAACATGAATCATTCATTACGAACATTGCTAAACCCTATCTAAACTGTTCTTGCTCCTCCCCATCTCAACTCTTGCTTTCCCAATCACAACTCTATTCTTGTTATCCGTCCGATTCCATCCGAGATTGTGACACCATCAGTCTCCCTTCTTCTCGTCGATGACTGGCGGTCAACGGTCAGCCCCTCTTTCCCATAATCAGTGACATGTCGCCTTCTCCACCATGGGTTGTGTTCGATTCTAAAATGTGAAGTTGAAAAGCACTCGTAGCACTTTTCGTTTGTTTGTGAGAAATATTGTCCTACTATGGCCTAACTAGGCTCGGAAGATACGTCTCGTAAAGTACCTCCAAAGTGTCCAATTAGTTATTTCGTTTACGTACATTTGAGGCTCCATGCATGAGGCAAAAGATTTGATGTGATGGGGAATTTTATAAAGTTTGGCCAAAATTTGGCCGTCTAAACACGATCATGGTCCGCATCCGGCGCCCCTCTTTCTCGTGGCTCGCGCCTTTCCTCCCAGGCCAATGTCTCTTTCCCCCCTCTCCCTTGAGGGCTAAGAGCAAGGCTAATAATCTCGCCAGTGGCTGCAAGCGCGGCTCCATGCGCCCATTGCAGGCACGTTGTCCCTTCCTAAGAGCAGGACTAATAATGTCGCCCGGACAGCGGCTACAAGTGCGGCTCCATGCGCCGCCCGCGGAGTGCTAAGCCGGCGAGTAGCACTTGCAGCCCACGCCATAGAGATAGGCAACCCTATTTCAGCGGGCGGTAAGCCAAGCGTCTACTCTCTTCTCTCTCCCTTCTTCTTTCTCCTCCACGTAGGATCTAACTTGCTTGTATCCTGCCATAATACTTCTTGATTCCAAAAGCCAATTAGATGGTCATTCAAACAACGGAATTTGAATCGTGGCCAATTTCTCAATAGCAAAGGCTGATTTGGTATTAAGACCCTGTTTGGTTGAAAAGTTTAGGACTTTTTCAAGTCAGGGGACTGTCTTCTATGGACTTTGACAAAAGATCTCAATAAAGTTCCTCCTATTTGTTTTTTAAGACTTTTAGGGACTTTTTAGGAACCCCAACATCAAAAAAAAAAAAAAAAAAGTCCCCTGAACCGAACACCCCAACCCCAAACACCCCCCTGAACCCAATTCAATTTGATCCAACACCTCTTTATATCTAAATCCAAATGGACCTAATATTAAAAGCAGCGTGTGGGACTTACAGGGGGCTTATATCTAGAGAGAGAGATAGACAGTCTGAAGTGTTTGGTTTATGTTGTAGTCCAAACCATCCATATGCACGTGCAAATTGTAGAAATCATGCAGAATACTTTCCACATTTATATTTTCAAACTATGATGAACTAATGCAAATTTATATAGACACGAATGAATACAAATACAAATGTTATCATTTGAATCTGAGTTCGTATTTCTGTATGACATAGTTCAACTATAATCTTTTTTTTTCCCAACAACTAAAGACTTTTTGGCTCAAAAAAGACATTTCAAAACTGATACTTTTAACAAATATCAATCTCATAAAATTATTTTAATACTATTATGAATAAAAATATAAGACATATTTTTTTGGCTAATATTATAAAGAAACAAATTTAAATTATTTTTTTTTAGGTAACTATCATGCTTTTATTATAATTAGAATTTGGATAATCATAATATGAAGAAACAAATATTAACAAAAATAATGTTTAGCTAAAGAAGTACTAATAATTTAATAAAATATATCCCTCAAAAAATAATTTAATAAAATATTTTATTTTCAGGTTTGATTAATACAAGTATATTAAACATAAAGTGGAATATATAGATGTATCTATTTTAATAAATAAGCTTGATGTTCAATGCATACTAATATGTCTCTCTTGTGTCAAATCGTTTTCACAGGTATTTCATTGGTATTGATGATATATGGGAGAATGATACGTGGGTAGAAATTAAACATGTTTTGGTGGATGATAATCTTGGCAGTGCAGTTATCACAACTACTCGTAACATTGATGTTGGCAAAAGAAATTGGTCCTGTTTACCGACCAAGTGGACTTTCTCCTGTCGACTCCAGAAAGCTGTTCTTTAAAAAGTCTTTGATGTCGAAGCATGCCCTGACAATAAATCAAATGAGGAGAAAAAAAAAAAGATTGTGGAGTGTCTGACCAAATTCTTGAGAAATGTGATGGCGTACCACTAGCTATCACTACAGCAGCAAGTGTGCTGGTTAATAAATCGCCCTTGGGTGGTCAGATTTGTACAGGTCAATTGGTTTTCAGCATGGTGATACAAATGTTGACAAGACTATGAAGATATTATCTTTTAGCTATTATGATCTGCCTTTTCATCTACGGGCTTGTTTGTTGTACCTAAGAATATTTCAGAAGATTATACTATCAATAAGAATACATTGATATGGGCATGGATCGCTGAAGGTTTCATTCATGATGAAAAAGGGGACGGCCTATTTGAAGTTGGCAATACATATTTCAATGAGCTCATGAATAGAGGTTTGATCATGCCATCAGAGGGGCTAATGTCGGGTCTAGGCTTTATGATTAGCTGTCGTGTTCATGATATGGTGCTTCAGCTTATCCGCTCCTTGTCACGAGAACGGGAGTTTGTTAGTGTACTGGACAAAGGTGCAAAAGGTGTCTAAGGATAGCCGGAGGATATCACTTCAACCCATTCAGATCAACACATCAGATTCAGAGCGCAGTATCACTACCAGCAGCAGCCCTTGGAGGAGGCTGTAGACAAGCTGAAACATGTGAGGTCATTTACAGTCATCCGGTGCCCTAACAATGATGTGTTGCCCCCACTGTCTAGATTCCCTTTGTTGCGTGTACTGATTCTTGAAGATTGTGGCAACTGCTTCCCACAAGGTCATCGTCATCTTAAGGGCCTTGGGAGATTACTTCACCTTCGGTGCCTGAGACTGTCATTTATACCTAACTTGTGTGAACTCCCAGAAGATATAGGCAATCTAAAGTGCCTTGAGGTATTGGACATATCTGGCACCAACATAGAAGCATTGCCCAAGGGGGTCGCCCTGCTCAGGAAACTATTGTGCTTGCGCGCTTCGCATAAGACAAGAGTGCCGGCCTGGATTGGTGAGCTGACGTCCCTCCTGGAGCTGTGTCTATGGCCTTCTGCCGACGAGTATGCATTCTTTGCCAAGGAGCTAAGGAAGCTGAAGGAGCTGAGGGTCCTCATATCTTGGAACTCTGCGCCTGACGCAGGCGCGCAGAGAGATATGCTGGAGTCTCTAGGCATCCAATTCCTCCCCAAGGTAAAGGTTATAGCTTTCACGCCACCTGACTTCGATGCTACTCCAAAAAAGAGTGACATCGACATGTGCGAAACTACTGGCGGCGGGCTTTTCTTCACGCAACAACTTTTCTGCTTGATCCTATATGGCTTCAAGTTCTCAAGACTACCAGCATGGATAAAGCCATTCAACCTTCCTTATCTATGTGAGCTTGTAGTGGAGGTTCGTGATATTGAGCAGGAGGATATGGATGCTCTTGGGGGTTTACCAAACCTCCGTACTCTATCCGTGACCCCTAGTGCCGACCTCAAGAAAAACAGAGTGTTGACTTATGCTGCCGGTGCATTCCAGAATCTGGGATTCTTATGTGTGCTGGACCGATCGCTCAAGTTCCTGCCTGGATCTTTGCCAAAACTTGAAGCCCTTGAATTCGAGATCCACTTTATTTATCCTGGTTTTGACTTGGAGTTTGGCTTGGAGAATCTCCCTTCGCTTCAGAAGGTTTCTCTCTCGATCACATATGCCAATGATCCTAAGGACAAGGAGGAGGTGCTGCAAGCTTTAAGGCGTGCAACGGACATCCATCACAACCATCTCAAGCTTCGAATTCGAAGGATTGTAGTGGTGCGTGCTCCAACTCCAACATTATATTTCAGCTTGTCCTCTCGACTGAGCAATCTTGCTTCTACTAGCTACTAACTTATATATTAATTATGCTTCAGAACCGAAGACATGTAGTGAACACTATATTTGACATCTACCGTGAGTTTTGTAAGGAACGCAAGATCAGGGAATTCTATCCCGTCAACCACATCTATGTTGTAGAGGTTCGTCAGTCTCGCTCGATCTAGTTGATATGCTCCAGTACTCCCTCCTAAAAAAATTGCACGAATTTTAAAACAACCAAGTTGGGTCCCGCATGGGCCTAGCCCGTCCAAGAGCAGCCCGAGGCCAGAAGGGAATTGACGATGGAAGTAACTCCGTCTCCTCATCCGTCGCTCATCTCCGTGATGCTGCCTTCACCTCGTAGCGAGCCACAGGAGCTGACGACCCGCCCCCAACGCCACTCACTTCGTGCCTCCTCGCGCCGGCAATTCCCGGGCAGCATGGTCATCAGCGTACGCAAGGATTGAAGGTTGAATCTCAACCTCCACACAATAAACAGCCTGTAATTTTGATTTCCTAGCTGTGTTGGAGGTTCTACCACTGCAGGTAAGGTAGCCACCATGTATGTACAGGCACAGTTTTCGCAGCAGCGATGAAAGAATGTGACAAGCCGTCGTCCAGGTCCACCCCGAACGTCATTGCTCGTCTCATGGGCATCGACGACAACGTCGTCTCGTCGTCGTGCTGACACTCCCGCCGGCAAAGCCTGTCGCAAGCGGCATCGTCCAGTTCAAGCGCAACGACGACAGACAAATAAGCGCAGCCTGCATCTGCCATGTACTACTCGTACCTCGGCGAGAACGGCGATGATGCAGAGTGTTCTGGTTCCCGTTCCAGTTCCAGGATTTTCCTCCACAAGATGATGGTAGTGCCCCGATCCCGAAGCAGGTTGTCGAGCCGGCGTCATCGTCGTTACAGCGCTAAATCACTATCCCTGTGCTCCTCAAGCCTGCTGCCATTGTTCTGAATCTGGTACTACAGGTGGTGTCGCCATTGGTGGTGCGCAGAAACCTCCGTCTTCCTTGGTTTGTCAAAGCTCCACAGGGATGCCAACATGAGCATGTTTCTTCAGGAGAGGGCACGGTTCAGAGAGAACTCACGCTCACTGCCGCCACAGCTGTAGGTTCTGGTCAGGTCATCAAGGCACCAGCTTCAGCTTGGGCTATTCCACCATTGCAGTAGGTCACCAAGTAGGACCGTGGCAACAAGCAATTGTTCCGGTCGGAGTCCTTCCGCGCTTTCAGAAGAGACCACAAGCGCAATGCTTATCCAGAGGCTCACATTCTCAAGAGCGAGACGGCCTGTCGCTGGAGAAGCCCGATGAGGAATCGACGATGACTGATGCATCTCTTTCAACAGTACCCTAGGGCATGGTTCAGAGGGGGCGATGGGGGTGCGGTTGCCGGTGCCATGGCCGCCGCTGCCGGGAAATCGGATCGAGGAATCGGGAGCCGGATGGGAGACGAGCGACGGATGGAGTTACTGCCGTCTGCCAATGTTAGTTCCCGTCTGGACTCGGGCTGGGCCTTGGGCTGCTCTTGGACGGGATGGGGCTAGGCGAGATCCAACTTGGCTGCTTTTAAAGTCGTGCATTTTTTTAGAAAGGAGTACCGGAGTAGATGCCTTATTTATTTGTGGTTGGTCCAACTCTCATTTCTCTGCATGCAGACGAGGGAACTCATGGAGCAACTCAATCGTGTAATAGGTGATGATAAATTCAAGTTCATTGAAGATGAAATAAGAAGCCGGAAAACCGTGATTCCTACCTATGATCCAGAGACGGGACTGGAGGTAGGTCACTGATGCACGTATATTCTCCTCGTAGTATTTGTGTAGTCTACTAAACTGCTGGTGTGCCAGACTACTAGTTGCTAATTCTCATTCCTTCAATTTATGGTTACAGATCGCACTCTCTGCTTCTCGTGCACGGGATAAGCCCTTCCTGGAGTACCTCAGCGCTTTAATTCAGGTTGCCGCCCCACTGCTCGAGAAATACAAGGAGACGGTAATCCTGGCCTCCACTTTTTCTTATATACTACATGTACTAAGTCAATAGTCTAGATTTTTTCGAATAATCTTATTATCAACATTTAACCAAAATCGCTTATTACAGCATGCGCTCTTTCTTCAGTTTCTAACATATATAGTGGCCTCTGTCGGTCCGGTTGTGATATAGGTTTATATACTCCCACCATTCATAAATCTCTATCGTCTAAGAAAAAAATAATTTTCAAGAATCTTCATCATATTAGGTTGGAACTATGGGTTGGGCAAGTCCTCAAGCGCCATGAACCACTCATACTCGCTGAGCATTTATTGCTCTTTGCCCGCATGTGTTGCACATTGGCTGCTCACGTGCTACACAGACGACTGTTAAATGCAAAGTATCTCCTTCGTCACTTTGTGTCCAAGCCTAAAATGATGAAGATTTGTGAATGGAGGGAGTAGTATGTTGCTCTATTTTATCCATATATTCATAAGAGCAACTCCACCCCGTAGCCCCTAAAACAGAACCTCTCCCCCCTCCCCACCCCCCCAACTTTTTATTTGAGTGCTCTCCTACTTTTGGGGGTTTTTGTTTTCTGAACTGAACTCCAACAGCCCCCCAAAACAGGGCCCCTACTTCTTAATTCCCTCTATTTTCTCATAAACCAGAGAATCTCATATTGCACAATAACTTATTTAAACTATATCAAGAAAAACACCATGCTGAAAATAATAAAAATACAGAAATATTGCAATTTACATTCAAACATAAATTTGGTCCAAATTTAATGATATCCAAAAGACTAGAGTTGCAGTGATAGTTTAAAAGACTAGAGCTGCAATAATCTTAAACTAGAGTTGCAAGCCAACAAGTTGCATTGGCTATCACATATGTTTACTACAGTTCACCACATCATTATTAAATTTCTCCTCCACCACTAGCTTCATTTCCTCCACTGCTGCCACCAAAAGTGTTGTTGAAGGCTGCCATCTTTTGAGCTGCAATTTGAGCCCTCATTGCTATCACATATGTCTTTTGATCGGGGTCTAATTTCTCAAGGTCACAAAACATAATTTGTTGTTCTTTCTAAAATAGTGTCTTGTCCTCCTCATTTGCAATCTTGCGCTCTTCAAGTGCTAATATGCGCTCATGCATCATCTTGTTCTCCAGCCACCTATCCTCTCTAACCTTCTCTTTGTCTGCAAGAAATTTCTGTATCAAGCTATAATCCATCTGTTCTCCTCCTTTCTTCAGCTTCTCCTTAGCTTGCTTCCTTCCCATAGGCCTTTTTACTGCTAGGAATACCAGAGTCAGGGGTTTGGCTCTTTATACTTTCACCATCTTCTACATCAAACACATTTCCTGGTGGCGAACTGCTTTCTCTAGGCCTTTTGTTGGTGACAGGGGACACAAATTTCTCGTTGTGCCTAATCTGCTCCCAACAATGAAGGAAAGGAAACCCTTGCTTCTTCTTTACACCGGCATATGCTTTTTGAGCTAGTTGCACCTGAAATTAAAGATGCAGCAATTTAATAAAAATGAAATGATGATGCAACCAATAATGATGTAGCAGCTAATGAAATTCTTACATATTCCTGGTATGGCACTCCACTAGGATGAAGACGCTCAACCTCCTCAAATAAGCCTTGAAACTTCTGGCATTCTTTGTGAATTATTGCCCACCTATGCTCTAGAGAATTTACATTCCTATCAGATGCAAATTTTCTGTTTGCATGGAAATTATCATGAATTCTCTTCCAATAAGTCTTTCCAGGTTGCTCGTTTCCAGTGATGGGATCCACACTTACGTTCTCCCATGATTCACACAACTGGATGTCTTCATCGTAAGAGTAGTTGGCAGCACAGGCTGCCTTCCTGCGGCATATCACAAACTGCACAAAAAGAACACATAATTCATGAACTGAGCACCCAGGCAACAAGCTGCTGCAATATGGCAAGATAACCCACACTGAAAAAAAAATCAAGGAACTGCATGTTCAATTCATTTTGCCATTGAAGTACTGCAGCAGATTACTAGTAGGCAACTGCAGGGTGGTCACCTAAAATAAATCCTATACTAGTTCATGTGCGGAGAGAGGGTGTAGTTGAGTAAAGAACATGCAAAAGGAGGGTTGTTTGTTTTCAAATATAAATGCATTTCTACTTAGTCGCAATGACCAACATAGTTGTCACTCCTAAAAGGACTAATGATTTTATGTCTAGTGTTTACTATTGGAAATTTACTATTGAATTATTTTTATCCTAACGTGTAGTGTTTCTTTGCATCCTCTTACTACGTACGTACAGGTAATGAATTTGGAAGCAAAAAGGGAAGAGGTACGTGTTCCATCATTGGCACCCGGCCTTTGCAGCGACTCATTTTCCTAATATAAGCTTGATTCTCTCCCTTGCTATAGAGGGCTCAAATCGTCCGTCGGGTGAATACCCAATTGGTGCGCAATAAGGCAATTTGTAATGAGATTCAGGAGATACGCAAGGTGGTGGGTGCCTTACCCGTCGACCATCCCAGCCTTCTAGTGGTACATATTTCACTCGAGTCGCCAGCAATATTACCTGAGATGTCTACCTACTCACTTCATTTTGCTGCAGACGAAACCTCTCGTGGCGCAACTCGATAACGATGTACGAAGTCCTGATGCAGTGAAATATATAAACGATGAAATCAATAGGATCATAACGGGTTTCAGTCCTTGCCTCCTACTCCTTGAGCTGGTTAGCGTCCATATATGCTTCACAATGGTCGAGAGACTTACAATCGCTCCATCTGATGATATAGTTACTGCTGGGTGCTGGTTCATGCATGGATCCATCTTAATTGCATGGGTAAATTTAGGGTCCACAAATGATAATAAAGTTTTCTTAATTGCCCTTCCATTTTAGCTGCTATATATTAGCCAGCTAGTTTGATCCAAATAGTGAAAGAGTTATTAGTTGGGTATTCAACTAAATTACCTAAACTATTTGCTACACATGTTTGGATCTAAGGAACTAATTGTTACTTCTATGGATCTATGGGCCATATTTTAATTGAATACTCATGATATATAGATACTATATGTGGTTGTGATAGAGTTTAATTATCGATTAACATATTTATATTTCCCATTGACTTTTTATCCTTAATTTGCCTTGCACCTTTATGAGTGCCCCAACATATGTTCAGTTGAAACCTTGACTTAAGCTATGCATTCGACTTGAAGATCTACTTGTTCATTTATTTATGCATATGAGCATATATGTATGTGGTTTTGCATAGTGATACCAGTAATTAATGCATGCAGACCTAGAATTAGTTTTTTGTAATTAATAATAAAAATAAGTGGGTGATTATTTAGAAACATGTATAAAAAATATTTTTGTGACATTTTTAATTATAAAGGTAGATAATTCAAATTTGAGGGTCCTAGTCTTTACCATTTTATAATGACGTCTTCTGTAATTTTGATTTAGGGGTTATACTTTAATTTTTTTCAAAGTAGTAAATGCCTAGATTAACGTCGAGGCTTCATTATGCCATTGGTGATTTCACATCCCATGCTTTTATTTGATTACAGTTGGAAAACATTGAAGGTTGTCGACGATTGCTTGAGCAAATGACACTTGTGATTGACAAGTCAGCCGCACTGGTGGACAAAATCAACGCTGCATTGGATATACATCCCGACAATAAAGTGGTATGCAGTATGCACGGTTTTGACTTTGGTTCTAGATTATAAGTTATTTTGACTTTTGTTTGGTATATATAGATTTTGCTACACATATAACATACATTATGTCTAGATATATAATAAAAAGCTTTTTGTAGAGAAGATATATAATAAAGAGTAAATTGCATTGTGGGTAAACTATTTAGCGTGTAACAAATAGGTACTCAAACTAAAAAACGTAACTTCTGGCATACTTTCGAAACTATACGTTTCGGTGTCCAATGGTACTAACCTCGTCATCTAGGCGTCAGCATCTTGTCATTTTTGTGATAACCCCCTCACCTAATCCTAACTCTCCAAAATCACTCCCTCACCGTTGGACGTGGGCTCGGCTCTGCCAGACGGGCGGGAGCGCCGGATTCCACGCGTGGAGCAGGAGGGGTCGCCGGCCGTGTGCGCCGCACGTCCTTTCCGCGGGCGCGAGCTGCTCCGCCGCCGCGCGGGGTCCCTGCCGCGTGCTCTGGCCAGGAACTGGGGCACCTGGGGAGACGACGTGAGGGGAGCGGCCACCGCTGCCGGACAGGGAGAAGGGGCCGCCGCCTCTGCAGATGATCGGGGAGGGAGGCGCCGCGGCGGAGGATGGCCGTGCCCTCC
The DNA here is from genome assembly GCA_015847255.1 of Hyparrhenia diplandra. Lineage (NCBI taxonomy): Eukaryota > Viridiplantae > Streptophyta > Magnoliopsida > Poales > Poaceae > Hyparrhenia > Hyparrhenia diplandra. The sequence continues at coordinate 384,511 of JADLZK010008701.1, forward strand.
GTCATGTCGCGCGCCGCTCCGGTCGCCGATGGCGCGGAAGGTAGGTCGGTGCCGTTGGGAGATGCAGGCTTGGTGCAGGGTGGGCGCACGCGCAGCCGTGGCTCATGGGGCTGGCCGTGCCCCAGCACGGCGCGGCAGCAGGGCGCGCGGCCTGGAAGCTCGCAGCCATGGGCGCAGCGGCGGCAACTGCGCGGGCGCGGCATGGTGCGCATGGCCAGCTGCGGGGCAGGCAGCATGGCGGGAGGCAGCAGCAGTAAGGGCGCGGCAAGGCGTGCATGGGCCAGAGCTCGCTTCCATGCATGGCGTGGCGGATTGCTTCCATGTATGTAGTTGCCATGCATGTATGTAGCGATGATTGCTTCCAGCCTTCCATGTACGTACATGCTGATTGATTGGATTGATCTCCTTTCCTGTCTCTTTGCCGGCGCCTGTGAAGAACCTGCGCGCGGAGGCCGCCTCGGATGCGCGCACCAGGCCCCGGTGGCATCGATGCTAGCTTGTGCTGTGCCCGGAGCAGAGTGGGTGGGTTGGAGCCTCCGAGGATTCCATGGCCGGCAGGTTCGACACGAGGACGACAAAGAGGGAGAAGATGCCTCAAAGAGATCAGGCAGGGACTAGGCCCCGACGGCGCGGTTGCGGTGCGGCGGTGGCTCCGGCGATGGGGAAGCAGGGCAGCGGTCCTGGTGGCGCGGCACTTTGGCAGGGCGGTTCATGGTGGCAACAGCGGCGAGTGCGGCTAAGCAGCAGGGCGGCGGTGGGAGGAAGGCGAGCGCGCAAGGGGAGGCAGCGCGCATGATGCGACGCCGGCGGGCGGCACCGGTTTCAGCACGGTGAGGTCGCGATGCTCCAGGCAAGATAGGAAAAAGATTTGGGAAGGGGTTTTTCACAAAAAGACAGTACCCAGAAGTTACGTAAGCATAGTTTCAGTACCTAGATGTTACGATTTTTAGTTGAAGTATCCAGAAGTTACTAAATTAGAGTTCGAAAGTACCCCAGATGTTACGTTTTTTTTTAGTTAGAGTACCTATCTGTTACACGTTAAATAGTTTAGGTACCCACAATGCAATTTACTCTATAATAAAATTTATAGCTATGCATCTAAAATAGCTGGAATAACTTGTAATTTGAAAAAAAAATGAACACTTAATTTCCACGTATCTCTTAATTTCAAAGTAGATCCTTATCTTCTTCGTTCACCAATTTCAGAAGGGGGAGGCGAGTCAATGACAGCAGGTTGCATCCCTAGCGGCCACAAATAAAAAAAGGAAGCCATTTTGGTTGGATTTCAATGTTAGACACACTACAAACGTTTTAATTCATCTCCCTTATTTTTTTATAACATTCAGGGTCTGCACTCTTTTTCCTTGCGAAGGGGCAAGGTTTTTAACGAGGCAGACCCAAAAGCTACCGGTCACTTAATGTAATATGTTTTCCCCATTGTTGGTATTTCTTATTAATTATCATGTAGAATACTCGGCAAGCGCACAAAATATCGATGTAGCATTTCATCTAGAAGTATTCCAATGTATCTTTTTTTATTCTTGGGGAAACAATGGTTAAAGAATGTGATAACTAACCATGATGTATCTACCAACTAGAGTAGGGTAATAAATAATATATATGACATGAGTGATGACATACGAGAAGTCCAAACATAAAGACAAAAGAGTAGTCAAGCTAGCATGAAGGACAATGAGCTAGTGTGCATAAGGTTTCCAATAATTCAAACTATTTTATGGTTCTATCTTAATCACACAATTGAAGCAAACAAGATTGAGCTCACACGTAATATATGTATACTAGGCGATAGGTGAGACAATAAGGGATGTAACTGCTACCCAAAGCAACTACCCTTATACGAGAGCCTTATCTTTTAAGAACTTGTTTATCCGAGATTACAAAACGGCAAGGCTATCAACTCTTGTTAACTACCACAAACAATCTATACAAAAAAGTGGAGGGGAAAGTGTGCACGGAGCAGTGCAGAAAGGTCTCTAGGCACTGGTTGACTTGACCGTTTTGTGGATGTTACGCCGTCCGTTTTGTGCACTTTACGCCGAACTAAGCAGCAGGTGTAACATATATCCTGGTTTTGTGCAAAACCAAAAATACAAACTTTTTCAGAAAAATCCTGCAAAAGTGTGAAGGATGTACCATAAACCCTAAACCCTAAACTAGATCAAACCTAAGTCAAGCCAAACCATTGCGTACATGTAGAATTGTTTGTAGAAGTGTGCCTGAGTTCTTGAGTCGGTTTTGAGTTTTGTGTCGGAGTGCACAAATCCATAGCATTCTCCTCTCATCTCTTTTGAAATCCTCCCTAACTATTTGTGTTATAAAAAGGAAATCTTTTTTTCCTTTAATTTCCCTCAATCTAATTTCAAACTCCTTGCCGTACTCTTTTTGAAACCTATTTCAAACTCTATGAGTCAAAAAAAAAAAAACAAGAGTTCATGAATGAAAAAAAAAACTCTTCTTCCTTTTCTCCTCTTTAATCATACTAGCAAAAATGGGGAAATCTTTTCCCCTCTTCCAACCCCTAACCAGTCGGCCTAGCTCCTCCGTTCCTCGCCGCAAGGCCTAGCCAGATTCCTGTGGCTCAGCTTGCCTCCTTCGCCTCTCCCTAGCTCAGCGGTTAGCAACCGGCCCAGCAGCCTCGTAGACCCAACAGACCCCGCCGTTCGGCCTCCCTCTTCCGCACGGGCCTAGCCCACCTTCTCTTCCTCTACCACCATGGGCCTATCTCCTCTCCGGAGCCACGTCACACCCGACTCGATTGAAGCGAACTAATCTTGGTTAGGTCCCTTGTGGTGGAACCTACCCACCAGGGTTCAAGTCCTTGACTTCACACGGGTGCTCGCATTTTCATGGATTTATTCTAGAATTTACCGATGTTATGCTTTAGGTGGTAAGCGATGTTCCCGTCGACAACGAGGCCCCTATGGTGACTTTGGGAATCTCTAGATGTACCGGCTCAGTCCTTCGGAGGTGCTTATAGGTGTAAAGTTTACATACGTGTGTTCATAGAGCTGTGTGTGTATTTGAACATCTGCTTTGTACCACGTATCTAAAAACCCTGACCTGATTGAAGCTACAGGCCCATGCGCTCAGTGCCCCGTTCGTCCCAGCCCATCAGGCCCTTATACACTACAGGTGTACAAAATGGCAAGGATGGGAAGAGAAGATAGAAATTGTAATGGGTGATATCGGAATAGGTGAATTGTAATGACGTTTCTCAACTCATAAAAATAAAAATGCAATGGCATGGTTCAAAATAACCTTAGATTCTTAGCTCTTCAAGCATGGGCAACATGACAACATCATTGAGGCACTAGGCTCACCTGCACTGTTCTCTGCCCATCTCTCCGGCCAACTTAGGCAAATATTGTAACTGCATCCTTAACTTTGGGAAAATTTGCTGAGGTGTTGCATCCTGCCTTTGCCACATCGATTTTCTCACATAATGTTGTCAGGCTGATCATTCTGGATAAATTCAAAACTTCAAGAGAAGATGGCAGCCATCTATCGGTAAATCCTTGCATCTTGGGCACTCAGTGATAACGAGTTCTCCAAGGCACTGGAACATTTTAGGTCTCTCATCCATTGCGACATAGCCAAGCCACCATTGTGCTGCTCTTCATTCCGCACATTGTCAAGGATGAGTAGGAATCTTTTCCGGCCAATGGCTCCTTGAAGTTGTGCTCTCCAGAACTTGCTGGCATCAGGAAGATCACATCTCTCACCTGTAGCCAATTCGATGATGGATCGAACAACAGAGGTGGGTTCAAAATTTTCAGACACACAATGCCACATCTTCAAGTCAAAATGCTTCTGAATCCTGTGGTCATTGTACACCATCTTTGCTAGCGTGGTCTTGCCCACACCCCCATCCTATAATGGGAAGCACCTGAACATTCTTCTGACCTTGATGTTCCTGGTCAAGCAACAGCTTTACTACCTCCTCCTTGTCATCATCTCTGCCGAAGATTTCATCGGACCCATTCATTACTACGTGTGTTGCTTGAAAAACGGTCGGATGAGCGACCCTCCGCTCTCTCTCCCCCCGGCGCGCCCCGCTGCGGAACCCACCCCGCCGCCGATCTCGCCTCCCCCACGAACCTCGGCCTCCACCAGCTGCAGATCCGAGCTCTCCTTGCCCCTGATCTACCTCCCGATGGGCCCTTCGACACCCCCGCGCCCGGAGGCGGGGGTCGCCCGCCCGGCCCGACGCCCGACCATGGCGACACCAGCCATGGCGGCTGCCCCGTCCCTCGCCGCTGCCGACGGCCTTACGGTCGGCCATGGCGCCCTCGGTGAGGTGAGTGCGTGGCGCGAGCCTCGTCACCGCTCCGTCTCCTCCAGCGGCATTGCCGTTCGCCGGGCGGACACCGGCCATCGCGGGCGCCCGCCCCTGTCGCTGGCCGCGGCCCTACGCGCCACGGCCACTTTGCCTCCGGTGAGGGGCGGGTGCATGACTTATTTGGAGGTAGTGGACGAAGATGTGGTCTCCTTTGTTGCGGCGCCGCGGGATGGGGGCACCCTGGTTGGGTCCTCGGCCGTCGCTGCCCGCCCGCCCGTCGTCACCACCTCGACCACCTCCTCACGCCCCTCCGCTCCCGGGCGTTGGGAGCGTGCCGGGGCGTCATCGCCGCTCGGAGACGGCGAGCCCATGTCGATCTCGCTGATGCGGGCCGCTGCCGCCGGCCTGCTCCGACCTCCATGAGCTGCTCCCCGTCGGGGACATCATTGAGGGCGAGGAGGGACGGCGAGGAGGTCGACCTCATTGCTGCCTCGTCGTGTTTGAGGCAGCTCTCTCCCGATGCCGCATCCCTGCTACCCGGTGGTGCCTCGGAGGGCCGCCCCAAGTTCGTCCATTGGGGGCGACGACGGCTTCCGCAAGACTCCAACAACGAGCCCCCCTACCTCGACGCCGCCTGCAAGCCCGGCCGCCTGTGTTTCTCTCGAATGGGGGCTGGGGTGCTGGCCTCGGTACCAAGCTCGGTGGCGATCAACAAGAAGAGGCGCGCCGCCGTCGCCGTGCGTCAGAGCGGACACTCCAAATGTGCCCCGCTTCCAGTTGCTAGGGTGCTGCGCTGGAGCGGCTTGGACCACAGCCGGCCGGCGTGCACAGGCACCGTGAGGCTCTGGTCAACGTCTCGGGCATCGCCGCCGTCGCCGCCATCGTCGCGTCCAGCGCCTCCGACATTCGCGCACCTATGGCCTACCTCGACACCGTGTTCACGCGTCCGCACCCGATTGATGCCGATGGCTTCCGCCTGGTCCGAGCGTCGGCGTGGGCGCCCGGCGTGCCCCACCTCGCCCTCGCCCGCCCGCCGCCCCGTCGTCGCCGTGCAGGAGCGGGACGCTGGAGGCCTCCAGCGGCACCCCACGCATCCCGGCCGCAAGGGTGGTCGCACATGGGCGGCTTGGACCACGGTCACCGAAAGGCGTGTGTGCACGCACCACCGGTGCGGAAACCCCCAAGGCGCGGTCGTCGGCATCGTGTTGGTTGGCGTGATCGTGCTCACGAGGAACCACTTGCGCCTATCTTGGTCGGGCGGATCCTCCGTCCGGCCCAGGCCGGTCCTTCGCCGGCGGTGGAGTTGTGGATGCTAGCCCACGATCCTCCCTACGGCGCCCGGGGTGCGGGTGGCTCGGGCGAATCCACACAATGGGCTGTGGTAGGCACCAAGACTCCGGACTTCGACGACTACACTTCTACCGATCCACCGCGGTTTGAGCTCGAGGGGCCTGCCGTGCGGGTTGACCCGATGCTTGACGAGCTTTGCGTCCCTCACGTCGCGCCCGTCTACTTCCGGCGGTTGCCCGAGGCCCAAACATCGTTGGCAGACCCTCCCCTTTCGTCGCCGCAGATGGTCGATGTCGCCGTGCTCGAGGTGGTTGGCGAGGACGCCGTGTTCAACGGGCCGCCCGACCCCTCATGTCTTAGGTTTTCCTGCAGATGACGCCCGTGGATGGCAACAACCATGTCTCCTACGACGACTTGTGCGGTCTTCCCTCCTCCGTTGGAGTGGCCGTGCGTAAACCGCCGTTAACTTGGTTCAGGCGCATCGAGGAGGAAATCTCGCATCCCGTTAGCCACCCCTCTCATTCGGGCAAAGCGCGATCAAGTCGGCCGCGGGCGCTGTCTCCATTCACTCCCTACGCCGGAGTGGCGGGATTGCAGCCGGGGCCGCGTCTTTGCAAATGCTACTATTCAGCGCAAAGGTGTTCTTGCCGCGCAAGCCTGGGTTATGACGTCCAAGAAGAAGAGGTGGATTCGGAGATTGAGTCCAAATTCGAGAGAGGGCTTTCAATGGCGACAATTACTACCTGTGTTTGCTGGCATAGAGCGTGTCGCGCCACCGGGCGCTCCACCAGACCTAAAGTGTGCATCTCCAGGACAAGATCATTCAATTTCTTAAGGACTTTGCTAAGATTCCTACTCACAGTGAGCTGGAGCAGAAACGGGCTGTGGAGGGTCAAGTACCTCGTTACCTTGTGTGCCGTGGGCTCACCCTCATTGGCTTCACGGCGCAGAGCCTCATACTGTAAGTTGTCAAGGACGTCGTCTGCCTGATAGGCGACGACCTTAAATTCCTTCATCCACCTCCTGACGACAGGGCTGGTCTCGCCCTTCACCTCGGCGTCAGGCAGCATGCACTGCACCGCCAGCAGCAACCGCTCCAGGTTGCCACGGTCAGTGTCGACACCCCACATGCGGGTGACGCTCTGGACAAGCTCATCGGTGGCCTTGGCAGGGAGAAGCCACCCTGGTCACCACAGTGATGCAGTGCGGGAGGGCGAAGTCCAGCGAGTCAGCCATGCTAGTTAATTTGCTATTTATTTTTTTCTAGCCTTGCACTTTGCAGTGATGCAGTGCGTGCTTTCCACATGGGTTGGGTGATTAGGTGAAGGATCAGGGAATTAATGTATAGAAGCAACTAGCTAGGAAAGAACAAAGCAGGGCGTTATTATCATGGAAATGCATGTGCCGGCTGTAGTGATTATTTTTGGCGAAATACAGCAAGGAACTCTGGAGGCGATGCGGTCATGCGACAATATATAATTGATTTTTCAAGATGCTGGTTAGGGGTGACTATAGAGGGATCAATACGGACAAGAAAAAAAAAAGCAATACAGTGGAGGGCGGAAAATTAAAAATCTCTTCAGTGGCATCGGCGAAACCATCAGCCGAACAGCTTGGCAGCGGCGTGCCAGCCGACTCTGGCAGGCAGGGGCAGTGGATTAGCAACTCATAAGTCGCAGCACATTGCTGAAACGATCAAACTTGGTACCCGGCGAGCTCGCTCGCTGAGCGAGCTGCCGGCCGTTGGGTCATTTCCACGAGTACCCCGCGAGCATAGCATAGCGAGGTTGAAGCGTCACGGAGGTCCGGGGTAGGAACCAGGAAGAGAAAAGCAGCGCAAGCTGAGGAGAGCATCAGGCGTAGCCGGGATCGCTTCGGGTGGCGGGTGGCGTCGGCAGGGGAGCAGGGCGCGCGCGACTGAGGGCAGGGCTGCGCCAAGGTCCGCGAAGCTGCACAGTGGGGGTGTGAAGGAGAGGAGGAGAGGCACTCGCGTTGCGCGGGATGAGGCCGGCCTGGCCCATCTATTTAAGTGTTACAGTATTTGTTTGCATCTGCAGTTCTTCCTCCCTTGAGCAATGGACTCATGGCTGCCCCTGGCACTAGATTCAAATCCACTCATGGTACTGTCTCGCTGCCAATTCCCCTGCCCCTGCAAGCAGATTCAATTTTTTTTAAAAAAACGAGTCAGCACGGGAGGCCGTTACTTTTTTTTTTTTCTTTTTCTATTAAAGAGGAGGAATACAACTTGTATTATACAAGGCATCTAGGCAGACTAGGCTCAAAGGGGCACACCAAAAAAAAAGAGAAAATAGACTATAAGAAGCTCTCTGTCCACAAAGTGAGGGGGCCATTTCGACTTTGCTTGGCTTGGCGCACACCAAACCAAATTCCTCTCTGAATTGGATTCAGCTTTTCTTTAATAATAGAAATAAATAATCAGGTTTTATTCTCACAATAGAAGAACCATACCATATTCAACAAGAGAGTAGCGCACATTAGCGACCATACAGCCAGATCTTTGATAGTTCACATAGCAATCTTAGAAACAAAAAGACTATCCATGAGGGGAAAAAGCAATTTGATGCCGCCTCCAAGGGTAATGCACGTAGGAGGCAATGGGCTACCTAGTGACATCACTCCACAAAGTTTTGGATTTGCAATTATCAAACACAACATCGTTTATTGATAGCTAAATAGACCACAGCTCCTACATTAGTAATAAGAAGCTCATTTTCCTTTCGACCCAGTTTTATATCAACCACCAAATAAGTTCTCCACGTTTAAAGGTAGAATAATATATATAAAAAAAAAGGTGCGAAACACACCAAAGAAATTTAACATAGACACACTAAAAAAAAAAGAGATGTTGAATAGTCTCCATGTTACTACGGAAACATCAATGTGTATCTCCAAGTCCTTCTAGCTGAGTTATCCTTTGTTAGTATCAATCTTTTTTGTTTGAGAAACCACATGATTTTTTTTTTTTTTCCAAAGGAAATAAATTTCCTGTGAGACCTTGATGTCATTGTTAATTACTCCAAAGGTGAAAGAACCATCCTAGTCAAAGACCAAGTGATAATATCAATTCATCCTGTAATTCAACATTGACAGGACAAGTAAAGCATATTATTATCCATTCCAGCAGGCTATTCTCTATTAATAACATTAATTCCATTGTTAATTTAGAAGATTGTACTTGCCTAACTGTTCCAAATTCGCCGTAGTCTTGTTGTTTGACAATTTCTTTGACAACTGCTGTGACAATTTTTAAACGAGTTTTTCAAGCTTTGGTCGGAGATTCAGGAATTGGGCCTGGACCTTGAAGTAGAGGAGGAGGATTCATCATCTGGACTCTTGAAAGCCACGGTCAGTACAGAAAAGAAGCCTACATGATTCAGTTTGCTGGCCACATTCTTTCGAACAACAAACTATAATTTGAAAGCGGAGCCTCAAAAGTAGTAGAAAGTTCTTTTATGGCTTGCCCGCTAACTGATCAGTGACGGGCTGGGAGCCAGCAGTAGGGCTGGCTTTGGGCATATTCTAGAAACCCCACCGGATTGGAGTTCATGCCAGAGCATGGGTCGGTAATCAAGGTTAATTATTATAGCAGGAAAAAAAAAAATCACCATTAAATCTTCATGACCTTTAAATAATCATCTCCATTGTTTTAGCCCCCATAAAATTATTTCTGGCCTCGTTACTGTAACTGATCCATTATTCTCGCCGTAGTCTTGTTGTCTTGACAATTTCTGCTGTGACAACTGCACAAATTGCATCATCTTCGGACCTATAGGTTTGTCCATAGACTGTAGCTGCAGCTGCCTTCAGTACTGCCAATTCATTGGAATCGGAACCATGTGATTTGATCTCTGTGCACCTGATGCATATAAATATATATGGCCACCTGATACGGTCATGGGAACACAAGTCCTGACTGAGTGGATCCACTGTGGAGGGAGCGAAACATGATCTGTATGTAAGAATAGGAAAATGTAAAGTTATATAAGTTGATCAGCAAGTTACAAACTCAAGATACAGATTTTCCAGCCGTAATGTAACGAATAGTTTTTTTTTCCTCATGCTGCTAGTTGAGCCTCACAGTACAAAAGTTAAGCAGTAATTCTAATTAATGTGGTGCCATAGAAGATGTTAAGTGGTGCAATTTAAATGTTAGACCCTAGTTTTTTTAATTAAAAAAAAGCCTATGTACAGTCTACAGATACAACAGAAAAGAAAATGAATATGCATACAGACACACACAAAACTTGAGTTATAAAGCGTATGTGTAAAGTGTCAAAAGATTAATAACAAAAAAAGATTGTTGGAGAGAGGCAGTGTAGGAGGGTACACACCTCAGTGCTCAAGAGGAGGAACTTCTTCTCAAACTTTCTTTTCCTCAGATATATCCTACCACAGATGCCGAAACCGGAACCACAACTTATTAACATTTTCTTTTTCTGGATGCTCTGTTGCTGATCGAATATATTTATTTGGAATACAAGAAACCAAGTCAAAATATTCCCCACCTTCTCTGCAGCGTGTCTGTAGGTCCGGGCAGTCATCTAGCTCTAGGTATTTGAGGGCTGGAAGCCGCTGGAGCAGACCCTGCGGAAATTTCTCTATCCCTGGACACTCGTCAATACTCAAATACTCAAGGGAAGTGAGGCCATCCGTCCCATTAGGCAACTCTTTCAGTGCACCGCAACTCCACACGAAGAGTTTCCACAGCTTGGCCAGATTACCGAGGTTTGAAGGCAGCGCCACCAAACTTGTGCTCTTCTCAATCTCGATTTCCTTGAGGGATGCAGGCAACTTAGGAATCTGCAGCAAGCTGTCACAAGATCTTATAACTAACCTTTCCAGCTGGGGCAGCGGAAGGATTTCCTCTTCCTCAGATGATGAGCTCTTCCCTTCCAGTTTGGAGCAATTACAGATATGCAGAGATCGAAGACGAAGCAAACAACAAAGTTCCTCCAGAGGCCAGCATACAATATTGGAGCATGAATGGATATGCAATTCTTCCACGAAGACTAAGTAGTCCCGAAGCCCAAGTTGCAATTTGGATTTGTTAAGTATTGACACGAAGCTGTCGTCACCCTGAAGTTGCAAATATCGCAGGGTGCCCAGAGATCTTTGACTTTGGATTTGCTGTCCATCTACAAGCATCAGCACATCTACCAGCCGAGATGCTATTGTTAAGCGGACAAGAGATGACAAACAGCCCAAATGCATACACAATGAAACGACAGAACCTGTAGAGTAGTTCTCCCTACGATGAGATAATGTTAGATCTTTGAGAAATGGTGTCTCTGGAAGACTTGCAAGCTTATCGCAGTCTTTGATGGTTAGCTCTTCGAGTAGAGGAAACATCACCGAGCTATTAATCACAACTCCTGCACCGTTTTCTGCCCATCTCTCCAACTCAGGCAAACAAATTAACTCCATCGTCTTTAGTTTTGGGAATATCACACTGTGTGCTTCAGCTTCCACATAGATGCTCTTACATAGCGTGGTCAGGCTTTCCATGTAGTGTATGGACAAATTCTCAAGAGAGGGTGACAACCATACTATTGGCAGATGCTTACATCCTCGACACTGGGTCATAATGAGTCTTCTCAAGTACCGGAACATTTGAGGGTTTCTCATCCAATTCGAGATTGTGAGGCCACTATATCCATGTACCTCCAAAATTTTGAGCTCACCATGAGGTTCAAGAGATTCCATTACTTGTTCCTGCTTATTGGCCTCATCAATTGTAGGATTGCCGAGTTCACTGTGAATGTGTCCCCAACACAACATAAGTTCATTTAGATTTTGTTTCAAATGGAGATTGGCCTTCGAACCATGCTTCACTTTCTTCAAATTATATAGTTCCAACCTGTTGCTAAGCTGTTGCATGTCTTTGACCTCCTCGATCCCACAACCATCTTCAGTGTCCACAACAAAAGTTGTCAGTGTGCGAAGGTTATGCAGTAGACTAAGTTTTGTTGGCATCCGTTTTAAACTCTTGCATTCCAAAAGATAAAGATGTTCAAGGTTCCTCAATGCTGTCATAGCTTCAGGCAAATATTCTAAACTTTCGCAGCCATTAAGCCTCAACGACAGTAAGTTACACAACCTACATATTGAATTTGGCAAACTAACAATGTCTGACCAAGAAAGATCAAGATATCGTAAATGTGCTGTATTTATAAATTGGATGTCGATGATGGAAGGATCTTGACAACATAAAGCTCTTACTGACATCAGTTTTAATATCTTAAGATCAACTTTATTTGATTCAACTAATAAAGTTCGCAGAGGTGATGGGCCTTGAAGTAATCCACGGATTCCTCTCAGTTCCCTTCCTGAGACTAGCATGTGTTGTACATCTTCTATAGATGTTTTTTTCTGAATCAAATCTGATGCAAATGCACAGTCATGAGCAACATGTTTTGCCAGATCATGCATTAAATCATGCATTCTACATACAACTGCTTCACCAACAGAAAACCTGTCATAATGAAATAATGCTCTCCACTTCACATCTTCAAGAAAGGACCTCCAAGCCAATTCATTGAAAACAAATTCGGCTTTCCGTGCCAACGACTCCACTGTTCGCTCTTCATGAATAAATCCATTTGCCAGCCACAGTTGTATCAACTCATCCTTTTTTATCACATGGTCCTTAGGGAAAATTGCACAAAAGGCAAAACATTGCTTCATTTCAGGTGACAAGTGTCTATAGCTCAATTTCAGTATGGACAGAATTTCATTGTTGCCTCTAACTGTATCACCAATATTGCTTGCAGCAACGGTCTCCCATTCCTGAACTTGATGCATCGAACTCACCAAGCCGCCCATTGTCTTCAGAGCAAGAGGCAGTCCCTTGCATTTGTTGATAATGCGTTTGCCAATGGTGAACAACTCTGTTTGCATTTGTACTCCTTTACCGAATGCTTTCTTTGAGAACAATTTCAATGAATCATCTTCACTCATGCATTCTAGTTTATAGGGTGGCAAGGTGTGCATTATAGAAGCCACTTGTGGGCTACGACAAGTGACAACTATCATGCTTCCTGATCCACCATTAGACGAACACAATAAAGGCTTCAGGTCGTCTTCCCATTTGCTTTGTTCTTCATTCCACACATCGTCAAGAACCAGCAGGAACCTTTTCCGGTCAACGATTTGCTGCAATTTTGCTTGCAACAGTTCAATATTGCCGGGCAGGTCATATCCTCCATTTGTAGCCAACTGAATGAGAGATGTAACGATAGCAGTGGCTTCAAAGTTGTCCGAAACACAATGCCACATCTTCAAGTCAAAGTGCTTCTGGACTCTGTTGTCGTTGAACACCATCTTGGCTAGTGTCGTTTTGCCCAAACCACCCATTCCAATGATGGGCAGCACTTGCACATGATGTTGATCTTGCTGGTCCAGCAACAATTTCACCACCACCTCCTTGTCATCGTCTCTTCCAAAGATTTCCATAGACTCATCCATTGCAGAGTATGTTTGCCGATACAGAACCTCTGACGCCTCCACGCGCTGCAGCAGACCAAAAGTGTTCATCTCTGCCACCAACTCGTCAATCTTGTCAAGCACATTCTTGAGGTCTCTGCTCGCCTTATGATGGAACACAAGTCAATCCCGCGAGAAATAGAGTACCTTGCGTGATGTGGACTCCCCGGCCTGGGCCTCCCGGCGCAGAGCCTCGTAGCGGAAGTCATCAAGGACGTCGTCGGCCTCGTATGCGGCAGCCTTGAGCTTCTTCATCCATGCCTTGACGGCACGCCCGGCCTCACTCTTCGCCTCGGCCTTCTCCTCAGCGTCGGCCAGCAGAGACCGCACATATACCAGCTGCAGCTCCAGCTTGTGGCGATAGCTTTCGACGCCCCACATGCTGGTGACCCTCTGGACCAGCGCGTCGGCCGCCTTGCCGACCAGGCCTTGCACCCAGGGAAGAATCAGCGACTCAGCCATGGGTGGCGCAGCGTTGTTGGGATGGTTCTGGCACCCTACTCTGAGGTGAGCAGCGTGTGCTATGAGTATGAGGAAGGTGGATGTGGCGATGGAGTGGTTCCGGTGTGATCTGATTGAAGCTTGAGTTGGTTCTTGGAAAGAGATGGGGAAGCAAAAGCCGCAGCAATGACGAGTGAAGAGGTAGAATTATTAGCTAGTAATGCTGACAGTGGGTATGGTAGGAGCAGAAAGATTAAAAATATAATGAGGAAGTTGCTTCGAAAGAAGAAGACGAAGACCTTAGCCATGGCAGGCCGGCCGATGTGAATATTTTGAGACGGTAGCCATCTCAACGTCACTTGAGCTGTTGGCTCGGTCGTTTCTACGAGCACCCCGCGTGCACGAGACAGAGATCGGAGGCGGCACGAGAAGAGGAACAGAACCTGACCTGGAGACCGGGAGGAAGAGCAGGACGAGTAGGATGGATCGCTCTGCGGGCTTGTCCACCGTATCAGGCCACCAGCAGCAGATGCATGCGCGCTCGACGACGGAGGCTGCGCGGCCGCCGGCCGCGTCGTGCCCGAGCTGCAGGCAGTTGACGGAGTGGGTGCACACGAGCCAAGAGAATTTTCTACACACCCACCGTGTAGGCGTGGACGCCGGACGCGCAAGGGGGAGAGTCGCTTTGCATCGCGCGGGGCGAGGCTGCCGTCGACGTCACCCCGCGGCGGTGCCGATGGTTGGTCGTGGCGGGGAGCGCCCTTGCGTGGAATTCACCAACCGCTACGCATGCAAATACTCACTCACTAGCAAACTATAGGCAGTACTGGTAAATTGGCCCCCTCCCCCATTATTTCCCTTTTGGCTCCGCCAGTGTACCAAGAAGTGGCACACGCTCGCCTACTCGAGGAAGAGGCCGAGCTCTGGTAGGAGGGGGTCGAGTCAGAGCGTGGGCGGGCAAAGGAGGTGATGGGGAGGGCGCCACTATAGTGACACAGTGGAGGTGACAGAACGGCGGAGCTTACGCAGAGATCCACCGAGGAGGCGGCTCAAGTAGGTTTGTCATTGAGGAGGGGACAGCGGCAATGGTGACGACCAACGGAGAGCAAAGATCAATCATAGGCAAGGTGCCAAAGTAAATGCTACAGAGGGTGGCCAGTCTCAAGTAGAGAGCAATTGAGGCCAGGAGCCTAAAGTTAGCCACGTCTAGCAATCAGATATAAGGCCAGCGACGATGGAGAGAGCAAGGAACCGACATCCGATAAAGAATGGGAGAGAAACAAAGCAAAACAGAAAAGTACTAGCCTGTGATCAAAGGAGTAGAAACACCCAAGAGTTGGCCGAGGGAAAATTTTAAATAACTACATTCATTAGAGGGGAAATTATAAATAGCTCCTAAGTTTAGGGGGCTGAGTAGATTCTTGTCATAATGTCTGGTCATGTGATCAAAGGCCAATATCACCTGTGAAAAATAACAGGGTCCAAAGGCGGCGCTTAGAAGCATATATCCAGCTCAACCATACAGCCTGTTCTGGTTATCCTCAGTCATGTGCGTAAAACGTCAATGCTGATGTCCAACTTTCCAACTGACCATACCACAGCTCGTGAGCTCAACATGTTAGTACATTTCCCAGTGACATCACGCTGAAGGACATTCGCTATAACATTCACATCATTCCAAGTGCACCACAATACAAGCACAGACGAGTTACATAGTCAGCAAAACTTCAGCAGGCTTCTGATTCTTGGGCTAGGGACATCAGTACAGCTTTGCCAAAACAAGAGGCCCCCATACAGGTGCTGTGAAGAGCAATGGTGCAAAAGAAAATAAATCTAGAATAATTTTAATCCAGGTCATCTTCAGCATCGACCATTTCGAAGCCAAAACCCACTTGTATGGCATCCATCCGCGTCACCACCCTCAAAAAACAATTGCATCTACAAGCAAGATAGTGATGTAATTCAGCTTGATGCAGAGGTGAGTGGCAGTATGCATCTATTGTAGCAGCAGTATCTGTGATGCAGATGCAAGACCAGGTGAGTGGCAATAGCTCTTCAATTTATTTATCAGCTAATCAGCTAGTCCCTCCATTGCAAATCAGATTACATTTTTCTAGATACATAGCACAAGATACAGTATTACACAAAAAGCCTAGAAAATGACTTACAGTTTGAATAGCCAAAATATTACACAAGCTTCATGACAAAAACATAGGCAAGGCCAGTAAGACCAGTGGATGCAGCAAATATGCAAACTATTTTTAGCCTCTTGCAAGACATCTTGTAATATGATATAGCAAAGCAAGACAGATTGGCCTAGCAAGACTGCAAAAATTTAAAATAAAACGGTGTAGAACCAAATACTCCATCCCAAATGATGAGGCACAATTTGACTTTGTAAACGTCAAGATCACACTTTGACCACTAATCTCTTGCATTATGTACTTTAGGTCAATAAATTTTTTATCATTAGAAAGTATTTCTAAATACAAATCCATTGTAACCACTCTAGTAGTATAAACTTGTCATTTGATTGGACTAATTGTTGGTCAAATATAACAAAGTTTGACTTTATATTTCAAGACAGGCCCGACAGAGAGACTATTCTAAAACACCAACTACATAATACTGTAATGTGTCCATGAACTAATTCGAATTCTTTGATATGATAAGTTAAGGCCATAAAATCATTCAAAACAAAGGAAGCAGGTAAATTTGGAAACTCAAAATGCAAACATCATGCAGAGTAAAGAAGGCCATCAAAAGAATATTGTTCATGTACCCAATGAAAGCTACTTCATCTTCTGGAAAGGTATCCCGTCCCAGTTGAGCTGGAATATAAAAGATTTGCACTGCATCAGCATCCTATGAAACATGTGTCAGCTTTGACATCACATGAGGAATGGAAACATACCGCCCCTGTTGCTTTCCTCCATAACCATGTCGGATATTATTTGCACCTTTGTCGTGTCTTGCACCATTGGCAGCAGCCGTTACCATAGATGGCTGCCCAGTTCGAACTTCATCTAAGAAGCCATTATCTTGGGTGTTCCTTACTTTTGCCTGAAATTGTTACGTCACTAACCCCCTGAATAATGTTTAACTGATCTGTGAAGCCATTTCCAGAGGGAATTGCATTTGACGATCTGGAATCAACTGCAGGACCCCTCTTTTGCCGAGTGCTTTGTGCCACAGGGGTAACGGCAACAGAAGGCAGTAAGGACGAGTAAGGCGCAGAAGATGCTGTAGCAGCAGCTATTTTTGCAGCAGCTGTAGTCGCAGAAATGATCTGTTGTGCTCCTTCACGGAGATGAATGAAGTCTCCCTCAATCACAAACAACTGCACAGCAATTAGCTTGTCAGCAACACAAAACAATCTAGAATGTACAGATTGACAAAATTGCTAAGTTCAAGTAAACCTCTGGATGACTAGCCACAAAATCATCAAGCTTCCCATATTGCTTCTTATAGTCATGCCAGTGAAGAGGAGCCAACATTTTCCCAAGCCTATTTGGCAGCTGAGAGAAAATTGCACATGAATCAAAACTTAATTCTCTACAATAGCATCTTAATGTGGATGAGAAATAACTCACAGTTGAACTAATCCTGATTCCACCCTCAGGTCCAGCAGGAACTGCTCGTACAATGCAAGCCAATAGAGATCTCTCATCTAGGAGAGCAGGTTCCTTTGGTACACGAGGTAACTGTGAACCAAAACCACCAGCAACTGATTTCATTGTATCAACCTGATTTACAACATTAGGATTCTCTGTTGCACTGTTTTTCAAGTGAATCTGGGTAGTTGACGAAGGAAAGTTCAAAGGTTTCTGCTGTCTAGATACAGGCTCAGGCTGCTTGTCAGATGCTGCTCTTTCATCCTGTTTTTTTTAAAGAGCGAACTAAATGTAAGACACTCATAGAATGAAAACTGTATAAGAACACAGTAGCATAGAAACCTTTGATTCAGTATGCTGCTCTTGATGCTCAACTCTTCCAACATGGCTGTTCAAATTTGACGATGAATCCTGTTCCTTTAAGGCTTTTTGCTGCTCATCATAAGCTACAAGTTCAGCGACGTTCGTTTCAACCTGTGTTGTTTAAAAAGCAAAAAATGTAACAGCGAATAACCATAAGTTCATGATTTGATTCCAAGTTACAGAAAAAAACAAATATAAAATGGACTAACTGTAAGTTCATGAGTTGATTCAGTAGGTGCACTTGGAGGGCTCTGCTGTTGTTTCCCATGAGCATTAAGATGGTCTGGATGGATACCCTGACTTGGCTTTGAGGACAGATCATCAGTATTAATAGAGCCTTGTTGTAATGCAGTCTGGTCTGATTGGGATGTCTGATAGTTTGTTTCATCTTGCTGATGTGAGACATTTTGTACTTCCTAAACAAGAACAGATTAATTCCACTTAGAATGGGCACTGCATGTTACAATGTGTGAAGTACTTCAAGAAAGTAATTTACCTGCTGATTTGGCCAATGTGAGTTTGGTTGAATCGTAGTCTGCGACTGAAAACTGCCAAACTGAGGAACACCATTGTTGGGTGATGCTAAAGGTTGAGGAATGCCTTGAGGATGAATCATAAAAGAATGCATCGCAGTAATGTGCGCAGCTGGACCACCTATGCCCAGTAGAGATGGAACAGGTACAGCTGAGGCATTGCCCTGAAAAAAGTTACACATCTCGTTAGAACATTCTGACAAATGGTATGTTATTGTCATAAAATGCATAAGTTGCTGTTGTTTGAAAACGAAGAAGGTAAAGCAAAAAGGCCAGAAGGTACTGAAACAGCCATGAAGGAACAGCAATAATGATTCAAAAAAAAAAGACATCATGACGATTAAGTCACCCAAACAACAATGACAGTATTCAATTTTCCCCTCCATTGACAGATATATACATTGCTTACTGAAACAACATAATACCTTAACAGGGACATCCACACTTCCATTATTTTTCAATAATTGCTGGCTCCCATCTGCAGTTGCACTACCGTTTGAAGCCACACTGTTTGCTATGCTTTGAACATGTGAAGATTCAGCTGGCCCCTCCCGAGAAACTAGCGGACCATCTTTTTGTGCACCAGACCGTTCCCTTGCCTCAGCCAATTCTTGCTGGAGTTGTTGTATTGTATGGAGAAGGCTCCGCTGCATATCAGCATACTGTGGAAAAACACGGGAAGTGAAATTCTAATATAAAAGAAATATAACAAAAACTAGTGTAATAAAGGAGACCAAAGTATACATGAATACTGGAAAACTAAAACTTACCTGCTGCTGGAAGCTAATCCAATATTGATTAAATTGCTCCGTGCGCTCACGTAACTCAACTTGTAGGGATTGAGACTGCAAAGCATCCATTTCTCGAACTTGAGCAACCCATGCATGGGCTTCCCTCAACTGCTCATCTTTGTAAAGAATGCTATCTTGAGCAGCCCTATGCTGGAAAACAATAATGTGGCAATCTCATAAGTAGTTGAATTTAAAACGCACAACATGTCAATCGCCATTAGTTTAAGATATTATCGAACAACGCTGAGTAATCAAGAAGAAACTCTCCTATAACCAAATGGCCATGGTTTCAAAGGCGACAAGGCAAGCCAGGTACTCATTATCAGGACATTACTGAACAGTGCATCCATTTCAGGCAGCTAGCATGCCAGTGATCTGAAAACTGAAAGGCATACAAACTACTGCCGGAGAGATCATGCAAACCAGGACAGTACACTTATCACAGATAGAATGGCCAGTTTGAAGAAAAATGCTAATGTAGTGACAGTATAAGCATCAAGACATGACACATACTATATAAAAAGTGGAACAGAAATGACTAGCAAAGAATACCTGTTCCTCTAATGCAAGGAACTGGCTTTCCTTTTCCCGCAGATGTTCTTGGAGCTCATGAATTTGTTTAAGATGTTGGGCTCTTTCAGCTTCAGAGTTGTCACGTTCCCTTCTGCAGGAAATTAGAAACACTCAGCATACATTTTAATTGCAACAATGTGCTGATCTAGATGGCCCTAACCCAAGCAGCCTGACATCAGCCAGCTGATAAGCAGCAGCCAGACCACAAGGGCAGGGATAGGAGAAGTGGACTGGATAATAGACCCATTTCTTCTTGCCTGATTAGATGGATATATCTCCTCCCTTGTATAGAGAGGTTAACTTCAACCCTAAGCTAGAGACCTCTAATTAACCCTAACACTAATGGGCACACTGCCAAACGGAGCCCAATCTAGAGACCTCTAATTAACCCTAACACTAGTGGGCACACTGCCAAACGGAGCCCAATAGGCCCAAGCCATGACAAACGAGCTGCTGATAGTGAATAGCTAAGAGTAAGTAAATCAAAAGTTCCCTCATTGTGCACAATTCCATGAGCCCGTCAGAGCAACTTAACATGTCCACAGCATATACGTGCCCAGAAACTTGAATGTCAAATAGAATTTTAAAGATTTGACCCCATGAGAAATTACTCCAAGTAGTGAAATCTGGTACCATACCAATTAATTGCAGAAGTTACATATAGTACCTGACAGTTGCCAGCTCTTTGGTCTGTTCTCTAATAAGATCTTGATTTGCCCACACCTGACAAAAAAAAGAGATGAGACATTTTTTTCATTTCCTCTTACCGTGAAGATTGCAAAACGTAAAATGAAGAACACTAACTGTTTGATGATCAATCTTCAGAGCATTTAGTTCTCTATCCTTGTCATTGAGTTTCATTTCTAGTTCAAGAATGTACTGCTCCCGCTCATGCAGTTGATCCTGTTCAATCCGGACATCAAAATAACTTTCAAATAAGGACCAGACAATCCCAGGGTAATTGGATGCAACTGAACTAAGGAATATCGGCAGCAAGAACATGAAATCAGAACAATAATAGTAGTGAGCTTTTATAGAAGCTACCCTGCGTCTTATCATTACACAGAAAAAAAAACGAACTGAGAACAATACTAATCAAATTTGTCCATCAGCATGTTACAAAGCACAAGGATGCTAACAGTGCTACACCCTCCAGCAGCATGACATGATATTGCTCAGCCCTTTCAATGTCAACACTACAATTCAACCAGTGAAAGGCGCTTGGCCATCTGGCCTCATCAGAAAAGTCAATGTCATGGAAAAACAAGCAGTACTACTAGCCAGATCATCTCCAACTGGTAAGTGAAGCACACTCTTCTTTGAGCTAGGTACTACTAGTAGAGAGAGACTGAAGTCAAAGCAAAAGGGGCAACCTTGATCTTCGCCACAGCTGCAGCCTGCTCCTTGGCAGCAGCCTGGAAGCTTTGCTGCGCCTCGATGATCTGCGGGTGCGCGATGGCCTGCGCACGCACCTCGATCTCGAGCTGCTGCAGCTCCTCCCGCTGCCGCGTGAGGCTCTGCAGGCGCTGCTGCAGGATGTCCTCACTGAGCCCTCCGCTCCCATCAATGGTGATGGCACAGAAGTCCTCCGCCCCTTCCTGCAACCACAACACCCAAAGCGGTCATCCCCAACACGTCCAAGGGCAGAAGCAATCCGCAGCAAGAGATGATGCTGATCCTGAAGAGAGATAAAGGCTGCATTTTGGAAATGCGCCAGCAAGCAGGAAAGGATGCACGCACCTCGTAGATAGCTCGGTCCTCCGACTGCCCCAGCTTCCCGTGCTCCGCGGCGTCCTGAACACGAAGCAACAACAGAAGGGGGAGTGAGTTGGGTAGTGGATACGGACGGTGATGGTGGGAGGAGTGAGGGTTTTGTGGTATCAATCAGGAGAGCGGCGACGCGGGCCTTACCTCGGCGCCATTGGAGCGGAGCGAGGAGTCGGGGACGGCGCGCCACTCCTTGCGCGCCCCCGCGCGGGCTCCATCTGCGGCCTCCCTCTCCCGCTTCGCTGCGGAATCGGGATCTGGAGGCGGCGGCTGGGGTTTTGGCTCGCGGCGCCGCGGGCCGCCGACGGGACGGTGGGGCAGCGCGGGCACGACGGCCAACACCGGCGGAGGAGGTACGGCTGGTCTAGTCTAGGGTTTACGAGCAGCGAGAAGAGCGGCGATCGGGGAGACGGGAATTTGGGTGGGGATTTCTGGCGTGCGATTGGGGCAAGGAGAGGAGGAAGGAGGCGAGCGAGGCGAGACTGACCCGGTGTGGGGATAGTGGATGTGCGTCGTTTTGTAGGAGGGCGATCGACTGCGGGGGCGGGCCTTCTTTTGGGTTTGCCAGCCTCGGGTGAGTTTCGCGGCCCATCCGTAGGTAATTTTCTTCATTGTCTTTTTTTTTTTTGACAAACATTTTCTTCATTGTCTTGAACAATCGGTCTAGAAAGCCCAAAGTTTTTATTTATCTGCAGGTGGGCAAGGAGTTGTTTACCCAAGCACATGGGCTGAATGTTCTTAGTGTATACCTGAAAAAGTTTTTAAAAATCTTTTTTGTAAATTTGTGTGTATTTTGGTTATGCAGATGACTAGAGTGTTTCAATGTCTTTCTATCAACTTGGATGTAACGATTTTTGTAATTGATAAAGGCTCCATTACAAAAAAAAAAAAATGATTTAGAAGGTGAATTATCAATGTCTACTTTTATTTCTACTGATAAGCCACATTTTTTGACAACAAAGAGCAAAAGCTAGCTCCCATTAACATAATATTTCTAGTCTATTTCCTACTCCATAACCAAACTCCCAGATTTGTGGTTATCACTAATTTGATGATCTAATTATTTAGACTACATGGTATGTGCACCACCCTCCAAATGAACTAAATATAGTGACAATAAAAATATAGATGTTGAATGGTTTCCTATCATTATTGAATAGGAACATTTTTTACTTCGGTTATTGGAAAATTTATTTTTGTATATTTTCCTTTGCTAGTATTACCTCTATTGACCTATACCTATGCATTTCTCGGCTGAAGCCTCAAAAACTTAGTTCTTTTTAACTTAAAAAATGATGCTCGTATTGTGATAATAACCTATACCCCACATGATGTTTTTTTTTTATCTTTGATGGTAAATTCCTTTTACACACTCTCAATTCCTGATAGTACCAAATTGTGTTGAAAACTTAGACGTAACTGAAAAAATAAATTAGGACATAGAGTCTGTCTAAAAGCATCTCCACTCATGTTAAGCTACACATTTGCTATCCGTGCTATCACCTATCAGGTGAAACAAAAAAAACCAATCAACCAACTTGTCTTTCCTACTAGAGCTCTATGAAACGAGACGCTAAGTTGCATCTGCGCTATTCAACACTAGCAACCGATGAACTTCATGATTTTTTTTTTTTTTCCTAACCATTGAGTCTAAGTTAGCGGGAAATGATGTAAAATGAGTAATGTGTTCCTATACACTGAATTCTAAAATTTGGTTTTGGGACCCATTGTTAAGATGCAAGTTGCATAACACAAATAGCTACCATGTGTTCTGTACAACAAATAAGTATCCTATAGTGTTCTGAACATGCCCCAAAATGGACTCCATACCGGACTCAGATTCGGTGCCTTACCTCTAGCAAGGCACGGCGTACCTTTCGGCCTGCTATCCACCCACAATCCGACAGCTCTAACAAATTTCAGGCGCATCTTTTAGCTTTTCCCCATGGAAACAGGCGGGAACGGAGCCTCAGCTGCGCGCGCGCTGCGCCGGTCTCTCACGCGCTGCCATGCCCGGTGACCGCCGTGCAGCGTGCTGGTGTCCCGCGCGCCACGCCGACCGCCACGCCAGTCGCCAGCCTCCGCGCCGGTCTCCACGCACCGCACGGCGCTGCCCGCCGGCTGCCGGGCCGATCTCCCCTCCCCTGCGCTGGGCAGCGTCGCCCACAGCCTGGAGGATTCGTGTCGTCCTACAACCATCGATCTGAGAACCGGCACGTCGAGCACGAGGGAGCATCGAGCAGACCAGCATCCTCCGTAGGGACGCCTTGCAGCTGCAAGGACATCATCGAGGAGGACCATCCTTGTTTCTTTATTTGTTCATAAAAACAATGATGGCAGCAGACCTGCCCAGTACATCTCGTCCATGGCAGCAAGGACCTCCAGGTCTGTGTCCATCCATGGAGCCTGCGTCCGAGCTCCATCTTTCCTGGTCGGTGCGAGGACCATCTTCTCCTTGCCGGCGCGAGTTCTGGCACCTCGGGGAGGCGCGGAAGGGCTGCAGCCCTGCGGGATGGGTGAGCTTGCAGAAGCGTGCAGCTCAGAGACGCGAGGAGAGCTGCGGCGGCGTGACAACGGGAGGGCTGCGGCGCGAAGTGTGGCGCGCAGCGCGGAAGGTCAGCAGCGACGCGAGCAGCAGCGGCGAGCGGCGCGCTATGCGCGAGGGCAGCGGCGCCGCCGCGTACAGTGCGGGGAGCAGTCAATTTCCTGGCCCAGCCCGAGCAGCCCGTGAGGAGAGATCGAAACTTTTTATTTAAGCCGACGGATTGAGTTTGAACGGTGGATGGAAGGCCGAAAGGTACGCCGTGCCTTGCTAGAGGTAAGGCACCGAATCTGAGTCCCACAATACCTACAGCCACATGTTGTTTTATACCATAATTAATGTAGCGATAACAAAAGTGGCCGAAGATTGGCATCTTGTAATGTTCAAAACTCTCCTCCTACCTAACATACAAAGATAGGCATTACTTGTGCGTATTCGAGAAAGAAAAATATGTGTATGTCTGCTTATTAAAATTGTACTTGTGTCGTGTGAAACCATTAAAGTTTTTTTCACCTTTTTTGCGTTTCCATCATTTATACAATTGAGAATTTCACCATCCAAATAGCATGAAATATATTTCATTCCTCTGTGCAACTAAATGCAGAGAACCAAAGCACAATTTTGACAAGCCAATCTTTATGTTGAAGATAATTCTTTTTTTTTTTTTTTTTTTTTGAAAGCGTGCACATTGACACGTATTGTATTAAGAGAAATTAGAGTTTTACACGACATACGCTTTAGCCAAAATAATTGGCCGCAGCGCACAAAAAGCACAATACGCATTTAAAACGCCGGCTTGTAGTTCACCTTTTTAAGTAAAACTATGTCGCTCCGCCCGTTAGAGCCGGCGTGTGCTTTTGTGTGCTACGGCGATGCACAATAAATCCCCTCAGTTGAGAGATAATTCTAGCAGCAATGCCGTTTGGGTACCGAGGGATAAGAAAAGATTGCAACAATCTGATCCTTTTCTTTCAGAATAAAGCCATGTAAGGTGGGAGAAGTTTGTTATATATGGTTAATTTTACTAATATTAAGTATGCTAAATAGTTTCCAATGATTCATTCTCTCCATTGTAAATTACTCATATAAAAGTATCCAAATACATTTGTTCAAATGTATGAATTTGTAGTCACTTCAGAAGGGAATATAATAGCAAACAACATACTCGTTTAACGAACGATAACATATTTAGACCATTAGTGATATGATGTTTTGGAGTGACGGTATAGTACTATATGTATGCTGATGAATGACACATCTCGGCAAATGTCACTGATGATTCATATTCTCCTAAATTATTAGTTGTCTGTTTTATGGGATATTTATGTATTCTATTTATTGAACTTATTACTCAGCAGAAGGTTAGAGAATACTACAAAAATAGTACTCCAAAACAGAAGCTCTGGAAAACATATATAGCAAGTAGCAACTAGCTAGCAGCATGCATGTCCTGAAAAGAAGAGAAGTTTGTCAACCAAATGCGCGCAGCTTGTAGTCTAGAACCCACTAGGTCATTGTATAAATTATAAATGACCTTGTGCACAATATGCCTGGATCAGAAATATATATGAATAGACATAGACTGCCATGTGAACAAAATAACACCTGCATGAAACACACAATTCAGAAGATGAATACAAGATCGATGCTGAAAGTACTCTCACTTGCAGCATATAAACTGATTAAAGCCAAAATCGAAGGTACACTTCGCGTTCTATCTCAGCAAGTTCTTTGATTTAGTTTAGATAGAATCATGGAAACCAAATCCAAAACTTTCCAAGAAACACGTTTATTAACACACGACAAAGTAAAAAATAAAATAAAAACCTTGGGTCTTAAGAAACCCTTAAGGTCTTGTTTGGATATAGTCGAATTTGCATCAACCACGTAATATGGGGTGGATTGGATTGAAATTTGAACTAAATTCGACACCAATCCACCCAAGACATGTGGAGTGGTGAATAATCCGCCAAACAAAGTCCTAAATGAGCTAATTTTCTTACCAATCCAAAAGGGCAATAGCAATATAGCATTAGCACACAACCTAACCCTTCTCCTTGAAACAAGCATAACTTTACGAGTGACAATTATTTTTGGGCGGTGCATCACCGCCTAAAATATAAGCACCATGCACTATGAATGTGCATAAAAACATATTGACTGCAACATCAGAAGAAGATAGGCATGACGATGACAGCATGAAGCCTGCTTGGATTGATGCAGTCAAGCCGATCATGAAACGTGATGAGCTAGCACGCAAGTGCTTTATTTGGCGATGGATCAGAGTGGATCAGCGCAAACCTGC
Organism: Hyparrhenia diplandra; assembly: GCA_015847255.1. NCBI lineage: Eukaryota > Viridiplantae > Streptophyta > Magnoliopsida > Poales > Poaceae > Hyparrhenia > Hyparrhenia diplandra. Next base: position 410,533 of record JADLZK010008701.1, read on the forward strand.
TGATCATGAGAGGCTAGCTAGCCGACTCGCTGCAACGTCCAGACTGTGGAGCAACGCGGCGCGGAGGGCGCGGTCGTCCCGCAGCGCGGCTGGCACTTCCACGACGGCGTCCTGCACGGTCATGCCGCCGACGAGGCACACGCACGCGTGCTGCACGTTCAGGTCCAGCGACCGGAGCGCGAGCATGAGACGCGCGGGGGCGTGGCGCGCCGCCGCGGTCGTCATCAGGCGCAGCGTCGCCGCCTCCGTCCCGACCATCCGCACCTCCAGCTTCTCTCCGAGGCTGCTGCTGCTGCTGAACGAGTCAGAGAGTGCCGCCACCGTTGTGGGAGCGGCCGCGGCTTCGGCCTTCTTCTTGGCCTCGGCCTCGAGCTGCTCGACGCGCTGGCGCAGCTCGGCGATGTAGGTGGTGGCGTCGGCGAGGACGGACGCCTTGTCCATCCGGGACACGGTCGGCACGGCGGCCCGGAGCGCGTAGAAGAGGCGGTTGAGCTTGTCCCGCCGCTGCCGCTCCGCCTCCACGTGGTTGAGGGCGGGGCCGTCGGTGTTGGTACGGGACCCAGGTTTCCGGCCCCGCCTCTTCAGCGCAGGTGCCGGCGGTTCGCCGGACAGGTGGTCGTTGCCCAGCGAGCGCGAGCCCTCGCCACTCCATGTGACGCCATTTTGGGGCTCGTCCAGGCCTAGCCAGTCGTCGCCCCCGGCCATCCCTCCAGGACATCACAGGGCATGAACTCGTGCTCCTCCTTGTGTTGGCCGGCGGTGGAGAACGAGGCCGGGGACGGACAGCTGCTGGAGGAGGCAGGGAGGACCAGCTCATCCATGATTGGAGTGTGGCGCTGTTCTGCTGCAGCTGTAGTGTATGCCTGTATATGGAATGGATATAAGTTTAGATCTGGTAGTGGTACGGTGCCGATCGAGAGGAACTTATGGAGCGCGGCCTTTAGTTTCAGTTTCAACTCGTTTTTAAGGTGGCATCTCCAACAGTAAATCATCTCCTACCCCATACACAGTAACACAGTACAAAAAGATTGTATGCCGCTTGTCTTGTTAGGCTGTCCGCATCGGGTACGCCTTCAGCGTACTGGAGTGCGTGTACTCAAGTAATGGGAGCTGTAGCGGGTACTTTATCACGAACGCTATCGAAGAGTACCACCCCGCCGTTCGTCAAATAACGCGCGGTACGGACGCGTACGCCACAGTTCGTGTCAGAGGAGCAGAGAGAGAAGCAGCATGTGTGCATGTGCGCGGGAGGCAGGAGTGAGAGAAAGGGCATGTGTCAGCAGATGGTCCCACCACTTAAACAAGCAAAAAAAATGTTATAACTCGCAAACGAAAAACAAAATTAAATTCGATTGCACCATTGAATTCGTAGTGATAAATATACTTCAAAAACTAGATCTCACATGGATATATTTAGATAACATTACAAATGGGGCCCGTTAATAATGGTTGGGATAGAGTATATGCAAAAAGTATGAACGAAGTGCAAAGAAAAACGTAAATAAAAGTAGAGAATCTTGATGAATAGGATAGAATATTCCTTTTAGAGTATGAAGTTAAAAGTACTGCAGGGAGTGCGGATAGTCTTACTACATACAAAGGCTGTTCAACGCATATGGAAATCGGCAATTCCACTTCACGCGCATATTGTCAAATGTTTTTTATATTTATACTCCCTCCATGTCCGTAAAGAAAGTCCTTTGGACATTGATGACATGGTCTTAAAAAACAATTTTAACCACTACTTTCTGCTAAAACAATTATAAATATAGTCAATATATACACTTTCATATATAAAACAGTATTTCAAGATAAATCTACTTGTATCACTTCATGTTTTCGAACTCAACCTAACAGATTGCAGTTAAAGTTTAAAATATTTGACTCAAGGTAACATTAAAATAATTTCCTTTAGGAACATTGAGGGAGTAGTAGTTTATTTTGCTACTGTTTAAATAAAATGGACCCAACACTTTATTTGTTTAGAATTCCTATATACTTCAGGTGCTTGAAATTGATCTTGCTTTCAGACAGTAAGCTCTCATGAACGCTATTTCTTCCTCCTCGTGCCTTTCCAACGCCGCCCTAACCACTCTCCACCAACAAGTAAATTTCTAAAAACATGTGTCAGGATCAGATGGTGAGACAAGGAGACATAAGGTTTATACTAGTTCAAGCCAAACAATCCCTACATGCAGTGCTGTGTTGTACTCATACTCCTTATCTCTGTCTCCCAGTATACAAGCTTTGTCGAGAGAGGGAGGTGCTCACAGGTCTTGAGTATGAGCGTGTGTGTGTGAGCGAGTTGTTATTCGGACTCTCTCTCTCTCTCTCTCTCTGTGTGTGTGTGTGTGTGTGTGTGTGTGTGTGTGTGTGTGTTGTGTTGATTCTAAATCGTATGCCTTGAGCTGGTGCCATGCCCTTCCTTTTATAGCTCAAAGAGCTGGTGAGAGGAGAATGCTTGGTCATGGTGTGTCCACGTCTACGTCAACGCCTTGCTTGAGGGCGAAGGCCTTGGCTTGCTGAAGAATGCAGGTCCTCTAGCTTTCTTCCAGAGCTAAAACGGTCTTTTTGCTCGAGTCCGTTCCTAGTTGAATCGGGCCAGGTGAACATGCTATAGTTGCCTAACTTGTCGCGTGCACCTGTAATGTGGTCAGGAATCCACTTTAAGTTGCCCCGAGGCCATCTTTGTCAATGCCGTATTCAGGGTCTTGAGGGCCCCGACAACTCAACCTGCGCCTTCGTCCACATGGTGGGAGCTCATGTCTCGTCCATCCGAGGGCGGTTGCACGCTCCTATGCGGGCCATCACTACATTTGGTGACGCCGCCTGCCATCTGCTTGGTCTGGGACTTGTCGCGTCCGTCCTATGTACCGCTTGTACGGGTTCCGTGCGGGTCATCTAGCTGCTCTTCGTCCCTTGGGCAAGAAGGGTATCCACTCTTGATGCGACGAATCCTTGGACATACGTCTAGCAAGGCGGACTCAGGTGAGCCACATCGTGTGGGATGACATCCGTAAGTCCCATGTCGGGCGAGACAGACTTATGTCCCCTACATCGGGCGAGATGGTGACCATCGCTTGTTGGATTGGGCCGAAGCCATTTGATGGGCCACCCATGCTAAGGGCCTACGATGATAACTCATGGTTTATAGCCACAACGGGGAAGGGCCTTGCGAGAGCTCCATGGCCAAATTACCATCATACCAACCCTTCCATCATACTCAAATTCCCTATTCGCCATATTGCTACCAACCGAAATAAAAGTTGCAATCATACCAACCTTTCCATCATACTCAAATTCCCTATTCGCCATATTGCTACCAATCGAAATAAAAGTTGCATAATCAATTAATCAGGTTTAACATGAACCATCCTCTCAAACCCCGGACTACAAATAAAGCTAAACACCACACTAACACATCCAACCTAGATTTCAAGGAAGATACAGCGAAATCTAGTCAAACCTAGCTAACATTGGATTCAAGTTCATACTCTGGGTGCAATCTAAAGTTCTATCTAGACTTACTTAAAATACAACAAAATATAGGTGCAAGAATGTTCAAGGAGACTTGCCACAAAAAACCTTGTTAACTAGATCTTTTCTCCCGGTTCTCTTTATCATCAATGGTACGATGAAGCACCACACATTAGTGGATTTATAGAAAAGGAAAAAAAAATCAGCCGAATCACTCATTTTATGCTCTTTACATTTTAGGTCTCTCTGTTCCATCATATGGCTTATGGTCCTGCTATTTATAGTTCAACAACATTTAGTTAAAAATATACTCAAACTATATTACACATGGACGGATCTAGGCCCCAGGCTTGGGGCAATATGTAGCATGGGGCGTAGCCTAAATTCTCTCCATGCAAATCTTCCCCCGCCATGCAAATCCTTTGATTTTTAGCCTAAAATAATCTCTCCTTAATTAATTAGCCCCCTGGTTCTAAAAAATAGCATGTCTTTAACTAATTAGCCCCAGGATAGGGTTTCTAGTCCGCTCCCGATTACACCTAAACATTTAATATGGGTTTAAGATTTAATTTATTTTACTTTAATTTAACTAGCAAACATGCCCGTGCGTTGCAACGGCACAAATAACTACTTTTTCCGTTGAAAAGAATATATAATTTGTTACTCCTTCCATCTCAGATTATAAGCTATGTATGCAGTGATGTGTTCTAATCCGCTCAGATTATGCACCATGTATGCATAAGCTATTTCAATTAATACCATTTTTTTCATATAGATATTAAATCAATTGGTTACATGCATGTGTAAAAGGAGGTCATGGCAAATAAAGTTTCATTCATTATTATTTTTGTTAAGACATTGACTCTTAGTGTGTCGCTAAAATTAGACACCAATTGTCAGGATAAATGAGAACATATGGAAAAATAAGAAATCTTAACTTCATAAGCTGTGGAAGTCAGTTCAAGAAAATCAAAGAATAGAATATAATAATGTTCAAAAAAAGAACAGGAGATATGAGTACGTACTCCAGTACGTGGCAGTCCAGAAATTTCTATAACATACCCACACACGTCTTCTCTCCTCTGTCACCTGCCAAAAACTATTGCTACGACATACCTAAAAACTATTGCTCGGTGATATTAATTTGATTTTGTTCCAGAAACTCCTATTCTTCTCGTATCCATCTCCAACTCCTATTGACGCCCAAAGCTCCAATTTAGTATTACGGAAACTCCTATTCCTTTCCGTTTATATCTCCAACTCTTCTATACGCGCTGTGGTAAAATAGGCGGGCAGAGAAGGCTGGACCAAATTTTTGGATGGACGACGGAAATTTTCTCTCTTTATTAGTAGGTATAGATTAAGATGGACCATGGTCCAAATTAAATCCAACATTTCAGTCGTGATACCCTATGGCCGTGCCCAAAAAAATATCTTGGACATATAATCCTGCATGTCAATAGACTCGGCGCCAGCCGCCAGGGCTACATGGCAATGCATGTTAGGCTACCTTCGATCGCATTTTGTTCGTGCGTATTACGAGCTAGCTACCTCTCCCTAGGCTCACCAAACGGAGGTTTAGGATCCGACCACGTGTTTTTTTGGTGGATGCAACGCGAGTGAGAGTGAGACGGACAGATACAACGCACCCCGCCGTTGCATGCAGTCTAGCAGAGATCGAGTGAGTGACTCATACGGTGTCAAAAGAAACCTGTCCTGCAGTGTCGTGTCGTGCATGCGAGAAAGCGAGGAGCAATGAGTTTTAGCAAACTTTGCAACAGCCTATGCATGGCAGCATCAGAAGCCCAAATGTTTGAAGACACGAGGTTCACGTACGGGCCAAGCACAGGGCAGATATCAAAACAAAAAGTGAGCTTAGTTAAAACCTCACCTTTCAAAAAAAAAAAAAAAAAAACTCACCCGGCACTTAGGATTTTTCCCTACTATGATGGACGGTTGTCCAAAATAGCTAATCCATTTGGACCATTTCGCCATAATCAACTAAACACTAACCTGACTCTCTTTTGCTACGTTTCTCTCTCTTCTTCAGCACGGCCACGCCTTCCGGGCCCAGGCAGGCGCCGTCGCATGGGCCTAGTGCAGCTTGCATTGGCACAAGCCCAGTTTCCCGTCCGTCTCTACAGCCGACCGTTCTTTTTTTTTAAAAAAAAAAAAGGCGACTGGGCAGACGTTAAATTAGACCGTTCCCTGAAACTCAATTCTAAAGTGAAATTTGGGATTCGCTATATTTCAGTCACTTTAAATATAGATTTTATTCGGACGACGACGGACACAGAATATCACATCACATATATACTATGCAAACATCACAGAAAACATCGCTGAACATTGCTTTACGGCACGTCAGCACAGAACAGAGACATGCAGATGAGCAAAACATCCCTTTTCATCTTTAGCTTTTCATATCATATTTTAGATGTCAACAAACCCTTGACTATTGTAATAATAATTGCAACAACTACAGTATACATTGATAAGGTTGAGAAATAGACATTGGCCTCGTACACCAAGAGGAGTGATAGAGATGCATCACGCACCCGCACCCACATTCACGTACTAATGCAGCTCAATCCTAAAATATAAGCACCACATGTTACATGTAGCACGCGCGCAAACACGTGATGATATATGGACACCAGCTCGATAGCACGAGCTGGTGGACGTGTGGACCGGCCGGGCAAGCGAGGGTACGGAACCGTGTTCATGCAGAGCAACTTAACGCACACAGCAAGCGAGGGTACGGAGGCAGCGCGCCGCGTTGGTCTGCATGCAGTCCCCGTCAAACAAGCCCCTAATGTCACGGTACAAAACATCAGGGCCCAACAGGCCACCGCACAAGCCCGAGAGGGGCACGCGCGCGCGCCCTAGCCAGTTTTTTTTTTTTGACAAGTCAGCTTTATTACTAGCGGGTCCAAACACATATTCAGCGGCATAGACCCAACCCGCTAGTGTTAAAGGCCAGTGATAATGATGCACAATACAAGCGGTTATTGTGCCGACAGAGATACTTCTTTTTCAGATGCGGTACATCTATATTAACCGCTTGTGAAAACCTATTTATACTAGCGGGCCGGCAAACTAAACGGTGGTGTTAAACTATTTACCACAAGCGCAGGGTAATACCAGCCGTATGTGTAACTTTTTTAAGTACTGACGTCTGTTTACAAGTGGCACCTGAGTGGCGCCTGTAATAATCCTTTTGTTCTGTCGGTTGACATTGCCAATTGACGTCTGAAATATTCCTTTTTGTTCTGTCAGTTGACATTAACAAGTGGCGCCTGTAATAATTCTTTTTTGTTCTGTCGGTTAACATGGATTTTTACACCGTCAATGTTAAATATTTTAGTATCACACAAAAATCTCATTAGCATTATAAGACGCCAATAAAGTAATGAAAATTTTACTGACGGTAGCATTATATGGACAGCTTGTACAGATGCACGTATCGCTGGCGAGAAAATCATATAATACGCTAGTAAAGTTATGCCAATTTCACTAACGGTAACGATATAGGGTTAGCCTTTAAAGATTCACATATTACTGGCGTTACGGTTATCTAAACCGTCAATACAGGAATGTGCACTTCACTAGCGGATACTTAATGCGAGACGCCATTGTAAATGTGGGGCCCTTTTTTTGTCTACAATGACGTTTCATGTAAGCGGGAGTAGTCGACCGCTAGTGAAACTTTGGACATGGCGCCGTGAAAAAGGCCTCTCAGTACTATTGCAGCGCCGCCCGCCGCCATTGTTACCCAAATCTTGTTAAAATATATATTAGAAAATATTTAGGAAAGAAAAAATATTTCTTTGTCAAAAAGGTATTCCGATCTATAAGGAAATCTTCTAAACATTTCTTAGCATGCAAGGGTAACACATGAAAGCTCCGGTCTTCTGCTCCCTAACCCTAGCTCTCAAGCGGCGTAAGTGCCGCCGCTGCCCAAGCCTCATGCGCCGCCTCGCGCCGCCGCTCACCACCGCGGCACCGCCGATCGCCGCCACAGTCGCCGGAATCCATCCGGACTGCGACGCCTAATTTGTGTTAAATTTATCACTTGTGTAGACACAGCGTGACATCAGAGATGAAAGAAAAACATCATGTTAAGTATGCACGAGAGAGAGGTTTTAAATCTCCGGATAACTAAATCTCCGGCCCAAAAAAAACATTACTTTAGGAAAAACAATTTTAAAACATCACTTTAAGTATGCATGCATCGTCGACATGAGAGAGAGGTTTTAAATTTCCGGCTACTTAAAGGGATTTTAGCGGATTACCTCTAAGACTACTGTATCCGAGGCTAAACGAGGCTATAGCCACTAAGTTAAGTTGTACGTAAACACTGTTGAGAAACATAACCCTAACATAATTGTGGGCTCATACCGAATATACCCCCGAAGGGTTAAGACTATATAATGGAACCTGTACCCATCTATAATGAATAAGAGAATATTAGTTCCACAATATTTGCTCTCCTTCGTGTTCATCTGGTGTGCTATCGGGAAGGGATATGGGAGATCATCTACACCTTCTCACGTCTCATCTCGCTACGGGAAGGGAAGGGAATTGGATCGGGGATCCTCAACAAGTCGTTACTTAACACGTCATCAGCACGCTCTACCGCAACTCATCAACGACGGTATGTTGTGCTTGATCCCGATTGGATCCGTCCACTCGTAAAACAGTTTTTGTTTTCAATCTAGTTATATGATTTCGTGTAAAGAGCTAGCATGCTAATCCGATAGCGGATTCTTTTTTTTCCTGGCTAGTTTTACATGTTCTAGATTGAACGTACGTAGTGGATCTTTTTTCCCTGGCTAGTTTTACATATTCTAGATTGATCTTTACAGTTTACCTCACGTATTTTTCTCCCCTTGCCGCTGCCCTGATGACAGCCGCCACGTGAGGCAAAGTACCCTAGATTTATAGATTTGATTTTTCTATAGCTTCTGGAATATTGTATCTAGCAACGTAATATCTTGGTAGATTTATTCTACGAGCTAGCAGCCTAGATGTGCTCTAGATTTATTTATTTATTTTTTCAGTATAGCAGATTCAATCTTTACACACTAGATTTCTTTTGAAGAACCCCGGTAGATTGGTTTTGTTCATTGCTAGTTTCTGTATTAGATTGAATCTTGTGTATCCGGTGATTTTTTTTTTCTTCGGACTGCTAGCACAAGACGTCGGCCAACCACCATGCTATGCATGCACGCCGACGCATCCTCCCATAATTGACATATTTAGCATGAACGCTAGTCAGCTAGTGTATTTAATTTTATTTGCATCATCGGCCACCACAACATGCTATGCATGTACGCCGGTGCATGGACGTTGGCCTACCCCAAACGCGTTTAACGTGTAAAGCCAACAAACTTCCGCACGTATTGTGCTACCTGGAGATGCACATTATCTTTTCATGTACTGTATGCATGCATCGTAGCCCCGTTGGCTACTGCATCTTGCGACACATCATGGCTCTGATGGCCATCTCTTGTGATGCCGGCAACTGTCGACCACTGTATACCTTGTATATATACATATACGTTTGTTTTGCATTGATATTTCATTCATGGCTATATATATGCTTATTGACCGGAAGTTAATTTGCATGAATTAATAGGCAATGGGTTCGATCAACAAGACAGAATTCAAGGTTCTCGCTGAACGGCAAGAACTATCAGACCTGGGCACTCGATTGCAAGTTCCATCTCCAGGCAATGCAGCTGACTTCCACGCTCACTAGGCCTGCAGCCGGTGTTCCTGCTCCGCCACTCCCACGAAAGGGCTAAAGCTTGCATCTTCCCGAGGCATCACATTCATGAAGACCTGAAGATGGAGTACATGGAGGTGGAAGATCCTCTAGTACTGTGGACAAAGCTCAGGAACGCTTTGGCAAGCGAAGGCGGTGATCTTTCCAGCAGCGAGGCGTGATTGGGCACAACTCCGGTTCCTCGACTACAAGTCTGTTGAGGCATATAATACCGCGGTTCACCGAATCGTGGCTCAGCTTCGCTTTTGTGGCCAAGTCGTCACTGAACTCGAGATGATTGAGAAAACTCTCGAGACTTTCCACCCCACCAACATGGTACTCCAGCAGCAGTACCGCAACAACAAAATGCGTGAAGTCTTCGTGATCTCATCAATGTGTTGCTTGCCGCTGAGGCTCAGATGAACTCCCGATGAATAATTTCCAAATGCGCCTGTTGGTGCACAGGCATCTCCTGAAGCACATGCCAGCTTGCATAGCAACAATGGAAAAGGTCCTTTTCGTAGAAACAAGGGCCAAAAGTTTCATGGTCATCAGGGGGCCAAAAGGGGAAAGTTTAAGAAGCATATGAACGGAGGCAAGAAGCCTAATGGCAATGTCAATGGCAAAGGCAAGTCCCAAGCAGGACTCAAAGGGCGATGCAAATGAAGGAAAACACTCTAATAAAGGGTGTTTCCGTTGTGGATCCCAGAAGCATTGGTCTCGTACTTGCACCACTGAGAAATACTTGATTGATATATATCAAGAGTGGAAGAAGCGCCAAAATCCGGAGGCACACTTCGTCCAGGCATCTATCGATGCCATGACTGGACAGCACCTTCCGGAGCCATCAGAGCCTGAACCTGAATCAGCCCCTATGGATCTTGATCTTACCACTGAAAAGGAAGATGCCTATACTGGTGATGATAATTTTGACCTCGATGATGAGGATCTCCTCGGCGAGGAGTAGAAACTAAATTATTTACCATTTATTATTTAGCCAGTGTGATTTATTTCAAGCAAAACAGTTATAGTTGGTGTGATCGTGATGTAATAAATGCTCCCGTTGAGCAACTTGGCGCCCGTTGAGCAACTTCCATTCTTTTTAATATTAGGATGAATTCTCGTTATGCATATTTATTGCTTGATAGCATTATTTAAATATGTTTCACTCTTGTTCTGTACGTGCTATTTTTTCCAATATTATCTTGCTACGGTTGTTTATTGAGCATGATGGATTAAATTAGTACTTACTATATTTAAATAGAACAAGAGTCCGTTCTTTCCATGGAGGCTGAAGAAGAATTTTGCCTTGTTGATAGCGCTGCCACAAATTCAATACTTCGAGAGACAAAATATTTTTAGACACTGCAGAAAAAGACTGAAAATATTACCACCATTGCGGGTAGAAACAACCAAATCGTTGGCTCTAGTAGAGCCGTGGTCGTACTCCCAAATAATACTAGCATCTTCATCGAAGAAGCATTTTTGTACCCAGTGAGTTGCGTGCATTTCTCCTCACATTCAAAGATATTCGTCGTAGTGGCTATCACGTCACAACTGCTTGTGAAAATGGTGCTGAATACCTATATATCACAGCAAACAAACGAATGTGAGACTAAAGTGGTAGAGAAAGCGCGAGGCACCTCCTCCGGAATATATTACACAAAAATTAAGCCACCTCAAGAACCTATTGCGATGTCCACTATATTTAAAAATCCCGAGTCTTTTTACGATCCGGCATGAAAGACTTCGGACACCGGATTAAGAATGATGCGGAACATCATCAAAGCATCTGCTGGTCATGGCATTAATACCACACAAATTCCTAAAGACTTTCTATGTGTGTCTTGTGCTAAAGGAAAATTAATAACAAAGCCCTCTTACCTGAAGATAAATTTTGAGTCCCTAGGATTTTTGGAGAGAATCCAAGGTGACATTTGTGGCCCCTATTCATTCCCTCGTCGGGACCTTTTAGATATTTCATGGTGCTTATAGATGCTTCTACTAGGTGGAGCCACGTATGCCCTGTTGTCTACGCTGAACCACGCTTTTGCAAAACTAATTGCCCAAATTATCCGATTGCGTGCCAGCTTCCCGGAGAACTGCATAAAAGCAATCAAGATGGACAATCTTTGGAGAGTTCACCTCAAAAGCGTTCAATGATTATTGTCTTGCTTTGGGCATAAATGTAGAGCATTCTGCGGCCCCATGTGCACACACAGTAACGGCTTTTTGAATCTTTAATAAAAAGAATAAAATTAATTGCCGGACCACTTCTCCAAGATAGCGGACTTCCCACCGGTTGTTGGGGACACGCTATCTTGCACGCATTTGCCGCCTTTTTTTAATCCAATATAGACCATCTCGCATCTCACTCGCTTCCCCCACCGTTAGCGTGGACAACAACCAATGATTTCCCATCCGCGAAAAATTCGGGTTGTCTTTGTATATGTGCCGATATCACCACCCAAGCGCATAACTATGGGACCTCACGGAAGCCGGGATTTATGTTGGTTATGACTCTCCGTCCATAATCAAATATTTGGAGCCTAAAACGGGGGATACATTTTACGGCTCGAAGACGCTGATAGCATCTTTGATGAAGAGAATTTCCGGCATTAGGGGGAGGATTGTACCTTAATAATATAGAATGTCGAGAAATAGATTGGACTGCCAGTAGCATTCAATCACTTGATCCACGCACTAAAGATACCGAACTTGAAGTTCAAAGAATTATAAACCTGCAACAATTAGCAAATAATCTACCAGATGCATTTATGATATAAGAGGAGTGTCAAAATCGTATATTCCTCGCGGCTAATGCAATCGAAGAGAGTGGAAATACCCCCCGAGGGCATGAACACTATCCAAATCCCCAATCCTAGGAAAAGGGGAGAGATCCGGATGACTCGCAAGACGAGCTAAGCGGGGACGCCCGCAAAGGCAAGTTGCTAAAGAGAATGCATTACACTCCCATTCACCGTCCCCTGTAGTGACACATCCCCGAAGATGAAAGTCCAAGTGCAAATGTGCGCACAAATACAAATAGTAGCACAAGGACAACAGAACAACCGAGCCTCGAAAGTAATTTGGGAAATCATGACGAATTTGGATGATTCAATTGAAGAAATTGCCATAAATTATCTTCGAACTGAGAATCATATAATAGAAAGACTACAGATGTCGACATTAATTTTGTCTCTAAAATCGCAGGTTTATTAATCAGGATCCTGAACCAAAGTCCATGGCGAGTGCCGGAAGCGCCGATTGGGTCAAATGGAAAGAAGCAATAGAGACGGAATTGCGCCGCTTTCTAAGAGGCAAGTATTCGGGCCGTCGTCAAGACACCCCCAAAGTATTCCCCGTAGGATACAAATGGGTGTTTGTTCGAAAGAGAGATGAGAGCAATGTGGTGGTGAGATACAAAGCGAGGCTTGTAGCACAAGGGTTCACGCAGAGACCGGCATTGATTATGATGAAACATATTCTCCCGATTATGAGTGGCATAACGTTCCGATATTTAATATCCATGGTAGCGGGTTTAAACTTAAAAATGCAGATGATGGGCGTAGTGACCCCATACCCGTATGGGTCGCTAGATTCGATATATATATGAAAGTCCCTAATGGATTGAAAATTCCGGATTCTAAAACAAATCGCAACATGTACAAAGGTCAAGTTGCAGAGGGCAATCTTGTATGGGCTTAAACAGCCCCGGCGAATGTGGTACAATCGGCTAAGTGACTTCCTCCCCGAAGAAAGGATACGTTAACGATACCGATTCTCCCCGTGTATTTATTAGAAAATCCCGTAAGGGTTTCAGATCATTTCAGTCTATGTTGGTGACTTAAATATCATAGGCAAAGTGAAGATGATATTAAGGAGGCAAGCACCTACCTTAAGGCGGAGTTTGAAATGAAAGACTTGGGTAGAACCAAGTTTTGCTTGGGCTCGAGAGACGATTATCTCCCCGGAGGAATTTTTGTACACCAATCTACCTACACGAAGAAGGTTTTAGAAAGGTTTAGTATGTCAAAGGCTCATCCCGCTCATACCCCGATGGTTGTCGATCACTTGAGGCCGACAAAGACCCATTTAGACCAAGAAGTGATGACGAGAAGCCTTTAGGACCTGAAGTTCCCTATTTGAGCGCTATTTGAGCACTAACGCACCTTCGCGAATTGCACAAGGCCCGATATTGCATTCGCGGTGAATTTGCTAGCTCGTCATAGTGCGGAATCCGACCGTAAGACACCGGGTAGGCGTTAAGACAATACTTAGATACGAGCGGAACCCAAGATCTTGGCTTGTATTTCCCTGAAGAATCAAGATCTAAGATTGGTTGGGTATGCGATGCCGGATATCCGCCGATCCGCATAATGCAAAATCTCAAACTAGTTTCGTGTTTTCTCGTGGTGGTACGGCTATATCCCCGACATCTTGCAAACAAACCTTGGTTGCAACGTCTACAAATCACTCGAGAGATAATTGCATTATATGAAGCCGCACGTGAATGTGCCTGGTTACGGCGGATGACTAACCATATCCAGAAGTCATGTGGCCTTAGTACCGTTGACACCCCCACTGTTATCTATGAGGATAACGCAGCATGTGTTGCACAAATGCAAACGGGCTATATTAAGAATAATATGACCAAGCATATATCTCCTAAATATTTCTATGCTCATGAACTCCAAAGCAACAGGTGAGGTGAATATTTTGAAAGTCCAATCGTGTGAAAATCTAGCAGATTTATTCACTAAATCTTTGCCAGCTACTACATTCAGAAAAATGTATTCACAATATTGGTATGAGACGATGAAAAGACCTACAAATTTCAGGGGAGAGATCGCCCCTGAATTGCCCCCTTAATGTTGGGTCCGTAAGATCCCGAAATTTATAATCTTGAAGATCGTAAAATGTCCCGAAGACAGTTGTTGTACTCTTTTTCCCATAAATGAGTTTTCCGTAAGTTTCTCATAATGGTTTTTAATGAGACAACAAGTGCAATGCATCTGGCGGCACTATGTACTCTTTTCTCCATATTTTTTTCTCATTGGGTTTTTAGGAGTTTTAATGAGGCATGAGTTGACCGCGGTATTCGCCCAAGGGGAGTGTTGAGAAACATAACCCTAACATAATTGTGGGCTCATACCGAATATACCCGGAAGGGTTAAGACTATATAATGGAACCTCGTACCCATCTATAATGAATAAAGAATACTAATTCCACAATATTTGCTCTCCTTCGTGTTCATCTGGTGTGCTATCGGGAAGGGATACGGAGATCATCTACACCTTCTCACGTCTCATCTGCTACGGGAAGGGAAGAGAATTGGATCGGGGATCCTCAACAAGTCGTTACTTAACAAACACAAATGGTTGATCCAAACAGCTATGGCAACAATAACCGGAGATGGTTCAGCTCAAATAAAACGAAACCTGCGGCCGGGCCACGACTAGCTAGCCGCGAACCGCTGCAGGCTGTGGAGCAACGCGGCGCGGAGGCCGTGCTCGTCCCGCAGCGCGGCAGCAGGCACGTCGACGACGGCGTCCTGCACGGTGACGTCGCCCACCCTACACACGCACGCGTGCTGCACCGGCAGGTCCAGCGAGCGGAGCGCGAGCATGAAGCGGGCGGGGGCGTGAGCGTGTCTCGCCGGTATCGACGTCGTCAGGCGCAGCACCGCCGCGTCATGCCCGACCATCCGCACCTCGAGGTTCTCCTGGAAGAAGCCGTTGAACGAGGTCAGCAACGAGTGGCTGCCGCCCGTCGGCGTGGCGCTGCAGGTGACGGCAGCAGCGGCGTTGGAGGTCGTCGTCATCGTCGTCGTCGTCGCGGCCTGCTTCGCCTCGGCCTCGAGCTGCTTCAATCGGTCGCGCAGCTCGGTGATGTAGGAGGCGGCGTCCGCGAGGAGCGACGCCTTGTCCATCCGGGTCACGGTGGGCACGGCGGCCCTGAGCTCGCAGAAGCGGCGGTTGAGCTTGTCGCGCCGCTGCCGCTCTGCCTCCACGTGGCTGAGGACAGGGCCGTTGGTCCGGGGCCCGGGCTTCCGGCCACGCCTCTTCGGTGGTGCAGGTGCCGGTGGTTTGCCGGGACCGGAACCGGCGGACTGGTCGTCGTCGTGGCCCGCCGAGCGCGAGTCCTCGACCTCATCAGCCCATCCGGCGCCGTCGTCATCCAGACAGTCGTCGCTCCCCAGCCATCGCTCCAGGGCCCCGCTGGACACGAAGTCCAGATCCGGGTTGCAGTGGCCGGCGTCTGTGGAGAAGGACGCCGGCGACGGAGAGGTGGAGGAGGCCGCGGGCCAGCAGACAACCTCGTCCATTGTGTTGTTGTGCTGCTACTACCTTGCGCTGCCGCAGGAATGGCCTGGTATATAAAACGTACGCTAAAAAATGGAAAGCAATAGATTGCAAATTTTCGGTAGCAACAACAATCGATTAATGCAAAACTGAACTTTCATCTACACGATAGTATGCCTATGTCTGGTCGGTATCAACTTTATTAGGGTCATGTCGGACATTTTCTTTTTCTTTCTACTCCTTCCACCCTTAAAAAAAAAAAGAACGATTCTATTTATCCTAAAGTATAAGCAATTTTAAATTGTCCTAGGTCACTTGGCCAAATTGTAACAAGAGAAGAATATATTTATATGATATAAAAGTGAGCACGGCTAGAAATATTATGAAATTACAATAGCCTTTTGGGTTGCTTACTTTAGTCGCGGGGCCACTATGGACATTTCTCCCCTTTCCCTCAACCTTCCTCTAACGCTGCCTAGGGTTCCACTTGAGGGGACCATGCTCTTCCGTTATTCATCAAGCGGTGGTCCCATGCGCGTCACAAGGCGAGTGCTAGGGTCGACCGACACGTGGAGACCTAGCTAGGGAGGTTAGACGATGTAGAGGCCGGTCCCGCCTAGGGCAAGACGAGGGCGACACACAGTTTTCCAAGAACCATTAGGGGGTGTTTAGTTGGTGAAATATTTTGGGTTCGTTTCATCAGAAGACGTGTTTCGTTTGTATTTGATAATTATTATCCTATTATTGACTAAATACAGCTTAAAAAGATTCGTCTCATACTTTTCAGCCTAAACTATGTAATTTATTTTTTTGTTTACCTATATTTAATATCTCATGATACGATAAAAGATTCGATGTGATGATTATTAATCAGAAGACTTTTTTAGATCACTTTTCAGGAAGTGAACACTCCTTAGCCCCTCGGGGCTTTGGTGGGCTAGGCTTGTGGGGATGAATCAACATAAGGGGCAAGGGAAACTCGAGCCCGAGGGTTCCATCCCAAGTGACACGGTGTTACTGTAAAGTATGACGAGTTATTGGATATTTGCTCCTGAATAAATTGTATCACTTCTGTCCTTGTCATTTGTGGGAACGCTTGGTCCCTCCGCCTTAACTCTTAGCAAGGGTACAAGACAGAGCGAATTAGCCCCACATCATGTAAACATATTTCATGGATGATTTAATAAAAGTTTATATTAAAAGTCACGGAGATTTGACTTTGAGCAAAAGTAAAGTGAATTATAATTTAAAATTTAAAATAGAGGGAGTGACTTTACAATTAATTAATTAATTGGTTAAATTTAAGATAGTCTACCTTAGAACAAACTTTGTTCTCTTATATTTCTCGATGTAGACTCTCTCATATAGGTTATGACGTAGATGGAGGATCCGATGAATTTTCGCTTCAATGATAGTGTCTCTAGCGGTATGAGCTAGATACCGTGGGGGGAGATAGAGGGCATTAAGCATCCTTGAATAATATCGTGCTGTGAGAGAAATACGTCAGGAAATGTGCGAGCTACTCCCTCCATCCCTAAAAAGAATGTCACCGCGTTTCGAGACATAAATGCCGGTAATTATATATTAAAATGTAAAAACATCTGTGCTAAGTAATTAGCATCATCAGAAAGATCTTTAAGTCTTGTTTTTTAACAAATTTATTTGAAAATTTAAATGTTGCACGTATTTTTTACAAATTGAGTCAAACTTATGGCACACATCGCGGTGACATTCTTTTTAGGGACAGAGGAGTATCCCTTAATTAAGTCTATACTAGTCTCTGATTTTTGCATTATTTATTAATTAAAAATGATTAAGCTAGCTCTAAATTAGACGTGTCCAGTAGTGGATCCAAGGAGGGTCCGGTAGAGGCCATGGCCCCTAGCATATCATAACAAAATTTTTATTTATATTATCACGACTGCAGAATGGGCCACCCTGTGGAGGGCTAATTGGACCAGACGCTGACGCCACCGCCCAAGTGGGGGGGCTGTATGGCACAAGACGGGCAGGGCCCCCGTTTGCCGCCCGCCTCTCTCCCGCATTTAATCCGAAGTTTGCTTCGTCTTCAAGTTAGGATTATCTTAGGAATTTTTGGTGTGTAAAAGGGATATTCCAATCTATAAGGAAGACCCTTATTAGGAAATAAATAAATATTGCTTGTAAAAGGTATTCCGATCGTATAAGAAACCCTTATGGAGATTGCTTAGATTACAAGTCCCACTAGCCGGGCTATATAAGCAAGAGGCATGTAATCTCTAGGGAGAAGCAAGCAATAAAAATATATCTATCGCTTTCAGCCCCCCGCCTCCACCGCCGCCGCCCCGTCCATCGCGCCGCCGCGGCGCCGCTTCCTCCGCCGGCCGCCCCTTCCTCCCCACGGCTCCTCTCCGCAGCTTGTCTTTGCCGCCCCCCCCGCCCCCCCCGGGCGAAGCCGCAGCCCCACGCCATCTCGTGAGCTTCAATCGGTGTCCGACGAACACGTGTCAATTCCGGCCCAATCCGGGTCGGACCGCCACCGGGTATCGAGAGACCAGACGATTCCCACCACCCATGGCTTCCGAGATGAGGGAGTTCACCGCAGCCGCTAAAGACGCCGACGACAATCGCGCCAAGATTAGCCGCCACGAGATGGAGACGGCCGCTGCCGCATGGAGTACGTCTTCATCACCTCCAGACTACACCGGCACGACGAAGGCCGGGAGGACGCCCCAGCGGGCCGCCGCCGCCGCCGGGCACGTGGGCGACCCTGAGCGCCGCCCCCCGCGCCGCCCCCCTCGCCGCGGCCCCCGCCGACGGCTCGACCGCCATCCTCTAGCCGGAGGAAGAAGATGGCGTTGTGTGACGCGACCGGCCGCCATCGACGCCATCCTCGACGACACCGCAAAGACCGGCCGCCTCTCCTCTCCACCACACCGCGATCGAGGTGACTCTCCGGCAGACGGCGTCACCCGCGGGCGCCGCCCGGGCGCCACCCGGCGCCCTCGACGCCGCCACCCACGGCGCCCAGACCGTGGTGCCACCCGCGGCATCACGCCCTCCCCACACGTGACACGCCCCCGCAAGTCCAGAGTACGACGGCACCGACGACCCGACGACCGGATTCGCAAGTCGGAGCTCTTCTTCCGCCTTAACTTGGAGATCAACCCGACTACCACGCGTGAGTTACGCCGCCTTCCACCTCACCGGTATTGTTGCAGCCCGGTTTATGGATCCGTCCAAGAGGAAGTCCCCCGATCGAGTGGGACGAGTTCACTCACCGCCGCGCCATCAATTTCGGACCCCCGCCCCACTCGACACCGCGAGGGCATACGCCGCGCCTTCCCAGGAGGCAAGTCCGACGACTACATCGACGCCTTCGAGAACCATGCACCACGCATGGAACCCGAGGGGACGCCACCATGTCGGCCCCTTCGGAGGCCTCGCGGAGACGCCGCACGATGCTCGAAAGTGGTTCGAGCCTCGCTCGATGGAGGAGGCCATCGACCTTGCCCCCGCCGCGAACAACAACGAGCCGGACGACGACGAGGAGGGCGCCGCACCGGCGCCGACACGGTCGGCCACGCTACCCAGCGACATCGACGGCGACATAGCAGTTGCCCTCGTTGACCGCAGATGCCAGACAATAAAATGCCTTGCCGCCATGGATGACATCGACGGGTCGACGGCGAAACGACATGATTGCCGAGCCGCACTTGGGCACGACGACCAACAAGGAGCTCGAATCATCGCTAACGCCATCGAAGTTGCGGGCCACCGCACAGAGTGGAGCCTTCACTACGGCATCGCGGAGGTACTTCCACCGCTACCACATTCCCGTTGGTTCAGCTTCTCCAGACTTCCTGTGGGAGAACGTCCCGCCGCACGGCGAGCAAAGGCTTCCACCTCCCCCAACCGCCCTCGTGAGGATCAGCGTTCCCGGCAAAGCGCCCTCCTCCCTCGGCGCGCCCGACGACGGTCGAGGGCGCCACCGTCATCCTCTTCGACAACAACGGCGACGTCTTCTTCCGCATCGACAACGTCACGGTTGGTGCAAAGATGGACAAAGGAGATGCAGTTGGGCCCCGGGCCGCCAAGCCCAACACCTCCCCACGGCCGCCTCCTCGACTTCATCCTCGCCGCCACGCCGCTCGACACGTCGGCGTAGGCGCCTCCATGCACATGACAAAGGTCGACCGACTTACACCTACACGCCTCCTCCTCCGACCCGGGCCGATGATCGAGCCGTCGGGCACCACCGCTCCTCCGTCATGCGCCGCATGGGCGGAACGCCCCTTCGCAGCCACCCCGAGCTTCAAGTTCAAGATCTACACGGCGACCTCCACCTCGACTTCTCCTTCGCCGACAAGGACGCCAAAGATCTCGCAACGCAACGACAACGACAAGTGCGGCCCTCTTGTCTTCTACTTCGGGCCCGAGTCGCCACTTCCCCGATCGCGTGCCCTTCGCCACTACGGTGGGTTGGGCGGCACGCGGACGCGCCGCCCGTCGAACGGTGGGGAAATGTCATGACCCGCACTGGGCCAGCGGGTGGAGGGCTAATTGGGCCGACGCGACGGCCACCGGCCCAAGAGGGGGCTGGCGCGCGCAAGGCTGTGGGGTCGGCGCCCCGCCGCCGCCGCCACCTCTCTCCCCGTACGAGTCCGAGTTTGCTTCGTCTTCAAGTTAGGATTATCTTAGGAATTTTTGGTGTGTAAAAGGGGATATTCCAATCTATAAGGAAGACCCTTATTAGAAAATAAATAAATATTGCTTGTAAAAGGTATACCGATCGTATAAGAAAACCTTATGGAGATTGCTTAGATTACAAGTCCCACTAGCCGGGCTATATAAGCAAGAGGCATGTAATATCTAGGGAGAAGCAAGCAATAAAAATATATCTATCGCTTTCGGCTCCACGCCTCCACCGCCCGCCGCCCCGCACCCGTGCCCGCGCCGCCGCCAGCGGCCGCGCCGGCGTGCCACACCGCCGGGCTGCCCCCCCCCACGGCTCCTCCTCTCCAAGCGGTTGCTCGTGTTGCCGCCGCCGCCGCCGGGCGAGAAGTCTGCAGCCCCCTACGCCATCTCGTGAGCTTCAACGGTCGACGAACACGTGTCAATTCCGGCCCAATCTAGCCGAATCGACAATATCAAGACAAAATATTAAGACAAAATATATAATAATATTATTGTCATATATATACCTATTGATATCTTGTACTTCCCGCATCCAATAAAAATTGTCATTATCACTTCTCGAGAAGTCACATATTTTCAACTTTAACTATATATATAATCATCGAATACATTTTTATAACAAACTTATTTGGAGATATAAATCTTACTAATATTTTATATTAACCTAATCAAAGTTAAGAAAGTTCAACTAACACGAGTGCCATCACAACAGTTTTTAGAGTAGATAACAAAAATCGTACAAGGCACAAATAGAAAATACAAATCCATCCCTATAAACACCTCCAAAAGATTGCGCCAATAGATGTTGAGATTTAGGAAGTTACCGCATAGCTTTGCTGCTAATGGACATGTTTTTTACCACTAAAAGAATACTCTATACTATTAAAGCAGATGACAAAAATTAATTCTTTTTAATATTTCTCATGTAAGTAGAGGGGAGTGACCTTTCCGTTAATTGGTGCAATTTGTGACATGACAAAAATTAATTATTTTAATATTTCTCATAGAATAGTTTTAGACTTTCTCCCTCAACCAAGAACAAATTGCTACATCCTCTCAGCGCTCCGGTGTAGAAGACATCATGCGATGTTCACTCTCCCAGTGGTCGCTACAGCCAATAGTGTTCTGCACTATTCATGATACCGATCGTTACTGTAGACACCATTATTCTCAGCAGTTTTTCATGTTTCTCGGTCACCATTCTAGCTATAAGGCTAGTCTCAATAAAATATTTCACTTCATAGTTTCAAAGACGTGACACTAATCATGAAACGAGATGAAACTGGGTCTATCAGTGCATAGTTTGCAAGGTTTCGTAGAATTTTTTTTTTAGCCATTGATGAGCCCCATGGTTTCTTCCCCACCCTCGCATCACAGCTGTTGCTCGCACCGTGTCCGTCAGAGGAGTACTGGCGTCGCGGCGGAGTAGGCCGGCCATGTGGCGGAGAAAAAACAATTAAACTAGTGAGGGAGGCGAAATAGCCATTGGGTTGGATGAGAGTGAAAGGAAAACAAAATATTTTGTTCTCTTTGTTACTAGGGAGACATGAAATTAAATCGACAGGCTATTTGCTCGTCGTTGGCTGATTACCCCGTTCCTCTCTTTGTATTACACGTGTGTACTTAAGCTAATGGGGAGAGAGACTAAAACAAACCTTCTTAAATATCGTGAAGTGGGAGAGGAATCATCATAAAATGTGCACGACTATCCCTTAAGTCTATATTCGTCTCTTGCATTTTGCACTATTTAGTAATTAAGAAAATTGATTCGCCTCTCTCTAAATTAGATCGTCCAATGTCGTGACGTGTTCCGCTACATGCGTGGGTGTTCTATTTTTTATTGCGCCTACCCAACACCCCTAGTAGTAGTAGTGGTGGTAGCAGCAGCAGCAGTAGCGGCTGCAGCAGCAACACTAATGTCAACATACAGTACGTGCACGATGGAAATGTGTGACAGTAACGTGATAAAAGGTATCTTTTAGTTCACATATTGTCAAATCAATTTATGACCAGGTTGCATATAGAAGTTAAACACATAATTGTTGACCAAAGTATATGATGACACTCAGCATGCAAAGTACATAGTGCTCAAAGACTTTGAGTATCTCGCTGGGAGGTACACAGTACATTGAGAGCCCTGGCTACGTACTCCGTATATGCCAAGATTAATTGGAAAAGTCAGTGGCCACCTGTCTACAAGTGGCAAGGGCACGTGAGCAGCGGACGTGTGGCACATCCATGCACCACAAGAAAAGCGAGTGGACATTGTTTCATACTACTGTACATGCTTTATTTCGTATCTAGGTTCTTTCTTGAATACGCAAAAAAAAAATTATGCATCGTTGTATTAAGCAGGAAGTTTTTACAAAACGCCGCAACGTGTATCCGATGGTTCTGATATTACATTTGGGCTTTGCCTCCCACGCTCTGACGTGCCAAGGCGACTACCCACGGACTAGACAACCCAGCTTGGAAGCTCCGGCTTCAACCCATTGCATCTAGTAGAATCAAATATTCCACGCCCTAACTGTTCAGTTTATTTAGCTTATCGTACAGAAAAAGTTAAAAAGTTTTTCTTCCTCAAAAAGAAGAAAAATAACTAACTGCATCAGCTAGCAGACTGCTTCTGTTTCTAAGACACGGCCGGGCTCGTGGAAATCCTGCTCACACAACCAACCATAATAACCAAGCGTGATGCCATGACGTACGGTGTACATCAGATTCAGTCATGCCATGACCGCTGTCGCCGCCGCCGCCCATTTGGTAGGGCTTCGGCTTCTTCTAGAAGAGCTCTGAACTGGTCGTCGTTCTGGGCTAGCTTCTGCCCGCCAAGCGTCGTGAGTCGTCGTCACCTCATGCGGCGCCGTCACCTCTGATGCAGGTACTCGTCACTCCGCAACCATTGCTCCAGGGGCGACATCGAGCCACACACAACCTCATCCATCGTGTTGTGCGGCTACCGACTTGGGGGCTGTCGCAGGGATAATCTGTAAAACCGGGAGAAAATTGTTGTGAAATTTCAGTAGCTAGCGACTCCAATCGATTATGCAAAACTGAACTTTCATTTACGATACCGACTGTTTGTTGGGGAAACAAATTTTTTGCAACATCAGTGTCAGCAGAGAAACCGACGTACTAAACGTGTTATCGTTAGACATGTGTCGTCCTCTAGCTGGATGTTTGGCCTCACCACGAGAGATGTGCCACGTGGTTGAATGCCAGGTACCGTGTCAGGTACAGCCAGCATGTGGGACCAGACTAGCCTGCCATGAAAGGGCTCCAAAGCTAGATATAGGAGACCAGGGGGCCAAAGCAAGGATCATCAACCAAACTACCAACCATCATTTACCTTTACCTGTACTGTAGTTTACTGTTCATCCTCTCTTCCAACTCTTCTGCTCCTCCCCTATACCCGGATTCTAGCTCTTTCTAGACCCTTCTAGATACTGAGATTAGTAGCCCAAGTGTGGTATTGCTAACATTGAACCAGCTGCTTCGTCTGCTTCTAATGGATGAAAGCGCGGTGTCGCACCGTCGCCTTGGGTGCCGCACTGTGGCTTTAAGTTTTCTTAGGTATGGGGAAAAAAATTGTGCGAGTATCACATCGAAATTGACGTGGGACACCATGTTATCTTAAGACGGCATCAACTTTACTTTAATGTCCGACATTCTTTTCCTTTCAACTCTTTCCTCAATAATATTATTTATTCTAAGTAAATTTTTTCTAATTTTAAATAAGTTTTTTTTAACAAAATAATACGATAGCATTCATTTAAGGCCCAAAAAATACACTATTCCAACATATTTGAAGGCAATTTAATAAATTCACTTTAATGAAATAGACATTAATTAGTACAATTTTATATAGTTGTGGTTAAAGTTAGAGAGGTTTCACTTAGACTAAAACCAAAACAAGCTATAATATAAAATAGAGAGATCATTCTTCTCTTTAGCGAACTCTAGTGTTCCGGTAAGAGTAGCTGTGGACTTCCTCGATCGTAAGGTTACTAGACCGGTGATTGATTTGCGCGCCCATCTTGCGCATGAAAGTGATGGCCGAGGTTCTATCCGAATTTGAATAACATTGATAAAGGATGTATATGATAGGTTGATACAAACTGAATATATCAAGACTTAGCTGTTCCCACTATCAAGCTTATAGCTAGGCCAATAACATGGCACCACACGCAGGAATAGAAGCCGAATTTCCAAAATAACCGTGAGATGTTCACACACTACATATATATTACTTGAGACGGAGGATGTCCTAATATTACTTACATCTTACTTGAGACAGTCCAACACCAGGACGTTAGATGTCCAAACTTTATATAATTTTACATAAAACATTCTTGGGATAGAGCACCAAGGAGGCAGCCTTTGAGACGACATAGTACAACATAAAAATAGTCACAAAGAGGGACATGATCATATATAGGTCTCAAGCAAAGTGGCATCATCTTCTCGCGGTTCATTTGATCTTCACGCCACTAATAAAGTTTCCACTTTGGTCTGACCGAAAAGCTGCAGCTGGGAGCAATCTATTTAAATCAGCAAAATAAAGTTCGGTGCTTGTTATATCGGTGCAAGCATGGTCTATGAACTAATGTAGTTGCGATCGGTGCTTGCTCGATCATCCAAGGGATTTGCAAGATGGAGACCTCACTATTGCATACACAGTGTACTGAAGGGAATAAAGAATTAAAGAAAACCTAGATTACTTTAGTCCAGTCGTGGCTACACAAGAGGAACCGAAATCACCAGATCACATCCGATCCGAAAAAAAAGGGTGCACTGATATAGTTCAATTTCAAGGATGGGTTACTCCAAAGATTTCACAAATAAAATCCACTTTTGCTAGACAATAGAAATAGTTGGGGAAGATGCAATTATTGGCAAGTCTGCTAGCATGGAAAACTAAAGATAATCCCCTAACTGAAATTATCGGCAAGCCGCTAGCATGGAAAAGCTATCCCTTTCATAAGCCCCACAATATCAAAGAAGGCAAAATTGTTATCCGAAGCAAATAATGCATCAGAGCAAAGAGTAAAAGTTGAAAGATCATATACAGAGGATGTATACCTGGCAGCACATTTTCAATTACTCTACAATTCTATATGGACACCTTGAGGAAATTAAGTAAAAGCACAAGCAACATCAAAATGCAATTCTTTGGGAAACCCTTCACCAACATCCTGTTTTCAAAAGGTGGACCTGATTTTTGCTTATGCCTCAGACTACAAAAGGTAGTCATAGAGCAATCAATCAAGGACAGCAAGTAATTATTTTTTTCATCTAGAATGAGAGGTTTTTAGTAATCTTCACATAAAAGAGTGCACAAGGCACATAAGCACCTTTCATTTCATAGTCTATTCTTGAGTTTATTAAATATACTAACCAAGATGCACAACACAAGCTTACAATGCTACTGGATAGAATCAGTCAACTTTCAATTAGCTTTTTAGTCCACCATTGGGAAACCCCCATGCCATCTTCTTGGTTTTCAAAAAGACAGAACCTGAATTTTCTTTAGCTTCCAAAGAACAAAAGAAATGATAAATCAACAAATTAACTTCAATGCAAGTAATAGAAACACCGCAGCAGTAGCTACAAAATATCTTCCATACATGTATTGGCAAAAGCATCTCATACAGATAGATGAAACAATAAATTTGAGTTTTCTGATAAGCAGTTCATAGGTAAAAAAAGTATAAAACATCACACAAAGGTTTACTCTGTACACATCATGAAGAAATGATATAGATATGCTGATGGAGAATAAAAGAGATTAGTCACCCTAAGAGGGTAGGAGAAGAAATTTGTCACGCTAGAAATGCCAACATTTTTTTTCCGGTTCTCATGCAATGTACTACCAAAATAGGCTGGACACATTTAATAAGATGCTTATCCAACAACACAAGCTTGACTGTAACAGAAAACCGTCACATTGCAAAAGGCTTAGGACATAATCACAGAACACAAGCAATAATTAGATCCGGGACTCTGATTCACCAAAAAAAAGGAACCAAAAAGGGTTGCGTACATGCTGCGTAAAACATCAGGGGATGAGGAAGAAATATATCCTGGTGGTATATATTGCCGCAGAAATATACATTGCCAAGACCATCGGGAGCGCAGGACCTGCCGCACTTAGTGCATGAGTTGAACCACCGGGGATGCCCCCGGAACAAGGCGACCAACAAAGTGACAACGCAGCGGTATCCATTTTCCTAAAAATGCAGAAGAATTAGAGCATGGTAAGGCAAATAGAAAAGAAGTGTTTGTTTATTTGGTCTTACTGAGAAATCATATGGATCTCTTTGTTTAGCATTTGAGCGTCTTATTCTCAAGCGGGGGGAGTGCGGGTATGAGCATGCCGATCGATGGAGCATCAACAAATCTCATCTCAATAAGCTGGTCTTTGAAGCTACAGAACAGAAGAGCATAGGTATAAGTATACATCCTAGCACATGTATTAATCTCTAGCAGACTACAATAAGGAGTAGAATGTTGAATAACAGGGAGCTATCATAAAAGAGCTGCGCCTCGGGGATTATAGGATTAAAATACCAAATACATGGCAAATAGCTTAGCACTTAGATAGTAGCTAGCTATAAAACATGAAGAAGGTCAGCATGAAACCCATAGAACAGGCATGTACAAAAGCTATCCCTTGCACACGCTAGATATGGAAAACATGAGAGGAACATACACTGACAGACTTCATGAGGCCTCCAACAAACAGGACAACAATTGGTTTTGCCAAAGACACAGTTGTAAACATCATCAATGTTGAATCAGCAGCTCTCTCTATCCCCATAGAGTAGTTTGAACCTTAGAGTATCTACATGGAACAAAGAAAGGAATTCAGAGACATAATAAGGATATAGGTGAAAAGCAAGGCTATAAAAATAATATATGACCAAAGAATGGAAACACACCTCATGTCCCTTAAGACTACATGCCTAGAAAGTGTGGGTGCAGGCTTGTTTGGCAAAGCGAACCATGTGAGCATCGAAACCTCCATCAACAGGCCAATAGTGTCTGCGAGGTTCATCTATATTAATACAAAATCGTAACATAGATCAAGGAAGGATGTGCATAAACAGAATATAACAGAGGAACCTCTAGTCGCACTGTCAGGCGCCCAAAAGAACATACTACGACATCCTGACACGGGCTCAATGCAGGGGACCTCGAGCTATATTACATAAATAGCAGCGACGGCGCAATCCATCTCACTAATCATGGAAACATACGGAAGGCCGCAGCAAAACCGCAGCCGCCGAATAAAGCGAGAGGTAGAACGTCCCGACGACAAACATCCCGAAATTTTCCAACAGCCCACTTTACGGTGGGGGGAGCAGAGCAACGACAGATCCGCGAACCGAGGCCGAACCCAAAAGGTAAAAAGGGGAAATAACGAAAAGAAGAGAAAAGATTGGACACGTAAGATAGATCCATCATCAACCACCGATATCGTCTTTTTCGTTAACATTAACGAACAGAGCACGCACCGCGAAGCCGCGAAACGAAACTCCCTGAGCAAGAGGCAGCAGAACACTCACCTAGGTAATGCCGCCGACCTCCCACCAACGCCGCCGGTCCGCCGCCCCGTCGGTCTGACCTTCCCCCCCGCCGAAGCCAACCGCACCTAGGAAACCGGATCCGCCGCAGCCGCGTGCCGCTCTATCCCTCGAAATCGTTTAACCAAATCAGCGGTAAGAATAGCAGAATGGGGAGGGAGCGGGATCTCGCTTCACCGCACTGGAGGAGGAAAAGCGAGGAACAAGGCACCGGGGCGAGCCGTGGCCCCGAGGGGCACCATCGCCCGTGGCGCCCGCGCTGAAGACGCGCGGGGGCCCAAACGCAATGGCTCCGGTCGCGCGGCCGCGTGCGGGGGGCACCTCGCCCGCGCCGCAGGCAGGCGCCGGTGAGACGAGGAGACTTACCAGATGGATGGATTTGGCTTTGAGGCACCGGATCTCGCCATCGCGTGCTCGCTTCGCCGCCCGCATGCGCCGCTTTGCGCCCAAGGCCGCCGCCGCCGCCCAACGCCGCCGCCGCACCGGGCACAACCGTGTGGGCACCGTGCCCGGGTGCCGTGCCGGAGGGAGAGGGAGGGGTAGGGGAGGGGGGAGCAGCAGGAGGAGGGGGGGGAGAGGAGAGGGACCAGCCGCCGCGCCTAGGCGCCGCCCTAGCCGCCACCGCGAGAGAGGAGCGAGAGGGAGGAGGGCGCGGATGCGGCCGCGAGAGAGCTAGGGTTGGGCCGGTATATATTGGGCATGGGAGGAGGAAGAAGACCGTCCATCACAGACCGGACGGCCGGGGAAAAAACGACGACGTGGATGCCCTCGGCCGCGTTTTTTCTCCACACCCAATTTTCTCTTTAAATGTACCAAAGTGGTGGAGCTAGAGAAAATCTGAGAGGAGTGCAACTTGTGTTATGGGTGTACAACTCTTTTTGAATTATGGGGTGCGAATATGGTGAACATTTATTTTTTTTCCATTGTTTTTTAAATTTCCGTGGGTGCGGCCGCACCCACAACTACTAATGTACGTAGCTACGCCCCTGTTATGTACGATTAATGAGGATCTCATGAATTTGCAACATGTTGTGTTGTACTGTTTTCTAGTGTCGGTAACACAACGGCGTGTCGCGCCTCAAGTTTTCAAAGTAGACGTCAAAGCATACATGTAATCTCACATCTATGAACAATCGTGTATGTAAACTCTCACCTTACGAGCACCTCCGAAGAATTGAGCCAACAAATCTTAAAATTCATGAAATCACTATGCCTAGTTGTTTTTTTTTTTGCGACGAACATACGCCTCATGATGGGGACGTCGCCTATCACCAAATTTTAACACCATTTATTCCGAGAAATTACGAGCACCATGTCATCACAAATTAAATAAAAACTTTTAGCTCACCTACTATCAAATTAACAATTTGTGACCATGGCAAGTTTTGACTGTTCCAAGGTTGTGTAATTCTATTCTATGACGAGGTGACAGTGACGGAGTCGGACCTCAAGGAGTCCGTCGGATGCCACAACAACAACACAGACGGGTGTTATCAAAAAAAAAAAAAAAAAAAAAAACAACAACAACAACACAGACAGGGAAAAAGGAGGGAGCGCGGCTGTGGTGCAGTTTCTGGTGACGGGTCTGTTCAAAGGAGCTATGAGTTGGGCCGTGGGGGCTATTGGGCTGGTCTGAAGACCTGTTCCTTAGACATTTGGCCCACGGAGGGTGGGTGAAGGGGGATTGTGCAGCATCAGTATTCATTACTAGTTTCTCTCTCTCTCTCAAGTATTGTTATCATTTTTAGGAAAGTGCATCGCATCTTAGGTACTCCTTTGGTCCGAAAATAAGTGCACTTCGAGAGAACATAGGTGAGAGTATCAAGGTGCTCGTAATTTCTCGGAATAAATGGTGTTATAAAGTTTTCTTATTATAGGACAAATTTTGAATGTCAAAAGTGCATTTATTTTTGGATGAAGGGAGTCATGTCTCGTAACTTATAGTTCATTTTGGTTGTATCCTAAGTAAAACATCCCTAATTTTGACCAAGCTTGTAGAAAACATATAACATTTATGAGTTATAATAAATACACTATATATCAAAACCTATTTACAGTTAATTTAATAAAACTATCAAATTGAGAAATCTTAGACTTAATTAGAAAAAAAAAAATTAAAATAAACTATAAGAATACTCTGTTCTACAAATTGGTCAAACTTCAGGACACAGTGTCACGGTACAAAAATATGGCCAAGCCCAAGGGGCCCTAGGGCACCCCACGCGAAGAGGAGAGCATAAAGAACGCCGCCTTGCGCCGTCGTCATCAGGTTTCGGTCAAAACAAATATTAGGAAATAAATATTTTGGAAAGAATAGATTGCTTTGTCAAGAGGTATTCGATCTATAAGGAAACCTAATCGGTTAGAATTAACCGTAAAATAATTAAAGGGGTAACACCCGACAGCTCCGGTCTTTGGCTCTCCAACCCTAGCCTCCACGCGCCGCTCCACCACTGCCCCTCACCGCCGATCTAGGCCGCATATCGCCCCGAATCCGTCAGACTATGACACTTGGTATTCGGAGACCACTCGATTCCTCGGCCTTCACCACCGCCGCCGAAGATACGATGGCTATTAACTATTGGAGATTTGAGTTCCTACCAGAAGTCCACGCCAACATCAACATACTCTTGAAGGCGATCGAACAGCACGCTACCTCATCAACCAAGGATGACACGGCCATGGGCGCTGCCGACGCCCACACGAGAACCACCGCAGCCAACGATGATGCTCCCACGAGTGCCAACAACGATGTCATCTCCCACGACGAACCAAGAGCCACGCTTAGCAAAGAACACCGCAAAGATGCGGTCATGCCGCCCGGCGACGCGTGCCATCGACATCACCATCATCGAACGACGCCCCATGGCGCCGCCCACGCCGCCCCCTCCACGACCATCGACACCGCATGCAACGGGCATGTCCACCCCAAGAATGTCCCCGCTGTCTTAGCCCAGATTAGATCGATTTGGAGACCACCACCATCGACCACCAAATGTTCATTAAAAGCCTACCCAACTAGGCCAATGTCTCACCGGCTACACGGATGACGCAAAGGAGCTCCATAATTATCAGACAAGTCCATCTCACCCGACCGAAGCCTCTACCATCGTCTTCAACGCCACAACGACGTCGCCACTGACGTCGCCAACCACGACGTCTTCGACAACGATGCCACTCCGGCCCCACGAGCACCACCAAAGGAGGAAATCGTGGACGCCGCCAAGGGCGCCACCCCGCCCGGGACGCCAACTTGCCGAACTCACACGGCGAGATCTATCTACACCTCCCGTTGGACGTTCCTCAATCATCCGCGATGATGGAGATCATCGACCTACACGCTGCAGATCCACCAGTAGCTACGACACTGACTCACCATTTGGGAAATAAATATTAGGAAATAAACATTTTGGAAAGAAATAGATCGCTTTGTTAAGATGTATTCCAATCTATAAGGAAACCTCCTAGATATTTCTTAGCGTGCAAGTCTCTCTCGGACTATAAATAAAGGGAGCATGTAATCGTTAGAATTAATCAGAAAATAATTAAAAGGGTAACACCCGACCGCTCCCGTCTTCGGCTCTCCAACCCTAGCCTCCACGCGTCGCCGTCGCCACCACCACCGCGGCGCCCTAGCAGCAGCCCGTCGCGCCACCGCCACCACCGCCCCTCGCCGCTGATCTACGCCCCACTGTCGTGGAATCCGCCCGGACTGTGAAAGATGGATTAGTTTTAGACTTTCTCGTATAGGTTGTTGAGGAGGATGGACGCCAATGTGTGACAATGATCAAGGGAACCTTTTAGCTCACATATCATCAAATTAATATATGACAATGGGTACTTTTAAGGTTGCATATAGAAATGCATAGAAATGATGCAACCTCAAAGGAAATATAACTTTTTACCATCATAGCGGATGGCAACTCTCCGTTTCTCACTCTACCGGTTGGCAATATATTTTTAGCACCGTTCTCTGCCAGACCATACATTTTTACCACTTTGGTCGGTGTGGCATGACAAATCACGTGTCCACGCTGGATCCCGTTGCGATTTGACAAAAATACCCCTACCTCCTTACCTTGCGGCGAGCCGGGCCGGGAGTAGGGGCCTTGCGTCCAACGACTCTCTCGGGGGCGGCGGTGGGCGTGGCCTGAGCCCGGCTGGGAGGCCACACCTCGCCTTCCACCTCCCCGACGAAGCTCGCATGCAGCAGGGCGGGCGGCGCCGCAACGGCGGCCCCGACTCGACCGGGCGGCACGCCGCCGACGGGCGCTTGGCTCGGCGGTTTGGCCGCCACCACCGCTTCCAGTTGTCCCGCCGCCGGACTCGCACCGCAGAGGGCGCTTTGTCGGCAGCTGGCGGGCGCGCCGGGCGAGCGGCGTGGTGGCGGTCCCGGCACGACATCAAGCAGTTCCCCCATCCCGCCACCCTCCCCCCCCCATCCGTGCTCCCCACGCCGGGTGACGAGCCCCGAGCCCGCGAGGCTTCGCGCGGCGGCGGCGCGCGGTGGGGCCCCGAACTCGCGGCGCTCAGGCGCCTCCCGCCCCTCCTCGCACTACTACCCCGCGATGAGGCGGATGCACGTGCGCGACGGTCTTCCTCCCTGCCGGATGGAGCGGTGCGACGGGCCTTCTCCTCCCGGTTGGGACGCGCGCGACACATGTGCCATGGCGGCGTCCCTCGTTCGCCTAGCTCGGGCGTCGAGATGTGCTTCCACCGCCCGGCTAGGGGCGCTACAGCGCTTCACAACCCCTGGCGAAGCGCGGCGGGGCTTGCCGTCTCGCCCTGTTGGAACCGAGACTCCGGCGAGGAGCCCGGCGACCAGCGGTCCCGGCGCGAGTAAGAAGAAGGGCAGGGCGGGGAAGGTCATTTTTACCCGCATGTGCACCCTCGATCCAGCGTGGACTGCTCAACTGGCGTGCCACATTGACCAAAGTGGTAAAAATGTATGGTCTAGCAGAGAACGGTGCTAAAAATATATTACCAACCGGTAGAGTGAGACACGGAGAGTTGTCCTCCGCTATAATGGTAAAAAGTTATATCTCGCCAACCTCAAAGATTTCAACCGTCTCGCTCGTAGGTACAGTACGGATACTCACAAGGCAATATATGGGAGCGCTAGCTAGATTAGAAAAGTCAGCAGTGTCTGTTTCTCAAGTGTGGAGTGAGCGCGCGCGTGGTCCAACCCAATTAGCATCACACAATATAGCGCGGAGAATAGTGGACGGTACGGTGTTTCGTTTTCAATCGTGATTTTGATTGGGCAGCTGGACGGCTGCTGTATGTGCTTCATTTTCCTGTACGTCCGGGCCTTCTCTAGAAGCAAGCATTCAACATCGTCGGACTGGTTAATTGCTATAGTAGGTTTACTGGTTTAATATAAGAAGATAGAGAGCGAGGGGTGAAATCACCTCTATCCGAGAATATATTGATGTTTTTTTAGAATGATGTCGGGGTCACTTGTGGATGAACAACATTTCTTTGATCGGCTCAACCAACAAATAGTGATTGGTAGTACATTTAATTATTAAATACTTATTGATAACTATATTATTTGATGAGCTATCCCTATCTATTTTATATACCTACATACTTTAATCTCCACTTTGTAATAATTTTGTCATTAAAAATTTTAATAAAGCAAATGGCTACGTGTTGCTTACCATTCTTATTTGAGCTTCTTCACCTCACCTATCATTTTATTAATATTATCTATTATAATTTAGTTCACTTCAATATTGGAGATTATTAAAAGTGTACTTTGATTTTATTTCACTTTAGTTATTGATGAACTTAGTAATAACATATATTAATGTATGCTGAAATTTAGCAATATGCATTTTGTTGATTATCGGAATATAAATCCGAAGTCTGAGACAACCGTTTTGTATTTGCATCTGGAAAAATTGTATATTGAATTATATAACATGGTATAAAAGGTGAAATCAGAATCTTATGTTTCACCCCTACCTTTTATTTAATCATCTATCCATAGGATTTAGATTTGGATCAAAGGTACTACTAATAATTTTACTCCATCCGATTCAAATTACAAGAGTTTTTGACCTGTCTAGATTTATTGTTTTTGCTACACACCTAAATATATTTTAGGTCAAATACATTGTAAAAAACCATGAATCCAGAAATAATAATGTATCTTATAATTTGGAATGAGGAAATTATTTTATTTAATTTGTTTAAACAATGTAAATTACATTCGGCTTCATCTATCAATCGATAGAATCAGTCAATTATTACAAAGTCTTGCCAAACGGCGAAACAACGTATACAACTAACACAGGAATGCAGTCCACAATAACAGAAACCTAAAACAAAATAATGTCCAAGCTAAACATGACCAATGTATCTTGAAGAACCGATGAATTACAGCGCCGATGTCTCTAGGTAATGTCCCACTTGGGTCACCGAGCCTGTTGATCATCATCATAGCCAAGCAGACTTGCTCACCGTCGCAGCCAGCCTATTCCTCTAAAAAGTACCTACAAAAAAAAAAAATTGGTCTACATTTATCAAAAACCACTTCATTTTCTAATTAACCATATTGCCAAGCATAGAGCAAAGAAATGCGGTTAATAACAATGAATTACTCCCTCCATATTGGTAAAGAAAGTCGTTTTTGGACAAGGTTTTGGTAAAACATTGGGAATATAAATCATCAATGACTTTTAAGTTGTTAAGTTTGTAAATGTGAAAATTATATGAATATATTTGTTTTAAAAAGATAATTTTATAAAAGTATAAATGTATTACATTTCTATAAATATTTTTATAATAACAAGAGGCCAAAGTTGTGTTATAGAGACCGTATCACTCTCCAAAACGACTTCTTTTACGGATGGAGTATACTTTTATTTGCCATTGTTGTCCACCTTATGAAAAGGTCACTCATATTTGATGGGGGTGGTAAACCAAAAAATTATATGTATAGGGGCTTTTAAGAATTTAGCATAAGAACAAAAAAAGAGGTGTTGTCTTGTTTTAAAATGACAAACACAATATTGTGCCATCATTCCAGTTACATCTAATTAAATTGTCTTTTTTAGTTAAAATCACACCTCTTTTAGGTACCATTTTTTAAAATTTTCGTAGGAACTTTAATTTGCCAAACATCTTGTGACACTCTAACACCATTGTTAATTAACGCAAAGATACATAGACTTGACTGTAAAGGTACTAGATGCATTTTAACCCCAAATAAAGACATCCCTTTGTTCAGTTTAATTAATATCCTTTAAGGATGCAACAATTATATGTCAAGCTTTTAAATTTGCCCTCACTAAATTTTGTCTAAAGGAAATATTCAGTGGGACGTAACTGAGCACTTGTGCTACAAAGTCATGTTTTTTTTCCTAACAATATTAAACAACAAAGTAAACTTGTCTTTAACAGGTTTTATTTCCCAGCCAAGTGTCGAACCAAAACCTCGCTTTGAGTCACATCCTTTACCCTGAAGCAGCCTAGACCCATGGAACAATCTTTGATATTCATTAAATCCCTTCTCTAGAAATGAGAATTTGTTGTTTTTTTAACATAGCTCCCTAGTGTCTTATCTTTAATATATTTATTTCTTAACAATTACTACCATAAGCCATCTTCATTCAGAAGTTTAAAAGCCATTTTCTTAGAAGACATTTGTTTTGTATATCCAAATTTTGAATAACTAAACTTTCTTGGTCTTTAGGTTGACATAAAACCTCTCATTTGGCCAGTCTATATTTTCTCTTATGTGATCATTTTGCCACATGATCTAAAAACGGTCAATTTTTTCTAATACGTTTTTCGGCATTTTGAAAAAGACATCATAAACATCGGTAAACTAGAGAGCACCGAATTTATTAAGACTCAAACTTTTTTCAATTCTGCCTTCAATATTCTTCTGGTCTTTGTTGTTCAATCTGCTAATAGAAATATTCCTGTTCATTTTATTTAATGAGGTGTTATTATTTTGGATAGGAATCATAGGATCAGGTATTCAAGCAGTAGGCTTTTAATTTTGCGCTGCATGTGTATCTGTATAACGCGCAACTGTGCATGCATGGATCCATTGACTAATCAACAGTACTTTAGTACTTTATTAGCTTCGCTATCAGAGCATCTTTCAAGCACGTGATGCATATCTCCAATAATCGACCTAGTGAAAAAGAAATTCTCGTGGCATATAGAGCATGTGACTCCATTATAGCAGCTTTTCATGCTCGTGTCACACACATAACCATCAATCTCTCTGATCTCTAGTACAACACGCCTGGCTTCTTCTGAAAAAATACGCAAGCACTACTTAATACTCCCTCCGTTCCACAATACTTTTGCAATTTTTTGACTCATATAAACCGTGTTTGACCTCTCGCCTTATTCAACTTTTTTAATAAATATTACCACTTTTGTTATGACTTATTACGTCACTAAAGATATTGTAATGACGTTTTGTTTGTTTTATAATTTACATAAAAATTTGAATAAGACGAGCAGTCAAAACACAGTTTATATGGGTCAAAGAATTGCAAGTATTGTGGAACGGAGGAGTACTTTTATTTTGATTATATTATTATAAATTTCCGGAAGAATGGCTGTCGAGTGTCGTTCCCCACAGAGAATCTCGTCCATACATTCTTGTCTTTGACTTGTCTTCGGAACAGTAGGAGCTACCTAGGCTCACCAGTCACCACTGTCAGGCGAGGTTGATATGATTGCACAGGATAAAGTCAAAAAGAAGTTTTCTTCCGCAGAAGAAAACTGCATGACCGCTCCTGTTTCTAGGAGTAAGTCCAGTCTTAATGAGAGTTTTATGTAAGTTTCATTTATATTAAAAAAATGTATTTAAGCAGAGAAAGAAGAAATGAGTTTCATCTCTATTGATATTAATACCAACTATCTATGAATCACAAAATTAAATGTTATGGAACGCTAGAATGAAACTTTGTATTCCAATGGAGTTTCGCCTAAGTTCCATTGTCTTGGGAACAAAGAAATGAACAGGCTTGATCATCACGGAAATCTGCTTCGGATGCATGCATGTTTAGTAGCACTTCAGCTCCAAATGGACACTTTCTGCTTTACTGTCTTATATACTACCAGCTATATATATGACAGTAGCAGCCATGCACCCGTGGTTTTATATAGGATGTCTTTTTCAGCCTTCTTTGCTAGAGCTGTTTCAGCACCTATATAATAAGGACGCCAAAGTGTAAGCAAGAAGATCCATGGTTTTTAGATAAATATATATATATAAATGATATGATATGCATCATATATCTCGGTCCTTATTTAAATGCACATGTATCAACCATAGACCACATGTGTTGGAATAGAAGTTACTTAATTTAAATAAACTTTAACCTACTTCAACACATATAAATTTAGACAAATATATAGACATCTAAACAAGCCCAAAAATCATTACTCTTCCGTTGCTCCACTAATGTCCCACTTCGAACAGTCGCCGCTCCTGGTGTACACACACCATCCGCTAATCCACAGTGCGCGCGTCACATTTGTGGCCCAGCAATAACTTTTCGTTATGGTTCGCGTACGTGATTGTGACATTATCGGCTTTACAAATTAAAGGGACCACGTACCATTCTTCCTACGACTAGAGTACTACAGGCGCCGGATGCCCGGATCGGACGTTGTTCGTTCCTTAAAAATTCCATTTCCCTCAAAACTTATACTACTATATATATGGGCCATATGGCCCTACTTTTCGGACAACTTCTATGCATATCTTTTCCCTTGGAGGTCTTCTTTGAATAAACCTTTGATTTCCCTTTGAGAAGTTCTTTTACAAGTACTCCCTCCGTCCCAAAAAATAAACGACGTTTTGGGTTTTCGTGCCACAAGTTTGACTCGATTTGTAGAAAATACGTAGAAGATTTAAATCTCCAAATAAATTTGTTAAAAAAACTAGATCAAAAGATCTTTCCAATGATACTAATTATGTAATATAAATATTAATCCTATTTTAATATATAATTGCCGGCAGATGTTTTTCGGGAAGTTTAAAACGCCGTTTATTTTGGGACGGAGGGAGTATCTTATGTATATATGAGTTTTTCAGTACTCAACTAGTTTGGAATAACAAATTATAGTTTTGGAAACTTCAATAACAGCTATATGCATAAGTTCTTTTTGTTGCTATTCAGTGTCTTCTAAAAACTTGGCACAGAATAAGTTTTTAGAAGATCAATTGCGGTTTTATGCAAAAAAATAATAATAATAATAACAACCACTTAATAACTAAGTTTTCTAGAAAAACTTTATTGTAATCATATGATAATTTTTATACTAAAATGTAAAATGGTTTAACCTAGGAAAATAATAAGTTGACTTTATTTCATGAATTCAAAATGTATGTTCATGCACACTGCATATCATTATGTTAATAATAAGAGCTGTTTTACGGTGGTTGGGGGTACTTCCTGGTTACTTTTGGTTCCTAAGCAAATAATTAGTATTAATATTTTTTTTGAGTGGAAGGTTAGTAGGGTAATTGTGCCCCCGTCATCCTCGGACTCGCACAGGAGCCTGCCGCCGCCGCGGCCTCGCCCTCGCCATCGCCATCGCCACAACACTTGCCCTGCTCTATCTCCGTATACGTACGTATAAAAATTAAAACCACCACTTCACGCGTACGTACTCACAATTCCCTTCTGCATGTATTTGTATTTGTGTGTATAGTCGTATAATAATCCGGTGCATATATACGCTAATACACGGCAGTAATGGACACGACGAACGTGCGTGCATGCGTTGATGCGCCGGCCACGATCACACGTACGGCTCATCATAGGCTCCGAGAGCGCCCGTCGGATCGGAGCAGTGTCGTCGGCTCGTCGCTGACGAGGTCACGCAGGCTTGGCTTGAGCTGCGCACGGAAGAACTCCTCGTACTTGGCGGCGCCGCCGGACTTGCTCCGAACGTCCACGACAAGCAGCTCCGGCGTGAGTTCGTAGATCTCCGGGGCTACGGCCAGCGCACAGTGCTCGCCCTCCCGCGTCCCGTCCATATTGATGGACCCATCGTCCCTCTCGCGCACCACCATGCCGGCCGCCGACGCGGGCCCCTCTAGCGTGGCCCGGATCTGCTCCACGGGAGCCGCCGACACGAACCGCGCCGCGGTCGGCTGCGGCGGCTGCTCCAGGACACCGCCCCCTTCGCCGTCCTCGAACAGGCCCGAAAGGTCGAACCCCTCGCGAACGAGATGATGTCGAACGCGTTCCGGCTCGACCGCCGCCGGCTGCTCCCGCGGAGCCCGCTGCGCGATTCCAGCTGCAGCAGCGACGGCGCCCACGCGCACGACGTCAGCCCGGCTGCAGCAGCCTTTCTCGCGGTCCTGGGAGCGACGTCGACTGCCTGTGACGTGTCTGGCTCGGGCGGCGAGGTGAACTCGTCAGACGACATCGTCGTCCAGGTCGAAGCAGGTGAATGATCGGTCATCCTCGATGCGGAAGGAGAAGCGGCGGAAGCCGACCTTGAACCACTCGTCGTCCATGATCTCGTACGCGGTGGCGCGGTGCTGTGGGTTGGTGTCGAGGACGCGGCGCAGGAGGCGGGGTGAGTTTCGGCGAGAACCACTTGGGGCCGCGGAACTCGCCCCTGTGGATCTTGCGGTACATGGCCACGACCCACGAGGTTGCGGTCCTGGAACGAGAGGTAACCGGCGGCGAGCACGAAGAGCACGACGCCGCAGGACCAGAGGTCGGCATTGGCGGCGTCGTAGCCGCGGCTGGAGAAAGCACCTCTGGCACGACGTACGCCGGGGTGCCGCAGAAGGTGTGGAACAGCCCGTCGTGGCGCATCTGGTCAGCCACCGCGGAGAGGCCGAAGTCGGAGACCTTGAGGTCGCCGGCGTCGTCGAGGAGCATGTTCTCGGGGCTTGATGTCCCGGTGGTACACCCCGCGCGTGTGGTAGAAGGATGATACTCCTATTCTATATTTACCATACTACCCTTAATTACATAAATAAATTTCGAAATTAGAGTTATTTTAAATTTTGTTGGGCTAATTTTATTATACACTTGGTGCATATGGGCCCACCATTTAATACGCACTCAGTGCCCTCCGGCACCTCTAAAATTGGTTCCTCTTAGTTCCTCGTCTTTTTAGCCGTCGGATCGGGCGTCGTGAGCCATCCATTTTTCGACAACCATTGTAAAAAACCCTAATAATAAACTAAAAAAGGCATCAAGCCTAGTTTATTGAGTACCTGGCTAGCATCCTGCAAACCTGGGTTTAACTCCTTCCGAGAGTGAATTAAACAAGCTTGAAATAAAAAAATGGGTTGTGTGGTTTTGCGCTATTGACTTGGGTCAAAAAAAAAAAAAAACTAAAAAGGGTTATGTCGACATCATCGCTAATGTTTAGCGGAGTGAATAACGGTCTATTTGTTTGATATATGCCAGTTTTAGACTTTTTCTAGATATATGCCATGTTTAGACTTTTAGCTTGAAAAAGCTAGTTTTCTAGTTTTTTTCCTCAAAAGCTACATGGCTGTTTTTTTTTTCTCAAAAAACAACTTTTCTGACTTGACTTTATGTTGTTGACATTTTTCTATTTGCCTTTGTGATAAACTTTTGGTTTTCAACCCATCAAGAACCAGAAAATTTTCAATTTTCTCTTAACATGCTTTTCATCTTTTTTTAGTTTATTTCGCTGTCAACTTTTTAGCTTTTCAAAAACAAGCTCAATAGCAAAAATGCTAATTATGGCAAGCAAAAGCTAGAAAAAAAAAAAGTAAAACAAAACATGCCCTAATAATAATTTTTCTCAAACCGATAACCATTGAATCTAGTACAAAATATTTCATTTATAGTGTTTGTGAATACGCATGCTGAGAAATTGAAGCAATAATTCACAGTGCACACGATACAGCACAGCTGATGCATAGCATATGTCGTCAAAAAGAAGATAAGAACAGTGCCAACAAACAAGAAACTGGCACTATCCCAAAAAAAAAAAAAAAAAAAAACGAGAAAGTGGCACTATAGATGCGCAGCAGAGATACAGGGACGGTAACATCAGTGGAGAGAGTATCAGTATACAGTAACATGCAGCCAGCTTGATTTGACGCCTGAGAAATGTCGTCCAAGCAAGCAGCCGGTCACGTACGAAACACGAGGAATGATAGCTTGATTTGGCGGAGACGGGTACATCACAGCTCAAACCTTCCGGCCGTCCGGCGACGAGGTGACGAGGCTATAGCTAGCCGCTCTGCTGCAGCCTGTGGAGCAACGCGGCCCGGAGGCAGCGCTCGTCGCGCAGCTCGGCGGGCACGTCGACTACGGCGTCCTGCACGGTGACGCCGCCCACCCTGCACACGCACGCGTGCTGCACCTGAAGGTCCAGCGACCGGAGTGCGAGCATGAGGTGCGCCGGCGCGTGGCGCGCCGCGGTCGTCGTCAGGCGCAGCGTCGCCGCTTGCAGCCCGGCGACCATCCGCACCTCCAGCCCCATCTTCTCCTGGAGGAGGCCGAACGAGTGGTGGTGGGTGGCCACCGCCACTGTAGTGACAGCAGCGGCCGAAGCGGCGGAGGCCTGCTTGACCTCGGCCTCGAGCTGCTCGACGCGGTCGCGCAGCTCGCCGATGTAGGCGGCGGCGTCCGCGAGGAGGACGCCTTGTCCATCCGTGATACCGTGGGCACGGCGGCCCTGAGCTCACAGAAGCGGCGGTTGAGCTTGTCCCGCCGCTGCCGCTCGGCCTCCACGTGGCTGAGAGCGGGGCCGTTGGTCCGGGGCCCGGGCTTCCGGCCACGCCGCTTCGGCGCAGGCGCAGGCGGCGGTTCGCCGGACCCGGACAGGTCGTTACCCGCCGAGCGCGAGCCCTCGTAGCCGTCCAAGGGTTCATCGAACCAGTCGTTGCCCTCCATCCATTCCTCCGGGACTTCCCAGGACACGAACTCGAGCTCCGGGAAGTGGCCGGCCGCGGAGAAGGAGGTGGGGGAGGGGGAGCTGCATGATGAGGCGGGGCAGATGAGCTCATCCATTTCACTCTTGTGTAGAGCTGGTGGTCGGGCTTCCCGTTTATGGCTATTTGCTAAAAATGGGACATCTAGTTGTGGTAAGGCCCTTGTTGCTCTTGTTGTGTGAATTATTATGATAGCAAGGCATGGAAAAGAAACCATACCACCTTCCTGACTCAGACCCCCATTTGGCAAGAGCTCTCGGGTCCGCTCTGTTCCACGGCTTCGCCTACCAATGGGGTAAAAAACGTCTGGTTCGCTTTGCTCCATCTAGGGATCACGCTCATTGCAGCAAAGATGCATCGAAGGAACCTACTCCTCCGTCTCTAAATATGAGTGCCTTTGCACTTTCTGATAAACAACTTTGACTAATATATATTAAAAATATTAATATTATGGTACATAATTAATATTATTGAAAAGATATTTAAATCTAGTTTTTAATAGATCCATTTGGAAGTACAAATACCACATGGATTTTCTATGAAAGAAGTCACATTTATGGCACACACACCAACAACCACAAATATTAAGGGGTGGAGGGAGTAGAAAAGTATATAGCTCCGCCAGGTGCACGTGGCGTGGCGGACTGGGCAGAGTTGGAGTTCCACGTGGCGAGTTGGAATCTCAATAACCCGCGGCGAATTAGAGGCCGAATTCAAAGACTCAGCGGGTTTTTAACTATTACCACTTCAATGAAAAGATTTCCTATACGAGATACAACTCGACTGCTTGAGTATTTTGTTAGTGTTCAAATATGTGATATATTCAACTTTACATTATCACTTATTTGCAAATTAGTTTTGCTAATTTATACGTACTAACATCTATATGTTAATATAAAATGTACTTTTAAAATCTATTTTATTGAGAATGTAATGAATGAAAACTGAGATCATAAATATTGATTCTTTTATAAATTTGATTAAAATTAGAGAGTAATGACTTAGATTATAGTGAACTCCGTTAGACGGACGGTGAATCCGTGACTCCATCTACTATGGGTGTGTTTGGCAGAGCCCGGCTCCGCCAACCCCTCGCTCTGAGCTGTTTGCTCCATCATAGAGCAGCTCCACCATGGAGTTGAGCTCTCAATTTGGAGTTGAAGAAATGTGTTTGGTAGAGATAACGGTAGAAGCGGAGTGTCAATCTTTTTTTAGGCGTTCCAATAAGACAAAACAAAAGATCATGTACTATTTTTTCAATAAAAAGGATCACGTACTACGTACTCCCTCCGTTCCATAATACTTGTAATTTTTTGACTCATATAAACCGTGTTTGACTCGCTCGTCTTATTCAAAATTTTTATGTAAATTATAAAACAAACAAAACGTCATTACAATATCTTTAGTAATGTAATAAGTCATAACAAAAGTGGTAATATTTATTAAAAAAGTTGAATAAGGCGAGAGGTCAAACACTGTTTATATAAATAAAAGACCTAAATTATCGCGGAACGGAGGGAGTACGGGACACTGATGGAGACTTGCAAAACTTAGAAAAGTCCGCAGAGTCGCGACGAGATTGCTTACGTGGCGCGGGACCATATGGATAGAGCTTTTCGTATTTCGTTGGTGTGGTCCATGAGCATTTGATGGACATGTTCCGTATTGATTTTCCGCGTCACGATTCTGATGGGTCTGGAAGGCAGGTAGGAGTAGTGGTAGCTATCATTTCAGCAAAACAAGAAACAGAAGAGGAAAAAAAATAGTAAAAAACGACCATATCATTTTGGTCTCATTTTCAGTTTACTAAAAACACAAGAAATCTGAACTGTTTGAGATGATCGACAAGAGGTATTCATAATCTGCATGTATATATAGTATACCACAACCACAATGGAACCTCATGAACGAGGGCAGAACTCTTATGCATATATGGTTGGTTAGGTCACAATCCAGAGATTACAGAACTCTTATGCAGCGAGCAAATATAAACTCAACATAAATGTATATGTGTTATATTTTTAATTTTTTATGTTGCTTGCTGCATATATATCCATGATGAGCTGCATTCGTTCGTTCTTGCGCGTTTTTTATTGGACTAAAATAGAAGGAAGACTCGCTCGATCCCCATCGCAAGAATAGTCTTGCGGACACGTGTTGTGCAGCACAGGTCGACAGGTGGCATTATACCACTGGTATATATGTGGTATATGTAGGGCTTCGTGCCATAACAACGTACCAGAGGATATATAGGAGTATGCCGGATACGTTAGCTACGTGGCATTATCAGTGGTTGCAGTTGTTTTCATGTTCTTGTCACACACAGCAGGACCATAAAGCGTATACGTTTGTCGGCCTGCCCTTGTGCATATCCGGTAGTGCAGGCCCTCTTTGTAATCGTTTTGCATCCTGCAGAAATCTTATGGCTGTCGCGTGAAACCCTACTAATAATTATATAAGATTTTTGCCCATGAGAATAATATATGGTTGCTTGTCAATATGTTAGCAAAGTCCCTTCCAAAAAAAAAAAAAAAGTGTTAGCAGAGAGAGAGAGAGACAGAGAGAGAGAGAGAGAGAGAGATATTGAAACCAGCATGCTGATAGTATATATATACTCTCTCCTTTAAAAAAAGCTCAAACTTTAGATTTGATGGTAATATATATATACTCTCCAATTCAAAAAGATTCAAACTTTTGACTTCGGACAAGTCAAAATTTTCTATTTGACCGAGTTTTTAATAAGAAATAATATCAACATTTATTATGTCTTCGAATAGGTTTACTATGAAAATATATTTCATAAATAACTAATCTAAATATATTAATGTGGTATGCTAAATGATAGTAGTTTTTCAAATAAATTTACTCAAAATTAATTTGAATGCTCTCCAAGAAAGAAAACCACTATTGCATGCAACTTTTTTTGATGACCATGCACATGCTCTCTGGAGGTGTGAGTGTTCTTGACTGACGACGATCGACTGGGGGAGCAAGGTGGATGCTCCTAGACAAAAAAATGCTTGCCTCTTTTTCATAATTTTTTTCATCCCAGTTAGATTGCTCACATACCTCATATGGATCATTGTTATCATTGGCTTTTAAACGTCTTCGTTTTTATTACCAGTAATAACTGATAGTGTCATTACCAGTGTCGGTGTTTTGAGAACCGGGG
This sequence comes from Hyparrhenia diplandra, assembly GCA_015847255.1. Lineage (NCBI taxonomy): Eukaryota > Viridiplantae > Streptophyta > Magnoliopsida > Poales > Poaceae > Hyparrhenia > Hyparrhenia diplandra. Next base: position 455,442 of record JADLZK010008701.1, read on the forward strand.
TATCCCAAGCACCGGCAATAATTTATAGGGGTGGCGCGCTCCCCGCCGATGGCGTGCGAGCCGGGAGACGAAGAGTTTATCCCGTTCAGGCCATGGGGCCCCTACGCCTAGCAATTTTGACCTTTCGTATTACCTCGCACTAAATGTGTACAAGAACCAAAGCGATTACAAGGGATTTTTTGGGAATGAAGGAGAGTCTTCAATCCCGGGATGAGATGGCTAAGTCTGAAGACCTAAAGAGTCGATCCCCCATTGTGACATTACTCCCCTTTTTATAGTGTAAAGGAGAGATATGTGTACAATACGTGTCGTGGTACAAACGCTAAGGTGTCTATCGTCCGGGGCCGTAGGGCGTATCATGCCCGAAGTTCGGACCTCGGCCCTGAAGGGAATGCCGGGCGTGGACGCGTGTCCTCGTGTCTCCAAGCGTCCGTGTCCGTCGCCCGGGGGGGGGTCTCCCGAGGGCCCAATGGGGATCCTCGATCCGATCCGCAACCTTGGCTTGTCCGGATCGTCGTGGTGTGGTGTCAATATTCGAGGGTTCTCGGACTTGTGTCGAGGAGGTGAAGGTGTTATGCAAAATGAACATCTGATCGTGTTTTCGTGCACGGTGGCATGTGAGGTAATCGCTCCCTTTACGCCCCATCGATTGTGGGATGCGAGGAGATAACGGGCGGGTGAAACGACAGGGGCAATCGATGGCCCTGTCACCGCGGCCTGGGAAGCAGGGGCATTAAATGCGGCTGCCCTCCCCACTATCAGGCTGGAATTCCCAAGGCGCGCCCGAGGCTACATACCCTAAGAGAGGGAGGAACGAGTAGTTCGGACGCTCCTACCCTCGGGCGAAGCGGAGAAGTCTCGCTCGGGGTCCCGATCCTCGGGCGAGATAGGGACTACCTTCGGGGAACCTGTGCCTTCGGGCGAGGCCGAACTAGGCCTCCGAGGTTCCCCGACCCTTGGATTAGGAGTAGGTTGTGGCGCGAGCAGGCCTCGTGGGCTGGTATTGTTTTATTGTGGGCCGATTCGACCATATACCGATGGGCTAAAATGAGCTGTCATGCATGCATTGTTTTTCTAGTCCTTCTCCTTCATACTCACGATGGTCCCAACAGCTCTTATTTTTAGGACTTCTTTAGAGATCACCCTGGACCCTCCTGGCCTGGCTAGGGGTGATTTGGCGAGTTGGGCTTCGTTGGATGAGTATTTGGAGATGGGCTATTTCGCCTCTCGTTGGGCAAAAAGGATGTCCCAGACGTCAATTCTTTCTTTGTAAATGTTGGCCGGGGCCGGCCTTCGTCCTTCCGGCTGTCTCCTAGCCCAGGATACGTCTTGGGTCGTAAGGCCCGGCGTCGTCTTCCCACCAATCCTCCTTTTTGGGCCTTTGGGCTATACCATCCTTCTTGGGCTTACTTTATCTGTGGGCCGATTATTTTCGTCCCCGACAACCAGGGTCAAGAACAAGATGATCAACACCAAGAAGACCGCGTTGTCGGGGAATATCGAAGAGAATACGACAACAAAAAGAGTGGCTAAGTATTTGAGTTTAGTGATTCGTTGGGCTTGTATTGGGCCGGCTTTTGTATCCTGTATCTTTTAGTCGTTGTTAAGGCATAGTGGGCTTGTGGCGTATAGGCCCAATTCGAGAGAGGGAAGCAGGCGAGTATAAGCCTGGAGTGCATGAACCATTGGGCATCGAATTTTGAAATCGTTAATCTTCTCTGTTGTTTTTCCCGTTCCCCTTTTCGGCCGCTCAATCCAACCCCTACTTCCCGCCGTTCTTCCCGAATTCCTCTCGGTTCTACTTATCCGTCGCAACCTTGATCAGGGTTGTGACATTTGGTATCGCCTCCCGGTTCCGCCTTATGGGGGTGGAATGCCGGGAGTGCCCCTCCGCCCCACCTTATGGGGGGTGGAATGTTAGGGGTGCCACCTTATGGGGGGTGGAGTGTTAGCCACTCAAGTTTAGTACCACCTCCCTAAGGGAAGGGTGAAAGGTCCCTTTGGTTTTTGATAATTGAGTGACAACATTAGGTGAATTAATAATGTGTGATTGAGATAATACATGGGAGATTAGTTCACTTGAGATGACACAATGAAGGAGCTTTATTGCATATGAGACATGACATGGAGTCATGTGACCAAGGTGGTGAAGATCAAGACAAGGCTTGGCTTGATGGACCGGTTGCAAGTGTGAAGGGAAGTCGAGGCAGTGAAGCGATGGACCGCGAGGCGGTGAAGCTTGGGCAAGACTTGGCGCCGATGGACCGACGCAACGGTGAAGAGCAAGTGAGGTCAAGATTGATGGACCAATAGTGTCACGTGATGATATGAAGTGGATCATATCATTTGGTGATCGTGTTGGTGCATGTGTTGCATCGAAGACTTGGAGATGGAGCGGAATGGAAATGCGCAAGGCAAAGGTATAACCTATAGGGCATTTCATTTCGCCGGTCATGAGGAGCTTAGAGAAGTTTATGACGGGTTTAGGATAGATGGCCGTACTATCAAGAGGGGCAAACTTGTTTGCATATCGGTCATCTAGTGCCACTTGTGCGATCTAACTTTGCGATGTGTTAGGATCGAGTGGCGTGGTGATATCAAGAGAAAATTCCTTTGAAAATGATTGTGAAAATGCTAACACACATGCACATGGTGATGTACACTTGGTGGTGTTGGCACATTTGCAAAGGAGAAGTTGTTTTCGTGTTTCTCGGACACTTGGACTGCTCTTAGAGTGGAATACTGCTTTGATCCATTGTGAGTTGGATCAAGTAACCATGTGGGTTGTGTAGCCCTCTGAGTAAGCTTTCCATAGAGTCCAAGATCATCGAAAACGGAGTTCGGATGAAGGAGATATCGCCGTTTTACCGAGTAGTGGTCCGACCGACGCACGATGGCGCGGCCGACGCACCGACCGGAGGCTCCGGCCCAAGGCGTCCGGCAGAGCTCGCAGCCTGAATTTTGCCGGACGCGTCGATCGGACGCTATGACCGGACTCGCGACCGGACTCGCTGGTGGGTCCGGTCGGCGTGTCCGGTCAGCGCGCAGAAGCTGTGGTTTGGACCCCAACGGCTCTATTTGGCTTGGGGGCTATAAATAGAGGATGTGGTCGGCCATGGTAGGTGCTTAGCACCTTGGGGACTTTGTGTCCATGCTTGAGAGTGCTTGAGAGCCCTCCCACTCACTTGTGATTGATAGAGTTCATCCAAATCAAAGTCGAGTGATTCTAGTGCATTCGCGTTGAGAGATCGTATTCGTGGCACTAGGTGATCGTGTTGCAAGCCGGTGTGCTTGTTTGTTTCTTGGAGGTTGCCACCTCCTAGACGGCTTGGTGGCAAGAGACTTCGTGGAAGCACGCAACGGAGATTGTGCGGTGCTCCAAAGGAGGATTTGTGAGAGGTTCGTGCTCACCTCGCTGGGATCGCGAAGAGCGACACTACTAGAGCGTGTCGGTGAGTACCTCCCTTGTGCGTGTGGTGTCTTGCGGTGCCTTGAGAGGCTCACTTGAGAGTGGTGTCTTGCGGTGCCTTGCGGGGCGTGCCTTGAGGGGCAAGTGATCGGAGAATCACAATCGAAGAACCATCTAGGTGAAACACCAAAGGAACCACCCAAGGTGTTGGTCGACACAACGAGGAGTAGGGGGAAGTTGGCAAGCTTCCCGATACCTCGGTAAAAAAATCACCTGTGTCAACTTGTCTACTCTTCTCGGTGGTTTGCATTCTCTAAATCACAAGCTTTGTATTTACATTCATATATACCTTGTGCTTGTGGAGTAGCTCTTGCAATTACTAGCTTGTGTAGCTTGTTAGTTGTTTTACTTAGTTTGTGTAGCTAAGTAATTTGATCCTTTGGGTTAGGCGTGTGTCGCCTTGTCCTTAGTGCATCTAGTAAACTTAGGATTGGCTTTGTGCTTTTGCTCATTAGAATTGTGTAGGAGCTCACCATTATTTGAAGTACTAGTGCATAGGTTTGTGTGACCTTGCAATAGAATCGGTTAGGAGCTCAAGCTAGGCTTATCACTTCATTTGCTTTGTGTAGTATCTTTTGTGAGGTGATTTAGAGTCATAGCTAGAGGGGTGAAGTCTTGGCTAAACGAATAGTTTCAATTCCGCATCATATTTGTTTAGCCGGCACAATTAGTTTTAGAAAGGACTATTCACCCCCCTCTAGTCCCCATCTCGACCCTACAAAGGGGGCCATGACCACCTTATAAGGGAGAGTTTCCCTCTCCCATCAGTCCGGGGCTTTTGGGAGGAATTGGGCCTCTTGCCTTATAAGTGGGCCGTGATGCGCATTAACGCCCGAACCTTGGTGGTTGTTGTTACCGGGCTTGAGTGTTGCTAACAATTGCTATCAGCTCCTTCGATTCACGCGGAAATTGTTCCAATCGGTTGCAGGTACAAGGCTCGCTCATTAGACAATCGGCTCGCAGCTCATCGCCGCCGAGTTGATTGCAATAAATCCATCCATCACCCCACCGGAGCGCATCCTAGCCGCAACCGGTGGAATTCCATCCGCATCCGCTCGTTCGATTGCGCCGCAAGAGGTTGATTCTGAGAGGTGTTCGCCGCCCCGCGCCCGCCGGCGCACGGCGAGGTGCGCATGGCGCCACTCGAGGATTTGGAGACCAAGTTTAACGAGATGTCGGCGCCTCGATCCCGTCGTCGACCTCGCCAAGGAACTCACAGGGTTCCGCGAGATGATGAAGGCGAGACGCCGACGTCGTCCTCGACGCCGCATCGCGCACCTAGGCCGAAGTTGGTGCTCACCGACGGCGTGACGAGGCGGAGGTGGCGGAGACGAAGATCCGCGAAGTCTTCCAAATGACATCGACAGGCTCGTCAGGCGGATGGATGTGTTGACCGCCCCAGCACCAAGTCCCGCGCCCTCGACGGAGTACCAATTCTACCCTCTACAACAGTGGCGCGCGCCCCGTCAGGCCCACCCGTGTCGGACAAGCCTCTACACCGGGGCTCGACCAACGTTGAGCCCCTGTGGACGCCGTCACCCTCGACGACGACGCCCGCGGGCTCAACCAAACGGGAGTGGCGAACACCGCGGCGGGTTTCACGTACCCGACCGCAGAACTTCGATGGCGGTGACGCTTGGCGACTCATCTCGATCCTACCGCGGCCCCCACCGTTTCCGAAACTTGAGTTTCCAAAATTTGATGGATCGAACCCGCGTTTATGGAAGGACCACCGTTTGATGTATTTCGAGGTTTATGCGGTGCATGATTCCTCAAGACCCGCTTTGCGGCGCTGAATTTCACCGAACCGCCAAGACTCGGCCGCATACTGGAGCCGTCATGGGCGCGTGGTGGATTGGGATGAGCTGCGGTGCCAAGGTGTTGCGTAAATTCGACAAGGATCAGTACCCCTTGGTCCTCAAGCGGTTTGAGTCTATTACACGCGTGGTTACGTTGATGAGTACAATTTGAATTTGAGTTGGGGGCTCACAATGCTTCTCGTATAATCTTCGCTTATGATGAGACCTACTTTGTCAACAGATATATGGCAGGGCTCCGAGAAGACATTAGATCTTGCTTGGTGTTGCATAGGACGACCAATGTGGACACAGCAAGTTCTCTAGCCTTGATTCAGGAGTCAGAGTTGAGTAAGCAGAAGGGCAAAGCTGTATGGAAGGATTATAAGAAGTTTCAGCACAAAGGTGTGGACAAACCTAAGGGTATGGAGTTGAAAAGCCAAAGGCAAATGTGGTTCCAGGATAAGCTGATAGCTCTTAAGTGATTCAGAAGGAGGAATGGTCTCTGTTTCAAATGTGGCTCCAAGTACACTAGGGACCATAAATGTCCTGCTAATGTACCCTTCCATGTCATTGAAGAGTTGCTAGCTGCCTTAGATGATGATTCAGATGAGACTGCAGAACAAGATTCTGAAATTGCTGAAGATACTGTGATGGTGTTGGGTCACACTACATTACCTCCCAAAACTGCTAGAAAGACTATGAAGCTATGTGGGTTGCTGGGTAAGTGCTGATTCTTGTGGACTCGGGAGTGTGGCTTCTTTCATTAACACCTCTTTGGTGAAAGTTTGAACTTACCTACAAGTGGCTTGCCCTCCACGGTTTGTGGCGGTGATGGGGGGCACAATGTTGTGTGATAAACAGGTGCTTAATCTAGAATGCGGAGTGCAAGGTCATGCCTTCTCAACCCACCGTGGGCCTTCTTCCATTAAAATGCTTTGATATGGTGTTAGGGGGAGGACCGGTTAGAAGAGTGTAGTCCTATGTGGGTTCATTGAAAGAAAAACCGATGAAGATCACTTATCAAGGGCAAACTATTCAGTTGAGAGGCCTTGAGCCTCAACAGTTGGCGTGTCATCGATATCCGCTAAGTCTCTCGGGTTATCCAAGAGGGATGCTATTCAATATGCCGGCAATTGTTGGTCCAAAGAAGTGGGGATCGGGGAGTTACCGTTGTTGAATCATTTGTCGCTCAGACTTCTGCCGATAGTAACATACCGTGCTCCATTCAAGCATTGATTCAAGAGTATGGGGATTTGTTTCAAATGCCAACTTCCTTGCCACCTCGAGACCCTTTGATCATCATATTGATTCGCTACACTGGGCCGTCCCCCGTCAATATCGATCATATAAGTACTCACCAGCTAAAAAAGATGAAATTGAGAAACAGTTGAAAGAAATGCTGCAAAGTTGATATCTCATGTTTGGTTTTGGAAATTGATGACACACTTGTTGGACTAATCCTTTGCTCTAGGTGTTGACTTGAGATAGGATTAGGTGGATGACGTGGAGCATGATGATCATGAACATGGACAATGTGGTGGACATGATGGATCGTCAAGCTCGGTGATCGGCTTGAGAGGAACCAGGGAGATCAAGGCAAAGGTATCTTGATAGGGTTTTCCTTTCGGTGATCAAGACACGATAGAGCGTGTGATCACATTATAGGATAGATAGCCGACTATCAAGAGGGGATGCCGACAATCCTTTTGGTGAAGTGCTTCTAGGTCCAATTGACTTGCATATTGCATTTAGGACAATGAGAGCACTAACTTTGATCTTGCCTAACTTATCGACGAAGCTAACATGCATGATAACGTGATCATCTTGGACGTGTTGGCAACATATGGCAAGAGGCGAAGCAAGGATGAAGCAAAGAGCAACGAAACATGAAGACATGTCGCTTTTGGGGCGATCGACGCGATGGGCGCCGACGGATGCACCGGGCGTCGACCGGACGCACCCGGCCGGTGGCTCCGGTCGGCGGCGTGAGAGCCCCGCAGGCTGGTTTTGACCGGACGCAGGGCCCGGCCGGACCGACGCTTCCCAAGGCCCGACCGAAGCAAAGTGACCGGACGCACTAAGGGGTCGCCACCGTGGGGCCGTAAGCTTGTCCGTTAGACCGGAAGTGGTGACCGGACCCGCGACCGACTCGCTGGTGAGTCCGTCAGCAAGGCCCCGGCCACCCCGCAGAGAGCCCATTTCAAAGCACAACGGCTCTATCTCGTGGGAGAGGCTATATATATGGGTTTGCCCGGTTTCAAGCCTTCTCTTGCATATTTGAAGCTTCCAACTTGCTATTGAGCTTGTGAGACTCCTCCCCCACTTCTCCCCATCACTAACTCCCGGATTCTTGGTGAGATTGAGAGTGATAGAAGTGCATTGCTTGTATTGGTTGCATCTAGAGGCACTTCATCCTTGAGAAGCCGCGGGATTCTTGTTTTCTTTGGGAATTTACCCGGTTCCCTAGCGGCTTGGGAGCAAGAGGCGTGTGTTGAGCTCGATTGGAGCTTGTTCGAGGCCACACCGTGGTTTGTGAGGGGTCGTTCCTTACCCCGCAGGAGATTCGTGAAAGGAGCACTCCAGTGGATTGCTCGTGGCTTGTTGTACCCCCTCTTGTGATTGGTGTGCTTGAGCTCCCACCGGGATTTGGCACCGCCATTAAGCTTAGCAACCATCAAGTGGGTGTGTCGCGACAACGGGGGACTAGCGTGTCGGCAAAGCACGTGAACCCGGTGAAAAATCATCGTGTCACTTGTTCTTGCTCATTGGAGATTTCTTGGTGATCACGGTGATTGGCAACAACCTCGACACTACAGGTGGTATTGTATTCTAGCACCTCTTACATTACTTTGGTAGTTTATCTTGTTAGGGTGCTTAGTGTGAGTAGCTTGATTAGTTAGCTTAGCCTTGTTAGCTCTAGTGGTAGAATTAGTTAGTATATCTTGTCCACCGAGGAGTAACTTAGCAACCTAGCCTTTGCTTGTGAATTAGAGATATTAGAATTGCTAGAATTGCTAGGAGGCTTGCATAATTAGCTTGAAGCATTTGCTTATTCGCTACTTGCCTTATTTACTAACCGTCTTGCTTAGTGTTGTTTGTAGAATTTTTAATAGGCTATTCACCCCCTCGATGGCACCAATTTCGCCTATTGGAAGGTGAAGATGACCGCACACCTCAAGTCAATCAATAGAGAAGTGTGGGTCGTGGACCGAGAAGAAGTTTGAAGTTGCTAATCAAGCGCAACCAACCGCCTTAGAAGAAAAGAAGCTATATGCCAATGATGTGGCCGTGAGTGCTTTTCATGAGGTATTCAATGATAGAGTGTTTGAGCAAGTCAAGTCACTCACCATTGCTCATGAGATTTGGAAGAAGCTAGAAGAGTGCTATGAGGGCACCGAGGGGTCAAGCAAGCAAAGGCCTATATCAAGCTTGAGCAATTCAATAGCTTCAAGATGGAAGAAGATGAGAGCGTGCCGGAGATGTTCCACCGCATGCAAGTGTTGGTGAATGATCTCAATTCTCTAGGAGAAGAGATCAAGGACAAGACCTTCAACATGAAGTTCTTGAGGTGTTTGTCCGAGCGGTTTGGAATGTTCATCACCGTGCTTGTGAGGTCAAACTTGAAGGACTTGACTCCAAACCAATTGCTTGATGAGGTCATGACCGATGACTCCTATAGAGATGACAAGAAGAAGCAAGAGCTCATCAACAAGACAAACAAAAAGGTCAAGGAAGAAGAGAAAAAAGAAGACAAGAAGGGCTTGGCACTCAAGGCAAGCTCATCATCAAAGGGCAAGAAGAAGAAAGAAGAATCTAGTGATGATGAGAGTGGCACTTCTACTAGTGGGAGTGAAGTGGATGAGCAAATGGCTCTCTTTGTGAGGAGATTGGAAAAGTTTGTGAAGAAGAACTACATCTCCAAGAACAAGAAGAAGCAATCATCCAAGAAGAAGACCAAGGATGGCAAGAATGAAGGCAACATGACATGCTTTCGATGCCATGATGATTGCCATCTCATTGCCGAATGCCCATATGAGAGTGATGATGAGAAGGGCATCAAGAAAGCAAGAAAGAAGAATGATGCCAAGAATGAGAAGGAGAAGAAGCCCAAGAAGAAGAATGAGTCACATGTGGCTACTTGGGATAGTGATGGCTCATCCTCTTCAAGCGATGAAGAAGAGGAGAAGAAGAACAAGAAGAAGGGACAAGCTCACCTTGCTATGCATGACAAGATCTCCCTCTTCGACACTCCTTCTTCATGCTTCATGGCTAAGGCCATTAAGGTACAATCTATCACTAGTGATGATGATGATGATAGTGATAGTGATAGTGATGATGAGGAGCCAACTCACACTAGGGAGGAGTTGCAAAGCATGCTTGATGATTGCATTGTCATGTTCAAGGATAGTAGGAAGGAATGCAAGGGCTTGCGTAAGGAAACAAAGAGCCTTAAGCAAGAACTTGATGAGCTTCGGGCATCTTATGAGAGTCTAAAGGTAGACCATAAGAAGCTTGAGAAATCTCATTCTAAGTTAGAGAAAGCTCATTCCTCCCTACTAGAAGAGCACAAGTTGTGCTTAGTTGAGAATAAGGTTGATACATGCAATGCTAGCATCATGTGTGACATTCTTGTTGATGAATCAACCCCCAAGTGTGAGACCTCCACTAGCTCTATCACTAGCATATCCATCTCTAGTGAAGATAATGACAACCCTATGCTTATTCATGAGAATGCATGTTTAAAGAGGGAAGTAAAGGAGCTCAATCACACCTTGGCTAAGGCTTATGGTGGTGAGGACCACTTGCTTATTGTTAACACCAAAATTTGGTAAAGCCCGGATGATAGATGAGCCGATACACGATGGTTCGGTAAGGGGTCATTCGGTTAGCGAAAAGACAAGCAAAGCAATGTGTAGCATTCGGGAAGCCGTTGTTATTCGGCTAGGAGCCCGAGTCCGAGAAGGAGCTGAGCATGAGATGGTTCGGCAAGCGTCAAAGGAGATATCCAAGGATGAGGGCCCACGTCATGTGCGGTTTCACGACCGGAGAAGACTTGGAGGACAATGTATCTTAGCTAGATATTTTTCGTTATGTTTGTTCGTAATTAGTTAGGACTCGTCAAGCCTAGGGTATAAATATAAGACCCCTAAGAATCGTAAACAATCTACCAAATCAAATACAACAAACCCGCTCCGTGCCTTGGCTCCGCCACCCTTCGAGTCCAGTCGTGTCGTCGATCTATCATGCGAGAGGATTCATCGACCCGCCGACCGTAAAGTACCGGCAACCTTGCACCATGTATAGTATCGTCAGGCGGATTTAGATTATTGCAAGTAGTCTTGTTCACGCTTAGTATCGTCAGGCGGATTTAACCTATCAGGGGCAAGAGGGTTCTTTTGTCAATCATGAGCCATCCGTGGGCTAAGATCTGGCTAAGAGCTAGTTATCGGCTTCATTAGATTTTGGCAAGATCTAATGAATTCATTAAGTTACCATGTGTTGCAATGCTTTTTATTTATTATTTAATTATGTTTGCACACACTCTTTGCCCAATTTAGATTGAAAGGTCTCAGCTTTATCTTATCATAGATCTAGTTGCTTTTAGTGCTTTCATTGTTTATCTTATCGTGCTACTAGATCTATATCTGTTTATCATAGCCGAGATAGATCAATCTAAGTTGTTACATGTTGTGGGTTCGTATACGTTTAGATCTTGACAGACTATATCATCCGGTGGATATAGATCTTTGGGTTACTCTAGAGCTAGTCATCAAGGTGGACTAGAGATCAGTTTAATCCGATAGGTTTTTACGTAGGGGAGTTCCTTCTTCATGGACTCCCGATTCGGCAAGCTTGCCGAACACGGTTGCGCTTTCACGTGTAATAAGTATCAATAATGATATTTATGATTTACTTTCTTTTATTTATCATGTTGTCAATTAATTCGATCTATGCAATAGAGTTTTTACGATAGCATACCATGATGATCGACTTTCTTTGTCCAAACATTTCCTTTATGATCATTTAAGCAATCGTTATTTCATTATGTCTTCATATATATTTACCGAATGCATTCATTATTCATCGACAGATAGCTTTCATAGCTATATGTCTTTACATCTGGCCTTAGAGCCATACATGTGGAACTGTCTTGGTCTCACCAGGCATGTTCCAGATCTCATGTTTACCTCCATGTCAATTAACAGGTCAAATTGATCGGGCACGCCTCAAGGACACTCGGGCAAATCGAGTAAAGCCAGCTATTCCGGCTTGTCAGTGTGCGCGGCGCAAGGAGTAGAATTTTTGTGCCTACACTTATGTGCTTGGGTAGCCAAAGGGCATCCTTATACAAGGAGGGCTTAGGCTATATCCTCAAGAAAGGCAAGGCCGCCCTTGTAACTCACAAGACTCATTTTGTGAAGAACAATGGTAGCTATTGCAAAGCTTGCAAGCAAGTTGGTCACTTAGAGCCAAAGTGCATGAACAAGAAGGCCAATGTTTCTTCTATCAAGCTTGATCATTCATATATGCTTGTGAAGAAGGAAAATGGTGTTCGTGCTAGGTTCGTTGGTACACCATGGATAGGCTCAAAGAAGAAAGCCATTTGAGTACCAAAGGCCTTGGTGACTAACCTTGAAGGACCCAAAAAGGTTTGGGTACCTAAGAAGAATTGATCTCTTTTTGTAGGTCAATTACCGTGCCGGGGGAGAGCATTGGATAATGGATAGTGGGTGCACTCAACACATGACCGGGGATTCTCATATGTTCAAGTCTATTAGCATCAAGGGCATTGATGAGTATGAGTCAATCACATTTGGCAATGACAAGAAAGGCAATGTGTTGGGGCTAGGCAAGATAGCAATCACTCAAGAGAAGAGCTTGTCAAAGGTGTTGCTAGTTGATCATCTTGATTACAACCTATTGTCGGTCTCTCAACTTTGTGATCTTGGTTACAAATGCATATTTACAAGCCAAGAAGTTGAAGTGGTTAGTGGTGATGGTGTCAACATGATATTCAAGGGATTTAGATATGGTGATCTCTACCTTGTTGACTTCAACTCAAAAGAAGCCAAGTTGACAACATGTCTACTCTCAAAGGCTAGCAAAGGGTGGTTGTGGCATAGAAGGCTTGGTCATGTTGGGATGAAGCAATTGAACAAATTGATGAAGCAATACTTGGTTAGAGGCTTGAATGATGTGAAGTTTGAAAAAGACAAACCTTGTGGAGCATGTCAAGCCGGCAAGCAACATGGCAATGCACATCCAACCAAGAGTACAATGAGTACAAGCAAGGCATTTGAGTTGCTACACATGGACTTGTTTAGGCCAACATCATACTCTAGCATTGGTGGTAACAAGTATGGTTTTGTCATAGTTGATGACTACACTAGATACACATGGGTGTTCTTTTTGCATGACAAGAATGATGTATTTGAGTTTTTCAAGACATTTATCAAGAGGGTTCAAAATGAGTTTGAGACATCCATCAAGAAGATTAGGAGTGACAATGAAAGTGAATTCAAGAACACAAGAATTGAAGAGTTGTGTGATGAGCTAGGAATTGACATCAATTCTCACCAACCTACACTCCTCAATCAAATGGTGTAGTTGAGAGGAAGAATAGAACCTTGATTGAAATGGCAAGATCAATGCTTAGTGAGTACAATGTTAGCCATTCCTTTTGGGCCGAAGCAATCAACACGGCTTGCTATTGTAGCAACCGACTCTATTGCCATGGTATGCTTGGCAAGACACCATATGAGTTGCTAAATGGAAGGAAGCCCAACATTGGTTACTTTAGAGTCTTTGGATGCAAATGCTACATTCTCAAGAAAGGCACAAGATTGGGCAAGTTTGACAAGAAGTGTGATGAAGGATTCTTAGTTGGATATTCAACCACAAGCAAAGCCTATAGAGTTTGGAACTTTAGTGGCAAACTTGAAGAGGTTCATGATGTGGAATTTGATGAAACCCAAGGCTCTCAAAATGAAGTTAAAAATTATGATGATGTGAGTGGTTCCAACTTGGAGAATGCAATGAGAAACATGGATGTTGGTGACATTCGCCAAGGCAAGTTGAGGATGATGATGACACTCCATTGACTACCACTACCATTGAGATTGATGCAAATGAAGCAAGCACTAGTGGTACTCAAGATGAAGATCAAGTGCAACAAGCTAGTCCAACTCCCCATCCTAGTCATCAAGTGCAAGTGATGCAACCATCCAACATTACAAGAGATCATCCAATTGATCAAATTGTCGGTGACATCAATGGTGGAGTGATCACTAGAGGAAGATTAGCATCTTTTTTGTGCTCACCATGCCTTTGTGTCTCAAGTTGAGCCGGAGAATATTGAGAAGGCACTAAAGAAGGAGGATTGGATCAATGCCATGCATGAAGAGTTGAACATTTTCAAGACAAATGATGTATGGGAATTGGTGGAAAGGCCAAAGGACTACAATGTGATAGGAACCAAGTGGGTTTTCAAGAACAAGCAAGATCAAGATGGAATTGTGGTTAGAAACAAGGCAAGGCTAGTAGCTCAAGGATATACTCAAGTAGAAGGTCTTGACTTTGAGAGACCTATGCACCTTGTTGCTAGACTTGAAGCAATTAGAATCTTGCTTGCTTATGCATGTGCTCATGACATCAAGCTCTATCAAATGGATGTGAAGAGTGCATTCTTGAATGGCTTCATCAATGAGTTGGTCTATGTTGAACAACCACCGGGCTTTGAAGATGAAAAGTATCACAACCATGTGTACAAGTTGAAGAAGGCCTTGTATGGTTTGAAACAAGCACCTAGAGCATGGTATGAGAGGTTGAGAGATTTTCTCCTCTCTAAAGGGTTCAAGATGGGCAAGGTGGACACCACTCTCTTCAACAAGAAGATTGGCAAAGACTTGTTTGTGTTGCAAATCTATGTTGATGACATTATCTTTGGGTCAACCAATCAAGAATTTTGTGAAGAATTTGCAAAGATGATGGCCAATGAATTTGAGATGTCAATGCTTGAGAGCTCACATTCTTTCTTGACTTCAAATCAAGCATTTGAAGAATGGCACATTCATTAGTCAAGGCAAGTACATCAAAGACATGATCAAGAAGTTTGATCTTCAAGATGACAAGTCAATGTCCACACCAATGGCAACCAATGGAAGCTTAGACCCCGACCCTAGTGGCAACATGGTTGAACAAAAGAAGTATCGGTCCATGATTGGTAGTTTGCTCTATGCAACCGCATCAAGACCGGACATTGCATTTAGTGTGGGCATGTGTGCTAGATATCAATCTGATCCTAGAGAGAGTCACCTCAAGGCAACAAAGAGAATTGTGAGGTACTTGAAGGGCACACAAGATGTTAGACTATGGTATCCAAAGGGATCCAAGTTTGATTTGATTGGATATTCGGATTCCGATTATGGAGGATGCAAGATCAATAGAATGAGCACAAGTGGCACATGTCAATTCCTTGGAAGGTCACTAGTATCATGGTCTTCAAAGAAGCAAAATAGTGTTGCTCTTTCAACCGCCGGTCGAATACATTAGTGCGGGAAGTTGTTGCACTCAATTGCTTTGGATGAGGTCAACCTTGAGGGATTTTTGATTCAAATTTGACAAAGTTCCATTGTATTGTGACAATGAAAGTGCTAGAAAGATGACTTAAAATCCGGTTCAACATCCAAGAACAAAGCACATTGATATAAGGCACCACTTCATAAGAGATCATCAACAAAAGGGTGACATTTGTATCATGGGCATTGGCACCGAAGATCAACTAGCCGACATATTCACCAAGCCACTTGATGAGAAAAGGTTTTGCATGCTAAAGGGAGAATTGAACATTATTGACTTCTCCAACTTGAGTTGATGCACCCCACTTATATGACGTGCCTTTCCTTCGACAAACCCAAGGTAAAAGTTGGTTGTCATGGCATTCATATATAGCTAAGGACTTGTTAGTGCATCTAGACATCATGCATGCTTAATAGGCTCATTCATGGAAAATCAAATGATTTCAATGTATGTGTGGCACCACTATTGCTTTGATTGGTTCTATGAACTAGTGGTAGCATATGACATGTTTATGTGCTTGCAATCCTAGTGTCAACTCTAGAAAAGGCGCTATTGATATGTATTCTAACATGGTGCAAGATAACCCTTATGCATATGAGGTGTGAAAAAGCTTGTCCTTGGTTCAAACTTGAATACATGGAAAGGCAAGTGATCTAGATGAGACCACATATGATACTTTGATTGACTTGATTTCTCTCATTTACACCTTTTTTGGTGATTGTTGACAAAGGGGAGAAATAAGTCACAAAGATGTTGGAAAGGATCACACAAATAGGGGGAGAAAGCTCATAGACTATTTGTGCATTTGTATGTGCATGATCATAATAAAATGTTGCATTGGCAATTTAAATTCAATATTCATGATTGCTTGGTGTATGCTAGTTTTTGAAAATTGATTGGTGATTGACCAACTAGCATGCATAGGATGTATCTAGACAAAGCTCACATTTTAGCCTATAATGTTGATCTCATGGGGTATGTTGAGTTTTGATGATTGTCTAGTTACATTGATGCTAAGGACTCCGATGGTTTCACGCTTCAAAGGTCCGAAATTCTAGAACCTTAGCATCTCTTTTGGTATTAGTATCTCTCCCCAAGATTTCTATCCATACATATGTGCCAAATTGATCCAAACACATGGAAGCACATATGTAGGGGGAGCTACTACTACCAAAACCGAACCTTGAAATGTTTGTCCAATCCTTGATTCTTGATCAAAATGCTATGGACAAGCAATTCAAGTTCAATTGAATTTTATTTCAAATCTTTGTGTTTTTGGTTGTCATCAATTACCAAAAAGGGAGAGATTGATATCTCATATTTGGTTTTGGAAATTGATGACACACTTGTTGGACTAATCCTTTGCTCTAAGTGTTGACTTGAGATAGGATTAGGTGGATGACGTGGAGCATGATGATCATGAACATGGACAATGTGGTGGACATGATGGATCGTCAAGCTTCGGTGATCGACTTGAGAGGAACCCGGAGATCAAGGCAAAGGTATCTTGATAGGGTTTTCCTTTCGGTGATCAAGACACGATAGAGCGTGTGATCACATTATAGGATAGATAGCCGACTATCAAGAGGGGATGTCGTGACAATCCTTTGGTGAAGTGCTTTGGTGATCAAGCCATTTGTCTTGAAACCGATGCTAGTGAGTTGGGATTTGGTCTTTGTGCTTTCTCAAGATTCCCATCCTATTGCATATTTAAGCAAATCAGTTTGTATAAAGAATCGCTCTTTCTACATATGAAAAAGAGTGCTTAGCTATCATTTTGGCAAAGTGGACAAGTGGAGGGCATATCTTCAAACATTGTGAATTCGTGATTAAGATCGATCATAAGAGCCCCGCTACATCTCACCGAACAAAGAATTTCTACTAGAATACAAATGTAAGGCTCTACTCAAGTTGATGGACTTGCAAAGTACAAAATTGTGTTCAAACAGGGTGTGCTTAATAAAGTCGTTGATGCCTTGTCCGGATGTCATGCTCCTCGGGCCTTAATGGCCATTTCGCCTTGTGATCTGTGCGGTTGGATAGAGTTGCGAGGGGGTATGTGGATGATCCTCAGGCTCATAAAATTTTGGAAACTCCATCTGCTGATTTTGTGGTGCATAATGGTATTATCAGGCACCAGGGCAGGGTTTGGCTAGGAGCAAACACTTTAGCTCATCAACATGTGTTACACGCTATACACAATTCTGGTATTGGTGGACATTCAGGATTTCAGGCTACTTACTATAGAGTCAGAAATCTGTTTTCATGGCCTGGCATGAAGAAAGATGTGCTTTAGTTTGTCCAGCAGTGTCAAGTTTGTCAGCAGGCCAAGGTTGTAACACCCGGCCCAATTTGGATGTGGCCCAGTAGGGGCCTATGAGTGCAGAGTGCACATGTTTAGTACCACCTTGCTGGTTAAGCAAGGGTGGAGCCAACTTATAAGCCTTTGCCTTCCAGCCATATCACCTTCGGGTTAACCCTTTTACACGAAGCGAGGACGAAAGTGTAAGCAAGGTGCTATGTGTACGCGTACACGCCCCTCGGAAGGGTTGTGCGGTGCGGCTTTGGAGGGCGGGGTGTCACAAATCTACCCCCCTTAAGATGAATCTCGTCCCGAGATTCGGAAGATAAAGATTGAAGAGATTGAGATACTCCGTCTACGAATCGTTGTCACTCCTCAAATAATTCCATTTTCTCGTAATGATTTTGCCTTTGCTTTGCTAGCTTATCTTAATAATCTTACTCCGAAAGTGACTTTGTTAAACTCATTCCAAATAGGTAGTTCAAAAACTCTTCAACCAATTCCCGGTGTCTTCCAACCTGTTATCCAACCGACTCCCTTTTTAGTAACCTCAAATGATTTGTTGCAAATGGGTACTAGCTTACTCTCTTCAAACCAACTCTTTATGCTTCTCATAAAAGACCACCTTGAGATCATTTGTATGACAATATCTCTTCACCAATGATTCCAAACACTATAAGTCCCCCAAAGAAGTTCTTCTATATCCCTTTCTACGTACTCCATACTATCCAATCCCCATTTCATATATTCACCACTAGTTTCTATCATCCGGTGGTCAACAACAAGAGCAACATGGATACAGGGGGCAATCCAAGGGTCACTCACAACTTCAATATAAACTTATACCTTCAAGATAAATTGAGAGAAGCAAGCACAAAAGGCCAACACACTACCACGCCATGTATTTGTGGTGCCTTCAATCCAATGACGATGTTTCACACTTAAAACCAACTAGTTTAAAAAGACTTTTGTGAAACTTTTATCCCAAAGTAGACTATTCATCCAACTTCAAAACATTGGTTTCTCAATCCTTGAATCTAAACTTTTGGCCCTGTGGTGTCGTTCGAATCTTCTCAAAGATAACTCTTCTTTGCTAAGGGCATCGGTAACGACTTATGCATCTATAGCTAAACTAGCATCACCTTTTCCAAGTCATAACACTTGATTAGCCCAATCTTTCTCGAACATGCAACTCAAGACTTACTCAGTAGTTCTATAAATTCTTACAATCCATGTAGACACTCTTCAAAAAAAAAAAGGTGCCCGCTACACCGGTAACCAATACAAATATACCGCCAAATCCATATGCTTCACAGTTGACTTACATCCAAACATAGTTTAATATATTCTCTTGTAGTAACATCTTGAGAGACTTGGGTAAACCTTTCTTCAACCACCAATAGAATCATCTCATTCGAAGGAAACAATCTTGCATACTTGGGACGACTTCAACTCAACACCTCACTCTAGAGTTCTCCATGCAATCCACCATTAGAGATGTCACACCTAAGAAAGGATCTTCCTTCAAACTTACTCACCATGATGCTTGTTGTAAGTATTGGAGTTTCCAAATTCATCATAGAACAACTCTAGAGAAGTCCAACACGCAAAGACACTCCTTCATCATCATTGCTAACTTGTCTTGAATTGTAAGTTGATTTCCAAAGTGTTGTGATAGCTTGAGACAAAATCCAATCATGTCAAGCGCACAATCTCCTTGTAGACGATCCATCCGTCATCAACCTTAAGTGAAAGTATCTCAACCATAAGATAGCATATGCTTCCGAAAGTGAAGAACTAGAACATATCAATCTTCATTTTGCAACTTCTTCAGTGGCTACCCCCTTAAGAAACGATTGCTAGGGGACCAACAAAGGTAGACACTCTCCTCAGCGAGTCATCCATCTTAATGGTCTAATGACTTCCAAAAGAAATTCAATTGCATAAACAATAACAAGAAATCTGAAACTCCTCGTGAGTAGAAAAACAGCAGCTCAGTAAAACACCAATAATTTGAGTTCTGTTAATCCAAGAAGGTCGTGCTTTACACCGTTGGAAAGCTTATGAAATTCTCTACAACTTCATTTTAGAACTCTTCTCCAGATTCGACACTTAAGTTGGTCGAAAACAACACACAACAGAATCTGTTCCAGATTTCCGACAGCGCAGATGCGTCGTCTTGCGATTTTTGTAGCTCTCAAACCATGATAGCTATCTTGGTGATTCTTGCGCTCAGAGAAAGGTATGGAAGTCTACTTTTGTCCAAATTTATTCCATAATTTTTTATGGTCCAAGGGCAGAGATATAAGCCAAAGAAGACAGACTGCTCTGGAAAAAGATAGGATGGACAGAAAAACAAGAAAAACCAACCCGACTATTTATTTCACTAAATCCTTATACCTTAGGCCTATGAACTAAATGAAATTGTGGATAAACCAACAAGATCATACGAGCCGACCTTCGCAGACCATGGGCGCGTCTTGGCCAGGCGCGGACATGGAGGTTCATTGCGCGTGTAGGCTCTGCGGAGTGCACGGCATGGCACATGTGCGGCCCCGGGCGCACGGCCGCGTGTGCCAAGAGGGGAGGTCCTGGTTAAGTGGCGCCGACGAGGACGCCGAGTCCTTTGAGGGGGGTGTATGTAACACCCGGCCCAATTTGGATGTGGCCCGGTAGGGGCCTATGAGTGCAGAGTGCACATGTTTAGTACCACCTTCTTTGGTTAAGCAAGGGTGGAGCTAACTTATAAGCCTTTGCCTTCCGGCCATATCACCTTCGGGTTAACCCTTTTACACGGCGAGGACGAAAAGTGTAAGCAAGGTGCTATGTGTACGCGTACACGCCCCTCGGAAGGGTTGTGCGGTGCGGCTTTGGAGGGCGGGGTGTCACAAAGGTGGAGCATGTGAAATTACGCCGGCCTTCTGCAGCCCTTACCTGTTCCCACACGGGCTTGGCAGGTAGTCCGCATGGATTTTATTGTGGGTCTTCCAAAATCCCAAAGGTATGATACTATAGTGGTTTTCATTGATAAGTTTACCAAGTATGCTCATTTTGAGGCCCTAGCACATCCTTATTCTCGCCTTGGATGTGGCCCAAGTGTACTTGGACTCCGTTTATGCACATCATGGTATGCCCTACAAGTTGGTGTCGATAGAGATCCAATTTTCACCAAGAATGTATGGCAAGAGCTTTTCGTAATCTCTCGATACCACGTTATTGATGAGTTCTTCTTACCACCCCTAGACCGATGGGCAACCGAAGCGGTTAAATCGATTAATGCGGAGAATTTTCTTATTGTCCCGTGAATGCCCTGTCCTAAACAAAGGGTACAAATGGCTATCGTTGCTCGCCCCGGTATAATACAAGTTATCACTCGGCTCTAGGTCGTTCTCCTTTTGAGGTCATGTATGGTCATCCACCAAGACACTTTGGTATTGTCAACGATTCTCACTTACATTCTCCCGAATTAGAACAATGGCTTTGGGAAAGAAACTTGTTGAATGACGCCGTTCTCAAAGATCATCCGCCGTAGCTCGCCAGGCGCATGAAACAAAGAGGCCGACAAAAACAGATCCGAACGAGTCTTCAATGTGGGTGACATGGTGTATTTGAAACTCCAGCCTTACATTCAATCATCGGTGGCTCCTAGGGCTAATCACAAGCTCACTATCGCCGGTATGGCCCCTTCAAAGATATTAGCAAGGATAGGTGATGTGGCTTACCGTCGAACTTACCGGTTGGGAGCAAGATCCATCCCGTTATTCATGTCTCACGCCTAAAGAGTCATATTCCTCCTTCAACTCCCAAAGTGGAGGCCGATATATTACTCAAGTTCCCGACGATCCTTCCATAGCCGTGGCACCGTGCGATTGACTTCATCAAGGTATTGTAAGAAAGGTGCTTCCATCGTATTTCAGGTGCAAGTTCTTTGGGAAGGGCCGCCAACTTCGACGACTACTTGGGAGGAAGTCAAGACTTTCGTCGCCGTTACCCTAATCATCCAAAATTTGGGGGCAACCTGGATTTCGAGGGGGAGGGTAAGTCAGTACAGGGTCAAGAACAAGATGATCAACACCAAGAAGACGGCGTTGTCGGGGAATACTGAAGAGAATACGACAACAACAAAGAGTGGCTAAGTATTTGAGTTTAGTGATTCGTTGGGCTTGTATTGGGCCGGCTTTTGTATCCTGTATCTTTTAGTCATTTGTTAAGGCATAGTGGGCTTGTGGCGTATAGGCCCAAGTCGAGAGAGGGAAGCAAAGCGTAGTATAAGCCCTGGAGTGAACGAACCATTGGACATCGAATTTT
Organism: Hyparrhenia diplandra; assembly: GCA_015847255.1. NCBI lineage: Eukaryota > Viridiplantae > Streptophyta > Magnoliopsida > Poales > Poaceae > Hyparrhenia > Hyparrhenia diplandra. Next base: position 476,899 of record JADLZK010008701.1, read on the forward strand.
GAAATCGTTAATCTTCTCGTTGCTTTCCGTTCCCCTTCCGTCTTTGCTCAATCCAACCCCTACTTCCTGTTCTTCCCCGAATTCCTCTCCAGTTCTACTTATCCGTCGCAACCTTGATCCGGGTTGTGATAGATAGCTAGCTATAGAGCGCATATTGATAGGTAGTATGACCACAATAAAAACACTATATTTTAAAACTAAAATAGTATTAGAACGAATAGAGTATATCTAAACACATAGTAAAAATAATATATATAAAAATTAAGATCGTATTAGGTTTGGAACCAAGAGAGTATATGATATATATAAGCACCATAATGGGGCTGAGTCAGTCCATATAGAGCAATACTATAGAATCCAAAACTAAAGTATTATTCACCTAATTAAAAAATAAGACTAAAGTAGATAGTGTGGATCCCCCGGCACCATATGCATGCATGCTTAGAATTACACATCACTAGTATAATGCCCGTGCTAACGCTACGGTAAAACATAAAACAAAATCCATTAAGATTCAGTATTGGATAATCAAATTTTTTATCACAGATTAAATATACAAGTCTACAATTATAAGCGTTAAAGTAAAATTTTATAGCAAAACATTGAGCGAAAGATAATTTTATCGCTCGTTTTTGGGATGGTGAACGGGCCTTATGTTTTTTCTTCAGTAAATTTCGTAAGCATAAAACCGTTGACTTATAGAAAAGGATCATGTCTTCAACCTTGATATTATATTAGAAAAAATTGCATACGACTACTTTGTAAATAAAATAGTTTCGATTCCCTCCACCGCTTAGGCATGTGCTTACATGATCGCCAGTAAGTATAGCACCTTAGCCAAATACAAGTTACCCTTGAGGCTTTCATATGCAATTTAGACGGTATCGAATATAGTATTAAAATTTAGCGAGGTCGGTCATTTGTCGCCGCCTCCTCTGTAGCTTTAAATTTGAGCCCTTGTCGCCCTTCCTCACACGGTGACAAAGATGTATAGCCGTTCACCTCGCCCTTTGTCACCGCAACGTGTCACAAAATGTATTAGTAATAAAGCATACTATAAGTGGCAAATTTGTTCACATCCCACGTAACATGATAATGCAGTACCGCTTGTTCCCAAAGAAATACTCGAATCATGAATCGCACAATTCAATCATATCTTTGTATTAAGCATAAATAGATAGAATTCAGCAATTAGATAGAATCCATGCTTTAATACAGGGAAGCCTCAGATATCTCATAAAAGTAATAGAATCCATCCGAGAATTTCCATAAAGCATAATAGTCACCCTCCGTTAGATCGGATCAAATAGAAATAACCAATTAGCTTAAGTTGGGGTGTGTGCTCAAACAAATGCTCACATGTGATGCTTTATAATACCTACATTTAACATACTTCAAAATTACACGCTTGAATTGAAAGAGGGAAATACAATGGTCACCCTCCGTTAGGTTCCTTCCCGTGCTTCCTCCGGGCATTTCAACAAACATGTTGTGTGCAAAGGGCCATATCACACCAAAGGGATCTTGGGGGTGTAATGCTTGAGGGATCTTTCATTTTTGTACTCCTTTCCTACACGACTAACACGGACAGATGGCGATGCAAACCATGTCAAGGCACAAAGCAAGCCAGCTAGTCTTCAAGCTACCCTATGAAAGAGTTGTTGCCAAGAAAAGAAAAACGACCGCACAATTCCATGGCAACACTTGGTGTCTCATAACTGCGCAGGAAGCAAACCGAGGTTTATCAAGAAGACAACTCACATTTAAGGCCACACTCCTTGCTGAACCCAAAGTAGCAATGACATTCTCCTTGACGACAAACTTGTAAGAACAATTTTAAGCTAAGGGGTGCCACAAAACTTATTTATTCAAAGATGTCCTAAATGCATGTAATTGAGAGTAAAAACACGAGTTAATATAAGAATGGTCGAAATTCATGTTAAATAATGATGAAGGATCAACCATATTCGAGAAAGCACACACACACCATATGTACCGCACAAGGGTAAAGATTGGTGAGAAGGATTACTGAGATGAGACCTAATGCATAAGCAAACCTTTGTATGAAATCAAGCAACCAAATGATTTTATTTGCTTATAAGTGGATTAAAAAAGAAGGATGAAGCGAGACCATGTGCATTCTTAATTTTAAAAACATTGATTTGTAGCGGAAATCTAATAAAGGATTAGCCTACGCCCAATGAACAACTATGATTACGAATAGAAAAGACATCAGTTTGTACTTGGGAATCTAATAAGGACATATTCTAAATAAAGAAGACATTCAGTTCGCATACATGTGAATAGAAAGAACAATGTAAAAAGGAACTGGCCGCTCCTTAAATAAAAGCCAAGGAACAACCAAATCATCTCGATGTTGAGTAGGTTCTCTTTGCCCCCAAAAAAAACAAGGGGAAAGAGAAAAATACAATTACACGGTATAGGAATTTGAAAGTGAAAAATATAATTAGGAAAGTCGCACAATTTTTACATGGTTAGTAATTCACATCGGGTGACACCATTCAAACCGCATTTCGAGTGTTCGGGCGGTTCCCACCATACCATTACTTTGTTGTAGAACACCAATGAAAGAATATGTTGGCACAAAAATGTGTTTCTATCACCATTGTCTTTTTGAGTACATTGGAGTGTTACATTGCAGTCGAATCGCAGATGCCAAGAAAAGTCGACAAACATTGCTAGAAAGAACTTTTTTAACCGTTTTGTGTTAACAAACTATAATCCTAAGAGCAGATCCATGCAATTATTAATAATTATGGAAACGGCACCAAATTCCATTCAAGCAATATACAGGACGTAAAAATTAAAACCTCATACCCCCGTGGATAATGGCCGGGTGCACAAGCCAACCGAGAGCATCTATTTCAGTTTGAAACGCATCCAGAACTTCATGAGCGGTTCGCCAAGCCGCCAACATATTTTAGAGCCCGCAAAAGTTCTTTTCGACTCGGCCCCTCGGATCCAAACATGCGGACTTCTCCAATGCATTCCACTCATCACCTGTAGCAATCTATCACACTATGCAAAACCAAATAGCCCCAACACAAACCATATCACTATTAAGGGCTGCGCAGGTTAATTGAATAGCCGACATTCCAATCGGGATAGATCTTTACCTTGATCTTGGAGTCCGGGAGCCCAACGATTCCAAGCAAAGAACGACACGGTCGGTGTGACTCCGTACTACGTGGAATGGAGCTGCGGCAAAGACGTAATCATGGGGGCTCATGGCTCGGGACGGATGTAGGATTTGATAGGGAACTCACGGCGGTGGAGACGAAGTTCGTTGGAGTAGAGCCTACGGCGAAGACGGATCACGAGGCGATCGTCCATCCATAGCGGCGGCGTCGAGGGCTTTTTCAAGACTTCGCCCCTAAATTCGAAGTCGAGCGAAGTCCGCCGCAATGTCCGGGCCGCCGAGACCGCTATCACGTCCGCCGCTCTATGATCGGCGTCGCCGTTCCTTCGTCGTCGCAGCAAGACGATAACGTCCGGGCGCGCGCCAGATCGCACTCCAAAGCGCCGCCGCTGGATCGATCCGCCGCCCGCGATAGCCATCCGCGCCGCCGCGATCCGCTTCGATCCCGATCCTGGCGATCCCGGCCTCCCGTCTCCGTGCAGATGAGGAAGGCGTCGTCCCGATCCCATCGTTGGCGATCGCGGATCTCCGTGCGGATGAGGGAGGCTTGTTTTTTTTTTTTAAATGCGTTGATCGATGGATTCGAACGCGGTCGCAGCACGGCAACCGGTGGGACGGTGAGGTTGTCGGACCTTGCATCAAACTTTTAATCTTAGCCCTCCAATCAAATGGCGTTGTTTACGAGGCCGTTGATTTCGTGAGCCCGCCAGTGGGACATTATAGTAGAGGATTGGTGCAAACTATCTTCCCACCGTTGCTTTGCTTGCAAACTATCATATAAGAAATCTCATATACTCAATTGAGATTAATTAATTGAGTATATTTTATATTATTAATTAATCCGCCCCCGGCCACAAACCCAATCCTTATTTGGCCGCGACGCTCGCTACTTCAGGAAACGGCGCACGCTCTCTACGATGGCTCTAGTGTGGGCTCTACTGTTATCTACTCTCTTCCTGGGCCCCCATCTGGTCATGGTACGACGCGCACTTTTGAAACAGTGAAACGCCCCTGACCGGCCTCCACCCGACGACCGTTCCCTTTCCCATTCCCATTTCTCTCAGCTCGACGCGCATCTAGAAAACCCTCGCCGGAGTTGCTTCTCTGCCCAAATACGGACCCTCCCTCCGGCCGGTGCGGCCCTCGCTGCGGAAGAGCGTGCTCCCTCTTCAGGCCACTCGCCATCTCGTCTTCTCGGTCGTCGCCGCAGTTGCTCGCTTCCGCTCCACGTCCGGCCCGACGAGGACGCCTCCGCGCAAGGTTTTTCCGGTTCTCGTCGGTGGCGGTGTTCATTTCGTCGGTGGCGATTCGGATTCTCCCCTGGTGAAGTCGTCGGAGGTTTCTCGCTGTGGATCCGTAGGTGGATTTAATTTCGAGTTGGCATCGGGCGCAAGGCAGATTGGTTGCTTGTCCCCGCTGCAGATCCGGTTCTGACGCGGTGCTTCGTCTTTCATCGCCCGTTCCCCTTCCCTCCCTCTACGTCGACTTAGAGGTGATTTGCTCCCCATGATTGCTCACTGTCTTTCCCGTCTCTGTTTGTTATGTTTTCTGGGTCGATTCGCCAGCGGGGTCTCGATTTGAAGATTTGCCGTCATTGTCACCTTGATTTTTTGTTTTGGATTTGTTTGTTTGTCAGAGTCGTCTCCGTTTACAACTCATTTTGTTGGCTGATTTGTGGGAGGTGTAGTCCGATTGGAGTTGGAGGAGGGGAGTCAAACAAATCGTGGTCAAATCCAGTGCCTCCGTGTTGAAGGAAGCAGGTGCTGAGATCCAGCGGGTGCTGCAGCGAGGACATTGATGTCGTCAGGCACCGGCTGCCAAGGACACCTGCAGCTCATCAAGGTTTTGCCTGCAGCTTCGCTCATCAAGGTATGCTACATGGTCCTGTTCATTTGTATTGTTTTTGTCTACTGCAACTCTGTCCGATATTCAGTAATGGAGGCAAAGGTGGAGAAATATATAAATATTGTTTTCCTATAGTTTCATGGATTCAGTTCAGAGTCACCATGTGTTTTGTTGGTCAATGCAATGTAATTTCTGTGTTTTGTACGATGCTTTTTTCGGTCAGCTACTCGACGCAGCGCGCTCCTGCGGCCGCCTCGCCACCCCGGGCTCGGTAATCGGTGAGTGCTTCTGTCGTTGAGTCTCGATCAGGTGTCGATTTGGTCGTGCTACATTCCCTCGATTCGTGGCGCGGCTCGGCTCGATTTCGAGCTGAATGATGTGCTCGCTCGTTTGTGCAGTTTTTGCGGAGAATAAGCTTGGGATCGCGTCTGGGTGTGGAGGAGGAGGAGGGTATTTTGGAAAGGCAGGTGTCTCGATTTTTTGTTACCTTAGTGAGTGGCATGCTGATCTGTGGGTTGTCTGATCCAAGCAAATTTCGTGGTTGTGCAGGTGCAGCGATTTGACGCCTTGCGGAGTACCACGACGAAAGTTCAGAGTGGGAAGGCGGGGAGAAGTGTGACCAAGGTATCCTAGTCACACCATGCTCCAGGGCTTGTAGAGTACTACTATTCATAGAACAGTTAAACCACTGGTCGATCATATTCTGTTGCTTGGTATAATCGTGTCCATTTTCAAGTGATGCCTGATGGGTTGGCACAGAATTGAATTTTGCTTCTGAAATTTAGAACCGCATTGTTTGTCATGAGTTCTTTTTGGGATAATGTTTATCCATCCATAAATACAGGAAATGGGACACACCTCATCTGGCAATGAAGTGCCCTTGAAATATTCTTCAGGCCAAGCTTTTCCCCTAGGAGTGTCACTGGCTGACGATGGGTTAAATTTTGCAATATTCTCACAGCATGCTTCTTCTGTCACCCTTTGCTTGAAACTTTCTGAGGTAATATTTTCTCTTAAAACTGTGTTGTCATATTACTTTCCATGTCATTCTACCTAACTGCTGGATAGTTTACTGAACTTCTTTTGTTTCCCTTCAAATACGAACTTGTGTAGTTTCTTTTGCCACCTTGGAATTCTGTCTTCCCCATTCCAATTTTAGTTAGCACTATTACTGCATGGGTTCATAATTCATAGTTGCTTCTTTGGGACTTCAAATTAAACCTTGGCTAGTCAGTCCATTGCTACTCTTGTCTCAGGGTGTGAAAGATATATATGTCAATAGTGTTTGCACAACGTGCCACACATTATTTTGTGTTTTGGGATGTGCTTGGTACACGAAATCTAAGTATTTTAATGGACACCCTTACCCCTGACTGTCCCACAAATGAAAAGAATCATATAGGGATGAAAGGTGTTGGTAATAAAATTTTCTATATGGCAAACAATTCCCAGTCGGTCAAAAACTCAATATATGTTCAATTTAACTATTTAGTGATGACATCAATACTGTGCTGAGAGAAATTAGAGAATAAAAAGTCTAAATACCTTAACTGATATCACTTTTATGGAAATGATCCCTGGTAAATGGAGCTTTCCATTTCTATTTTCACCACCAAATACCAACAAACTAAATCGAGAGATAACTGAAGGGCTATTATCTGATAGGGTCCACAAGGAATAGTGTAGTTCATGATGCCTCACATTTATTTCCTGTAATGATCTGAATCATAAACTTGAAGCTCTGTTCAAATCATCGGCGTGCTGAAAAGCACTGAAGTGTAGTCTTTTTTCTTCTTGCTCTCCAAAGGAATATGGCATACTCAGTATGCAAACTTCTGTCTTCTCTTTTTTTTTTTCAGAGGGGTGGACATTGTAGAGTTTGCTTTAGACCGCCAAAAGAACAAAACTGGAGATATATGGCATGTGTTAGTGGAGGTAGTTTTCTTTAGTTCTGCTACTATTTTTCCTTTGGAGATAAGTGCATTATTCTTTTTTATGGACACCTTGCTCTGGACTGACATTCACAAAACAAGAACTACAATATTTCTTTTTTGTTAGAATTAATTACCCTACTAGTTATGTCTCTCCTCTCGTAGATGTATGCGCCGCCTCCAGGCTGGCTAGGCCCATTGGGCTCCCTCTCTCCTATATATATGTAATCCCCTCTGTGATCATTCATTGAGTAATCTAAGCCTTTGGCATTCCTCCAATACTTTTCTGATGTATATTTTTGTTATGGTCACATGTTCTTCAATTGCATATTCTATTTAATAAAGAACACCTGCATTTGGGAGGGACCATAGCTGATTTGATGTCCTATATTTGACCTTCGGTTACGGGCTTTCTTCCCTGTTGACAGAAAGCAGTGTTGAGTACTGTCTCACAACATGAGCTATTTTGCTTCATTAGTTCTACCTTGTTTATCCTATTTCTGTTTGGTGCCCCTCGTGTGCATACTCTATTATTAATTTTTCACCCACTTTAGTTCTATGTAATTTACTAAAATTATACTAATCTGTTAACTTTAAAGAAACTTTCTCTGTCTCTTTTACTTTCAGGGTTTGCCTGCTTCGGGTGTTCTTTATGGGTATCGCATTAATGGTCCTCAAGGGTGGCAACAAGGTCATCGATTTGATGACAGCGTTATTCTTCTGGACCCTTATGCAAAATTAGTTTCTGGTCGTAAGCACTTTTTGCGGATGAAAAAGAGAAGCCAAGCCAGTTTTTGGAACATATGATTTTGATAGCTCGCCATTTGACTGGGGTGACAATTATAGGCTTCCTAATTTGCCTGAGGTATTAAGACCATTTAGCATAGTGCACAAAATATCCCAAATGCATAATTCTTACCACATTTTTTTTGTTCTTCAATCTAGACAGATCTTGTTATATATGAAATGAATGTCCGTGCCTTCACTGCGGATGAGTCAAGCAGCCTTGGTCCAGCGATTTCGTGGAAGTTACCTTGGTGTCATTGATAAAGTAAGATTACCTATTCATATTCCATTGCTTGTGAGCGCACCTTGTTTTGGTTTTAGATTCCATCAGTCATATGTTAGTAAGATATCTATTATTATCACAAAATTATTCTTTGTGCTGATTTAGTTTTAGGTACCTGATATTGACACAAGCTACCTTCCAATTTCCATGCTGTTTTTTTAATGACTTATACATGAAATAGTGCTGGTTTTAAGTAGAGTCCTCATTTGCTGGAACTTGGCGTTAATGCAGTGGAACTACTTCCTATTTTTGAGTTTGATGAGCTGGAGTTGAAGAGGTTCCCTAACCCAAGGGACCACATGGTAAAAGTTTGATAACCTTTTTGACACATAATAACCTTCACATCCATCACTGGTGTGACATTCCACCTTTTCATTTGCAAGGTAAATACATGGGGATATTCTACAGTAAACTTTTTTGCTCCCATGAGTCGTTATGCTAGTGCGGGAGGTGGACCTGTGGCTGCTTCCAAAGAACTCAAACAAATGGTCAAGGCATTTCATAATGCTGGAATTGAGGTATTGACACCCTGTAGACATGTTATATATTTTTCTTATGCATCATTTTTAATACCCTAGTCCAAAAATTATTTAATTGTATAATCATGTTTCAATAGGTTATTCTGGATGTGGTTTACAACCATACAAATGAAGCTGATGATGCTAACCCTTATCTGACTTCCTTTTCGTGGCATTGATAACAAGGTGATCGCACAATACCTCTTGTTGCTACATGTTCTATCATTTAAGTTCCAAGTCCATGGAGAGATGTATATGGAGCCTCATCAATTTCTGGATGAATTTATGAGAAAAACAATCTGCTATTCTTGCAGGTCTATTACATGTTAGATCTCAACAACAATGCTCAGCTGCTGAACTTCTCGGGTTGCGGTAAAATCATGGTCCTAAGCTTCTCTTTCTAAATTGAGATGTACTTTGCATTACATGTCACATTTTTTGGATGCAGTCTGATATTCCTGAATCCACCTTAATGCATTTTGAGTTGATTAAAGTGAATCCAAATTTTACATCCAAACGTGTCTTTTGTTGTAAAAAGAAAAATAAATTATCACTTAACATAACAATGCCCAACGTCTGCACTGCAGCGTGTAAAATTTAGATTAGTTATTAGACGTTCCAGGATAAAGTTGAAGTCCACCTATTATCAACTTCAATATCATGTCTCTTTTTTTGTTGATCTAGCCTTGGGATTTTAGGACCCTTTCTTGTGTAGCTTGGGGTGCGCTCTGGTATATCTAGTATCCATCTGGGATTGTAAGCCATGACCTCGTAGGTCTTCAACAAATTCTAGTGCTCTTTTTTATTATTATTTTTTGAGAAATCAAGTGTGCATCTTTTTTTGGGATGCTTCTACTGTCTTAGGATGTTTTTGACTATTACCATGTTTTATTTCTGAAAAAGTTGTGAGCTCCTCTATATGACAAGCTTATCTGCTCCCCTGGATCTCGTCAGGGCCATATGGTGTCTGTGCTTCCTGTACCTGTTTTTAACTAATCTGCATTTGTTGAAACAATGAAACCATGCATCTCAGGTGTAGATCTAGTTAATTAGGTGGCTTTTAAAATTTACAGTCAGCATATTTCAGAACTGCATTCCAATCTTCTGTTACACTTTCATCATGTAAGTCTTGAGGCCCCAAAATTGACTAGAGGTGGATTACCACAAAGGGCATTTTAAATATTTGTGCGGTGCAAAGTGTAACCAAGTATAATTTGTTTAAATCTGAACTGCAGCGTGTATATAGAACAAGCTTCTGCTTAGGTAATAATAGCTAATTATATCTATCAAATTTTCTGTTCTGAATCAGATTGTGCATTCAAGAGTCTCAAGTGAGGCAATTGTTTTCTCCTTTGAGTGATTGAAATGCTGTAAATTGGAGATGCTTACTGCTTGCACATGTATCTTCAGGTGAAAAAAGAGGACATCAGAAGTTGCATGCCACCTTCTCCGGCATGATTTTTGCATTCGACACCTGCTTTACCCTGAAGAACTCACAAGCGACCTTCTGTTACACTACAAGGGGAAGCCCGTGCTCAAGGTCACCGATAACCACGAGGTACTACCTTTTCCAAGCTGCATTTACTCAGATTAGATTATGCCAGTATGTTCATTGGTTCGAACACGGATGACGGATAGATGGTGTGGCTTAGGAGCTGATCGATGGTACGCGTTATTTATTATTTATAGCTTAGAATAGAAATTGGGGTGATCGGGGGGATCACACACGTTAATAAGTGCCCCACCGCTGGATCTATGTCGTATTGTTGTGTCTTCGTGAGAGCTCGTCAGATTTGTTAGTTTTTAAATGTGATGGCTGGATATATAGCAGCGGATGCACTGAAATTCATAATTCTGAAAATATACTGGGCAATCAGTGACACCTGGTTAATCATATGACATCGAAAATAGGCTCTATCGGATTCTTTAGTACGCTAAATCTGAGAATTGTTCATCATTAGTAATAGTTTTAAACATGGCAGCTTTGCAAAAAGACCATCACTATATATCTGGGCAAGCTATTGTGGTTCCCTTATTATTTCTACACATGATAATTTTCTGGCTAAGTTTCCTTTATTGTTGAAAATTTGCCTTATGTTTTGTATTTCTCTCTCTCAGTGTCTTCTTTTTTTAATAATATTGTAGTTCTTATTTCAAATTCACGCCCAAAGTTAAATGTACATAGTTTTAAACATAGCAATACAAAGTTTTCAATATGATAGTCAAGGTTTATAAACTCTGACCCTAAAGGTAAAAAGATAGCGGTACAAAGTTAATTAATTTTGAGTGTAAAGTTTTAACCTAGCAGCACAAAGTTTTAACAGCTTGTCTTTTTTGCTTTATAACTACAAACCTCATGATTGCATCTCAATCACTGTACTGAATGGTTTGTGCCCATATTTTATTAACATGTTTGAAACATTTATTTTTATAGAATTTGTAGACAAATTCCAGTCAATGTTGTTGCCCTTGTTGTTGCCCCTGTGGTTGAAGCTCCATTCTAGATGTTAAAACTTCTGATGAATATGCATTTTTGACCAAATATATGTTTGATTGAAATAACATGTAAATGTATTGATCATTCATTTTTCCTTAAAAACATATTCCTAACTGTTTTTGCATGCAGATCTTCTATGATCTGTACTATCCGCTGTAGACTTATAGTAGAAGAATCAATAATAGCTGTTCTCATTTCTTGAAGTTTGATATTTTCTTTCAATTGAACACCGGCTGTATGAAACCTAAGTCTTGCACTTGTCTTTATAATCTTTTTTAACTCTTTTCTTCCAGCCTGCTCTTAGTTCAGGTTTAGTCCCTATAAAAGGGCAGCAACACCATAAGCTAAAACCCAAACATTTCATTAGCTAGCTCTGAAGGTAAGAGTTGTAGTAAACTGAACTCTGCCTTGCACAGCACAAGATTAGGAAACTGAACTCTGCCTTGCACCATAAGCTGAAGGTGAGTGTTGGCTCGAACCAAATCTCTAGTTGTATGCACAACATAAGATTTGGTTCCCTCCAATTTCTCATCTTCAACTGTCCCAAATGCAACTTTGGAGGCCTTTTCAGGCATTATTATATATCCTTAATGAGTGAATAAAATCAGCATTTCTAGTTAACCAAAGAGTAACTTCGTTGCGTCCATTTTGGGTCTTGTGGAAAGGATTTCATTTTGAATTGAACCTCTGAACATTTCCAAATTCACAATTGACAATGTCATATGTGTGGTATTAATTTCAGGTTTGACTGAATCTCCTCTGAAATCAATTCCGTGTCACCCATATTTGACTTGTAGGATTGTAAAGTACTGCAAAGAAACTATAGTAAAAACTAGATTTTCTCGGTGATTTCGGTGTGTCAAGGGACAATCGTTTTAGTGGCAATGAAGTAACTGTGCAATAATTTTTGTAAAAAGCAAATATCTTCATGGGTGCTCGCAGTAGAACCTAACATCTAGTTTTTTTATAAAAAAAAACATCTGAATATGGCTGCTGGTACCATTCATGCCATGTATATACTAGTATCAATGAAAGAATCCACATGGTCAAATAGTCGTATACAAAAGCATTTTGCAGAGATGTCAAATGTGGTCCACTAAAGGTTACAAACTGTGATACTGATATCTGTCTTAATCTTTGTTAACAACTTGTATGAGAGAGAGAGAGATAGAGTTTAAAGCCTGCAGCAAACCAATCTGAGGTACATGCAGAAAGCTATCATAAAGATAGACACTTGTCCTGGTAATACTTTTATTGACTGTGCTGTTGTTTCTGCCTTTGCCTTTATTGACTATGCATCAAACCAATCTTTGACTTGTCTGCCTTGAGTTCATGTCATAGCAAGCTTTTATAATAAACTTTTTATTGCTAGGTTCAAAACTTTAGACTATAACATTAGCAACTTTGTACTAATAGGTTGAAAACTTTACACTTTCGATGTTACAGAACTTTGAACCATGACATAGCAAGCTTTGTAATGCTAATTAAATAACTTTGAACTATTTTTACGATAATCTTTTTGAACTTTTTACAAACTATATACTGCAAGGTTAAAAACTTCAGACTATAGTATTAATAAACTTTTTACTGCTAGGTTCAAAACTTTAGACTACAACATTAGCAACTTTGTACTAATAGGTTGAAAACTTTACACTCGATGTTACAAAACTTTGAACCATGACATAGCAAGCTTTGCAATGCTAATTAAATAACTTTGAACTATTTTTTACGATAAACTTTTTGAACTTTTTACAAACTATATACTGCTAGGTTAAAAACTTTAGACTAAGTATTAATAAACTTTTTACTGCTAGGTTCAAAACTTTAGACTACAACATTAGTAACTTTGTACTGATAGGTTGAAAACTTTTACACTCGAATTTATAAAACTTTATACTATTACATAGAAAACTTTTTACTATTACATAGAAAACTTTTTAACTTAACAGTACAATGTTTATAGTGTCATAGTTCATAGTTCTTAACCTAACAATACAATTTTTTTAGTGAATGGCCATGTTTTATAGTGAACAATGTTTGTTGTCTTTTCTCTCTCTCTGTGTGTGTCTATCTCTGTCTATCTCTCTCTCCTTGTCTCCCTCTCTCTGTGTAAGTGTGTATGTCTCTGTTGTGTTTGTGTGTGCTCTGTTGTGTTTGTGTGTGCTCTGTTGTGTTTGTGTGTGCCTCTCTCTCTCTCTCCCTCTATTTGTCTCTCTCTATTTTATCTCCCTCTGTTTTATCCTAGCTTTGGTTTGAGTGTGTACCTCTGTGTGAGTTTGTTTGAGAGTCTATCTCTCTTTGTATATTTCTCTGTGTGATTGCCAGGCATTTTTTTGGCTATTGACATATTTCTTTTCTTCAGTGTTGTGTAGAGCAGTCAAGCAGGGGTGCATGAACAACTCTATTTGGAGTTGGAGTAGCGGAGGATCCGATGGCGTGGAATTGTCGGACGCTAGCGAGTCACCAGTCCCTCGCGATGGTCTTCTTCCTCGTGCGCCGCCGCTTCCGAGCCCTCCGGCTCCTTCTCGCCCGGCGTTATACCGACAGCTCTTCGATGGATCCAGGTGCCAAGACCTTCCCTACCTCTCCTCCACCTCATCTCGTTTCTCTTCCCCCTCCTCGGTTCCTCATCCATTACTTTTTGTTCTACGAATCTAGACGATGGCGCTGGCAGCTGGTGCTCCCACACCGACCTCGGTCATCTCTTGAGTATGTGCAGGTGCATTTAGTCCAAGCTATGGGCGGCTGCTCCCCCTCAACCTCCGCTCCAAGAAGACCGGGCCATGCCATTCACTGTGGCCTGACCAAGTGCCAGATACGGTTTCCTTCAATTTGTTCCCCTGTATCAGCTTATTGCTCATTTTATCGAAATCGAATGAATTTTGTAGTGTAACTATGAGTCATGTGATGTTTCTTTTCTTCCCACAAGAAAATACTGGTTGTTAGTTAAATCAATTTTGTACAAAGAGAGTTTGATAATGGCTGCTAGTTTAGTATCAGTTCTATCTTAAAAGGTGACCACTTAATTTTTTTTGTTTGTTGTAGAATTTAGGTTTGGTCCGACTACGAATAAAAATTCCTGTATGGACTCAATCATTGGCATTTTTTTCTAATTATTATTAAATAAAAGGGGTTCTCAAACATTAGTAGTCACAATTAGCTAGAATATTATTACTGTCATGATACAAAAGGCACAAAGTAACCTATGTATAGTTCTGTTATAAATAAAAGGATGGTGCATATTATTGGAGGATAAAGAAGAGTATGCATAGCAGAAAAGTAATAACAGGGATTTATAGATTTACAGTGATTTTTTTGTGTGAAATGGCTGCTTCCTATGTGTTGTTCCCACTAGCTTTGTCACAACTGCAGTGTCCAAGTGGAGATGTACACCAAGTTTTCCAATGAATTATAACTAGTGCAGTTCTACTGAAAATTATAACCTATGAGCAACACTGCTGCTGGTGAAAGTTCTACTGAACTTGGACTATTGAAAATTAGTGACTTGTTCTTGTTTCACAAATTAACCAGTTCATCCAAAATCACTTTTGTTAGGTGAGGGAGAGGCTTCGGTAGAGGATCCTAGCTCTGCTACATTTGGCTTCTCCATTCAGAAACTAATCATTCTATTAGCTAGGATTATGTATTAGATTTGTAGTTTTTCTAATTTATATATGCATGCACACTGTAGTGTAGCAAATTCTTGTGTATCAATGGCTGTCCAAGTAACAAGTTACCTGTTGAGAGGTGAGAATCTGAAAGACTATTGCTGCCATTCCCTCATGGCTGCCCAGTTCATGATATTTGATATGGTTGAGCACAAAAGCTGGAGTGCATAGGATCACCATATGCACTGAAGGGATGACAATAGGAGGTTTAGCTTTCATTTGGCAGGAAGGGATGGCAATAGGAGGTTTAGCTTTGTTCTGTTTCCTTCTCCCATCTGTCCAACATGTCTATCTGTTTAATTGGTCAGTTTCGTACATCTTTTGTTCTCTCTGGTCTTTTGCCGTCCGCTGGAGCACGTACATATTATACACGTGCAATAATGCTGAGAAAATGTTGTTGACCGCCACCAATTGTGTTGTTGCTAGGGTTCCACACCGGCGGCGGCTGCTGCTACCACGCCGGCCTCAGTCACCGTAGTGCAGTTCAGCTTCATATTACCTATGCTAGCAGGTACTAGTTAACTGCAATCTTCACTGTCCAATCTTCAGGTTTTGTTATCTTAGCTTATTTTTTTTATTAAATAGGTAGTATTGTTGATTCAGTCCCTTGATCAAGTCTAGGCTTAAACAAAAGATTGATCTCACTTGGCTGTAATTGAGTGTGTACTAGAAAACCAGGCGCGGCTTGCCGCGCCCTCCTTTTATGATCCACAACTTTTTGAGTTTTATATAAGAAATCAGTGCACAAAAATTGTTTACTTATATATGTGACTGTATGTTCGCTTATAGTATTACGGAATAATAATATCTGAATGTTATAAACAAAAATGAAGCTTTGGTAAATTATGCTTGCATTTATGAATAGCTAGTCTAAGATGAATTTGACACTTCCACCATGCCGTCCATATACCGTAGGGCGCAGGTTGTTATTATTGCTCTAGAAATGACATGCATGTATCAGCATTCAACAAGCAGCGAAATACATAAAGAAGATTCAGTTGAGTATTTTGTAGTCGTTAGGTAATGAATATATCCAACTGCCTGCGTGCTGGCTCCTATTATATAGACGTTATTATTATATAGATGAAAACAGAGTTCATTTCACAGAGTGGAACAACAGTCGCAATGAAGTACCTATGATTCACTTAGAAATATCAAGTACTACTGTATTTGTCATATACCCTTCAATACTGAATCGGATGAAACGAAATGATAAATTATATTATATATGTAGGTATTGCCATCTGGAAACAACAACACTTTATTTACAGGAAAAAAAATCTTAGAAATTGAAAATAAGCACCATTGGCTAAGCCTGCGCTCCAATATGCAAACCTAAATTGCAAGTGAAGTGAAAACAGTTTTAGGTGCAAGAATAATACCAAATAAATACGGTACATAAAACCTATTTATCCAGCCTTCTATTTTCAGTGCAACAGTGACAAAGTGGGGTGGTTCTGAACTTCAGTGAAGAATTGAAGATATCCCTGCGAATTTTACCATGTCTTATATGAAACTGTGTCCGAATTTCTTTTTCCCTATATGATGATGTGGTTCAAATGCATATATGTAACCATAATATTATTTATTTACTTATATTGTAATCGAAAAACTATCTCATAGATAATTTGGTTTTAGACACATTTTACTCAAGTCTAAAACTTCCGTTAGCTGCCTGCTTTACTATATTGAAAGTTAATGCAAGCAATCATTTTAAGCGACCCTGAGAAGAACAGGAATAGTGAGTTTGATTTAGGCTAAGGTCAATAGGTCATCTTAACTGAAACATGGATTATATGAGAGCCTAGCTCTAATAATATTGCCAGTTCACCACCTCTTAGACAAAGTGGTCCAGATTTGTAGGCTAGCATAATATTAGAGAAGAAGTTTATCTGGTATGCAGTATAATGATCTCAATAATTATAGCAAATGATTTGAGATAGCTCTTTGAGCGCTGGTATGTCCCTGAAGTAAATACGCTTTTCCATCATATTAAGCCTAATGCTCAGTTAAAGAGAAAGTGAGTAAAGCAGCATACAACTGTACTGGGTAGTAACAAAGTTCAGGATAGTCTGTTAAGTGGAATTAGTTTGCTGTCATCAGATAAAACAATGCAAGAATGATATTGATCATTTTGGTGTGAAAATATTTGGGACTCAGCTTGAATAACTTTGGACAGTGATAATTTCACCTAGAGATATCAAGGTTTTTTTTTTTTTTTTTTGAAGTGTGCGATATCAAGCTTGGATGTGGGTTCCATCAACATGCATTGTCGCTGTACGTTGGATGATTGCAAAGCTATTTGTCAGGCTCGCTATTGCCCTCTTTTCCTGTAAAAATGAAATCAAAGCATAGAGATTATAATAATCAACACAATCTTAGATTGCACAGAGTAGTTGCTGGATGGAGATGGATAGAGGGGGGCAGAGAGAGAGAGGGAGATGGAGAGGGGGGAGAGAGAGAGATACAAATGGAAGGAGATGGAAAGAGAGAGAATGTGGGATTGGGAGATGGAGAGATATATTTAAAGAGGGAGGAGAGAGACCAAGAGAGAGGGAGATAGAGATAGGGAGCGAGATAGAGGAGAGAGAGAAAGATAGAGAGAGAGAGAGAGAGAGAGAGAGAGAGAGAGAAAGATAGAAAGAGAGAGAAACGGATATATAGAGAGAGGGAGGGAGAGATACATGTTTGTCAGGATGTAACATTGGTTTTTTTGGGAATTTTTATTTTCAAACATATAAGAAAAGATCTACTATCAATGGGCAATGTGAGATAGAGGAAGTTTTCCATTAGAAAGAGAGAGGGGAGATAGAGATAGAGATAGAGAGAGAGGAAGAGAGAGATAGAAAGAGATAAAGAGAGAGATATGGAAATATAGAGAGAGGAAGGAGAGATACATGTTTGTTAGGATGGAACGATGGTGGTTTTGAACCCAAGTATTTTGCAGCTGTCTATATAATATAATTTTTAACCGTTTTTTCTTCCAGCTAGCTGTTACTTCAATTCTAAGCCATATATGAATTACAAGGAAATAAATGACTTTTTTGGTCATGCATGAGTGATGTTTGCTATTTATGAATTACAAGGAAACCATTCGCTTCTAGCTTACTTTAATGAATGATTCTTTGCATTATTCAATCATCACATCCAAATAATTAAGATATCATTTTTTTTCCTACACGTTTGATCTAGCATAGCAATACAAGTTTGTAATCTCATAGTTGAAAGTTCATAAATTCTGAGCATAAAGTTTTCAACCTAGCTGTGTGAAGTTTACAATGCAATAGTTCGAGGTTTGAACCTAGCTGTACAAAGTTAATAAGGTCATAGGTCAACATTTTTATTAATTCTGAGTGCAAAGTGTTTACCCTATCAATAGAAAGTTTATTATAATGTGATAGTTCAAAGTTTACCACTTCTGCATGTAAAGTTTTTGATCTAGCAGTACAAAGTTCATAATCTGATAGTTCAAAGTTTCGAACATAAAAGTACAAAGTTTGTAATGTCATAATTCAAAGTTTATAAACTTTGAGTGTAAAGTTTTTAACTAGTAGTACAAAGTTTGTAATGTGATACTCAAAGTTTTATAAATTCTTAAGTGTAAAATTTATAAATGTGCTAGTTTAAACTTTATAACCTACCGGTAGAAAGTTTATAATATGCTAGTTCAAAGTCTATAAATTCTGAGTGTAAAGTTTTGAACGTAGCACTATAAAGTTTGTAATGTAATAGTTGAAAGTTGTATAAGTTTTTTTAAATGTAAAGTTTTCAACTTATCAATTCAAAGTTTATAATGTGATAGTTCAAAGTTTCTAACCTACCATTACAAAGTTTGCAATGTGTTAGTTCAAAGTTTTACAAATTCTATAGTATAAAGTTTGTAGTGTCTCTGTGTGTGTGTCTCTATTAGACATGTCATCAAATTAGATGGTGGCTGCATTTGTTGCTCTTGTTGAGGTTTGTCCACGCAGCTTTACCCAAAATTGAAAAAATAAGTGTGCCATAATTACTAGTGGTCTAATAAGCAGTTTGCTACCCCTTTCAGTCATTTGGGACCTTTTATTGTTGTGGCAAGGTATGCGAGCGCGACTATGATACCTCCTTCAATTCTTGGCCGTGGCATTTGGTTGGCAGGTACAAGCTTGACTAGTAGATCCTCACATTAGAGTCAAATACTCATACCTTGTTTTGTTTTTTTTCCTTTTTTAGGGTGTGCAACGGAATGCCTCCTACTGTTGAGAACAAGTTGATTCAAAAGGTACACATTAGAGCCACTCTTGTTTTTCTGACTACTTAACTGACTGAATGTAGAGATGGTTCTTATGAAAACACATCAGCCAACGCAATGGGCCAAACTATATCAGGCTCCTAGTTGATAGTACTGAATGCATTGCTTGCACAACACATGTCCAGTCATCAACTATGGAGAAATTCAGTGATCTCCATAGTTAATGACTAGATCAAAATCACAAGGTCTTCAGTCTCTCCTAAATCCATACTGCATGGATGATTCCTTCTCACCAAGGTCAATAGCTACAAATGGCATCAAACACATCCAGACAACCATCACTGCCTCCAAATGTTTCCAAGAATAACAGGTCTTTTGGTCGTCTTCCCTATGCTACAATAGTGGGTGTGTTTTGATGAGAGACTGATTTTTTTTGTAATGTTTTGACCTCTTGCTTGATTGTCGGTTTGCAAGAACAGGCATGGAAGTGCTTGTTTTGCTTCTCAGTTTATTTTAAGAAAGTGCATGTATGTGGCCAGAGTTTGTTGCCCACTGTTTGTCTACCTGAGGGGTCGTCATCGCTGAGTGGTTGGCAATAAAATGCATTCATTCAGTTAACTAGTTTTGCACTAGTTCCTTGTCTAATTTCAGTTTAGTTTCCTTATACTGAATCTAGTTTTTATTTCAGGTTGCCTTGAATCTAGTGTTGTCTATTTTTTTTAATCTAAGATGAGTTGATTAATGCTACCTAACTTACATTGGACTTAGACTTTTTTGTCTATTTCAGTTAACTACTTGCATTATCAATTTTTTGCACAGCCAATTAAGTCATCTTCTTGACCAAATGCTTCAGTAGTTATTGATAAGACAAAGTGGTTTCTGATGGCTTCCACTGAAGCCATAGCAGCAGCAACTTTCATCCCACTCAACTTTTCTAACTTCTCAACATTTTTGCTTTCAGATTCGAACTCCTCTTTTCAAATTGTGATATTCTGTTCCAGATTCGAAGTAGATGCTCTAGCAACAGTTTCTCTGTCCGAGAGTTGCTTGATCTAATCAAGGGCACTTGCTTCAGCTTTTTTATCCTATTATGCTTCCTTTAAATCCCAATTGCAACTTTTTGTTTGGATTCTTGTAGTTCATCCCGAGTTTTTCGGCTTCCCGTGTTTGCTCTTTTTTTTACACTGTTTTTTGACTGTTATGATTCACACTTTCTTCTAAAAGGTCTTTTCTTATTGATAGTGGGCTGTTTTGCACGTTCCTTTTTTGTTCAGTACCTTCCCTGTTTGCCCAAACAATTCAGGTGACTATGTTTTTTATACTGAACCTAAGTGCATTACATACTGGTTCGGGTGTACTCAAAAGGATTTATGATTTATAACATTAAAATTCTTGAATTTCATCCATATAAATTCCATGGGTACTGTAGATGGAATATTTGAAGCAGTAAGTTGTTTTCTCTGCTATAGTTCGATATAAGTCTATATTTTAATAATGCAATTTCATTTTTTTCAGGAATTTTCATTATTTTGAAGTCTTGAAGAAAACAGGAGCATCATATTTACCTTTTGGTTTTATGCTTTTTGGAAATACAAAGATGTCACAATTACTTTTTATTTGTAGCACTTTTTTTTTTATCATTGCATAATTGTTTTTGATGAACATAAGATTTAATTTTTTTTAAAAAAAATGTTTTGCACTTTTACTTCCATATGGATGTGAAACCATCCCCCGCCCTTTTATTTTTCCCACAAACCGCTGTCCCTAAAGAGAAAATTTTAGCTTGTTTGAAATTAATTTTTTGGCCCAAATAATGGTTGACTTGAGAATTTTGAAAAATGGCCCAAAAAAATGCTTGACATGAGAAACGAGAAATGGAATCGACATTAAATATTTTACCCCAAAAAGCTAGATAGGAGAAACCAGAAAAAAATATTGGCCTTTTAAAAAACTTGGCCCAATGAAGCCTGACAGGAGAAACTGGGAACTGGGCCGCATGCTGACTGGGCCATGCGCTACTTTGTCATGTAGCGCGCGTGCACTACAACCTGCATTAGCGCGTGCGCTACTAATCATCGTGGCGTGCGCCAGGGAGTGACTCCCGGCTACAAATCATCCGCTCCCCTGCAGGCTCTGGAGCAACACCGCGCGGAGGATCACCTCGTCGCGCAGCGCGCAGCGGGCACGTCCACGGCGGCGTCGCCCTGCACGGTGGTGCCTCCCCAGCGGCACACGTATGCGTGCTGCACCGGCAGGTCCAGCGAGCAGAGCGCCACCATCACCATGGGCGCGGTGGCGTGGGGTGACACCCGGCGTCGTCGTCGGGCGCTTGGCGCCGCCGCCTCGCCGCTGCCCCAACATCCGCACCTCCAGCTTCTCCTTGAAGACCTCCGCGCCGGCTCCGCGGTGACAACGGACGCGGAGGGCGCGCCGCGGCCTCTTTGCTTGACCTCGGTCTCGAGCCGCTCAGCGGCGCGCGCGCAGCTCAGCGATGTAGGCGGTGGCGTCGGCCAGGAGGGACGCCCTGTCCATCTTGGACACCGTGGGCACGGCTGCCCGAGGTCGCAGAACGGCGGTTGAGCTTGTCCCGCCGCTGCCGCTCCGTCTCCACGTGGGCGAGGGCGGGGCCGGCGGTCCTCGGGCCGGGCTTGCGGCCCCGCCGCCACTGGGCGTAGGTGCCGGGCGGCGGCTTGTCGACACGTCATCGTTGCCTGCGGTGCCGAGGGCATGGCCCCGTCGCAACGCTGTCGCTGTGCCGTCGCCCCAGAGCTTCTCTACGCCGTCGTCCTCCTCCAGCCATTGCTCGGGGACGTCGCAGTACTTTCGAACTCAAGCACCGGGTGCTGGCCGCCGGCGCCGGAGAAGGAGGCAGGAGACTGAGGGCTGAACGTGGAAAAGCTACGGTAGGCAAGCTCATCCATTATTGCGCTGAATGTGGAAGAGAGAGATTGCCATCGTAGTCACTTCCCTTTATCGGCTATAAAATGGCTGATGATGTGGTTGCGGCTGTGGTGGCTGTGTTGCTGCCACCGCCCATATCGGGAAGGATCTTCATTCCAATTTGGGCAGCGATGTGATGTGATCCGCGGCGACCGGGATTGATGTTATGCTTCCAATAATCCAATTTCATATATTGTACTGTTTATTTGATAGGACAGCTCATTTACAGTCATAATGACTGGGGGACCACGCAGTACTCTGTTGACGTTGTTCAAGGTTTAGCGTGACTCCATTTTTGTCCGACAAAATAAAGAGCACATTTTTGGTATTAGAACTTAGGCCAGTCTTTGTGGTAGTTTTATTAAAATTTATTTGCGTTTAATAAGCTGCCACATAAGTACTTTTGGTGATGTGGCAACTTTTTTTTAGGCAGAGAGAGAGAAGTGTTCTTGGCACTATTAATAACTCTCTATGCATGAGTCTTAAAATTAAATGTCTATAGAACCCTAATATCAAACTTTACATTATATTGAGAGTAGGTGTTTCATCCTGAGTTTTGATTCATTCTATATGATTAATTTGGCAGTCTTAGAAACATCCAATGAAACTTTTCTTGCTGAGACTGACCTTATTGAAAGATACGTTTGGCATCAGTCACTACCCTTTATGAGCAATTGCTCGAAAAGGTTGATGTACGGTTTGCGGTTATGGCTGTGTGGCTGCCACCGGGAATAACCACATCGTCATTCCAATTTGGGTCCTGATGTGATCGGCGTCAATCGGGATTGACAATTAGAAATCAACAAGAATAATAATCCTAGTGACTTTATTGTTGATAAAGGCACCAGAAAAGCAAGTATAATTTGGAAAACACAAAGCGTGTTATATTGTAATTTATGCTTACGTCCAATTTAAGTTGCTCGATAGATTTATAGTCACCGAATATACAATTTTTTTGATCTTATATATTGGATAGAATTTATAGTCACCGTGAGTGTGGTCTTTGCCGTGAGCCTCTTTGCACGCTCACGGAGAAAAGGGGCCTTTCCCCGTGAGGAGCTCACGGGAAACCTTTCCCTCACGGGGAAAGGCCCCGATTCGAGAGTGACTTATAGGTGGACGAGATGTATAAAGTATGTTTATAAAGCGGGGGAACCTTCTAATTAAACAAGATCTGCTCCCTACGTCCCCAAAATCACAAACATTTTAGGACCCAACGCAACTACCAAGGTTAGTGGGAAAAGTCCACGCATACCCCTATTGCATTATCGACTCTGTTCCCACTCCCAATGTGGTGGAAGGGAGGTTGTCGACGGGCGACCTCGACACCCATGGCGGCGGCAACCTCGCCCAGCCCCACCCGCGAGCTCCCACCGGACGATGGCGAGCATGGCCAGACGCAAAGCATTCCGGCGAGCTCGGCCTCGGCGGCCATGGCGAGCACGGCCCCGGCGCGGCATCCCCGAGGAGCTCCTCCCCGGGGGGGCCATGGCAAGCTCAGCCCCTGACCGCTCACGAGGGAAGGAGAACCCTGCCGGCTCCGCCCCTTCGACCGTCGGACGGGATGGCCGGCCTGGTCCTCGACACGAACGCCATGCCACAGCCACGGACGGGATGATCCTCCTCCTCCCACCGGTTGTGTTTGTTTTTCATTTTTTTTATTCCAGTAGTGGCCGAAAGAGGGATGGTGAATGGACTGTATAGTGTGGGGACCTACTGTTACAAGCTAAAACGTCAATCTTTCTTAAACTTTTCTTGAACGGTAGAACGTCCATTATTCGGGACGGAGGGAGTACGAAGGGTACGTGTGTGCCTGCCTAAAACAAATTTCTTGGATCCTATACGTTTGTATATTCCTATATATATGCTAAAATTTGCATCTGGACCACTGCGCATGTAGCTTTGGGACATGAGTGGCTTTAGTCGTCTAACGAATATGCGGTTGTTGTCGTGGCGTCGTGTTCATGGATGTTCCGGCCACTGTGAGTGAACCAAAAGGTGAACACGTTTGCGTTTGCCCAATTCAGAGTCTAGTACAGCACCCAATTTAGACAGGTTTTCCAAATTCAGCAGTTGTTGCTGCAGCACCAGCTCTGGTATGTATCGTCAGTTGATGGACCCATATTCCCTGGATAGCCGTGCAGCCAATAGGACTGGTCGGTTCGGCAGCTGAGCAAAGAGTGCAGGCGTGCAGCAGGCAGCCTGTGAAGTACTGCGGTACTGCTACCCCGGGTTACCGGTCTTTTTCATAATTATTGTAGATGCATTTTTCTTTAACAACGAAACAATACGCCACTTTTTTTTTTTTTTTTTACAACCAATGAATTCGTCACTTAAATCGTTTTTAACAAAATACAAACACCACCATCATCGATCGGTCTACAAGTTAAGCAGGATGGGTATATATAGGTCAGCTGAAATATGCCTCAGCTCAGCCAATCTCTCCGCCTATATATCCTTGAAACAAGTTTGTTTTGGACATGATTTCGTATACCATGCATGGAGTGACACTACTACAGAATTGTCCATCACCGCCGGGCTCCAACCCCTTCACCGCGAAAAACCGAACCGGCGTAACCATAGCGGTAGTGATGTGGGGTTCGAAACACTACGGGCCAAAAACCGGCGGTGATGCGAGGAGAGACCGCCGGTTTGATATCGAACCGGCAGCGCACTATCACCTAACACCTTGTCGGGTGTTCCACGGACCCAAAGCATTTTTGATCCAAGCAATGCAGGTTCGGAAGAAGTCACCGGCAGAGTTGATATTGGGAGCACCGCTGTCGGGCTTTAACGAACCGACGAATCTGTAGGGATAACACTATCGGGTTGGATTGAGCCGACGGTGTATCGAAGAGCTAACAATGTCGGGTTTACATTGAACCCGCCGCTGAACTTTACGTGAACACCGTCTATTTTGATTTCAACCCGACGGCGTTATTAGAGTGAAGACTATCGGTTGGTTAGTGCAGCCGACGGTGATGTTTCGTCATCGATGACGGTTTGTAATTCAAACCGATAGTGTTTGGTGTAGTTACACTACCGGTTTGTATGACATTCTTTATCGGGCCCATGCCACCCGGCGTTTTTGTTTTAAATTTTTATAATTTATGAATTTTTTCCTAAAAATCAGCTATTTTTAAACCCATAAAAGCATCATAGATACATTACATGGTTCAAAGGTTACATACAACTAACTCCACCTAATGTTCTACGAAATTGAGCCTAGGACATCAACTTCCAAATAAGGAAAACAATGACAATAGCCATGACGTAAATCAAAACATCTTTCATAGGCCAAGTCGCAATTCTCCTAATCTTCATATCTATGGAGAGAGGCTTCTCATCGATCTCGGGCTGGTTGATAGTGAAAGTTTTCACCATAGTAGGCCCCGAAAGCTTCAGACTTCGGTCTTGTATTTTTGTAACAATTACGGGGTAGCCAGAGACTTGAGCGAGCAATCTTCCTGTGTTCGATAGATCCCCGGCACTTGACCAACATGCACTACATACCACGCCATGGTTTGCTTATACATGCAGCCAAAATAGGATGTTAATGCTATGTCATTCAGAAATGTTGTACAGCAAGATTTTGAACACCACTTTAAACTCATGAATTTCAACATCTATCTCATTTCAATCACAATTTGAGCATTAGAAAGTCTTCAATCATTGTTGTAAATGACCACAATGTTTAAATCTAATTTGTTCACCATAGACCAATTAAAATACTTTTGCCACTATATAAGGATCCCGAATCGTTTGAAAGCAAAATCTAAATAGAAAAAGGAAATAGCAAGGTTGGATTTATCAACACGGGCATTTCAACGAACAACTCAAAGGCAAAGGGACCGACGCACTCTCACCGAAGCTTCCGGTGTCGGTCGCGCCTCTGTCTTGTCTCGGCGGTGCGAGACGCAGCGCCCTAGAAGGAAGCAGAGGGCGCGGACGGGTGAAGATCTCTAGTTTGGTTTTGGATAATTAGTGACACCTAAGGACTAATCTCTCATTGCTAAGTGTTTGACATGTATGGAGATTGGTCGTGCCGGAGTTGGTGCAAGATGATCATGGAGTATGGATCGAGGTGATCCAAAAGATGATCAAGCAAGCAACCCGGTGGAGTTTCGGAGAACAAAAGTCCCAAGGCAAAGGTATAACCATAGGGCTTTTGGTTTCACACCCAAGACACCATAGAGGGTGTGGGTGGTTATAGGATCGATAAGCCGTACTATAAAGAGGGGAAAACTTTTTCGTACATATCGATCCTCACGTGCCTTTAGGTTCAAGTCTCATATGCATGCATTCTAACCTAAAGTGCTAACTCCGTCCTTGTCGAAAAATGTTTTCAAAAATGCTAACACATGGTGTCGGAGTGTTCTTCGACGTGTTGGCAACAAGAAACAAGTGGCGGAAGTCGGTTTGGAGCAAAGGCGAGGAAAGGGCGACAACGAAATGAAGATTTTGCTTTGAAAACGCACACCGACGCCGCGACCGGACGCCGAGTGGCACCGACGCGACGCACCGGTGGCTCCGGTGGTCGGGTCCGTGGGGATTTCCAATAAGCATGTTTTGGGGGTGTCCCGCCGGATGCACCGGACGCACCCACCGGACGCGACACACGGGACGCCGAAAGCAGCCGCCACCGGGCCGATTTTTCCTTGTCGTTTTGGCCGGACGCAGTGCCGGACCTCGCACGGACCCGCTAGTGGTTCCGTGAGTGCGTCCGTGCACCAAGCAGAATGCAATTTTTTTAGCCCAACGGCCATATTTCGTGATGGGGGCTATATATATGTGTTTGGTGCCTCTTGCTCACTCTCTTGGACATTTGAATCACTCCTAACATCTTTGAGCAAGCAAGCAAAGCCTCCCTCCTCTCTCATTCTTGATTTGAGCTTCATTCTTGAGAGAAGAGAGATCCAAAGTGCATTGCATTGTGTTCTTGCATCTAGAGGCACTTGGGGATCGTGTTGTGACGGTGGATTTCCGTTACTCTTGGAGGCACCGCTCCTAGCCGGCTTGGTGGTTTGGTGGAGTTGTTGGCAAGAAGAGGAGATTGTTTCTTGGCCACCTCCGGTTGGTTTGTGAGAGGATTACGCACTCCTCGTCGGGAAGACAAAGTGCAAGGAATACATTGCTCGTGCTTTGGGTACCTCACTTGGTGTGTGGTGTGTTGAGGCCGGCAAGGGCACCTCCTAGCTCAAACATCACCCCTTGTGTTGGTCGGCACAACCGAGAGTAGTTGTCGGTGTACAACGAACTCCGGGTGAACAAATCGACTTGTTCATTGTCTCTTGTGTGGATCATCACCTTCGAAAGTGATTGATTGGTTTTCATCTTCCGGTGATTGGTTGACATCCTCTACACATCGGTATAACAAGCCTCTCACCTTTGTTTTTACCTTCCTAGTTTACTTTGAGTAGAGAGCTAGCATTTGCTTGTGTAGGTTGTTCTTGCTAGCATAAGGACCATATTAGGATTGCTCATTAGCTAGAGTAGTGACATAGACTTTGAGTGGACTAGAGATCATAGTATTATTTAGTCTTGTCACTAGAAGGCTTGCTTGACCATTAGAGCTAGTGCAAAACCGCTTTTACGCCGCGTGTTTTATTCTAACCGGTTTGTTTAGTTGAGCTTGTAGAAAATTTTTATAGGCTATTCACCCCCTCTAGCCATCTAGGACCTTACAACGGGGCATTCTTCCGGCGGAATCGAGCTCGAGGTCGCGCGGTACGGTGTCGGGCGTGACGGGGGACGGCGCGAGCTGCGCGGACGGCGGTGCGGTGTGTAGCGGCGGTCCCCCGTTGACGTGGGACGAAGAACAAGCGGGCGAGGCGAGGCGAGAACAACGGCGAATTAGATCTCATTCTCATAGGCAAAATCTCGAGGAACTAAATGGCTAATTAGTTCTCACCGTGGAAGGCGCGGGACGCCGGCGGCGTTGGGGGACGTCGGAGAAGAAGAGAATGGAGGGGGCGCTATAGGGGGCGACAGGGCGGCTGCGGGCGTGTGTGGTGGTGGTGCTGTCGGCGACGCTGGTGGGGAACGATTGGGCGCGGGGTTGAAATGACCAGGGAAAATTTCAGCTCGCCGCGCCCGGCTATTATATATCGTCGGCCGAAGCGAATGGTGCGAGGTTCAAATGACTCATGAAATTTTCACCTCGCGTGCCCATTTCTATAGTTAATCACCGCCCGGTTTAACAAGAGCCCGGCCGGCGGTGTTAAATTATAGGTTCACCGCCAGTATAAACGTCGGCCGACCCGACAAAGTGATCGTATTAATCGTTGCCACCGCCACACGGTACCACCGCCACGGTGATAAGATCACTTGTTGCCACCTAACACCGCTCATTCTCACCTACCACCACCTATAAAAACAGCCCCGCGCGAGAGAGAGCCATGTATGGTGAACCGTGCGCCGGGCCGACCTCTTCTCGTTATTTGCCAATTCTCCTATCCACATATATGGCCTCTATTTGGGAGAAAGCCCTCCACATAAATATTTTATCATGGGTAGACGGTGTATACAACAGGTACTAGAAGGGTGTTTTTGAAGATTAAGCTACAACGTTGCTTACGTAATTTGGGTGTGATGCTCGTGCAACGCCATTGTTGCATGGACTACCGGAAGACGAAAAGCGTGAGCCAAGTAGCGTGCATTCTTGTGCTTCGTCGCCGGGAGATGAGAGCCACGTCTCCCTGTCGGGCCTTTGCTTAAGACGGAGAGACATTGGTTCTTCACAGAGGTCCCATCCGCCATACTTAGATCATAAAGCATAAC
Organism: Hyparrhenia diplandra; assembly: GCA_015847255.1. NCBI lineage: Eukaryota > Viridiplantae > Streptophyta > Magnoliopsida > Poales > Poaceae > Hyparrhenia > Hyparrhenia diplandra. Next base: position 505,535 of record JADLZK010008701.1, read on the forward strand.
GTGTAGCATTGTAACCACCTCGGGCATAGGTGCTAGAAGGGTGTTTTTGAGGTGGTTATTTCTTAATGTGTTTGTACACTTTGATTATTGTACCGTGTCAATTGTAATCAATTAATTGTAATGCTTTTGTGAAGTATGTATAATCCCATTCAACCTTGTAATTACTAGGGGGTCGCCGCAGTAGAAATTCAATTTAATTGAAAAATACCAAACCTTGTCCCGAAAAATCTCAAACATCGTGGTTCCTTCACACGTGGCATGTGCACGCCTAAAAAAAAAGTTTGAGGCCGAGACCACACAGGAATGAAGATGACCCAACATAGCTTAGTAATTGTCAGTCATGCTTCCGATGAAAGGGGTCATGTACCTTTGTGAAGCATGTCTACTCCCACAATGTAGAAATGTCTTGAATTTTTTTACAACCTTGTACACCGAATTATGCCCCCACACAAGATCTTAGGTCTTTTCGATCCATATTTTTATTATTAGATTTTCCTACGTGATAAACGCGATAGAAGGAGGTTAATTAAAGCTTGAAAACTTATGAATTTTCCACCAACCTACACACCGAATTGCCTCCTAGGACACATGAGACCATGTGGGAAATTTTGGCACCACTGGCTCGTTAGTGGGTAACCCCAGTTCAACCCTGTAATTACTCGGGGTCGCCGCGTAGAAATTTAATTTAATTGAAAAAAATACCAAACCTTGTCCGAAAAATCTCAAACAAGCGTGGTTCCTTCACACGTGGCATGTGCACGTCTAAGAAAAAGTTTGAGGCCGAGACCACTTTGGAACGAAGGTGACCCAAAGATAGCTTATGGATGTAATTGTCGGTCATGCTTCCGATGAAAGGGGTCATGTACCTTTGTGAAGCATGTCTACTCCCACAATGTAGAAATGTCTTGAATTTTTTTTACAACCTTGTACACCCAAATTATGCCCCCCGTTGACACCTGTTATAGCATAATATTATAAGTCAATTAATATGAAATAAGGGCTCAAGTCAAAGACCAAACATAAGTCTAGGGTCTAACTAACATATTTCCACGAAGTTTTGGTATTCTATGACTTTCCAGAGACTTGGTAGATAAATGCAGAGAAGAATGGAGAAAGTTCCTAATATACAAGACATATGATGACAAGACTTGACCGTGAAGTAACTCAACCCGAAAAAGTGGACTAAAACATTCTAGAAGGTACGAGAGAACACCGTAAAAAGAACCAGAGGCCGAGGGAAGACAGGACCGGGCGGCCGCTAGGCCTATTTTTTGTTGGCCGCCGGTGGGTCCCACCTCGTCGGCCTCGCTTTCTAGGTCGGTTTACTACCGACTTTGAGGTTGTATCTACACCGTTGTTGAAGGTCGGTTTGATCCAAGGGTTCACGTTCATCGCCAAGTACTATATAAGAAGACCCGGTGACCCTGTGGTGAAAATCAATTTCATAATCATATTCATTATCAACTCATACCCATCAAGTCCAAACCAAGTCTAGACCTAAGCCCTAGTTCATACTAGAAGTAGCTAGCTAACTAGTTAGTTCTAGTTCAAGATCAAGTTCATCTTGAGTTCCCGATAGTCAAGCAATAGCAAGAGCATTGTTCTTCGCTCTCTTGAATTCGACTGTAAGTATTATTATTGATACACTATTGTTATGGCTTTGATCTATATAATTATTATATTCTTATTGTTATGTGTTTATGCATGCTATGATTATATGTTTAGTTTAGTAAGATTGCTTTTATATTTTATGCATGGAATTGTATAACATCCATATAGATGATCACTATGTGGGTGATAAGCAATGTGTAAACGTGATGTTTATACAACGTTTATCTACAATTGCACCCTACATTCCGGGCCGTGTGGTAGATCGCGGGAGTGACAAATTCTGTTGAGTCCTTTGGAATCCACCCTCCGAATGTAGGACTAGTCGAAGTTTATAATTACGGTAATGATTAAGTTTCGTCCTTGGTTGTTATTGGTAATGCTTGCCATGTGTAGAAGTAATCCAACCTTGCCATGATAGCTAGATGTATTGCACTAATTGTAGTATTCATTGACATATGATTAGGAGTATCTTAGGAATATTCTTTCTATTCTTTCTATAACATGCTAATTGCTCGTATGATACTAGAGGCATATGATGATCTTAGACTTGGGTATTTATCATTTATATATGCTTTATCCTCGTGACTTATCCTGTCGAGTAATGTTAGATGCATATGGCTACTCCGCATTACACTACCGTAAGTGGATCTCATAAATAAATCACATCATAAATCATTAGATATCCTTTTCTCTCTACTTTCCATAGACTCCCTTCCTCGTGGTAAAATATAAATACGATACCGGATTACTCCGGTGAAATGCTACAATTGGTATTTCTATCCGCGGCGCTTGCAGATATCATGTTCATTCTTTTATCAAGGCCAATCAACAAATACCATGCCCCGCATTTCTTTGAGCGTTATTGCTAGGGTGACAGACTAGTGTATAGGTAATGCCTAGAAATGAGTGGTATACCTTGAGTACATATCCCGTGAGATTAACTCCACTATGGATAATGATGCTAAGTTTACATCCCACTTCTAACACCGCCTAACTCCGCTTTGTTGGATCATGAGGTTAATCCCATATCCAAGCTAACATGATTAGATAGATATCCCATATATATTTCTTTTCGCCTTCCTAATTTGGATCGTGTAAGAAATATCAACAAGCATTTCGGGCGCCGTTGTCGGGAAGGCGTAGTCTATTTAGAGAAATAATTTTTCTTGGCTTTGTTTTTCAAAACTTTCCTAGTTTGGAAGAGCATAGTCAATCTTTTAAAATTTTTAAAATGTGTTTTCTTAACTTCATAAGTTTTTCTAGTGCTTCTTTCCAGCTTTCTCTAGTTTGGAAGGGTATTAGCCAAGACTTAGAAAGTGTTATTCCTATTAAGTTGGTATTGTTTCGACTTTATTAGTTAGAAAGGGTGCTAGCTAAAAAATCCTATGAACACATCATATAAGGAAACAAGAGAGATCACTTACACTACCTAATGCATTGAGAACCCATTATCACATACTCAAACAGGTTCAACCCTGTTTTCTATTTTGTTTTTATTCTATGCAGGGAAAAATATATGTATGAATTGGAACCTTCCAGAAAATTTTATTGAAGATCCTGAAAATTAATCAGGCAAAGGCGAGCAAAACTCGGACAAACTCCAAAGACCTACATCTTCATCATCTTCTGAGACATCAAGGTCTACTGATCCGGAAGTTAATCAAGTTACTAGAAATTTAACACCTGAATTTGAAGCTATGGCAACCAAGACACTTCGTGAGTTCTCAGCTCCTACCACGGACAACATTCTCGTTGGTCCCGAAGGTAGAGGTTGGAGACAAAGGCTTTGAGCTTAAGCCGGGGCTCATCAACCGATATACCATGGGAGTGAAGAGCAGAACTTGAAGTCCCGCTCGAGGACTCTAAACGCCTAATCCTCGCCGAAAGGTAAGTCAAGAAGTTATCAATAAAATCCCCGCATTGCATATTTTATTCTTTCCATTTCATATTTATATTTTCAATGTTTTATATTTGCATTTGAAAACAACAAAAATATTTTGTCTTTTGTCTTTAAAAACCTTTAAGCCCCATGCTAATATCCCTGAGGTTACACCTCTAGGCCGCTTTCTTTGTGGTGGCATAAAAATAATAAAATAAAGATGCATAAGTACTTTATCTTTTGTTGTATATAAAAATAAAATAAAAATTTGAAAAATGAAAATCTAAAAATATATCCCAGTGCAACTTGAAGTAATGTGGCTAACCCCTAATGCTTAATCAAGTTCCACTAGCTTTGTTGTCTATTTGAGATCGCCAGATTCCAAGAGGAGAAGAAATATGTTAGGCGCCACCTTTGTTGCCAACTACCTTAACTTCTACATCATTGAAGATTACACTCCAATCTAGCTTGGAGGAGTGCAACCCCGCTATCCAGATAAGTATCCTATTATCTATATTATATTATATTAATATTATTAGTTAAATATTTTGTTTGCTAGAAAGTTTGTTAAGAGTCTAGTTTGTTAAGAGTCTAGTTTTATAGAGTCTAGTTGTTTAAAGAGTCTTTTGTTAGAGTGTGAATAAAAAGATCGAAAAGAGAGTGCACATTAAATTTACTTTGCCCAACTAAAAGGAACCCCAAAATCTGCCAACTTAGAGATGATGAATAGTTGCTCATTTGTTATACTTTTCTAGTACCTAGCTTTCAAGCTTAATTTCTCTTGAGCTCCATTTGCAAAATTACTTTGATATGATATCTAAAACTCCAATAAGCCTATCTCCCACTAGGAGTTCATTTGGGAATTCTCGGCCTCCGATTGGCTCATGTGAGTAGTAACTGAAATTTCAACGCCAGCAACGCGAGAGGCACGAGGTGTTCACGTCGCGAGGGACCGCCGCCCTCCCCGCGACCGTCGGCTTCCCCGCGACCACGGCCCCTTTCTCGTGTCCGCCCGGCGTCATCCCGACCCCTCGCCACGCATTGAAATCCGCCGGCCCTTCCCCTACCCTCGCGCCTCAATCCCGCCGCCGCCCCATCGCCTCCCCACCACCACATCCATAAACGCACGGCGGAGGAGGATGAGGCCGCCCGGCGCGGCGCGCTCACGCATCGGCATCGACCCCTTCGATTGGACGGCGGATGGTGGTGGCGGCGGGCATCACCGTTGGCTGCCGCCCGAGCACGAGGAGACCCTAGCTCGAAGCACGAGGCCGTACGCGTGGCTCCCATCGCGAGCGACATCCCGCCGCCGGATTGGACGGCACGGCCCAGCCGGACGGGCAGGCGCTGAAGGTGAACCCGTCGGGACGAGCCCCGCCGGAGCCGGAGGGGCGCAAGGCGGTGAAGAGCGCCTCTGGCGTGACGCGAGGCCGTTGGAGGCGAGCAGGAGACCATGGCGGCAACAGCGCCGCTGCTACGCATCCATCCCCTTCGATTGGAACCACAGGTTTGGCACCACGCTGGCTTCTTCTATGTTTGGGTACGGTAGTGCTGGGGCGGATGATTCCTCCATTTGTGGATCTGGCCGGTTGATTTGTCTCCATCCCTCCTTCTGAAGATTTCTCCTCTGTATGGGCATCAACTGTTGTAGTTGGACTGTGGTTGTGGGAGCTGATGTTCAAGTACTCTGTAAAACAATTTCTTGAAAGTTTATAGAAACCCATTTGACAGCAATGGAGAGATGCTTTGGTGCTGAAAACTTTTCGGTCTGACATGTGGAGCGATGCTTCAATTCCAGCAATTCTCACAGCGTTGGCACCGGGGCTTGACTGTGCATGGACCCACCACACAGGCTTTCCATCGGTGGATAGAGAAGGAGCACAGCGTCGTCAGTGTCCGCTTTCGAGGCAGGGAACGCCGTGCGTCGCCAAATACAATATTTTAAGTTTCAAGCATCGGGGAACCTACTTGACACGGTGCTTGGTTTTTTCATATCTCGGCATCGGCCACAACGTCGGCACCGGTGCCTGAAGAGGAGAGAGACGATTTCGGCACCGGTATTTCCCAACGCTGTGGCCAGTCAAGAACGGATCAGCCTGATGCTTCCTCGGCAGTATCAAATTGTATGATGGAATGTAGAGATGCTTTCTGCGTTACTGCTTACTATCAAGCAAGAACACTGTGAAAGCATTTGGCTAGCTCATGCCTTCAAAGAAATGTTCAGCAATGTCCTTCAAAGAAAACATGTTCACTAATGTCATTCAAAGAAAATGTTCAGTAATTCTACTGCTACTGATATGTTCATTAAACTAGGACATCGTGAAAGCACTAGGCTAGCTAATCTTACAACTTCTGAATGTTATTTGCATATGTTTTAGTCAGTACATGTTAGCCTTTACTGTATGCTGATTTAGAATCTTCAGATTCAGTTGATGCCAATGTAGACTGTAATGATTCAGTTAGCTTTCAGTTTGTAATTCCCTGCACATGCCGCTGCTACTTTCTAACTGGGCAGGGCTATCTGTTTATTGAAAACAAAAGGTGTTGTCATGCTGGTCTACAAAGGGCTGTCATGTTGCTTCAAATTTAACTAAGATTATGAACATATGTATTTTATTGACAAACATTGTGTTATACTTTACCGAAGATGGATCATCACATTTTTCTTTAATATTTTTGGCATAAAATTATGAAGAAACAAAAGAATAATTCTTCCTCTGTTGAAAAAAAATATATTGCGTTCCCGCGGAACGCGCGGGGAATTCTGCTAGTTTACTCTAAACCTGAAACCTATGGGTTGCAAATGCTTGCTCTAAAGTCTAGGTAATTGACGGATATGATATATGATAGTCTGAGTTGCTATTTGATTTTACTCCTAGTGACACTAGATTTCTGGAGATTTATATTTTGAAAATTGAAAATGCACATGATAAGTTCCTGTGTGACAATAGTGTGAACCTCCTACCACAGCCATATATACATGCTCCTTAGATTAGGAAAATTTTTTGATTTATATATATAGGCTGCTTGCTTTGCATTGAGTTTGTTCAATCTTTGTTTAACCCTTAGAAACTTGTCATGCTGATCATGTACACTCCACTTCACTACATTCCACTCCACTCGACTCCATTCATATACATGCTATTTCTATCCTGAAAGTACGCATCCACCACATATACACTCACTATATATATACCACTATCATTTCACTCTAGCCAAAAAAATGTTCTACTCCTATCCTAGGAGAGAGTAACCAAAAAATTCACTATACCCATCCACTCATTCATTGCTAGCCAATATCTTACAAAAGCTCCATTACATTTGTTTATCTCTCAAAAGTTATTGCAAAAGAGATTTGGGTTGTAGATTAAAAAAAAAAAAAGAAAAGAAGAGAAAAAGAAAAGGGAGATGAAAATGGACAAGTGTCCTACGGGCAGTAGAGCCTACTTCCCTAAGAAAAAGAAAGAATAAAGGAGAGTTAAAAAAAATAGATAAGTGTCCCTGAAAACAATGGGTACTTAGATGCTCCTCTCCTCCAAAAAGAAAAAATAAAAGAAAGAAAAAGATACAACCCAGGTTCTCTACAGAGTTTCCAAATTCCAAAAGAGAGATGATTCCTCAAGGAGCAAAAGTAAGATTTCCACCTCATTCAATCTATACACCTTACTATATTCTCTACTATCTATATTCTATCCACCATACACATGCACCACTTGATCAAGTGTGACTTGTAACTTTGGATCCATTGCTTGAATTTACAATATATGCTTAGTAAGTAAATTAGTTTTTCTCCTACCTATGAGCTCGGATATAAAGCCTTAGATATAGGGTGAGAGAGAAGAAGGCATAGTGTGCTACTCGCCTTTAGCCGAAAATACTACATATTATGAGAGAAAACACTACCTTATTGCCTTAGAGAGGATCCACAAATACCACAAATGAGAGATTAGAGAGAAAGTCATACTGAGGAACTTTGAGTTTTATTTAGAAAATCAGAAAAAAAACCGGAATGACAGCTTGATCAAAAGAGTTTGAGATATAGTGCTCGACTTGACTGTTCTATCTTTCAATTACCCAAGATTGAAGAAAAGATTATAAGCCCCAAAAGGTAAGAGGTAATATGGGTAAGTTGAAGTTTTGAAAAGTTTATTCTTATCCGAGAAGTTACGTTTGAAAGCATGTGTACTTTTAAGGTGTGATAGCGTTAAAGAACACCCGATCCAAGTAAGTAGTTTAATATAATATCATGTGTCTTGCTAAGAGACTAGCAAAGAGGTAAGCTTGGGGAGCTTGTTGGCACTGTTATAGCATAATATTATAAGTCAATTAATATGAAATAAGGGCTCAAGTCAAAGACCAAACATAAGTCTAGGGTCTAACTAACATATTTCCACGAGTTTTGGTATTCTATGATTTTCTAGGGACTTGATAGATAAATGCAGAGAAGAATGGAGAAAGTTCCGAATATACAAGACATATGATGACAAGACTTGACCGTGAAGTAACTCAACCCGAAAAGTGGACTAAAACATTCTAGAAGGTACCAGAGAACATTTAAAGAAAGAGACCGAGGGAAGCGGGACCCCGGCGGCCAAAGCCTATTTTTTGGCCGGCCGTCAGGTGGGTCCCACCGTCGACCTCAGCTTTCTAGGTCGGTTTACTACCGACTTTGAGGTTGTATCTACACCGTTGTTGAAGGTCGGTTTGATCCAAGGGTTCACGTTCATCGCCAAGTACTATATAAGAAGACCGGTGACCCCAAGGTCGAAATCAATTTCATAATCATATTCATTATCAACTCATACCCATCAAGTCCAGCCAAGTCTAGACCTAAGCCCTAGTTCATACTAGAAGTAGCTAGCTAACTAGTTAGTTCTAGTTCAAGATCAAGTTCATCTTGAGTTTTCGATAGTCAAGCAATAGCAAGAGCATTGTTCTTCGCTCTTGAATTCGATCCGTAAAAGTATTATTATTGATACACTATTGTTATGGCTTTGATCTATATAATTATTATATTCTTATTGTTATGTGTTTATGCATGCTATGATTATATGTTTAGTTTAGTAAGATTGCTTTATATTTTATGCATGGAATTGTATAGCATCCATATAGATGATCACTATGTGGGTGATAAGCAATGTGTAAACGTGGTGTTTATACAACGTTTATACGCAATTGCACCCTACATTCGGGCCGTGTGGTAGATCGCGGGAGTGACAGATCTGTTGAGTCCTTTGGAATCCACCCTCCGAATGTAGGACTAGTAGAGTTTATAATTACAAAGTAATGATCAAGTTTAGGTCCTTGGTTGTTATTGGTAATGCTTGCCATGTGTAGAAGTAATCCAACCTTGCCATGATAGCTAGATGTATTGCACTAATTGTAGTATTCATTGACATATGATTAGGAGTATCTTAGGAATATTCTTTCTATTCTTTCTATAACATGCTAATTGCTCGTATGATACTAGAGGCATATGATGATCTTAGACTTGGGTATTTATCATTTATATATGCTTTATCCTGTGACTTATCCTGTTGAGTAATGTTAGATGCATATGGCTACTCTGCATTACACTACCGTAAGTGGATCTCATAAATAAATCACATCATAAATCATTAGATATCCTTTTCTCTCTACTTTCCATAGACTCCTTTCCCCTCGTGGTAAAATATAAATACGATACCGGATTACTCCCGGTGAAATGCTACAATTGGTATTTCTATTTATCCGGCGCTTGCGTATATCATGTTCATTCTTTTATCAAGGCCAATCAACAAATACCATGCCCCGCATTTCTTTGAGCGTTATTGCTAGGGTGACAGGACTAGTGTATAGGTAATGCCTAGAAATGAGTGGTATACCTTGAGTACATATCCCGGTGAGATTAACTCCACTATGGATAATGATGCTAAGTTTACATCCCACTACTAACACCGCCTAACTCCGCTTTGTTGGATCATGAGGTTAATCCCATATCCAAGCTAACATGATTAGATAGATATCCCATATATATTTCTTTCGCCTTCCTAATTTGGATCGTATGGGCCCCGGCGGTGATCAATTAAGGTGGAGACTTCATGTTGTCGTTCGCGCCATTGGAAACGCGAGCCGAGGAATTGAAGAAGCGCAAACCGCACGTCGCGGAAAACGCAGTGCCGGCCGAGAGAGATCGTCGCAATTCCAACCGGGCGATCGTGGGAATTCCAAGCGGTTGGGTTGACTTGGCGTTCGATCGTGGGGAAGTGGAGCAGCCGGCTAAATCACTATTTAAGCACACACTCGATCATGGCGTTCATCCTTTCAGTTCTCTAATCTAGCCACATTCCCTTTGCATTCATCAGCGCCATGGCTGCCTCGAGGCTCGGGGGATCCAACAAGCGCACGGGGAGGGAGATGGAGGCGGCGGAGGACAAGGGCAAGGAACCGTGGTGAGGCGCCGGCGCCCACCCCGGCTCCGACTCCGACTCCGACCGACTACGCCCCGCCTCTCCTAAGCGGGACCGCCGATGGACCTTCCGCCGCCCGGCTAGAGGCGGCGGCCGATGACCTTTGCCGATCGGGCCGCTTCAGAGATGATCGAGAGGGATTTCACCCTCGATCGTCTCCGGCCGCCCGCCTTCGGGAAGGCAAGGAGCCGGGCGGGCGCCATGGTCTTCTTCCAAGGGTGGATCCACCCCCGGAAGATAAGATGAACCACTACGCCCCAAGGTGGAGCGGAGTTGGTCGATCGCCCTCGAGGCCTTGGCCAAGAAGGACGACAAAATGGAGGAGGAGGAGGAGGAGGAGGACGAGGACTAGGCCGCGGCCTTCCTCTTTTTTTGTTTTTTATCATTTTTATTATATGTTCTGTTATATATATATATATATATATATATATATATATATATATATATATATATATATATATATATATATTAATAAAATAAAAATTATATATATATTATTGTTGTGTGTTGCTCCTCGTCACGAATGCTTTCGCTTTCCAATGCAAAGAGCGATTACAATTAAATAGCGCTTAAATTTGATTTGAATCTTAACTTGTTCAACGTAAAATTTGTCAAAAATAAACAATTAAGCGTCGGTTGTGCTTTGAAAAATACGATCGCCGTTGAGTGCCGAGGAGACGGCCATTGGGGCCAGCCTGTCGCCGGTTATGTTTTTCCAGAGGAATGTCTTTTGGAAATGCCACATTTATACCCCCCCCCGTTATCCAACACTAACTTCTCTTTCGTGCCCCTCTCACAGAAAGCCGGACTCGCCGCCCACGATCTTCGACATGGCCGCCACCCGGGAGGAGATGAAGTTCGTTGTGGACCTCCTCCGCGCCGCCCTCGCCCAAGCCGAAGCGGCTTTGGCCGACGACGTTGGCGCGCCAAGGTGAATCCGCCTCGAGGAGAGGGCCAACTTCTACACCCTCCGGATCGACTCTCGCCGATACCCTCGCCGAGGGAATTCCCGCCAAACCGGAGGAGGAGGCCGGAAGGCGGCCGCCAGGAAGCCGGCCAAGCGCGCTGCCAAGAAGGCCAAGAAGGCGGCCTAGGTTTCTCTTCTTTTATTTGTTTATGTTAATTTCTCGTTGTCGATGTGGGTGGATGTGTAAGATACAATGATACGTGTGGTTAATTTGCTAATGGTTCGCTTGTTGGTTAATCTGTTGCATGGCAATCTCTTTATCTTTCGTTAATTTGGGTTCTCTTGTTTCCTTGAATCGGTTTATTATTTATTATGATGCGTGTCAATCTTAATTTTCTATCATTTGTGTTCAATTGTTCCCTCGTCTTAGAAACCGCGGTGAGTCCTATTTATACGTACATAACCCCCTCGTCTTCCGGTCACCGCTCCAACACTCCGCTCTCCAAACGCCCCAAAACACACCCCCTCTCTACCCCGTTTTCACGAAGCCGGCCGGGTCGGTGGCGCCGCCCGACGATCGACATGGCTCCGACCCGGGCGGAGAAGTCCATCTGCATCGCCTCGGCGCCGCCCGCAACAAGCTCAACGGCTTTGGCCGACCAAGTTGGCGCGCCAGCGGTGAATCACCACTTAGAGGAGAAGTCCATCATCGCCCTCCGGATCGAGTACTTGGCGATAACCCTCGAGGGATACCGACAGCCAAACTGGAGGAGATGGAGTCGGACGCCCGGGGAAGAAGGCGGGCGGGCGGCCAAGAAGGCCAAGAAGAAGGCCAGAAGGCGGCTTAATTAGGCCGGCCCGCTTTTCTTTTATGTTAATTTATTGTATCGGTTGTTTCTATGACAGTTTAATTTGGTTTGTGTCGTTTGTTAATGGATCGATCGTTTGTTAATCTGCTGCGTGTTAATCTTGATTTCGATTTTTGTTTTTGTTCCTTTGCTTCCCCTCCCAAATCGCTATCGGTTCCAATCAACCCGGTTGTGTCAATCGTCGAATCGCTATCGGTTCTAATTCAAATCCAGAAAGTGATGCGTTGTCCATCAAGACCCATTTGCCGGGGGAATGATTCAAACCGGTAGAGATATAAATCTTCACCGCCGGTATTGGTCGAAGTCCGCGTGGAGATTCCGCGGTTTGTCCCAGCGCCGGGCGGTTCATCTTCGTCGGGCGCGGTTCATCGCCGCCGTGGACTAAATTTCGGCGGTGATCTGGGAGGTGGTAGTGATGAGCGAATCAGTAGTAGTGTGATTAATTAGCATCCATTTGTTGTTTTTTCGACATATCTCGTCGGTTTGACATAAACATGCATGCTCGGGAACAACTATAGTTTTTGCCATCCATTTTGTAGTTTTTCAACATCAGGGCGATGAAGCTCCTCACATTCAAATCCGCGTCTGTGCCATCCAAAATCATTGTAATGTAGACATGCGGTCGTCTAGTCCTCAAGACCACAACGCGCGCACTTGCGAAGGCGAGGCGGTGAGCTAAGCGGACAGGCTTCAACCACTACTACAATTCTTTTCGGTGGCATTTTTCAATTTCGGTTGCGGTTTTGAAACCGATCGAGCTAGGGTCACCGTTAATCGATTTATTAACGGTGGCGGTTTTTGGCACCCAAAAATCGCCACAAGAAATCCAGAAAATAAAATAAAATAAAATCCAAACCCCTAACCTAATGTGCCCATATCTAGGCCCATTAGGGTTAGGGTTCAGCCGCCACGCTCCCGCCGCCATCGCCTAGATCGAGGTCGTGGTAGAATGGATCGGGGTCGGGAAGTGCCGTGTGCGAAGCCGGCCGGCCCGGGCGCCTAGCCGCCGAGATCTGTGAACGCGACGGGGAGTGCACGGAAGTCGCCAGTGAGGGCTGGGACTTGAATCCTGAACGCGGGACAAGAGCGCACGAAGCCGCCCGCGAGCCTAGACACCGCCACGCGTCGCGCGCCTTGAAGCCCCTCGCACGCTCTCGACGCCGCCCTTGCGCGCCACGCCGCCGCACATTTGGATCCACCACGAGAGACAAAGGAGGGATGGAGAGGTACGAGCTAGAGAGGTAGAAGGTGCAGTTGTGGAAGGGCCGAGAGAGAAGGAGGACTGGCGAGGAAAGGATGAGCGTCGGTGCTCTCTCCCTAGCGGTGTTTGTCTCGCGACCGCGTGGAGGATAGGATGGTGTGGCGGGACTGAGTGCCAGAGTGGAAGCGAAAACCCTAAGTCAGGATTTATATAGTAAGGTGTGGTATTGGGCTACTTCAGGCCGAGTTGGGCGTTTTGAATTATAGCGGACCTGCCTTTTTTTAACTTTGGCGGGCTTGTAATAAAAAAAACAGTTACGATTATCGATTATCGTGACGGTTTTTATAACCGCCACTGTTAATTAAAGAAACCGTCACTGTTAATTAAAACATTAACTATGGTGGTTTTTACCTCGGTTAATAAAATGGAAGTGCATTATAAAATATTTTTTAAGTATTGAACGTCATCTTTGATGTCATCATTGATCTTGGCGCAGCCGGTCGCAGGGAGATGGTGGAGCACGAACTCTTGCTGCGTGCTGGAGACGAGGGTGGGCACGGCCAACAGACGAAAAAAGTGCGATGTGTACATCATCATCCAGCATGCTGCGTTCGTTTGTGCGTGCCCACGTCCCATCGGTCGCTGCCATGCATTGGCAGATGGCAGGCACGTACTGGGCCACCAGGCCAGTACTACTGACTCGCCTGAGTGCCCACCCACAGCCCACTGGCGACTGGCCATTGGCCACTGCCCACTGCACACTGCCCAGCCAACGATTCATCGACCACGAGGCTCGAGGGAATCCTGCGGTCTTGCCCAAAAAACGCATGGCCAGGCCAGGGCCAAAATGGTAGATTTCGACCTCTGGCCGACTGGCGACTTAGTAAATGTAAATAAATTTCTTCAGAGATCGATCAGATAACACTGCGCTTTGACCAGCAGCTCATAAACTCAACACAGACATACCATGACTTCATCGGTTCTTGAACGGATCGACAATGAGTGTAGCTACTAGCTGTGGCTCCCGGCCGGCCTGAGATGAAGCGCCTGCGGCTGGCGGTTTCCTCCTCGCCGGCCGAACGCCATGCGCGCGGCTCGTCGCCCTTCTCGACAGCCAACTTCATCCGGCGAGGCGGGCAGATTTGGTGGAGTAGTTTTCCTTGCCCAGCCCAGCCCAGCTACGCTTGAATGTGTCCATTGGTTGGGCTGCTGCTACTGTTGCTTGGTTGGGCTGGCCCAATGAGGGAGAAAACGGAAGAGAGTTGGGCCGGCTGCTGCTCAGCCAGGAGAGGGAAGAGGGAAATGAGCCCAAGTGGCCTCCCACGTTTTGTAATTCCCCTTTTTTATTTCCCAGTGTTAATATATGTATGTACAGACACATATACTTGTATAAATAATTGTGTGTGCATACATACACAACCATACTCCTATATATTGTTCAAGAGAGCATACGTATGTATACTTGCATTTATGTACGCTCAGTCATGCATGTGGTTACGTGTATATACACACATAAGATAAATAAGCTAGGTGCCATCGAAGGGGTTTGGGGTTTGGAATTGGAGCTTTGTGGTATTTGGGATTGTTGGAGATGTGGTGGTTGGTATTCAAGGAGAGGGTCAAACGGTATTTGGTGGGAAACTTGTATGGGGTGGTGGGTATTTCAATGAGAGGGACAAGGTGGAATATTTGGTGGGTGATGACAACGAAAATATTATTCGGCGCCGATATAAATTCGAGCAGGTCAAGCAAGCAAACCAACAACCATTCAAACATATATCCTAAATAAATCTATATGGTGAATCTTAATGCAAGGTTTTGAAAAACGGGTATTGGGTTGAGCGGAAAATAAATGAGTCAAGTCTTAGTTGGTAATTATAAAAAGTTCAATTTTTTAGTGATTTTTAAAATGATGCAAAACACGAGTGTCACGGCGGGGTAACTAAACGCATCGAGGGATCGGTAGCTTTTATATAGCGGAGGGGCATGGCCCGCGAACGCCTCGCCTACCCGCAAACCCGTTCATATGGCCCGCCATGTGGCCTCCGTCCGGTCCGCTCCCTTGTGGGGATTCGGCCCCAAAGCGCTTAAACGGGACCCACGAGGTGCCCCGAGCTCGGTCATTTATCGCCCCCTCGGTCAAACCAACCTGCCGAAATTCATCCTCGGGACTTATCGTGCAACCTTGGCGGTTTTGGCATTTAAGGCCGCGGGAAAGGGGAGCCCTCGCAGCCCCTTACCTTGGAACTTCCACCACGACACACACTCATCGCATGGACGAAAGTGACCCACTCCTCTACCCGCTCGGCTACTCTTGTTGGGGGCACCAAAATGGGTCCCCAAAGGAGGGGCGATACCACTTTGCCCGAGGGAGCCATGAAGAAAGCCCAATCCATGAGCCGTGCAGGCACCCGGTCAAGTAGGCCACAAGGACGGGTCTCGACGAGCACTCCGCCTCGTCCAAGCCTAATCCACGTAGGCACCCATGAAGTCAAGCGTGAGTACCCGAGCCCCCGGCCCCTTCCTTCGCCCGAAAAGGAAAGGCCTTGGGACTCGGGGAGGCATGAAAGTAGACTTTAAAGGCAAGGCAAGAAGACGTCGTCGGGCACGCCAAGGCCCGGCCGCATTGTCGGGCCCCCGAATCCCGTCGCCGCTCTAGCACCGCCCTCTCATCACATCAAATTGACCACATTCCGCCTTGGCGGGAGACTGCGCCCATCATTTCGAGGGCATCATCACTTTGCCTCGAATTGTGGGGTAGCCTCGAAGAGAAAAAATTGGGGGGAAACGGATAAAATGTGCTAACACCGGTGGGAAACTCACCATCATCATTGGGATATGAGTCCTAGCAAGATTGGTGAAAATGGCGGATCAGGACTCTCCGGGGGAACAAAAAGAAACACAGGGGCTCGGTTGAAAATTTCGACGAGAACCTCCCTACACGGGGAGGTTTCCAATACCGCAAACAAAACATACGGCACGATGGCCGACAATCACATTCACATCAAAGGGCACGATGGCCGACAACTGCGAAGGCGAAGGCGACGGCAGACGGACGGACGATGGCGGGCCGCCCTCCTCCCTCTCCTCCCGCCGGCGGTGCGAGATCACAAAGGCGTCTGCCGGCGCAATGGCGTCGGGGCACGCCGGAGCCGACGACGTCGGGGCCTCCTCTTCCCTACCCTTCCTCCTCCGTCCTCCTCCTCCCCCTCACCCTCTCCCACCTCCTTCTCCTCCACGCCTCCCTCCCCTCCTCCCTCCTCCCTACGGCGGCATCGGGGGCGATCCATGGTAGGGCGGACGGACGGCGCGCGGGGAGGGGGCGGCGGCGAGAACAGGCGGCGTCGGGGGCGGCCTGAGCGGCGGGGGCGGCCTCGGCCCGGCGGCGGGAGCCTGGGCGTGGCGGCGGGCGGGGCATCGGAGCGGCGGGGCATGGACGGGAGGGCGGGGACGGGGCGGGGCGGGGCATCGGGCGGCGTTACCGCGGCGTCGGGCGGCGGCGGGCGGCGCGGGTGAGTTGAGTGGGTGTGGCGCGAGTGTGTTCGAGTGTGTGGGCGTGGGTGGCCGAGTGGGATTTTTGTATAAAAACATAACGTTTCTCGTGAGGCGGATCCGGGGGTTCACGGGAAAGAGGCCTCCTTTCCCGTGAGTGTCGGATCCGCCTCACGGGGAAAGGTTAAAAACCAAAACTCTCTCGACACCGGCGCAGAGGTGGGCCCACCCCCTTTCCGTGAGAGAGGGCATAGCTCACGGGAAAGAATAAAAAACAAAATCCCCACGGCGCCACCATCGAGGCGGGTCCCGCCACCCCTTTTCTGCCACCCCCTTTCCCGTAAGCTCACGGAAAGGGATTTTTAAGAAATAATATTTATTGCTCTCTCTTTCTATTTTCTAGCATATTTATTCTCAAATTTTGATCAAGATTACTTCAAAAATACCTTGTCACATACACTCACCCATACATAATTCATCCTTTGAAAAATTGGCGAGTTATTTCATGTGGTTTTATTTCTAGTTGTATTTACTTAATTACAACATAAAATTATAATAATTACCAAAATAATCCAAAACATTCCCGAAAATAGACATGACACAATATCGATATCTGTTGCATATAGAAAAAGTTTCATAGCCAAACCACAACTTGACCACCACATCCACATGAAATCACACTTTGGATCATTCTCAACAAAAATGAAACTTCTACGTAAATGTTGGAGCTTGTGAACATCGTATGTGCCAACTTGTGCGAAACGTTCCCAATTTTTATCATAGCCTCAAAGCATAAGGCATCATGACATATTATCAAATTTCATAATTTTTTGCACATCGGTTTATTTTCTAGAATTTTTGAACCACTCGAACAAGGATTAGCGTTCATGATTTCATGTGAAGATGTTCGATTTGGTTTTATTTTTAAATTCAAGGCCTTACTTTGTGTTGAGTATGAGGAATATAAATTTTCTACTAATGTTTTTCAAAAATTTCAAGCACTTGTAGTTTAAATTTGGCCTCATTTCAAAAATTCCCATAAAAGAGAATAATTACCTAAATATATTTAATAAAGTCAATAATTCACCAAAATTTAACATGAAGTGTCATATAATGTGCAAGAAGTGTAGAAAAAGTTTGGAGCTGAAAAACCAAAAACCAAAGGTGAGGCCTTTCCCGTGAGCGAGGAACCCGGCTCACGGGGAAAGGGGGTCCCTTTGCTAGAGGCCCTGTCATAGCTCACGGAAAGTCGTTTCCCGTGAGCTACACCTTCCCGACTCACGGGAAAGGTGGACGGAGAGGGACGGAGCGGGGAACGGCCCACGACGGTTCCCTTCCCGTGATCCCCGCCTCACGGGAAAGGGGGCTTTCCCGTGAGCTGGACCTCACGGGAAAGAGTGTTTTCCGTGAATTTGGACCTCACGGGAAAGGGTGTTTCCGCGGTGTTTTGCCTTTCCCATGAGGATCACGTCGTGCTCACGGGAAAGAGGCCCCTTTCCGTGAGCGGCAGACGGGAAAACTTTCCCCCACGGGGAAAGGGGCGATTCCGGTAGTGTGATCGATGAGGGCGGTTACACTATTATTGGACACGAATAGCAGCATCATGAGCAGATTGAAGTATCTGAGTACCTAGCTAGCTACGTGTAGATAGTATTAAGATGTAGATAAACACACAGACGTTATTTGTTTATCCACTGATTGAGCGTACTGTAGCCTAGGCAAGTGTCAAATGTTGACACTTGGCAAAAAAAAAAAATAATGTTTTTTCCATTCAGACTTTTTAGTTAGTCCTCTCACATTATTTGGTAGTCCGTGTCCAAGTTTGGTATATTTCTCTAACGTTTTAGTATATTTCTTTAATCAATTTCATTTAGTTGATTTTTTGTTACAAAAATCAGATTTGAACTGCAAGTCATTCAAATAATGTAGAAAATTGCATGGCAAAAATATATTTGTATTACTTAGACTAATGTGAGGTTGTATACAGTGACGCACCCAAAAATTCGATTGTCTTAAACACGAAGCATGACCAATTAGTTACGGATGAATAGTTTTAAAATTATATAAAAGCAAAAAAGTCCGAAAATTAAGAAATTTGTCGAGTTGTCGTTGCATCTGTAGGGTGTGATAAAAATTTAAGAAGGTTTCGTGGAAGGAGTGATCCTGATGGCATAAACCAGAACATCTCCAACATCTGTAGGCACATGTGATATATATCCCTTTATTTTCTACAAATTTAAACCAACAACGCTAAAATTTTGAAATGTGAACACAAGCTTTTAGCCGTATGGTTTGCCTTGAGTTTTGACATGGAGCGCACATGTTGATCTTGATCCCGCCATATAAATTGGTGCACAATAGCTTCATATTACTTTGAATAATTTTTAAAAAATCAGTCAATTTTGTTAACATTTTAAGACGTAAATGCGAGCTTTTAGTTTGAGGGTAGCTTTTTGATATGGGACCATATATACATCTTGCTTGCTAATTAGCACTTGGACCTAAGCATCTTGCTGTCGGGTCAAGTTAGACCAGAAACACTGTCAAGTTCGTCCTGTACTCTTGGCAAAATAGGCGAAATCGCCCTTGAACTCTTGGCAAAAGGTTAAGTTTGTCCCCTGTAATCTTGGCAAAGGTTAAGTTCGTCCCGTACTTTTCCTAGTGGGCGTTAGATGTTTTGACGGTGTTTGTGCCGGATGTAACTGAACCCAAGTTTGATAGATGGAGTACTAAATTGGCCCAAACAAAAGTACGAGGGGACCAACTTGACCTTTTGCCAAGTGTTCGGGGATGCCTTTGTCTATTTTGCCATGATTATTAGCAAGTCTAAACAACGCTTTGGGTAGGAATAGATCGGATTGGACTGCCGAGCAAGCCACCTGCTTTTTTTCAATAGAAAAAAATTAATAAAAGATTTTTTTTTTGTTTTGGGTTGGTTCGAGCCAAAAAAATTCCTATGAAAAGACAAATTTATTCAGCCCTATATCCAATAAGGTTCGGGCAAGGCCAAGTTTGGCGGGCTTGGGTCAAGCTAGGCTAGCTTTGCTTGGCAAAGGTCATTGGATGGGCTTCCACCCGAGTTCTCCCGGGTGCAACACATTATCCTGTATTTATTATAGGATTTTTCGGTGCTATGCATTAAGTGGTAGGTGACGTGCCCCGTCGACAGCGAGCCGCCCGTGGTGACCGTGAACTTCAAGATTTACCGGCTCAATCCATGAAGGTGCTCATAGGCGTAGGGTTTGCGTCACGTGTGTTTATAGGGGTGAGTGTGCGTGCGTGGCGTCGTGTTGTACTGTGTAATCTTAAAAAAACTATGATAAAAATAGCTTCATGCCACATCGAATCATCGAATAAATTTTAGTTAATATGGTTAGAAATTTTGAAGCATGAGCTTAAGAGTTTTGTTCGAGGACCTTGCTTTGAGGTGGGGTCCATGTAATGATCTGGAGTGCTAATTGACACGACCTAGCTACCTGTTGTATTGAACTTCATCTCCAACAATTATAACAAGTTTTTATAAAATTTTAATAAAATGAAAATGTGTAGGTGATTTTAAATCTAGGGTTTGACTTTTGAAGTAAGCCCACATGTTTTAACTTAATTACATGTATGTTTTATGCAAGCATATGGGTTAGGAAACTGGTTCTTCTAATTGATTGGGTTGAGTCGAAATAATAAAAATTATGAGTTAGGCAAGGTACTAATTTTTTTGAGATTACACGGTGCAACACAAACGCACAACACACACGCACACACTCACCCCTATGAACA
This sequence comes from Hyparrhenia diplandra, assembly GCA_015847255.1. Taxonomy (NCBI): domain Eukaryota; kingdom Viridiplantae; phylum Streptophyta; class Magnoliopsida; order Poales; family Poaceae; genus Hyparrhenia; species Hyparrhenia diplandra. The sequence continues at coordinate 525,717 of JADLZK010008701.1, forward strand.
CACGTACGCAAACCCTATCCTTATGAGCACAATTTTTTATATGAGTTGGGTTAGGTAGGAGGTGAATTCTCAGTAGGGCGCCTAATGGAAACATGTGCATGCTTTGCCTTGAGATACAGAGGAGAGATTATTAGAAACGACTAAGAGGAATATGTTGATTGTTTCACCATGGTAACGGTGGCATAATTTTGTCAATGTAAGGCACAGTGTACATTGGCCCAATATCATGCAAATGGTGGGCTCCTTCTATTTGCACGTTGATAAGAAAACCTTGTCAGGGGCTTCTATGTAAAAGCATTTTTTTTTTTGACCTGTCGTAAAAGCATTATTCATTTATCTTTGTAGTCATCTCAAGGCAGTAATCAACCATAACTCAGTAGCATGTTGCTTGAGTACGAACTGATAAATACCGATACGTTATATCAAGGTTATAGTACCATTGTCGCTGGCACAGTAAGTCCTCAAATAGCTATTTAATCGATGTGATGGTGTCGATTTGAGCAGCTAACCAATTGATGGCAATGGCATATATATAGCAAAAACACAGCTAGTTGCGTTCTAGAAGGATATGATGAGCCATACATGTGTACGGGCTTAACCATCGCGTACATTACCTCTGACGTCGTGCTTTGTGCAGTCGTAAGAGCGCACGTTAATTTACAAGTCCAGACACTGTTAAAAGCGCTGTACATGTGTTTCGCAAAAAAAAGAAAGCTCAATACATGTGTGCGATATACAGTATTCCCTCCGTATATACAGGAAATATACAACGCCCTAGCCCCTTCCCTCGTTTGAGTTAAAAACGTCGCTATGGAGCCGTAATCCGCCTGCTAACGGGGCAAGGCAAAACAAGATTTTTTGGGCTGTTCTAATATGGAGTGTGTACAACGGGTTGAAAACAGGTTTCTCCATGTTGCGGTGCGGGGCTGGGCGGGCCCTCCACAGCGGCTGTGGCCCTACTCCTCGCTAGCGCGGTACTGGCCCTGCTGCTCGATGCGGCGGTGGCCCTGCTCCTCGGCGATGGCCGCGATACCTCCACAACGGCGCGTCCCTGCTCCTCGGCACGGCGGTGGCCCCCGCCGCCTCTCGGCGCTCCCGGGTGTCTTTGGGTCTTTGCTTTCAAGACCGTGCGCGGTGGCTGCCCTAGAGTTGGCGTCGATGGCAAAAGGAACGAAGGAAGGGGATGACACATGGGTCCCGCATGTCATAGACTGTTAAAATGAATTTACGCGTGTTTGGCAGGGCAAAACGTTGCTCCGCATCCTAAAATCCGGCTCTACTCGAGTTTTTTAACCCAAACGGTATCGCCCCAAAGCAACTCCATCGTGGATCTGCTCAAAAAAAAATTGGAGCAGGCCCCAAATCCATGTATTTGGTGGAGTACCTCAAGGATGCTCCATGAAATTAAATTTTTTGGAGTTGGGAGAAATTATCCACCACCGCTACTAATTAGTGAAAAATGACTGGTTTGTTTTATTTGCTTCCCTTCCTCGCGTAGCTTTCTTCCCGCGGCCGCCGGCTCAGCCGTGATGATGATGCGTTAAAAATTGATGTTTCACCTGTCGCGATCCAAAGTAGAGGAATTTCGTCATGGCAGGCCCCGCGTCTTCGTGCACCTGCCACCAGTCATCACGCACGCACGACACAAGTGATGAGTCCGACGAGTCCTTGCCTTGCTAGTTCAGTTCAGTGACACCGCACCCGCATCATCTACAGGCTATGCAGCTCCGGCGGTCGGCATAGGTAGGGCAGGACGAGCGGCGTCCCTCATGAGCCAGCGCTCGATGCACCGCGCATGGAATCCGGACGCGAAGGAACAAGAAGTGTTTTTCTTTTCTATTTTCATGACATGCGGGCCCTAGATGTCATAGGAATGGTAGGAAATCTAGAGCTGTACCAAACGCTTTTCGGGATCTCGGATGCACGGTGGAGCTGCTTCACGGTGGAGCTGCGTAGATTTGCAACTCGGGGAGCTATTTTTTTAAGCATGAGCTCTACCAAACACACCCTTAGGTGCCATGTTTTTAGGTAGTCCCTGTTGGAGTTAGAAATAGCTGGCTACTTAAATCTATTTTTAGATAGTAGTGTTGGAGATGCTCTAAAAGTGGAGACGGTAGATAAATATGGGTGCAGTTTGTGGTGACTTAATGGGCTGATGGTGATAATTGGTTGATTGGGCTTATGAGCCAATTTACCGTATGGTGTACAATAATTATACATATACATACTTTTGTTTTGTTGAAAAGAAAACATAGTTGGAATAGAGAGGCATACCCTAGCTTCGGGAGAGAGAGAGAGAGAGAGAGAGTGGTCATGACACGTGGATCCGATCTAATAAGGGGTGTTATTCTTGGGACTAGTGACTAGACATGACCATTAGTTTCAATTAGCCCCTTTTGAGAGACTAATGGACTAGTGATTATTAGTCTCTATGTTTGGCTAGGACTAAATGAGACTTTTTTGAGACCACGTCGAGCGCGTTTTTCATTAAGAAGAAAGAGTTTTTTACAAATACAACACAACTAGAGAGGTAACCAAGGTTACCCACCAAGAACCTACAGACTCTTTGGATCTAGCTTTGGGATTACATTGTAACGGACTAACGACACAAACGGAAGGCGAGAGGAAAGTCGGTACTCGGGCGCCATCCTCCTCCTCCAAACCGGCGAGGTTAAGGTCCAACATGGACAAGTCAAAGTCTCCCAACAATAGTTTATTGAGCCATTGCGCTTGCGCACCGTCATGTCTCCCTTGAAAGCCGCATTGAAGCGGGTCTCAATGTGAGCAGGCACGACATCTTGCTACACGGACTCGAGCTTCGCGGCCAGAAGCTGCGCTGAAGCGTCGCGTTGGCCTCTCGTGGCTTGGCCGCTAGACGGCCGCCGCGCTGCGATCTGCAGTGTCTTGGCACGCCTAACCTTTGGCCGCTCTATGAGATGAGTTGCGATCGGTAGACAAACTCCGCCTCCGGTCTTTCTCGCACCAATCGGCCGACATCGATCTCGCCAGCAGAGGATGGGATACTCCCAGGGCCCTCTGTCTTGAACATGTGCAGCCCCGAACTCGGAGGAGCAACAGTGGTAGCCTCCGAAAACAGAGTCGGTGGCGCAGCGGCGTCGTCACACAGGCGCGGATCAGGTGGAGTAGAGACCTCCCCGGCCACCTCCGGTGCTCCGTATCTGCGAAGCAAAGCTCGGGTCATGAGGCGGCGATAAGGGAGGAACCAACGCTTCACGGATCTCCATGGTAGACGAAGCGCCGCGATGGGAAGCCGCAAACTCATCGAGCATCGGATCCACCCAAACAGAGGCTCCACATCCTTACCCGCCCCCCAATGTGTGTGGGTCTGCAATAGCGACCTTGACTGAGGTTGAAATCTCTATGTTTGGTTTTCAAAATTGATGACACACTTGTCATACTAATCCTTTGCTCTAAGTGTGACTTAAGAGATAGGATTATGTGGATGACGTAGAGCATGATGATCATGAACATGGACGATGATGATGGACATGGTGGATCGTCAAGCTCGGTGATCGGCTTGAGAGGAACCCGGAGATCAAGGCAAAGGTATACTTGATAGGGTTTTTCCTTTCGGTGATCAAGACACGATAGAGCGTGTGATCACATTATAGGATAGATGGCCGACTATCAAGAGGGAATGCCATGACAATCCGTTGGTGAAGTGCTTCTAGGTCCAATTGACTTGCATATTGCATTTAGGACATGAGAGCACTAACCGTTCTTGCCTAACCGTTCGACATGCTAACATAAGTGATAACGTGATCATCTTCGACGTGTTGGCAACATATGGCAAGAGGCGGAGCAAGGTTGAAGCAAAGGGCGACAACAAAATGAAGAACACGCAGAAAGCGGTGGCCGGACGCGTTGAAGAAACCGGCCGGAAGCGCGACCGGACCGTCCGTCGGTGAGTCCGATCGGACTTCCGATAAGCATGTTTTGGGTTCGACCTCGACGTTTGACGGACGCGGTGACGGAAGCATGCACCGGAAGCACGAAGATGTTGCCGGTGGGTGGGGGGGCGTTGTCTCTTGTGACCGGATGGACCGGACCCTCGACCGGACCCGCTGGTGCGTCCGGTCACCCCGTAGAAACCCCCCAACGGTTCTTTTTCGAGAGGAGGTCTTTAAATACTTGGATGGCTGGGTCTTTTACCCCTCTCTTGCACATTTGAACACTCTAACTTGCTAGTGAGCTTGTGAGACTCCTCTCCACTCATCTCTCAATCCATAACTCAAATTCTTGGTGAGATTGAGAGTGATAGAAGTGCATTGCTTGATAGTCTTGCATCTAGAGGCACTTCATCCTTGGAGAAGCCGTGGGATTCTTGTTTCTTGGGAATTTGCTTGGTTCCCTAGCGGCTTGGAGCAAGAGGTGGTGTTGAGCTCGATTGGAGCTTGTTCGAGGCCACACCAGTGGTTTGTGAGGGGTCGTTCCTTACCCCGCGGGAGATTCACGAAAGGAGCACTAGTGGATTGCTCGTGGCTTGTTGGACCCTCTCTTGTGATCGGTTTGCTTGAGCTCCCACCGGGGATTTGGCACCGGCCGTTAAGCTTAGCAACCGTCAAGTGAGTGTGTTGCCACAACGGGGACTAGCGTGCCAGCAAGCATGTGAACCTCGGTGAAAAATCATCGTGTCAATTGTGTGCTTGCTCGTTGGAGATTTCATATTGATCACGGTGATTGGCTTCCACCTCTACACTCCACCGTCGGTATATCGATCACTCTCTCTAGCATTACATTTGATATACTTGTGTAGAATTGCTTAGGTTGCTTAGTTGAGTAGAATTGTTTAGCTCCTAGTGCTTGTTTAGTTAGCTTACCTTACTCACCTAGGGGGTAAATTAGTGTCTTAGCTTTTGTGTGGAATTAGAGACAATAGAATTGACTTGTGGATTGCTTAGCTAGATTGTTGCTTCACTTATTTAGCTTCGCCACCTTATTTACTAATACGGGTGCTTAGTGTTGTTGCAAGATTTTTTAATAGGCTATTCACCCCCTCTAGCCATTAGGACCTTTCGGAGGCGGCGACATTGTCAGCGTAGCCTTAAGGAGAAGGAGGCCACACGAGACCTCCACCCGGTCGGGTCCCCAATCAAGCACGTCATCAGATCGCCAGAAAGTTTCGGTGCGGTCGCCCGAGATACGGCGGAAGCTCCACCCGTGGCGGTGGTGGCGGAGGTGACGAGGAAGGATCATGTCATGACCCGGTGGGCCAGCCCAGGGAAGGGCTAATTGGGCTGACGCGACGACGGTGGCTCGAGGGGGGGGAGGCGCGCTGTGAGCGGGGCGGCGCCTGCCCCCGCCGCCCGCCTCTCTCTGTCTGAGAGTCCGACTACGCCGTCTTCAAGTTAGGATTATCTTAGAAATTTTTTGTGTGTAAAGGGGATATTCAATCTATACGGAAGACCCTTATTAGGAAATAAATAAATATTGCTTGTAAAGGTATTAGATCGTATAAGGAAACCTTATAGAGATTGTTTAGATTACAAGTCTCACTAGTCGGGCTATATAAGCAAGAGGCATGTAATCTCTGGGGGGATAAGCAAGCAATAAAAATTAGTATCCATCTACTCCTGCCTCTCCACCACCACCGCCGCCTGGCCGCGCCGCGCCCGTTCAGCGCTGCTGCCGCGCCGACGGCGCGCCACCGCCACCGCCGCCCCCTCCTCGCCGTCGCTCCTCCCCTCCTCGGCTTTGCTCATTTCTTTGCTCGCCGCGCCCGGCGAGAGATCGCAGCCCCTATGCCCTCTCCGAAGCCGACGGTCGGCGAACACGTGTCAATTCGGCCCAATCCAGCCGGTGTCGGCCAGAATCACCGGAGGCCAGCGTCCCCGGCGAGAATTTGCGGGTGGTGGTCCACGGCGGCGGCGGCCACGCTGGCCTCGCCCTACGGTCCTGCCGCGGCAGCGATGCACCAGATGCCCCCTCATAGCGGCCAGATGTAGCAACGCCACGGGGAAGGTGTCTTTAATAACGAGCGCGCCCTAATTACAGGGCCCACACACTTTTGTCATTGTCCCAAAGACCTCGGCGGTTTGCGGATGCACCCAATAACTTAAGAAACTGTCGGGTGTCATCGGAAACCCCGATTACACCACTCATACCCGGGATCAACAAAGGAGTAGCTACAACATTACAATATTTGTTACAAAAATATAAATCGAGTGCGGAAGAATAATAACATAATTTTACAAAAATATGAGTAAGTTACATTTGAGTAAACTTAATTTAATTTCTGCGGGCGAGGAAACTAGAAGAAACCGGATCATGTCGAGCCCCATCGACATAACCTTGGTTAACGACGACGAGTCGGCACACGCAACAAGGGTTAACAAACCACGAAAGTGCGGGAGTACTCAACAAGACTTACCCGACTAAAGAAAATAGGAGAAGACTCGGGAATCTTTGGTCTTAGGAGTCAAGGTAAGGCTTTAGCAAGAATCAAGAACTCTTTTGCGTAAGAGCTTACTATAAGTGAATCCTTACTTTCAATATTTTTAATTGATTAGTAGCTCATATACTCTAGATTATCCTATTCTAGAGCAAACATATTTTTCTTATTCCAACTCTCTTTCCTCAAAAACATATTCCATCATTTACTACGAAGAAGGTCGGGAATCGGGTCTCCTTCTGCGAGAAGCAACGGCGATTCATGAACCGATTATACCAGTGGGGATCCCTAACCACACGACATATGTAGCACTTAAGCTTGCATATATCAACCTTTTCTCGATTTGTCCAAAAGCGGGAGCGAGGCTGCGCCACCCGGAGAACCACGTACTCCACCTCCCTACCCCGTCCTAATGACGGTTTGACCGATAGGGTGGGTACACGCTACTCCCGCCATCTCTCCACTCCCGGTGCGTGGTTGCCATTCCCGATTTGGCTCCACCGAAATCCGGCTTACCGGATTATGTGGCTAGTTAGGGTCGGCCCGACTGGGGTGACAACCGCAGGCGATCGTGCCTTTGCAAGAAGGTCTCGAGGCGCAATATGCGTTCAAAAGCGTCGATTTCACTCGGGCCAAACAACGGGACGGTCCTTAAGCGACCAACACGGGACAAGCACGGCTAGGTATCCCGTAGGCTTTCAACCTACGTCCCGTCCCGATCTCAAATTCATCACTACTTCTCTTTCTTTTCGAAAACGGTACCATCTCCTTAAACAAAACATTTTGATGAAAAGCTTAACTAATTAAGCGGGGCTAAGTATCACTAAGCATTTTCGAAATGGAGCAGTTATCAAGGATGGTATTGAAATAAACAAGGATGGTAATGCAGCAATTAGGTTATCACTCAACTCCTAATTACTTAATGCAACAAAGCATAGACAAAAGTGATATAAAACTTTTTAAAACATCAAGGAAGGGTTTAATGTAAGGGGGCTTGCCTTCGTTGACGGAATAAACTAGTTCTTGAGAAAACCCGGAGAAATCGAACCCGCTTCCTTTGGATAAAGAACCTCCTCGGGGACCGGCTCGAGACTTGACACTCTCGAACTCGTTCACTACACGAAATAATGTATGCCTCAACATGATGCCATATATTTAAATATGATGCTTGTGGGTGCATGAAATGATAACAACTTGAGTACAACTTTCCTTCACGATAAAGTTGCAACCCAACAAAACCAACTTGTTGAACTACTCTACAAGATATCATCACCATTGCCTAAGGAGTTCTCAAGGACCACTTAATTGTGATATGATCCAAGTTTCACAAAACAACCCAAAAAGTCACACAAAAACCTAATTTATTTGACACTAAACAACTTATAACTCACATGAAATAATAGAGCTTAAGATAGAAAATAATTTAAACATTTCAAAACGACTCCAAACTTTTTATACAAGTAGATCACATCATAAAACAGCACCAAATAAATTTTCATGATTTTTGAATAAATAGAATAATTATTAAAAATCAAGGAAGATGCATTTTTCAATTAAAATTTGTATTTTTTAAATCATGCAAAAACTACTCAAAATCAAAGTTTTAAATTTTTCATGGGTAGGTATACTCATAGGAAGGTTACACAAAAATTTTTCAGAAATTAAGGAGCTATTTTCAAATTTCTATGAATTTTGAAAGAATCGGTACTATTCATGATAAAGGAAATTGATAAATCAAATTTTAAAACAAAACCGATCACCGGACTGAAACCGGCCCATCATCCCGCCCGGCCCAGCACTTTGTGTGGCCCGACTGCTGCTACGTAGCAAGAGCCGGCCCGTCGGCCGGCCAGTGACAGCGGCGGCGGCGCCGGCGGTTGGCCGGCATTTTCGCCCGCGGCGACCTCGCCCGGCGGCGAGACTTAGCTCGTGCTCCCCACAACCCGGCGCATCCCATGGCACCCCAAACCTAAACCTAAAGCACCGCGGCACCCTTGCCGGCGACCATGGCGGGACGGGCGGCGCGGCAAGCGGCGGAGACGCTCGTCGAGTGTTTTAGGCGACAACAAGCATGCCATCACGATCGGCATGCCTGGCGACCCTTTTACCCTACTTAATCGACACTAACCGATTCTCTAGTGGACTCGACCGCAGCGGCGGCGCGGCAAGGTAAACTTCGCCGGCGGCCGGCGTTCCGGTGGCTACGGGCGGCTACGACCGGGCGGGCGGCGCGGCGGGCGGAGCTCTCACGGTTCGCGGTGCGCGCGGCCGGTTTGGGCGGAGCGCGAGGCGGAGCGAGGTCGGCGACGGCGGCAACGCAAGCGGCGGATTCCCGGCGGCCTTGGCGGCGTTCCGGCGTGTCCTATGGGGCAAACACAAATCACCGCGCGCATCACGACCACGATCTCAAGGCGCCGCTAGAGCTCTAGATGGTTTTGCACGAGACTCACCGGCACTCGACGGCGGCGGCCGGTGGTGCGGCGGCGGCTGGCGGCGGCCGTGGAGAAGGCGGACGCTAGCGGGCGTTCGGCGAACCCGCGGCCTTGAGAGTTGGCTCAAACGGCGGCGCAACAAAGTTCGCGAACACGATGGCAAAGTTAATTTTGTGGATTGAAGTCGATCGGCGGCGGCAGGCGAAAGGGGGCGGAGCGGTTTCCGGCGGCGGTGGAGGAAAAAGAAGTCGGCGGGCGGCGTCGGCGGTCATATAGGGCAAGGGATACATGGACAGGGGGTGGCGGCGTTGGCGGGACCAGCTAGCTGGTGACGCGCGGCGGCCGCGAAGGTGCGAGAACGACCGCGGCGGCGCCGGCGGCCGGCCGGTATGGAGGAAGAAACGGGGGTTTCCACGCCTGCTTGGTAGCTCTCTCTCAACCCTAGTTTTACTGAATTTCATCAAATTCTCCTCAAATTTGAACTGAACTTGAAAAACTCCAAAAAGTGACTTAGGCTAAATTTTCAAGATCTACAATTTTTATAATTGGAAGATTTTCAAAAATCAGCCTCTAAATATGACTTTTTGAAATGCAGTTCAAAATTTTGAAATTTGAATTCAAAATTACTTTTAAAATCATGTAACAACTTGAAAAACTTTGTACATGACTTTTGCTCATCTCAACAAGATCTACAAACTAACTTTTAAAACTTTTTGCAAATTTTGCTTAGATTTTTGAAATATGGTTTTAAATCAAAAGGGGACAAAACCCTAATTTTGGTATTTTCAAAATTACTCTAAATTTTTGAACTAAACTCTGAAAACTCAAAATACCATCTTTGTTCAACTTTGAAAACTCTACAAAATTGCTTTAATAACCATACCCAAATTCTTTATAAATTTTGAATAAAAGAAAAAGGGGGTAAAAGAAAGAATGGAATTTAGGGTTTTAGGAGTTCAATTCAAATTTGAATTTGATTCAAACTTCAGATTCCCAACCTATACTATCCAACCCTCACTCAACAACACACTTAAGATCAAAAACATAAAATAAACTTAATTTTGTCCAAACCATGACTTAGCGGTAAGTAACACGGGGGGTATTTACAGTGCGGCAGCGCATGGACATGCTTATCGATAGGCGGTTGAAGCGTCATCCGATGGTACGTGGCGAGACAAGCGCGTGCGGTGTGGGTGACGCCGAGCATGACGACGTCGTCGCACGGCCCGGCTCGCATGACCATGAAGCCATACGCATCGGCGGTGTGCTCGCCCAGGAAGCGTGAAGTCGTAGTGGCTTTGCGACGGATCCCGTTGTCCCCCAACTTGGGGCGGGCGATGGCCGTGGTCGCCCGGTGGCATCCTGTCCCATCATGCGCCGCCGGACCAAGGCGTTGGTGAACGAACTTCGTGGCACCGCCATGGCCCGAGGGCGGTGGCGGGGACCCTTTGCAACCCGACGCTTGTCCCCGCGCCGCCGCGCTACCGCCCGGCCATGGCCTGCTTGCGCCGACGTCGCTATGCACCGGGTTGCACCGGCCGACGCCGTCGTTCGCGCCGCTACCCCCGCGGGCCTTGCGGCGTGAGCCATAGGCGAGATGGGCGGGCACCGCACTGGATCATGGAGGAGCGCGTCCGGTAGGGGGTGGCCCTTGGCGGCTCATCCGCATCGCCGTCATCGAGGTTGGTTGTGAGAAGCCTTGGAGCGCCCAGTAGAATGGCCTCTGTTGACATTTCTAACACGATCCAAATTAGGAAGGAGAAAGAAATGTATATGGTATCTATCATAACTTGTCAACTTGGATGTGGAGTTAATCTCACAATCCAACAAAGGCGGAGTTAGGCAGTGTTAGTTGTGGGGTGTAATCTCAGTATCATTATCCATAGTGGAGTTAATCTAACTAAAGATATGTACACAAGATATACCACTCATTTCTAGGCATTACCTACATACTAGTACGTCACCCTAGCAATAACGCTCTAAGAAATGCGGGTATGATATTCTTGATATGCCTTGATAAAAGATGAACATGATATGCGCAAGCGCACGGATAGAAATACCGGTGTAGCACTTCACAGGGGGAGTCTATCCCGGTATCATATTTATATTTTACCACGAGGGGAATGGGTAGTCTATGGAAAATAAGAGAGATAGGGATGTCTAATGATTAAGTTAACTTGGGATTTACTTGAGATTCACTTGCGGTTGTATAATGCGAGTAACCATATGCATCTAACAATACTCATAATGGGATAAGTCACATAGTAAAGATAAATGAATAAATGATAACAACCCAAGTCTAAGATCATGGTATGCCTTATCATACGAGCTATTAACATGGTATAGAAAGAATAGAAAGAATATTCATGTTAGTCATAATCATATGTGAATGAATACTACAATTAGTGCAATTACATCTAGCTATCATGGCAAGGTTGCGATACATCTACACATGGTTAGCATTACATATGACAATCAATGATGAAACTTGATCATCACCGTAATTATGGATCAACTTGGCCTATCATTCGGAGGGTGGACTCCAAAGGACTCAACGGGAATTTGTCACTCCCGCGATCTACCACACATCCCGGAATGTAGGGTGCGATCGTAAGTAAATGTTGTATAAACACCACGTTTACATTGCTCACCACCCACTAAGTGATCATCTAAGTGGATGCTACATGACTCCATGCCTAAAATATAAGACAAACTTACTAATCTAGACATATAATTATAGCAAGCATGGATACATATCACTAAGAATATAATCATTAAATAGAACAAAGTCATAGCAATTGTATTCCAACAAATATACTTACAGTTGGATACAAGAGAGAAGCCACGAGAAACTTCGGCTCCGCTACTTCTTGACTATTAGGAATCCAAGGCAAGCTTGACTTCCTCTATAGCTAACTAGGTAGCTAACTACTTCTAATATGATGAACTAGGGCTTAAGATCTAGACTTGGTTGGACTTGAAGTAGTATGAATCAAGAATGAATCAAAACTGAATTTGGCGAGTTAGGGTTTAGCCACGGGGTCGGGTGGTCTTCTTATATAGCCATCGGCGAGGAACATGGATCATTGGATCAAACGGAGCCTTGAACAACGGTATAGATGCAAGCTCAATGTCGGCGGTAAACCGCCATAGAAAGGAGAGGCCGACGGTGAAATCGCCGGGGGCCACGGGCCAAAAATGAAATCACCTTCCTCCTGGTGTCTTCTTGTGTTTGCTAGAATGTTTTAGTCCACTTTTTGGATTGAGTTGCCTCACGGTCAAGTCTTGTCATCGTATGGGATGCAAACTCTTAGGTTTCTCACCGTTCTTATCGCTTTTATACATTCGGTCCCTCGCAATACCAAAACTTCGTGGAAATATGTTAGTTGCACCCCTAGACTTAAGTTGATGTTCATTCTAAGCCCTTATTTCATGTTCAATTGGCTTGTAATATTATGCTATAAGGCATACCAACGACCTCTAGGGTGGAATGGAGCCACGTGTAGGGGAGAGGAAGTCGGAGACGGCGCCCGGGCAGCGCGGTGTGCACGCGAGAACCGGCATCTACCACGACCAAGAGGGTCTGCATCGGCGGGAGACCGCTCGCATCTCGTCTCCACGTCTAAGTCGTCATCATGGACTTCAAGGACATCCTCAATCTCGCCATCTTCCAACAATTGCTCCACCGCCGTGGCTGCCTCGGCGGGGCTTAGCCCGTCGCCCACGATGGCGGTCGTCCGCGATGGTAAACGGCACACCGCGAACACCCCACCGTTCGTCGGAGATGGCGGCGTTGGACGCCCTTGGCGCCACGGGGGGCATGCCCCACCGTAGCCGTAGCAACGCCCGCTTTGGAAGTGGCCCGTCGAAGGAGATGCCACCGAATGAGCAGCTCCCACGAATCGACATCAACATTTGCGCCCGGCCGAGCGCGACGCGTGCCACTCGCCGGACCTCTGGCGGCAACAACAACGGAGAGTGCCACGTCGCCGCCATGGCCCGGCGACCGCGGGAGTGGAGGCTTCCCCGTCACCGCGATCAAGACCGGAGGGAAAGAGCCCCCTGTCGGCGGAGCAACATGAGGAGGCCAGGTGCGGATCGAAGGAGGAGGATGGATTTTGGGGGATTGATGGTTGATTTTGGTGGATTTTGAGGGAGGGGCATGATGAGCCAACGAGGGGGCGGGGGGACCTCAATGGCTCCATCCTCGGGTAGATTACGTACTAAATGAGGCTAAAATTTAGTCTCTAGTTCCTAGTCTATTGGGTACCAAATAGGGCCTAAGTTAGCGGGTTAAGCGGGCTAGTGGATACAAAATATGACGGTCAAAACTAACCAAAACCAATCTCAAACGATTCGCTGAATGCATGGTAAAAAGTTTCGGGTTTTTTTTTTTTTTTTTTTTATTTGAGTGGCTTATATAAAATAAGGGTGCCGATATCTTAACATTTCAATGGCCAAAAATGAACTTCGATCTCTAAAACAAAAGGTAGCTTTTATACACATCGCATTAATTCCCAATCAAGCGTACAAAATATTTGCACAAAGCGAGAGGTAAAGCGGTGGTGATCGATATGCAATCACTACTACTGAGAATCGTCCATCACTTAGGGCTCCAACCCCCCTTTTGCCGAAAACCGAACCCGCGGAGAACCATAGCGATAGTGATGTGGGGTTTGAAACACTACCGGGTCAAAACACCGGCGGTGATGCGAGGAGAGGCTGCCGGTTTGATATCGCGATTGCGTCCTCGAACAACTTTGTCGGGTGTTCCACGGCCCGGCGGCATTTTTGATCCAAGCAACTGCGGGTTCGGAAGTCGGTGGCGAGTTGATATTGAGAGCAACCTTTTTCGGGCTTTAACCGATGCCAGCGAAGCGTAAGGATAACACTATCGGGTTAGATTGAGCCGACGAGTGTATCGAAGAAGAGCTCACAATGGCGGCTTACTTTGGACCCGTCGGTGAACATTACGTGAACATCTTGTTTTGTTTTCAACCGAAAAGCGTTATTAGAGTGGAGACTATCGGTTGATTAATGCGGCCCGATAGTGATGTTTTGTCATAGAAGGCGGTTTGTAATTCAAACCGATAGTGTTCGGTGTAGTTACACTACCGGTTTGTATGTCATTCACTTTGTCGGGCCCATGCTACCCAGCGTTTTTGTTTAAAATTTTTGAATTTATTCGTGGAATTCAGCTCTTTTAAAATCTAAAAAATCATCATACATTAATATCGTTAAAACATTACGAGATTTAATGGTTACATACAACAAAATCCACCTAATGTTCTAGAAACTAAGCCTACATCAACTTCTAAAATAAAAAGACCAATGACCATAGAATCATAGACATAAATAAAAAGCATGACATCTTTCCAAAACCAATTAAGCGGCAATTCTAGAAATCTTCAAAAGTATGTGGAGTGACTTCTCTTCAATCTTCACAACTATGTGGGGGTGGCTTCTCTTGAATCTTCACAAGTATCCGGGGTGGCTTCTCTTCAATTAAGCGGCAATTAGCGTAGCCTTGGACTTGAGCACAGCAATCTTCCCGAGGTTAGATAGATCCCCGGCGGCGACCAACAAACACTACGTACCACGCCATGCTTGCCTATACATGTAAGCACAAACATATATTTAAAATATCCAAACTGGATTTCGAACAACACTAACTCATGAATTTCATTCAGAATTCGAGCACAAGTTGCGGTGACCCGAGGCGGGCATTTCAACGAACACCTTAAGGGGCGTGACCGACGTACTCACCAAGCTTTCGTGCGCCACGTGCGCTCCTATCTTGTCTTGGTGGATTTGAGGAGGACATGGTCGCGGATGGTACGACGTCGGGCGGAGAAGAGGAAGACGGCGTGAGGTGCGACGAGCGGCGAGAGAGGTGTGGCGGCGGTCCTCCGTCGGCGTGGAGGAAGACCAGCGGGCGACGAGGCTAGGACAGCCAGCGGCTAATTAGTTCTCATTCTCATAGGTAAAAACTTCGAACACCTAAAGGGATAATTAGTTCTCACCGTGGAAGGGGCCGAAGGGCGAGAGGATGCCGGGCGCGGCGTTGGGGATGTCGGAGTGGAGGAGCGGCGTGGGAGAACGCGCCGTCAAGCCTCGATTCATTTGGAGCGGAACGACCGCGGATCTTGTGAGCGGACGGCCCGGGCGGCATAGGGGACGACGAGCGGCGCGCCGGCGGCGTTGGAGTTGGTGGTGCGCTCCGTCGGCGAATCCCGTGCTCTTCGGGCGGTGGGGAAAGAAAGAATGGCGCTGTGTTCAAATGGCTTGCCAAAATTTTCGCTCGGAGCCACTCACCTATATATATAGGCAAGGCTGGTTTGGGCGTGGTGGGTGTAACACCCGTGTTTTTGCATCATTTTAAAATTCACTAAAAATTTGAACTTTTCAAAATAAACTAAAACTTGATTTACATTCCATAAAAACCAAACCCCCTGTTTTGAAAACCTTGCATCAAAAATCCACCATGTAGGAATTAGACTTCTCACGTTGTTTGCTTGGTGAGCTTATGGTGGCCAAGGTATGTATACTTTCGATCTAGACTTTAAATTGTGGAAGTATTTTTGCATGAGCATGATTTACATCTTCTCGGGAATAAATCTACAAACCCTAGAATGCATGTGGAGGATATGTATATTCCTAAATTATAGAATATCCATGGAATATGTACATGCACTTGATCCATGTGTAAGCTCTAGGTGATTCAAGGGAATTAATGAAAGCATGTATACTAATATATGTAGGTGTGTCCTTCTAAGCAAGCATACATATAAGTGCTTAATTATAAATTCTAAGAATAGAAATATGTATGCTTGGATATATAAATGGAAGGCACTTACATACATATACCCTCATATAGAGTATACATAATAATAAAGATGAGAAGGAGAATAATAGGGGAATTATAAAGCATGTATGCTATTGTGTATTTCCTCCAAACAAGGGTATATATTAGTGCTTAATAAAGGCCCTAAAAATATATACATACTTGTATAAGAATAGTGGAAGGGAGATACTAGTATACATGAAATATGGAAAAGAAATAAAAGAGAGAAAGAAATGGAAAAAAAAGGGATGGGAAGGAAATCAAATTCAGAAATGAACCACGGGCTCATTCCCTCCTCCTTCCTTTCCGGCCCAACAGGCCTCTCCCTCTTTCTTCTCTACGTGCTTGGGCCGGCCGGCCCGGTGCCGAAGCGGAAAACGAGCCCGGCTCGAAGCCCAACGGCCCGAGGAAGCCAAGCCCGGCTCCCACTCTTCCTTCTCACCGCAGATGGGACCATTGTCGCCATGTCTTCTTCCACCTCCCGACACGAACAGCCGGGCGGCGGAGACCGCTCCCGCGGTCGCCCCCATCGCCACGAAGGGGCGACCGAGCCTGCCGACCGACCGCCCTCGCGGCGCCGGCGCGGCGTCGTCACCCGCCACGGCGCCCGGCGTCCGCGCCAATAGCGGGTTGCTCCCGGACCTTACCGCCATCGTGGCGGCGCTGGATAACTTACCCGGCTGCTTGGCCGGCGTCCGGGACAAGGCGAGACAGCCAGGCGAGCGCGGCGAGCGGCGACCACCGCACAGCACGGGCACGGGAGAAACTCCACGCTCACGAGGAAGCGAGTTCCAGCGTGCTTGGCCGGCGGAAGCTCGAGCACCAGCTGCGGCGGCGATGTGACATCTCGGCCCGACTGGCGTCCGCAGCGGCGCTAACCGTGGCGCGTCCGCGGAGGCTGGTGGCGGGCCAAGCCCGGCTAGGGTCGTAACTCCCAGCGAGCCGTCGGATCTGGCCCGCGGACCGAGGAGCCCACGGGGCGCCTCGGAGACTATGCCGCCGTCGTGAGCGGCGTCCATCAACCTCAGGACAAAGCCACTCGACGGACAGCTCACCGGCGTCGTACGAGCCGGCTAGCACCCCCTATCCATGGTTGGGCGCCACTGGGGGAATTGATCTTAGGAAAAGATCGCGAAGCGGAAAAATATCGCCCTTGTAGGACACCCGGCGGCAAGGCTATAAATGCCGCCTCTCCGGCTCTGTCGGCCTCGCACCTTCCACCACGAGGACCCCGCGGGTCGGGAACACGCCGTGCTCACCTCCGCCCAGCCCTCTTCTCCCTCCTTCCTCTCCCAATCCCAATTGCCCCCAAATCGGGCACCAGAGTCGCCATTGGAGGCTGCTCGAAGTCCTTCTCCCTCCTTCCCCCGTCGTTAGCCAAATAGAGGAGCAGGTTAGTCAATTCGTAGTTCCTACGTTCGGTTTACATAGATCTTTGCCACTGTTCCTCCCTCGAGGAGCCTTCTTGCCGGCCGGAGTGCCACAGCCGTCTTGTACTCGAATCGCCGCCGGAAAGGGGAGACTTCTCCGTCCCTCTAGCACCGCCATCGGGTTCGGAATGGCGAGGGGGATCCCAAAGCGTGCCCTTGACGAGCTATGGCGGAACCCTGCCCCTCCGACCCCCGTGCCGGTGGGCGCCGCCAGCGTCGGCAAGTCGACGCGAGGGTCCTATTGACCCCGTCCACCA
Source organism: Hyparrhenia diplandra (assembly GCA_015847255.1). Taxonomy (NCBI): domain Eukaryota; kingdom Viridiplantae; phylum Streptophyta; class Magnoliopsida; order Poales; family Poaceae; genus Hyparrhenia; species Hyparrhenia diplandra. The sequence goes on from JADLZK010008701.1 coordinate 543,092, forward strand.
CCAGATTACTCCGCAAACGCCCGTCACACGGGGAACCAATAGGAGGCAAACACGTGGCAGCTTCGTCAACCACCGTTCCCTTCATTAAGTGCCACATCGGATGAGCCCGGGGCCTTGGTCGGCCACGTAGGGATATAGAGCAGATCTTCAGATGCGTTTAGTAAATTGCTAGGTACACACGGTTGGTGTGTACGGAAGCTAGAAACCCTATTTCCCATAAGGAAAAATTCCGAGAAAATTTGTAAATTCATTATTCGATTTATGGAATTTTATCATGTAATTAAATTCAAATTTATTACATGATAAAATTATATTATAATATTACCCTAATTAATAAATTAGGGATTAATATTGTAAATTCCATAACTCATGCAATTTAATTCCGTTTCGCATGAAAGCGACTTCCATAATTTATCTAAATTCTAGATCTATGCAACTAACCTATTACCACCATAATATTCTATGCTTGTTTTGTGTGCTATAGTTCAAGCTAGGTTTTTCTGCGCCGACGAGGTAGTTTCGGCGACCGGTTAGGAGTTTTCGATCCGGAAATGCGCTAGAAGGCGTTCGACGCCGTCGTGCCGATTCGTAAGAACCTCCCGGGCAAGTCCTTACCCCCCCCCCCCCCCTTAACGACCTAATTACTATAATGTTTAATAAGGTGTTAAGATAAGCATAACGAGGGCAAGCCGTGCGGGGGAGTACTCATGGGCTATGTGCGTGAGGCTTATTTGGGCTTTGTCGATAATATAACTCAAGTAATTAATGGTGTGAACCCTCCAACAAAAGGTGAGTGGTGATAGTCTACATGGAGGTGGACTAAACACAATCGGGGGATGAATCCGCGGAGAGATGCTCGCCTCCCCTAAGGACCGGTTCATAGACCTTCTACCTAGTGCGATATTTGCATACGACCACACGCCGCGATAAATGGGGCGGCTTGATTCACACCCGTTGGGTTGAGGTATAGTTGGGAACCAAGGTGGCGGGAGGCAGCAAACGATCTATCGGGGGAGGCGACTCGGATGCTATGTGATCTCCCAGGTCGGGTTGGCGTGGTTGCTATGTGATCCTCCACGTAAAACAATTGGCGCTTTGATATTGTATACAAACTTATGAGTTGGCGGATGCTATGTGATCTTCAGCGATGCTATGTGCTAATGGGATGCTAAGTGATCTTCCCATTCCCCAACCCCCAGAAGTCATGGTGAAGATTATACTAATATACCTAGAGTAGCACTCAAGCGGGCGGATCTCGTTAGGCTGTTGGAACCAACCGGATGGGGAAGGCATTGCCTATCGTGTGGGGAAAAATTGTACAACCTCGTAGAGTTTATATAAATCTATTCGAATAGCCACGTCCTTGGAATGGGCAAATGCTAGGCAAGAACATCTATGATTAGATATAACTAACCTTTTGTGATATGTGAAGGTGATGGTAAGATGAGATAACCTCGGGAACTAGCAAGAGCAGTTTTAGAGACTCGCTAGGGCCCAAACCCATAATTTACCAAACCACCACAGTTTGGACTTCTTGGCTACGCCCCTCGTACTCACCCCTCTATTTTACGGATATCGGCACATCCAGAAGGTAAGATCGTTGTCAAGATAGGCGATCAACGTTCGTAGGAGTTCGCGAGACGTTTGCTTAGGAAGAAGATGTAGTTGCCAAGGGTTTCCATCCGTGCTCAAGTTGCACGTGGAGTATGAGGCAACTTGATCATAGTTAATCCACCGCTTTTCGGTTGGCTAACTCTGATAAAATATTAGATCCTTTGTAAGACTTTCTAATCCTATATTATTAAAGCTCGGACTTCTATTATATCTCGTATACCATTATCTAGCACTAATGACCGTATTTGTGCGTGATCGGGCGAAAAATCTGAGAGGTTAACGACCCATTAAAAGTGGGGGCGCGGCAATTGGGGAAACGAAATGGCGGGGAGGTTCGGATAGATTTGGAAAATTTCACCCCAATCCTATTTTTGCCGGTTATTACACGCATAGCCGCGGTGAAATAGAAATGCCGCTACTTCATGGATAATCATGTACCTTTGTAAAGGATGTGTAATCCTCCGTGGTGGAAATGGCTTGAATTTTTTTCGGTCATGTACACCCAAAATATGACCCCACACAAGTTCTTAGATTTTTCTCTCGATAAATATTTTAATTACTATGATTTTCTTCTAGCTAAAGCTGGCGACAAGAAGGCTAATTAAACCATGAAAACACAAGAATTTTTCTTGGACCTCCACGGTGATTTGCCTCTAGGGCACATGAGACCACGTGGAAAATTAGTCTAGCAACATTCGGCTCTTTTAGGTGGGTACGCTCGGTTCAAACTATAATTACAAGGTGGCGTCGTGCGAAATTCAAATAAAGCGGGAAAAGTACCAAACCAACTCCGAAAAATCTCAAACTTCGTGGGTGCTTTTCCATTTGCATGTGAAAGGCTCGAAAAAGTTTGAGACCACTACAACATCGGCAAACATATGAACCACATGGAGCACAAGAACTACTTTGTATAGTCCTCGGGTTCGATGGTAGGGATCATGTGCCTCTGTGAAGGCTGTGTAATCCTCCTTGGTGGAAATGGCTTGAATTTTTTTCCCGACCATGTACACCCAAAAATATGACCCCACACAAGTTCTTAGGTTTTTTCGATAAATATTTTTAATTACTATAATTTTCTTCGAGCTAAGCGGCGACAAAGAAGGCTAATTAAACCATGGAAACACAAGAATTTTTCTTGGACCTCCACGGTGATTTGCCTCCTAGGGCACATGAGACCCAATGGAAAAGTCTAGCGACATTCGGCTCTTTTTCGTGAGTGCGGCTCAGTTCAAACTATAATTACAAGGTGGCGTGTGCCGAGAAATTCAAATAAAGCTGGGAAAAGTACCAAACCAACTCCAAAAAATCTCAAACTTCGTGGGTGCTTCCCCATTTGCATGTGAAAGGCTCGAAAAAAGTTTGATAGCGAGTTGATCCCGGTGCGGGTACATCTTGCTAGGGTATTAAGATATACCCGGTAGTGATAACTTTATGACTTCTGGGTTATTTGAATGGAGCCGTGTGGAATACAATATCACTACCGGTTGTTTGTATGTATCCGGCGGTGAATTCACGGTGTTGTCACTTCACTCGGTTTGCATGCATGCATTGTTGCAATCTTTGTTGCATATGTATGCAGTAGATGCTTCTAAATTTGGGGTTTTGGTTATCGTTCTTAAGGGGATATGGATGTGAATAAAATTCATTATACGTTCTTTGTTTTTGTTACATATTATAACTTTATTTCATTCATATTAGATTTGGATATATCTCGTTGAATTTTCCTCACAATATGCGGCATATTTCATTGGCCTTAACCGTCTTTATTAGGTTCGATGAAGAGTAAAAAATGGGAACTCAAAGATATCGAAGAGACAATCAACATTCATAACAAAGCGAAATACAAATGAGATAAGAAATTTGATTGCATATATTTCCATAACAAAGACCTTACATTACATATATTTCCATAGCAAAGACCTTACATAGAACTAAATATACGGTAACAAAGACCAATTCACAGATAGGCCAATGCTACAATCAAAGTGTATAAACACATTAAAATTTAACTACCTCAGTAAGTCTCTTGTAGCACCTCTCGAGTCGAAGAAGTGGCGAGGCCGCTCACGTGCACTCATTGAGGAGGTTGGAGGATGAGATTCACAGGGAGCTTCATCTTGGCCCAAACTTGACCATTGGACCAAGGATGAAATCACAAATAACTTGGTCCAATGAGGATTGTTTTTCCATGGATGCACCATATGATTTAGATACTATATGCCCATGTGCCAGGATATTGGTGAACACTAGCACCCCAAAGCACAAGGACTCGAACTCTTAATATGAGTCGAGTTCGATCTTGAATCATGGCACCCACGAAGCTACAAGCCCCGGTGTCTCTCCTTCATCGGTAAGACTCTTCTACCACCTTTTACGTAAACCATTTTCTTAGACTAGGCATATTCAGTATGTGGAGGGCTTTCTCCTAAAGAAAGGCCATATGTATGTGGAACGGAAAGTACTGCTAGCAAAGAAGATCGAGGGGCGAAGAACAAGGAAAATAAGGAGAAAAAGATTTCCTAGATCCAAAACCCATGACACTAAAATTCAAAACTAAGCCCTCTCGTATTTTGAGGAGAGGGTTAGGAACTCTTTGGACGAACCAAGAATGCAAGAACAGAGAGGAGAAAGCGGGTGCAAAACACGGCGTCCCCCTTGCCGTTTAAATAAGCGAGATGGCGTGGTTGAGTCATTTGCCGTTATGCGGGCGGGACGCGGGCGGCGATCGGCGCCAAAGATTGGTGCGATGGTCGACCGGTCGAGTTGAGAAGCGTGCGTCGTTGAATTTTTCGAAATCACCGCCGGGTCTAAGTTTTTTCACCCGCGGTGATGCCGAATACCATTGGCGAGAGAGATCTGCACCGCGGTGATCTACATCACCGCCGGGGTGAAACTACACCCGATTGATCTACACATCCACTTAGGGTGTAAAACTACACCCGGCGGTGTTTTAACCGACATTGATTTAACCCGTCGACGCCGCAGGTGGTGCCACATGCTTTTCTTATCGATTCGAGAGACACTGTCGGTTTCCTAACCGCGAGGGAATGCTACCGGCAAAGGCGGTTCTCCAAGTGAGCTGCATGCATGCGGCAAAGGCCCTCGTGGAACACGCTAAGTGAACGCGGACAGACTACGATTATAGTGGTAAAAAAAAAAAAAAAGTGATGCCTATCCGTTGGCGGTACAAAGTTTGATTCTTTAAATGGCGGCGGTGTTGTGGGCGTGCTACTGACTTACTAGTTGAGTGTCATTCGTGCTCGGCCCGGCCAGAAGTCTCTCGTCTCCCTCCGGGCCTCCCTCTTGCTCCCTCACCGGTCGGCATCGAAGGTGCGTGTGGTTGATCTTGTAGAAATCGTAAACAATGTAAAGCATGCATTCCTTGTTTCAAAATAACAATGCTAAACTTCGATCATCGTTCTTGAAAAAATGGTTAAAAGCGGCTTGTTGGGGATCGAGCCAAGGGGATTTCGGGATTGGGTGTTGGGAAGCGTCGTGCCGGAGGAAGCGGCCATTGGAAACGCTGCGTGCAACGCGTAGCGGTCGACCTTTCGTGGGGGAGGCGGGCGATCGCGGCGGCCATTGGATGAGCGGTCGCGGCTTGTTGGATCTGTTTTCATGGCGCCCGCGTCTTGGGAATGACAATGGACTGCATGCATTCCATGGCTTCTTTGCTATATAAGAACGCTCGATTTGGTACCATCTCCGCCGCTAATTAGCCTCTTTCTTTCCATAAACCCCAGGCGGCTAGCTTCTTCTTCATCGGCGATGGCCGGCGTCTACACCAGCGACGAGCTTGTGTTCACCGTGGGCGCGCCTCCCCGAAGCCCTCGAGAGCTCACCCGGCGGCGAAGAAGTCGGCCGGCCTTTAACGGTGCCTTGGCCGTTGGTGGAGAAGGTGAACTTACGCCTTCAAGGTCGAGGCCATCGTCGACATCCTCGCTAGGTGGATACCGGGCCGAGGCGAAATTTGTGGAAACTCACCGGGCGGCGGGCAGCGGACTTTGGCGGGACGAGTCGGCGGCGGCAGCGAGGCCCGCCGCTGAGGCGGTGGCGGCGGGCGATGGCGGCGGGCGGCGGGCGGGGCGATGGAGGCCCCGCTTTCTTTTTATTTTTTCATTTTGTAAATATATTATCTAGTACTATATAATGACTCTCAAGTCGTTTTTAATTCATCTCCGTTCGTTTCTATCGTTTGTTTTTTTCTTTTCCTTCTTCATTCAACCCCTTGAGCTATCGGTTCCTTTTGCTTCCCCTTCCAAATCGCTATCGGTTCTAATTCAACCCGGTTGTGTCAATCTTCAAATCGCTTTCGGTTCTAATTCAAACCCTTGAAAGTGATACGTGTCCATCAAGACCCCGCAGGGGGAACGATTCAACCCGGTGGTGATCGAGTCTTCAACGCCGGAATTGGTCCAATCCGTGGAGTTTACGAGTTTCAGCCGCGCGAGCGGTTCATCACCGCGGGTGAGGTTCAACACCGCCGGTGGATTAAATTCCGGCGGTGATGCCGGCGTAGTGATGGGCGAATATGTAGCTGTGAATCTAGAGTCCGGACCCACAAACGTATCTGAGATAATAAAGCGGCAGGTGAAGATCGGTCGCGTTCAGCACGATCTTATCTCAAATTAAGGGTTTTGCATCGATAAGAGGTCTGGTGACGTCGACCGATCAGATACATGTATCTCCACGCTAGCTAGCTCCAGTCCAGCTACACCTTGCCTGCCCATAGGCACTCGAGCTGCTGGGGACGACGACGATGATGTGGCTCTTGCTCTTGGGTGGTGGAGACGAGGAGCCGACGACGACGCTGCCGTGTTGCTGCTGCGGCTAGAGGATGAGGTCACGGAGGTGCGGCGACGGGCGCAGGCCCATCGCGGCGGCGCGCTCCCCACCGCCGGAGCCGCGTGACGCCGATGCACGGGCGGTAGGACATGTCCATGTCGAACTGCCGGAGCTCCTCCTCCTCGACGGTGTACCCGCCGGAATCTGAACATGTATATATCCATGTCAATGCGACGATCCATACAAATACATGATATATATCGATATCGCGAAAGGAGACGACGGTGCACGCGCGTTCGCCGCATATAGCAGGACTGTAGCAGTAGGTACCTGGGTCGGCTTGCCACTGTTGCTGCGATGATTTGCCTTTCTTCGATTTCTGTTTGGACGACGACTTGCTGCTGATTTTCTTCCTCTCCGGATAGATACCCTTGAGTCGACCGCCTCGTCGCCCTGGCCCCTTCTCGACAGCCAACTTCATGCGGCGAGGCGGGCAGATTTGGTGGAGTAGTTTTCGGGGTAGTTTTCCTTGCACCCCGTCAGGCCCAGCCCAGCTACGCTTGAATGTATCGATTGGTGGGCCGGCATCATGAAATGAACTGGGCCCTACATTGTAGATGCTCGCTTGAAAAAATGTTCGTTTACTGGGCCGTACGTTGGTGGGCTGGCATCATGAAACGGACGAGCTGCCCGCCGAAATGTAAAACAAAGATGGTAGTAAAATACGATTGATATGGTAGTAATGCTTTTACCTCCTCATCAAACATATGATATGAAACCATACGATTGCTTCCTGCATGGCACCAATCAACCATCTAATATGGCTCCACGTCAGTTGTAAAGAATGTATATCAGACTGTATTGGTAGCTCAGGAGGGTAAAACAGTCTTTACCATAAAAGGTTAAACAAATCATTTCTCATAAACGCTATACAAATATTTTTCTAAGAAGTTAATATGCAACTAAAAATCCTAGATCTCATTTCATTTTAGAAAAATTATGGAATATTTGATTTAGCCCATAACAAAAACTAAGCACGCCTTTAGACAAATCATTTCATCTTTGAATATTTTTTTTTTTTTTTTGAGCAAGTCCATGCTGAATATTTGAATATAATGTGATCTCCTTTTTGGTGTTTATTTGTTAGTAGTTGCTCTTGTTATCAATTATAGTTAGTCTATATATTGATGAACTTTATTAACATGTTTCCCTTGTGTTTTTCTTTGTAGAAATTTTTAATTAGACTATTTAATCAACCTCTAGCTATCCAAAGATCCTTTTTAAAGACCCTCCTCCGGCGCACACAACATCCTTGTTTCGGGAACTAAACTAGTAGACCCTCTAGAATGCTTTGTTAAGCGTGTGACTCGCCGATCTTGATGCATGTCGGACCTTCGCCAAGCTCTGAAGCCTTCGCCTTCTCTCTTGATTGATTTGATTGACGCCATCTTCATCATTAGTGTTATCTTCATCATCCATGTACTCTAGTGATGTTGTCTTCAGACGACTACAAGTGCCATGACACCATCATCATCCTCCTTGGTCCACGTTATCTTCATCACCCATGCACTCTTGCTTTTCATGAGCCCAATTGGGCCAGCACACGACGTTCTCTAACATATGACGCCTTAGTCCAAGCCTTCTCGTTAGCTCTTCACCGCTCCTAGTCCATCGTACGCATATTCTGCCCTTGACCATCTCCATCACCGTTCACAGGCCCGTCCCATGGGGGTGCAGGCAATGCGCCGGCCAAAGGGCCCATGACCTTGGGGCCATGAGCATACCCTCTATAGTATAAGTATGTTAGCCAGGATAAGGTCCATTTGGTGATTTGGATGTAGTAGTACTACATACGTGAGTACGTGGGCCGTCGCTTCCGTTCTACGGTGACTCCGCGAGAACGCGAGCACTCGCTGACTCGCAACCTCAACAACGCAACCCGTCGACTTCGAGTTCGGCTTCGCGGCGCAGGCAATCGACGAGCTGCAGGTCCAGCCAGTTTCCCTCTCCTTCCCTGCTTCCCTCCCACCCAGTCTCATTCAACAGTTTGGTTCAGTTCGATATTTTCTCGCAGTTCATGTCAGCCAAAGGGCATAAGGTTTGATCTAATTTTTTGAAATTCTAATTCAAATATATTTTCCGATATGTTAGATGTTGTCAAAGAAACACGTGTCTGGTTCTCAGAAAAGGAAAAAAAAAAAACTAGAAGATCAAAAAAGAAAGAATGCAAAAAAGGGAAAATCTTGCTAATAGCGAAAGGGATATCATAATTGAGAAAGGGCCTGTGAGAGAAATGGATTTACAATTCCCTAGTGATCCTACCAATTCGGGAAAATCTGAAGTCCTTGGATCATAGTGATCTAGTAGACTATTGCACTACTTTTGTGAATACTTTTTCACATGAATTGCACTATGTACTTAAATCATTATACTAAAACATTAGATTGTCGGGTCCTTAGTTTCTCGCGGCACACCGGCCCATGAAATTTTGTGAGGCGACAATGACCGTTTAGAGTCTTGGCGCAGCCAACACCATAGCAAACTCACAAGCCAAGAGACATGTTGTATAACACACTCAATGCAACACGACCGCGATACCTCTGGTTAGCCATCACCTTTTTTTTTTAAGAAAGTTAGCCATCACTCGTGTTGTGGTTTCACGACATGTTTTTGATGTGTGTAGACATCCGGTGTAATATATCTGTATAAATTTAGAACAAACAGTCGAGAAAAAAAGAGAACTATTTCCTAAATTTAGGAGGACCCACGGCTCATTTTAGGGTGCTGTAAAGAATGAGCAGTTGTACTCCCCCTCCGCCCTAAAATGTTTGTCGCCATGCTTCTCGAAAACAAACTTTAACAAATTATATATTAAAAATATTAATATTCATCATACACAATTAGTATCATTGGAAAGATCTTTGAACCAAGTTTTTAACAAATTTATTTGAAGATAGAAATATTGCACGTATTACGTGCAACAAATCGAATTCAAAGTTATAAAGCAAAAACAAAAAACGTTTTTGGAACGGAAGGAAGTATGTCGTTGGATCATGGCCCAAGAGATGTACCAAAGATTGCGACTGTTGAGAGGACAGACCCTTTCATTATCGACTGTACTTGTGTGGAAAAAAATTGAGTGCAGATGGTGCGTACCCAGCGCTGTGGAGGCGGGGCCGCCGCTAGGGAGGCGACACATCTAATTGTCGCAATTTGAATGGACGTCCCAGACACCTCTTACGGACCATCCGTACCTAATTTTTTCCAAACCAATCACCTGATGAAAAGACTGCAGCTGCTGGTGCGTTTTTTTTTTTTTGACAAAAGCTGCTGATACGTACGTTACACACCAAAACACCACCGGATTGATCGATGAGGCCGGTTTACACTATTATTGGACGCGAATAGCAGCAGCATCATGAGCAGATTGAAGTATCTGAGTACCTAGCTAGCTACGTGTAGATAGTATTAAGATGTAGATATATCAACACACAGACGTTGATTATTTGTTTATCCACTGATTGAGCGTACTGTAGCTTAGGCAACCCGGAGCTTTGCATTGCTAGGCGCTCATATCTCGTCCTGCTGCAGGACGTGGAGCAGCGCGGCGCGGAGGCAGCCTTCGTCCTGCAGCGCGGCGGGCACGTCCACCCGACGTCCTGGACCGTCGCCGACGAGCTGCCCACGCGGCTCACGCACGCATTCTGCACGGGCAGGTCCAGCGACCGCAGCGCGCCCATGAGGAGCGCGGGGGCGTGGCGTGTCGTCTCCGTCGTCAGGCGCACGGCCGCCGCACCATGGCGCCCGACCATCCACACCTCCAGCTTCTCCTCGAGCCCATTCGAGGCTGGGCACATGGCGGGGTTGCCGTTGCCGCCCAGCTTATTCCTCGCCGCGACATGCTGCTTGGCCTCGGCCTCGAGCTGCTCCACGCGACCCGCGCAGCTCGGCGATGTAGGCGGCGGCGTCGGCGAGCAGGGACGCCTTGTCCATCCGGGACACCGTGGGCACGGCGGCCCGGAGGTCGCAGAAAGCGGCGGTTGAGCTTCTCCCGCCGCTGCCGCTCGGCCTCGACGTGGCTTATCCGGGGTTGTCGGACGACCGGGGCCCGGGCTTCCTGCCCCGCCTCTTCGCCGTGCGCTCAAACAGGCTGACGGCCGCAGCCGCCGGCGGGTTGCTGAACAGGTCGGAGCCCGCCGAGTCATGCGAACCTCCGGCCACCCGCTCAGAGCCATCATGCATGGGCTTGTCGAGTGCTGCATCTTCGCCCAGTAGCCATTGCTCGGGTACCTCGCAAGACACGAACTCGAGGACTGAGTGGTGGCCTGGCGCTGGAGAAGAAGGACGGCGTGGAGGCAGGGGAGCAGAAGGATGCCTGGGAGACGAGCTCATTCATGGCATCCTGCCCCATTTGTTCTGAATTTTCGTATAGCGAGCTTTGCCGAAATACAAGCTTCCACTAACCTTGCCCTTCGTCCTTGAGGTGTGGCAGCACTCGCAGTAGGACTGGCCTATTTATAGCCATAATACATTTGCAAATAAGCACCTCTGGTGCCTCCATTTTTTTTTAGAAAGGCGACAAAAAACTTTTGCCGATTTTTATTAGACGGTATAAAAAAAAATAGAACAGAAATTACAAGCACCACCACTGCTACTTTGGCTACTACTGCTGCTATTGATGCTACTTTTGGTAGCATACAACAGTGATCCGGAACAGACCAATACAAAACAGAAAACCAAAAGAACAACCACTGAATAGACCAAACCATGAAACACTACTCCTGCTAGGTCGGCGGCCGTGTCACAAATTGGTAACAGTGTATATCATCTTTGCATAGTGCAGCTACTTGGGTTGCTGGTAATTAAACTCTTTTGTTGAAAAGTTTTTCTATTCCGTTCCTTCCATAAATTCCACCATAGGTAAATCATGATTACATCGATCTTTTTCTTGTCTTTTGTTGAATTTTGCTCTACATTTTCCAATACCCATGAATTGATCTTGTTAGGGGCCTCTGGTACCTTCATATGTACACTACGGGAGACGCGCTTTGTCGAAGTGTAACATAATTTGCCAAGTGTTAAATCTCGGGGCACTTGGCAAAAGGATACTATGCGATGGCAACTTTCGGTAAAATGCGACACTCGGCAAATATACGCTTTGCCGAGTGTACCCACTAGGCAAAACATATACACTCGACAAAAGCGCGATTTAGGGTTCCAACATTTGGCAAACATATACACTCGGTACGTAAAACAGAAACTTTTGCTTATTGTCAACCCTCGGCAAACATATAAACTCAGCAAAACCCTAATCAAGGCCACAACGTCATATTTTTGCGAGTGTCCTCCGTTCGACACTCGACAAAGTGCGGTTTGCGAGTGTCAAATGTTGACACTCGGCAAAAATTTTTGTTTTTGTTTTTTTTCCATTCAGACTTTTTAGTTAGTCCTCTCACATTATTTGGTAGTCCGTGTCCAAGTTTGGTATATTTCTCTATAGTTTTATATTTATTTATTTATTTATTTTCATTTAGTTGATTTTTCGTTAAAAAAATCAAATTAAAGTCTTCAAAGTCATTTAGAAAAATGCATGGCAAAAATATATTTGTGTTACTTAGACTAATGTGAGGTTGTATACAGTGACACACCCAAAAATTCGAATGTCTTAAACACGCAAGCAAGGACCAATTAGTTACGGGTGAATAGTTTTAAAATTTTATAAAAGCAAGCGAAGTCCGAAAATCCAAGAAATTTGTCAAGTTGTCGTTGCGTCGGTAGGGTGTGATAAAAATTTGAAGGTTTGATGGAAGGAGTGATCTGATGGCATAAACCCGAGAACATCTCAACATCTGTAGGCACATGTGATATATATCCCTTCATTTTCTACAAATTTAAACCAACAACGCTAAAATTTTGAAATGTGAACTCAGGCTTTTAGCCATATGGTATGCCTTGAGTTTTGACATGGAGCGCACATGTTGATCTTGATCTCGCCACATAAATTGGTGCACAATAGCTTCATATTACTTTGAATATTTTTTAAAAAAATCAGTCAATTTTGCTAACATTTTAAGACGTAAATGCGGCGTTTAGTTTGAGGGTAGCTTTTGATATGGGTCCATATATACATCTTGCTTGCTAATTAGCACTTGGACCTAAGCACATCTTGTTGTCGGGTCAAGTTAGACCAGAAACACCGTCAAGTTCAGATCCCTGTACTCTTGGCAAAATAGGCAAAATCGCCCTTGAACTCTTGACAAGGTCCAAGTTCGTCCTGTACTTTTCTATTGGGCGTTAGATGTTTTGACGGTGTTTGTGCGGATGTAAGCGAACCCAAGTTTGATAGATGGAGGACTAAATTGGCCTCAAACAAAAGTATGGGGACGAACTTGACCCTTTGCCAAGAGTTCAGGGATGACTTTGCCTATTTTACCATGATTATTAGCAAGTCTAAACAACACTTTGGGTAGGAATAGATCGGATTGGACGGCCGAGCGAGCCACCTGCTTTTTTCAATAGAAAAAATAAATAAAAGATATTTTTTTGTTTTGGGTTGGTTCGAGCCAAAAAAAAAACCTACGAAAAAGACAAATCTATTCAGCCCTATCCAATAAGGTTCTGGCAAGGCCAAGTTTGGGGGCTTAGGTCAAGCTAGGCTGCTTTGCTTGGCAAGGTCATTGGATAGGCTTTCTCTGGATGCAACATTATCCTAGATTTTTTCGAATTTTTCGGCTATGCTTTTAAGTGGTAGGTGGCGTACCCGTCGACAACAAGCCCATGGTGACTTCATGAGCGTCAAGATTTACTGGCTCAATCCATCAAAGGTGCTTTCGTAGGGGTAGGGTTTGCGTATGTGTGTTCAGGGGTGAGTGCGTGCGTGTTGAGTGTTTGCGTTGTACTTTGTAAACTCAAAAAAATTATGATAAAATTAGCTTCATCCACGTCGAATCATCGAATAAATTTTAGTTAATATCGTTAGAAATTTTGAAGCATGAGCTTAAGAGTTTTGTTCGAGGACTTGGCTTTGAGGTGGGGTCCATGTAATGATCTGGAGTGCTAATTGACACGACCTAGCTACCTGTTGAATTGAACTTCATCTCCAACAATTATAACAAGTTTTATAAAATTTTAATAAAGTGAAAATGTGTAGGTGATTTTAAATCTAGGGTTTGACTTTTGAAGTAAGCCCACATGTTTTAACTTAATTACATGTCTGTTTATGTAAGCACATGGGTTAGGAAACTGGTTCTTCTAATTGATTGGGTTGAGTCGAAATAATAAAATTATGAGTTAGGTAAGGTACTAATTTTTTTAGATTACGGTACAACGCAGGCGTCAACACTTTGGCACACTTTTTTTATGAACACATATGCATAACCCTTTTATCCCTATGAGCATAATTTTTTAATATGAGTTGGGTTAGGTAGGAGGTGAATTCTAAATAGGGCGCCTAATGGAAACATGTGCATGCTTTGCCTTGAGAGATTATTAGAAACGACTAAGAGGAATATGTTGATTGTTTTACCGTGGTAACAGGGGATCATTTATCAAAGTAAGGCACAAATGTACATTGGCCCAATATCATGCAAATGGTGGGCTCCTTCTATTTGCACGTTGATAAGAAAAACCTTGTCGGGGGCTTCTATGTAAAAGCATTATTCATTTATCTTTGTAGTCATCTCAAGGCAGTAATCAACCATAACTTTTTTTGACCGAATCGGCAGAGGAGTCCCCTACCTATTTTTTTTCAATTAAATGAAGGAATGGAAGAGTACAATAGAGAAAAATTACAAGGCAGCCAGGCCCGAAGGAAAAAAAGAACTTAAATTAAGAACTTAAACATTGAAGCTATATCTCTCCAGGTGTTGAGTAAGGTCGATCTAATCAACCATAACTCAGTAGCATGTTGATTGAGTACGAACTGATACATATCGATACGTTATACGTTATATCAAGGTTAGTACTATTGTCGCTGGCACAATAAGTCCTGAAATAGCTAACTAATCGATGTGACGATGTCGATTTGAGCAACTAACAATTGATAGCAATGACATATATATAGCAAAAACACAGCTAGTTGCGTTCTAGATGGATATGATGAGCCATACATGTGTACGGGCTTAACCGGCCATCGCGTACATTATCTCTGACGTCGTGCTTTGTGCAGTCGTAAGAGCGCACGTTAATTTATAAGTCAGACACTGTTAAAAGCTCAATACATGTGTTTCGAAAAGAAAAAAAAGCTCAATACATGTGTGCGATATACAGTGTTCCCTCCATATATACAGGAAATAAACAACGCCCTAGCCCCTTCCCTCGTTTTAGTTAAAAACGTCGTTATGGAGCCGCAATCCCGCCTGTTAGCGGGCGGGGGGCAAAACAGGATTTATGGGGTGGGTTCTAATATGAGTGTGTACAGCGGTTGAAGCGGGTTTCTCTATGTTGCGGTGAGGGGTTGGGCAGGCCCTCCCACAGCGGTTGTGGCCCTACTCCTCGGCGGCGCGGTGTTGGCCCTATTGCTACCGGCGGTGGCCTGCTCCTCAACGGCGGCCGGAACCTCCCGGCTTGGCCGGCCTTGCTCCTCGGCACGGTGGTGGCCCTCGCCGCCTCTTGGCGCCCTCAGGCGGCATCTTTGGGTCTTTGCTTTCGGCACCCGATGCGCCCGGTGGCTGCCCAGGTTGGCATCGATGGCAAAAAGAAGAAGGAAGGGGATGACACATGGGCCCCCACATGTCATAGGCGGTTAAAATGAATTTAGGTGCCATGTTTTAGGTAGTCTGTTGGAGTTGGAAGCAAAATATAGGTAGAATAGAAATAATTTGGCTACTTAAATCTGTTTTTAGGTAGCGGTGTTGGAGATGCTCTAAAAGTGGAGATGGTAGATAAATGGGTGCAGTTTGTGGTGACTTAATGGGCTGATGGTGATAATAGGTTGATTGGGCTTTATGTAAAATTTACGGTATGTTGTACAATAATTATACATATACATACTTTTGTTTTGTTGAAAAAGAAAACATAGTTGGAATATAGAGAGGCATACCCGGCGCCTTGAGAAAGAAAAGAGTGGTCATAACAGGTGGATCAATCTAATAAGGGGTGTTATTCTTGGGACTAGTGACTAGACATGACCATTAGTTTCAATTAGTCCCGCTTGAGAGACTAATGGACTAGTGATTATTAGTCCTATGTTTGGCTAGGATTAAATGAGACTTTTTTTTTAGATCACGCGACGCGTTTTCATTAAGAAGAAAGAGTCTTACGAATACAACACAACTAGAGAGGTAACCAAGGTTACTCCCAAGAACCTACCGACCTCTTTGGATCTAGCCCCGGGATTACATTGTAACGGACTAGCGACACAAGCGGAGCGGAGGAGGAAAAAGTCGATTGCCAGGCGCCTTCCTCCTCCAAAGCTTAGTCGAGGTTAAGGTCCAACATGGACAAGTCAAAGTCTCCCAACAACGGTTTATTGAGCCATTGCTACTTGCGCCGTCATGTCTCCTTGAAAGCCGCATTGGGCGGGTCTCAATGTCGGCGGGCATGACATCTTGACTACCACGGACTCGAGCTTCCGCGGCCGAAGCCTCTGCGCTGGCGTCGCGTTGGCCTCCGTGGCTTGGCCTTAAGGCGGCCGATGCGCGCAGCGGCGCTACGGTGTCTTAGCGCGCCCTAACTGCTGGCGTATGAGAGGAGTTGCGATCGGTAGACAAGCCTCGCCTCTCTAGTCTTTTCTTGCACCAATCGGCCAGGCATCGATCTCGCCCGGCGGAGGATGGGATACTCCCGGGCCCTCTCTATGGATGTGCAACCCCAAACTTCGGAGGAGCAATAGTGGCGGCCTTCGAAAACATATGCGGTGGCATAAGCGGCATTGTCACGGCGGATCGAGCGCGGATCGGGGCGAATTAGAGACCTCCCGACCACCTTCGAAACGGGTGGAGACTACGCATCTAATCTTAACCCGCAGTAGCACAAGACTTTAAGAAGGTTAGAGAGTGTAGAGAGGATTACTAAGATATCCACCTATCCCCGGTAAGCCATGTTAATAGTATTCTATGGGACGTGACTAAAGGAAAGCAAGTACAGTGGACGAACGCAAGTAACCTCCAAAGAACATGGTCCCTTGGCCTATCATCTCGAGGGTGGACTCCAAAGGAATCAATGGTACGTACTACTACCACACCTAACTACCACACGCCCCGGAATGTAGGGTGCATCTAACGAGATACCCGAGTCCAAACACCGACGCTTTGCACTGCATGAATATTACTCTAATCTAGGCTGCCGGATTAAAAGTACTCAAAAGAGACTCGCAGATCAATAAGAATAAGTATAACAATATTACTTACTAAAAGAAGAAGTAGATTACCGTAGTAACTCCAAGTGTAGGTTAACTTCCACTCGAGGTACAAGTATGGAGATAGCACTCGATAGGCTCGGCACTTCCTCCCGATCCCTTCCCCTCTCTCTCTCTCTCTCTGTTCTAAAGATTAGATCTATCTTGATCTAATCCTCTCTGCATACTAACTCTTCTAGTTCTAGTTCTAGTCTAGACTCTAGAGGGAGACTCCGTGGTCTCACACTGCTGATAATGAATGATAATGAATTAGGGTTTCACCTCGGGGTCAGGGGTCTTCTTATATAGGCCTTGACGCATGAACGATGACCATTGGATCAAACCGACCTTGGCAACGCGGTAGATATCAACCTCAAAGTCGAGTTACAAACCGACCTAGAAAGATGAGGGTTGATTGGTGGAAATAGCCGGCGGCCGCCGTGGATTTTAGGCCAGCCGCTAGTGTCCTGTGGCACAACGAGTTCAAATTTTTGTGGGTGCGTAGATCTCGTCGATAGCTTTGTAATGACTGGTATTTTGCAGGAAACGGAGTCCGGATGAGAAAGTTATGACCGCTTTTAGTGAACTCTGCCTCAGAACTCATATCTTTTTGATTCCGACTCGAATATAGCAAACAATATATCCGTTTTGATCGCCCTCGACGAAGCTCTTTGCAATGGTGCTATCTTGGAATATGTTTGTAACATGTTTTATTCTTCTTATGTCTTGCAAACTTTAGGCTTCTCCTCGTTTAGTCCCTCGAAAAATGTACAAATCACCAAAACTTGTGGAACTATGTTAGTAAAGCACCTAGTCTATGTGATTATTCATTTTTATGCCCTTATTTCATGTTTAGTTGACTAGTAAAATTATGCTATAACAGGTGTCAACAACCTCCCAGTGCCATCTTCGATGCTTCCGTGATCGCTAAGCGTAGCCGGGTCATGCGCATGGGCGGCACAAGGGAGGAAACCAACACTTCCGGATCTCAGCGCGCATGAGCGCATCTGATCAGGAAGTCGCAGAACTCATTGAGCATCGGATCCACCCAAACGGGGTCCGCCTTTGTCGGCTCCGCTTACGATCGTGGAAGCCATGCATCGGCCAGTGCGCTCGCCCAGGGAAGCGTGATGTTGTAGTGGCTTTCTGACGCAAGAAGGATCACCCGAGGCCCGAGTCCCCCGAGAACTTGCACGGGCGGGCGAGGGCGAGCGGCCAGCTTGGCCCGCTTATCCGGCCTCGCAGCCGGCAACGGCGCTCTTCGATGCCCCTCGCAGCCGCGCATGCCGCTCGGGGAAGGTGCAGCACCATGGACACGCCATCGGATAGGCAGCTGAAGCATCGTCCGACGAGCCCGGCGGACGAAAGCCGCCGGTGGGTGGGTGACGCCGCATGACGACACCAGCATGGGCCCGCGACGATCGCGGAAGCCATCTCGCATCGACGGTGCGCGCCTTGGGAACGTGATGTTGTAGTGGCCCGACAGAGGCCGTTGTCCCCCAACGCGGCCATGGCGACGCGGGCCGCCGCCTCGGTGGCATCCTCGCCCCGCCACGCGCTCTCTCCGACCAGGCGCCGGTGAACCGAACCGCGCACCGCCCGCGGGGCCCGAGGCACCGTGGGCAGGACCTCGCAGCCCCGACGCTTGTCCCCACCGCACGCCCGCCCGCGGCCATGGCCTCACGCACCGCCGCCATGCGCCGAGTTGCGTTGACGCCGCCTACCCCAAAGCAGCCTTGCAGCGCGGAGCCGTAGGCCAGAGATGGGCGCCCCGACCGCGGATCACTGATGAGCCGCCCGTAGGGGGTGTCCTCGCGGCTCATCCGCATCGCCATCGCCGAGGTCGCCCCGAGAAGCCTTGAGCGCCCACCGCAATGGCCTCTAGGATGGAATGGAGCTGCGGCGGGAGAGGGAAGTCGGAGATAGCGCCGGCGCACGGCGGCACGCCGTAACCAGCATCTATCGCGACCAAGAGGTCCGCATCGGTGGAGAGACCGCGACGCACCTCGTCGTCCTTGCCTATGTCCGCGCCCAAGTCGCCATCGCGACTTCAAGGACATCCTCGATCTCGCCATCTTCCAACTCCACCGCGGGTGGCCGCCGCGGGGCCCCAGCCCATCCGCCGCGACGGGTCGCCGCTATAGTGGGGCATACGGCACCGGCGCGAACGCCCCACCGCTCATCGAGATGGCGGCGTTGAACGCCACGCCGTCGCATAGGGGCATGCCCACACCGGCGCCGCAGCAACGCCCCTTTGGGGGGGGCCGCCGAAGAAGATGCCACCGGCGAGCAGCCCCACCGAATCGACGTCGGCAGCTTTGCTAGCAGGAGCGCGACGCCGTGCCACTCGCCGACCCCTCGTAGCAGCAACAACAACGGAGAGGGTCGCGCCGACGCCATGGCCAGCGACCGCAGGGGTGGAGGCTTCACCGTTACCGCAGTCAAGACCGGAGGGAAAGAGTCCACCAATCGATGGAGCAGCATGAGGAGGGGGCGGATCGAAGGAGGAGGAGGATGGATTTGGGGGATTGATGGTGCATTTTGGTGGATTTTAGGGAGGGCGGGATGAGCCCCGAGGGGAGAGGGGGAGCTCCAACGGCTCCATCCTCCAGACCTACCGTCGCCGATTCAAGTATTAAATGAGACTAAAATTTAGTCTCTAGTTCCTAGTCTATTGGGTACCAAATAGGGCCTAAGTTAGCAGGTTAACTGGGCTAGTGGATACAAAATATGACGGTCAAAACTAACCAAAACCAATCTCAAACGGCCTGCTGAATGCATGGTAAAAAGTTTCAGGGGGTTTGTTTTTTATTTGAGTGGCTTATATAAAATAAGGGTGCCGATATCTGAACATTTCAATGGCCAAAAATGAACTTCGATCTCTAAACCAAAAGGTAGCTTTTACACACACATCGCATTAGTTCCCAATCAAACGTACAAAAAGTTGCTTCTTGAAGCAAGTTGTTCCTGAAACGAGAGGTAACGGTGGTGATCGATATGCAGTCTAGAGTCCGGACCCACAAAACAACGTAACCGACATAATAAAGCGGCAGGTGAAGATCGGTCGCGTTCAGCACGATCTTATCTCAAAAGGGTTTTGCGTTGATCAGAGGTCTGGGTCGACGTCGACCGATCGGATGCATTTATCTATCTCCACGCTAGCTCCAGCTACACCTTGCCTGCCCATAGGCACTCGAGCTGCTGGGAGCCGACGATGATGTGGCTCTTGCTCTTGGGTGGTGGAGACGAGGAGCCGACGACGACGCTGCCGTGTTGCTGCTGCGGCCGGAGGATGAGGTCACGGAGGTGCGGCGACGGGCGCAGGCCCATCGCGGCGGCGCGCTCCCACCGCCGCAGCCGCGTGACGCCGATGCACGGGCCGTAGGACATGTCCATGTCGAACTGCCGGAGCTCCTCCTCCTCAACGGTGTACCCGCCGCAATCTGGACATGTATATATCCATGTCAATGCAACTATACATATGACACATATCGATATCGAGAAGGCGACGACGGTGCGCGCGCGGTGGCCGCATATAGCAGGACTGTAGCAGCACTGTACCTGGGTCGGCTTGGCACTGTTGCTGCGATGATTTGCCTTTCTTCGATTTCTGTTTGGAGTTGGACGACGACTTACTGCTGCCTTTCTTCCTCTCCGGATAGATACCCCTTGAGTCGACCGCGTGTGGGCGCCATCGACACCGAGCACGAAACCCTCCCTGAGTCCCTGACCTAGGCCTAGCTTGATTAATTCTCTCCGTCGCATATATATTTATTTTATTAGCTCCTGTGTCGTGGCCGATGTTGCTGCTGTCTCGAGTCTCGATCTCTTCCCGGCCGTTCGGCCTCTTCTAGAAACGAACGGAGTCCGTGCACTCGCCGACCGACATGCTAAGAAGGATTGCAGTCCCAAACTAACACGGTTTCTATAGCAAAAGAAATTTTTATAGAAATCATTCTTCATAGTGGTAGTGTCTTCAAGTAATAATTATTTTTCTTTCTCTCCTAATTTCACTTGTGGGTAGAGTTGAATTAACTCCATAGAAACTAGTGGTTTCTCCCCAATGGTAAATTCATGGTTCTTATGCATTGGGTCAAGAGCAGACATGGTTCCTTCACGAAGAAACCATTTTTATGAGTTGTGCTATCTTTCCTCATTAATTAGGTTGTCACATCATCATACTCCCTCCGTCCATCTATCGGAGGGATATTACTAAAAACATTTTTTCCAAAAATTGGAGTCATATTACGCTTCTCTCCTCACCTGATGTGCTCGCAGCCCATCCGAGGTGCTCGCGGCCTGTCGTTTCATCGCGGCTCGGAGGGTTTTCTAGGAACGGCAATTAAATGAAGAAATTTGCATGCGCCGGCTCTCCTTGGTCATCGCGAAGGAGCCTAATATGACTTCGATAGATGGATGGAGGGAGTATTGTTTAGTTGGCAAGCTATTTAATAGAGATTTAAAACTATCATTGGGAGTGCCCTTAGGCTATCTCGGTGGAATTTTATGGCTAGTTTGGCTATGTTTTTAACACACTTATATTTTAAAAACAAGATGTAAGAGTTTCATCTCCATGAAACTCTTTCTATTCTCATGAAACTCATCTCTATCTTCATTAACACAGTGTCATGTCAGCATATTTAATGTCCCATGAAACTCTATGAAACTTGCATTGAGACTAGCCTTATATTACGTATGAGTTTTGCTAAGGTACTCCCCTTACCTCTTAGGAGGTAAGACTTCAAATAAATCTGAGCCATTAAATTTTAAGAGAAAAAAATTATTAATTTTATAAAAAATTAAGCAATAATAGGGTTTTTTCGGTTACCACCAAGAAATGCGCATCGCATGTGCATGTATCTATGCGGTTTGTTTCCTTGTGGCTAAAAACCGACACCAAGACGTGCACATTTCTTGGAGATTTAGGGCCTGTTTGGCGGGGCTTCTTCGTGGTTCCCGGCTCCCGCTCCTTCGAGGAGCCCCGCCAAAACGGTCTAGGAGGAGGAGCCGTTTGAAGCCCCTTTTAGTGGAAAAGGGAGGCCGGAGCCGTTTTGGAGAAGCTCCATTTCGCTTCTCCAAACGGCTCCCGCTCCTCTAGTGAAGCATCTCCCGAGGAGCCTTGCCAAATGTGCCCTTACTTTTTGATGAAAAAGAAATAAAGTTGGGTTCGTGTGCCATAACTATTAGTTACAAACTTTATTTTTGGCTGACTCGCTTTCCTAATTTTGTACTGTCACATGTCATGTTACGAAAGTTAGATAGGTTAGTAGTTTTTTTTCTTTGCACTAACATGTTATAGTGATACCAATCATGTCACGTTAAAAAAAACCATCACCATGCCGTACTAATTTCAGGTTAAAATCATGTTATAGAATGTCACGTTAGAAAATAGTGGCATGCCAAATTTATCGGATGCGCTTCAGCATATGCAGGAAAACGATCATGATATGTTGGATCCGTAATATCCGTTAGTTGCATCATATCTAATTGAGGAAAGATATTTGTATTTTTCAAATTTTCTTAATTAAAATTTAAGAAATATATATCACTTCCTAAGAGGTAATAGTCATTTCAGATCTAATAAAATGGACGGTCCACATTCATTTGGGAGTACTGTAGCAAAGCCTAGCCCTATTTGTCTTTCGGAGAACGGATACCAAGAATATATAATTACTGGCCGTAATTATTACTGAATTTACCTAAGTTTTGGTTATGACGATAAGTCATTTTGATAAGTCAACGGGAGGGTAGAGAATCCCTCACCTGATTCAAATTAAAAGTGGCTACCAAAGCCAGGTGTTTGGAATATTACAACGTTTTGGCTTAGCTTTTACATTGCATTACCTAAAACCGAACACATGCATCCTTGCATTTTTTTCGAAATAAGGACTTCACCCATATTGCATTAAGGGAAAAGGCCAAAGAAAGGCTGCAGCAAACCAATACAAAGGGCTCAGCAAGTAATCCAAGGATTTCGGGCGGAGCCCCAATAACACTAAAACAAACACAAAACAAATAGCAAAAAGTACATAGGGTGGGAGAGAGAGGACCCAACACCAATGTCCTAACCGGCTAGACCTGCATAAAAGACTTCAACACAGAGGTTTCCTGCTCAGGAGATGAAGTCGCGGTGGCAAAGCATCCACCAAAGAGAACCGTCGGCAACTCCAACAGCGACCCGGAAGTCGCTGCGAGCCGAGCGAGATAAGCGACCATCGGCACTCCAGCATCGATCAAGTAGTCACTGCGAGACGAGCAACATAACGTTGACAACAAAGTGACCGGGTAGCCATTGGGAACACCGGTGCGACCATCGACACTCCAACAATGGCCAAGTAGCCGTTTGTGAGCCAAGAAACTACAGCGGCAAAGCTCAAGAACTACTGCGGGACCCGGGCGAGCCGGCGCCATGGCCACCGGAACCCCAATGGGCGGCCGCCGATGCCCGCCCCCCGGGAGTCCGGATCCGCGGGGGAGCCCCGATCCGGCCACACGGGAGCGGGATCCGCCGCAGGGGCCACCGGTCTTCTTGGGCTCCACCGGAGAAGAAGGCAGGGGTTGGAGGGAGGAGGGAGGGAAAGGCGTGAGGGAAGGGAGGGTGCGCAGGGCGGCCTTTTGAGCTCCCCCTGGCCGCCGCCACCGCGAAGTAGGCCAAGACCGCATGGCGGCGCGGCCGAGCCTGCGAGGAGGAGGGAGAGGTTGGATGGCGGACCGGTGCGATGAATTTTCGATGGTATCTTCTGGAAGTCGCGTTCTTTCGATGCTACGAGACCAATTATCCCTAAAAAGTAAAATCGACGTTTTCTGGCTTGTGGTGTGATGACCCCTGTCTCTTTATAATCTTAGATTAGATGAAAGGAAGCGTAATTTTTACTCTAGACTACAGAAACTATATACTGAACCCCATGGTAGCTTACCCTGTGATGAAGATGAAACAGGCACTGGACCGTGTTCTTGTCTTTTGGATAACCATGCATGCATATATAGGCGACTGCAACACTATCTGTAGTTGGCGTGCATCAGCACATGCAGCTTGCTGGTTCAAAAGGTCAAAACAATGTCCAGCCAAAGAAAATGTCCCTCGTCTTTTCTTTTCTTTTTTTTATAAAGCATACCTCTGTATTAATTAAGGGAAAACAATACAAGTACACCGTAAAAGGATACTCCCCTCCATATTGAAAAAGGAAGTCCTTTAGGACATCGACACGATCTCCAAAGTGCAACTTTGACTTATCTTTTCTATCAAAATATTTATTAAAAATTATATATGTATACTTTTATGAAAGTATTTTTCAAGACAAATCTATTGATATGATTTTCACATTTCAAAACTCAACGACTTAAAAGTTATTAATGATTTATGTTCCCAATGTTTGACCAAGCCTTTCCAAATGGACTTCCTTTTCAATATGGAGGGAAGACGTATGACAGCCTACTACCCCGCCTATAATCTACAAGGACCCCAAACAAATAAGAAAATTATAAACCGGGTCCTTAGACCCTTCCGAAACGGACACCGGCCGCCACCGCCGCCGTCGAAGATGCCGCCACCAAACCTGAAGCACCAAAAGCCGGAGGAAACCCCGTCGTTGAGGTGGACCGCAGAAGACGCCGATCTCGCAAAGCGAAGAAGTCGTTGAACGCCCACCCGCCGGGATCACTATCCGTGTTGAGACGACGATGGTGGAGACGCGGCGATAGCATCCTCCGTCGCGGTGAAGCCGAATCCGGTCGAACCACCAATCTCCCCTCAAGACCCGCGGCCACCACCGCATCCACGAAAGTAGGGGCGGGAGCCTCCACGCACCAAGACGCGAAGATCTCGCCCAGCCGAACACTCCTAAACAAGATCCAAGAACGGACCTTACCTCTACACCCTCGTCGCCGGCATTGGAGACGAACGCCACCGAGACGGGAAGAAAGCGAGAGGACATTCCCTCGTCTTGAACCGCTGGCTGGGCATGTTCTTGGTGTTTTTCATTTATGAAGGGAATTAAATTCTTTCTTGCTATTAACCAAGGTATTATAAGCATGTATACGCACACGTGGATGAAAACATACCTTGGTGAAACAAATCAGATAAAAAGATACTACCGTACAAATTCAAGGATGGCCCGTACCGATCAAAATGCATAACATATATGAGTCACTTCAAATTATAGAGGAACAATTATTTAAAGAAGGACAAACTTGGCGACAACATCTCGAATCTTAAACAAATTACCTTCACCGGGCGACCAGTAACTTTTCGACAACTCACTCCAGGATCTGGGTGGGACGACGAGATTGAAACGTTTCAACAATTCACTTTAATTAGTTTCTGTTTTTTACTTTTTTTAAAAGAAAACCAGTATACCCTTCCTTCCAATCGATATCTGCAAGAGACTCTGCATATCTCTCTTAGTAGGTAATCCAATTAGGAAATTGTTAGCAGTATACTTTTTTTAGACGGATGCACTATTCGTATAGCGTTTCCTTCATTATCGCTTGAACACCAGACCGTCGTTTCATCAAAAGCCTCTCAATTGTTGATAAAACAATTGAGGAGCCTCTAAATTGTACACATATATGCTCCAATCACAGTTTATAAAACTTGTTCTAAGTTTATCTTCTCAACTTTAATGAAAATTTTAGAAAAAAAAATGCATATATACTAGTTCAAATAATTGTATTATCTCAAGACCACTCAATTCAATTTAATGAAACCAATTTAATATTATAGTTATATGTTGATGGATTTCAATATGAACTTGATCAAAAATTCAGAGAAATTTGACTTAATTAGAACAAACACTACAGTGAACTATTGTTTCAAACGGAGGAGGTAGCAAGCATTAATCGCTAATATTATTTGCAAGTTCAATTTGAGTGGTCCTTCAAAGAATTCAACTTATGTGTGTGTATCAACAACCAGCAATTATGAGCAACATGGTTCAATAGTAGAGCTCTTCGCAAACCAAAGGAACATGAATGGTGGCTCACTTGACATTTTTTTTTTTTCCCCAGAATTCAGATCATGCAGTAAATAAAAGTATAGCAAGACCTCCAAGAAAAACGAGGTCTATGTTCTTGGCCCCTACATGCACCTTCCTTGAGCTTCTTTTTTCATCAACTAGGTCAATAATATAGCAACATTTTGAACAAGTTTGCACCCATATACAAATTTTGTATTGATATATAGGTAGAGAAAGCTCAAGATATCTCAAGAGAGAAAAAATGTATTTCTCCAGCATCTCTTGCTTCTTGATAACCCTCTTGCTGTCACTAACACTGGTTCTCGCAAATAATGAATGCATTGGCAGGATAAGTCTTTTTGTCAGTACTAAAAAACTCGACCCCATGGGGAAAAGATCTCCCCTCAGGCATTTCAGATAAGGTAGAAATTTTCTTGAACTGTAGGATCAAGAGAAGGCCCCAAAATCTGCCTTCCCAGGACGCACTGCAGACAGGCTCATGACAAGATGCCATTTTTTTATCAGTAAGAACATGGAATCTTCTCAGGCTACAAAGATCATCCAACTATTGATCTGATCACAACTGAGGCCACAAGGATGTTATCTGATACTAAAACAAATGGCAATAGGAGTTGTCCGTAAGACAAGGCACCAACTCAGGGGTGGTAGTTGTTCCCTTGCAAGGGCATTTGAGGAATATTCATCGATTAAACACAACATGACGCAATAAAGGCCTTGAGGAATACCAACTGCAGGCTGCTCTGATAATCTTGATAGTCTCAATTCCTTTATCCATGCTCTCAATCTGCATGGTATAATGTAGAAAATGAGTATAAGAACTACAAGTTGCTGATAAGAGAGAACCATAGAATTATAGAAAGTTGTATAGATGACATAATGACATACCGAACTTCAGGTTGGTGATCACTCACACTAGGCGCATTAGCTTTGTGGGACATTGTATAAGTACCAAAACTTTAAAGATTTCTATACCATACTGATCTGATGTACAATAATTTGAGATTCAGGGCGAGCTGCTCATCTAGATGGAGGCAAGTAATCATTCTTTACTCTAAATTTGAGTCCTTAAATGTGGCATCTCATTACGTCACATGATCAAGTTATTAAACTTTAAATCTGAAAATACTTACAAGTTGGCTCAATCAGATACATTTCATTTGACAGGGTGTAAGTTTGTGAAACACTGAAACCGAATGCATTGTCATATGAAAAGACATCCTTTCATATAAAAACGCTCTTAGACTACACTTTGGACAATATAGAAGCGTATACATATCTTTGTCATTAGTGTTGATAGTACAAGAAAACATTGATAAATAATATCAAAGCAAGGCATGGGTGATAGCATCATTGAATATAAAAAAGGACATTCGGTTTCTATGAGAATCAGCTTTATACATCACCAAACAACATTAAATAAGAACTGACATAAACTAAAAAGTTTACTGCCAAAAGTAAGTGCTGGCATGGACAGTTTATTCTCAACATTTAAATGAATTAAGGAAAGAAAAAAAATTAGCTTACCATAGATTTTGGTTTAAAAGAAAACGGCCTTAAATTATAATCAGTATACTTCATATCCCGGATAATTCATAGAAAGATTCTGGAATCTTCAAATCAACAGTAGCTTCCTCAGAGTTTATATTTCATCAAGCATCACATATCCCTAACAATTTTCTGCATGTTATAATACAAAGTTTACTCTCCTCTTAATGCAATGATATGCAGCCCTCCTGCAGGTTCGAGAAAAAAAATAATACAAAGTTCAAATAAATAAAGCAAAACCTGAAAATGGAAGAAAAGGATTAAGGACATACAGTACCATTGCACTATCGTTTCCCCTACCAAGAAGGCTCGGACCAAATCTTCTTCCTAGACCATCTGATAATAGCAGTTGGCAAACAGTAACAAGTTATTGAGCAGACATAGGATACAGTAACATTTTATAGAGAGAATTGAAGAATGAATAAAAGCTGGAAAAATAATGAGAACCAACCCCATGCTGAGTTGCATATTGCCTCAAACCAGCAGCAGTAATAGACACTTCTTTTTATTTTAAGACTTTATATTTTTATTTTAAGGATATAGCGGAAATTCTGCACATCAAAGTATACCAACCCCACTACGACTGAGGCTTACCGTAAGCAATAACAGCAGGTTCCATTGGTCACATGATGGATGGCCACTTTGTTTATGGTTGCATCACATCAGAATTCAGAAGCTGGAGGAGAGCATAAAAGGACAGTCTCTGAGATCTGTCGCGGGCATTTCCACCATTTCTTTTTGTAGTATAATCACACGCATGTCCATATCGCTCACTGAACAAGCACTTCATGGCCAACCGAACACAGACAGCACACTTAACATGTGAACTCAGCCTATCAATCATATCAGATATCTGGTCGGACTCTGGGTGCTTTCTGTCCCCAACTGTGAACTCGTGGAATGCCTCATCAAGTTCTATCCAGCTTGATCCAGCCGTTTTCTGAGACCCTGTTCCTTTCATCTGCATCCTTGCCTTTGCCATATCGCTCCACTTCCCAGCCTCTGCATAGATGTTTGACAAGACAGCGTAGTTCCCTGCGTTTGAGGGCTGCAAGTTGCTCAGCTCGTTCACTGCCAGTTCTGCATACTCCACGTTCTTGTGCAGTCGGCATGCACTGAGCAACGACCCCCATATGACCTCATTAGGCTCCCAAGGCATGCTTTTTGATCATGTCGACAGCCTCCTTAATAAGCCCTCCACGACCAAGAAGATCGACCATACAACCATAATGCTCTATCTCAGGCTTAATGCCATAGTCTGACTCCATGTTGGCAAATAACCTCCGTCCTTCTTCCACAAGCCCCATGTGCGTGCAAGCGCTGAGAACATTGATAAGCGTCACAGCATCAGGGTGAAAGCCTTGCTCCTTCATTTGTGCGAAGAGGTCCAACGCCTTTTCACCATGCCCATGCATTGCAAACCCTCCAATTATAATGTTCCATGACACTGAATCCTTTTCAACTATCTCAGTGTCAAAGATGTAGTCGGCTCGGTTAACACATCCACACTTGCAGAACATGTCCATTAGGGCATTGCATACAAGGGTTGATTTTCCCAGCTTCCTCTGGCGCACATGTCGGTGAATCCTCTTCCCAAGGGCAAGGGAGCCAGACTCAGCACATGCAGCCAGGATACTCACAACTGCAACTACGTCAAGTTCAATGGCAGCCTCCTTCATCTCAGTAAACAACCTGCCTGCTTCCTCCACAAGCCCCTTCTGAGCACACGCTGAGACCATTATGGTCCATGTCACCAAGTTCTTGGCCGGCATCTTATCGAATATAACCCGTGCCATCTCCATGTCGCCCTTCTTACAGTAGGCTGACACCACAGTCGACCAGGACACCACATTCCTCCCCGGCATGCGCTGGAACAGCTCGAAGGCCTCGTCCGCCTCCCCAGCTTTGGCATAGCCGTCCAGCATTGTGTTCCAGCTCACCGTGTCCTTCTCAGGCATCTCATCAAACATGCTCCTTGCTGCGTACACCTCCCCTTTCCGCACCATTGCGGCCATGGCCGTGTTCCAGGACACAACGTCCCGTGTGGTCATTTCGTCGAACACCTTCTTCGCGTCCGAGAGCCCGTCGTTCTTGGAGTAGGCGTCGATCAGCGCATTTCCAACGAAGGTATCCTCGACGGAGCCGAGCTTGACGACGTGCGCGTGCGCCGTGCGGACGTGCGTGAGGCCCGCAGTGGCGAGCGCCTTGATGAGGAAGGAGTAGGTGAAGGTGTCCCGCAGCCGCAACGGCATGTCGACGAACACGGCGAGCGCGGCGTGGGGAAGGGAGTTGAGCGCGTAGGCGCGGAGTAGCGTGTTGGTGAGCAAGGCAGTGCTGGAGGAGGCGAACGTGCTGCTCGGGAGCGCCGCGGCGGCGGCGGAGAAGACGCGGCGGCAGGCGGAGACCCGGCGGAGGAGCGCGTAGGAGGCGATGAGCTTGGACGCGGCGCGCGGGTCCCGGTGGAGCCCCTGCTTGAGGAGCTGCGCGTGGAGCTCCTGCACGTGGCGGAGGCGCGGGAGGCCGTGCGGAAGCGAGGCCAGGTGCTCCTCCACGAGCCGGCGGTGCGACGGCGCGCCGCCCCACTTCGGCGCCGGGCGCAGCGCCGAGGATGCGGCAGCGGACATTGAATCTCGGCGCGTCGGCGTCGGTGGCGCCTTGGTGGATGATCGCCGCGGAGGTCGGGGTTCTCGGCCGGCGCGGTGAGGGTGGGAGCGGAGGGGAGCTCGGGCAAGGAAGGCTTGGGGATGTGGTCTGGCTGGCTGACATGTGGAGCCGAATCAAAACCTTGGACTGGGGATAACTTGGACCGTGTGGGGCCTGCAATGAACCATTTTCCACGGGCCTTGTGGCCTACTTTTGGCCAGGCTAAGCATTCTAAGGGTATGTACAACCCTACTATAAGAGCCGTCTGTATGGCGTTTATTTTGTAAAAACACCCTCACAACGAGTAGACGGGTGAAGCCGTCGTCTCGTGAGTAGACGAGCATGGCTCGTGCTCCCCAGGCTAACAACGCCTGAAGAGATAGCGTTGTACAGGTCGTCGCCTGATCAGTCTGCTCGTGCCACCACAGTCCTGCTGCCTTGATTCGTGCGCGTTGCAAAGAAACAAACAAGCAAGGCCTTGTTTAGTTGGCTAAAATTTAGCAAAACGCATTTATTCCAACTCCCGTAGAAGACTTTCGTTTGTATTTGGCAAACATTGTCCCCAATCATGGACTAACTAGCCAAAAGATTCGATGCCGTGATGTACAACAAAAGCTGTGTGATTAGTTATTTTTTTTACCTACATTTATCGCTTTCCGAACATATGTCTTTTGGTGTATTTAATGTGATGTGATGGAGAGATTGCTAAAAACTAGCAAATTTTTGGCTAAATTTTAGTCAACTAAACAAGGCCCAAGCACAAGGAAAAAGGACTGCAATTCAATACGTGCATGAGTGAGCATATATATACATGCATGTATATGCAAACAAGCTACATGTATATGCAAACAAGATAAGATAGTAAAATTAGCATGTGCGCATGTGTGTATACATGTATATATGCAAGCATGAAACAAAGAAAAATTAGATTTCTGTAAAAAAATTAGATAAAAGTGTTGCCATTATATATAATATATGATTTATATTTATGGTTCAAAAAATATTATATTTATTATTGATCATGGCTAAATACAAAGCATTAAGGGCTTGTTTGGATGACGACACGGGTTCCTTTTGCCGGGCCGGCGGGTGGCCCGGAAGGTGCACGGAGCTCATTTGGATGCAACCCCGGAACTTGCTTGCACCAGTAACGATGGTCCAGGCCCAGCGACCAAATTTGAGTGCACGGCGCACGCCTTGCTTGCCCGGTTTGCAATTAACTACGATGTGATGGTTTTCTACTATTAATAATTAAATTATTTTCATCAAAGCACTATATAGAAGTGTTTCTTAGAAACGATTACATTACCGCTAAAAGGTTATTTCACTGTTCATTGTATCTAAACATCTGAAACAATTATGCTTGCAACAAAATATATTAAAGTTGTTTTTGAATTTAAAAGTTTGCTACATAAAAAAAGTATTTATATTCACAATAGTTTTTGCTTGCGACCCAGGCACCAACCAAACATGTCCTAAACTATTTTTTTATTGTTGATGGTCACTTCATTTACATAAAATAATGTTTTATACATGGTATTATATCTTTTATTAGATTTCCGGGCACAGGCTTCCAACCAAACGCATCTCATCTAACTTGCACGGCCAGCAGATTCCATCGAATTCTCGGGCAACTCTCAGCAACACTTTTTGCCGGGCAAGTAGTCCGGGCTTCCATCCAAACAGGCCCTAAATACCTCACACACATTGAAATAGCCTCCCCATTGTATGACCTGTCTTTTTAGCCGTCTTTATGCCACTCATGCCCATCGATGGTGAAGATGAAGATAATGGGGTACGGGAAAGGATGGATGTAGGGGCATTTTGGTTCGCGGTCGTAATCCGCCATCACCAGGCGGCGCCACAGTCCGTGGTGAGAAGTTGTGGCACGCCACGGTGCGGCGGCGGCGCCCGCAGGTGGTGGCGAAGATTTTCGTCGCCTAAGCTTTGGCAGGAAAATACACTTGCATGTGTTGTGGCTGCCGCAGTTTAGTAGTAAACCAAACAGCCTCCTTGGTTCCGTGGCCGCCAATAAATGTGGTGCAACGTCTCATGGCCTGCAACCAAACAGCTCCCAAAGCTGTGTGGCTCGCCGAACCTTGCGCAGGCGAGGTGTGGCCGACATCCAAGCAGGCTCGTAAAATTTCAGGCCACAGGTGCGGGTATATATAAGGTTATATGATTCTACCCGTGTACTCCCTCCGTTCTGGAATCAAAAGACTCCGTCCAAAAAAATACAATTATAGCTTATTAATGAGTTAATTAATTGTTTTTAACTTTGACAAAAAAAATACGGAAAATATCAATAAAACTTTATACTGAAGTGTACCATATTATCTATTCTCTGCATAGATCTACTCACTCATGTGAAGTTCCATAATTTTTTTTTATTTTATAGTTTACTATATTTTTCTCAAAAATTCAGCCAAAATAAATAAATAAAATAACGCTCTAGGGAGGTAGAACACACTGTTTTAATAGTTGAGGGAGATTGTTTATCTGATTTTACAGTTTAAAAAAAAAAAAAGAAACCTTTTACTAAAGTTAGAGGAGGAAAAATAGATTTTTTTCCAAATAGATTTTTTTTTTCCCAAAATAAAAATATCATCGGTGAGTCGTCGGGCCGGTCCGGTGCCACAGGCCCACAGGACCCGCGGCGCGAGCGCCGGGCGGATGGGACGGGACAGCGACGCGGAAAGCATGGTTTGTCGCGGCGCTGGACGTGCCGCCACCCCGCCGTGGACCGGCGGACGGGTCGATCGACGACGAGAGCCGAGAGCGAGACCTCCCCGCCCGCACTAGCCGAAACGCCACACCGGGGCCGCCACGATCCACGACAAGGCAACGAGCCAATTGGTTTCTTCAATTAAATTATTAATATTAAGGGTGGCGTGGCGTGATCAGCGCGCCGTCGCTCTCGCGAACGTCGAGCGGGCGCAGACCACGTTGCATGGACACCGACACGCCGACCGGAATCCGCCGGCCCGGCCGCGCCGCCCATGGCCCCACCCCCATCTCGCTGATTGCTAGCAGCGGCTCGGCTCGATTTCCTCTCTTTCCCCGGGGCCCGGCCTGATTTCGCTGTCCGTCCCTCTCGTCTCTCCACCGTACCGGCGGAGGCAGGTGCAGGTGGGGGCGAAACGGCGACGAGTGGCGCCGCGCCGACCGTCGCCTGGCTCTCGGCTTCCCTATTAAATTTGGTCAATCGACAATACCTGTTCCTGTCCGTCTGATCGCATCTAGTAGACGAAGAACGTGCAAGAAACCATTTTCTTCTCTGACCAGCCGATCGACCCGGCGTAGCTCTCTCTGCCGAATTGCCAGCATTCAGCATTCAGCAACGCACATCGAGTTGTTCACTTAATCAATCAATCAAGGTGATGGAGAGATTACAGAGAGCAGATATTGCGATTTTTACTTTATCTTTTCCTGATATTGCAGTTTATTTATTTATTTATTTTAAAAAACGTTCTTTGTGTTTGAACGTCAAGCTACTAGGGAGAGGTTTCCTTTCAGCAGCGCTATGCTCTCGGGCCTCGCCTCTCGTGGGCCAATCTATTGGCACGCCAGAATACCAGGGCAGGGAAGACCGTCAGTTTCTCTTCTCCAGATAAAACAAAACACCTTGCGTATACGGTGGCCTCATGCATGCATCCCGCCAAGTGAGCACCGATTCTTCTAAGAAGATGATGATCTTGTTGTGCATCTATCCATTCATTATATATTATCTTTCAAGTTACCACCCATGGAACCAACAAAATCATTTCGGTCGTATGAAGTTGAAAATACTCCACCGATCCACCTTAAAAAGCCACTTGCCCTTAGGCTATCGTATCCCGTATAAGAACAACAACTAAAATAATAAGGTCTTATATCATTATACGTACGTAGTGTTTTTTATGATAGGGAGAAGAGAAGAGAGGAGAAAGAGAAAATACGTTGATTCTCTTACAACTAGCAAGCTAGGCACGATGGGTTATACAGTGATCACGATGGAAAAGATAATGTGAGAGAAAAAATAATAACAATAATAATAAACTTTTTATCGGTAAATAGAAGACAACTA
Source organism: Hyparrhenia diplandra (assembly GCA_015847255.1). Classification (NCBI taxonomy): domain Eukaryota; kingdom Viridiplantae; phylum Streptophyta; class Magnoliopsida; order Poales; family Poaceae; genus Hyparrhenia; species Hyparrhenia diplandra. The sequence continues at coordinate 577,056 of JADLZK010008701.1, forward strand.
CGGTATAGCTTAGCTCTTATATAACTTTACTTACCTAAGACAGTAAATCTTGCTTACCCTTATATAATGTGTTTTTTTTTTTTTTTCATCTTCTCTTTGGTCAGGAAACATTAACCTCTTGATTAGAAATCCTCCAAAAAGATGTTTGCTATCTATACTGAACTACTGAATAAAGTCATTTTTGGTTTCTCTTTTTTTTTAGTGTATACTACGAGTTACTTTTTGATATCTTTAGATGGAGGAGAAGTTAATGAAAATCAACCATATTTTTGGTCCTCTTAAAAATAGACACAAACACATCTACATATCTTCTGTTGGGTCTTGAGATATCAATTAATACAATTTCATAATGCTTCGAGGTTACAAAGTCCCCCAAAAATCATGGGTCCGCACTGTACATGTCGGGGTATTTATAGGGGACCCTTGACTTCAGATCTCTATAAAAAGAAAAAGGTAAAATTTACATATGCACTTCTCTACTAAGAACTAGTTATTTGCTTCCCGGCGAAGTGATCTTGTTGTCTTCCATCAATTCTTCACTTCATCCTTTTCTTCCTTCTCTCGCGATACTTTCCTCCTTTATATCGAAGTTTGGTCTTTATTGCGAAGCCGCCTCCTCTTCGCTTTTACTCTTCTTATTTTCAAGAAATCACCCGCAACTTCAAAGTTTTGGGATAAAAAGTTTTATAGCGAAGTTAACTCCCGACATCTTCCTACAAATATATCTCAAATCATTTGTACGCTACACATTTTATTTTTTTCCTCACATATCTTGTTTTATGTCAAGAAGAAAGATACTATAAAACTAAAAAGACGCTCCATTACATTTTGGTTGAGGGTCCGGTTTTGGAACGACCGCAGCCGTGGGCGCCGCACAAGGAGGTTGTGCACGTGCCGATGTTCCTTGTCGCCTTGTCGTGATGGCGGGGTGTGATGTTGGAGGCACCGCCCATCGCATGCCATGACGCTTGCCGACACCCCTCACTTGTCGGCGTTCTTTGCCCTCACTTGCCCGCGACACTACAATGGCAAGGGAGGATGGAAGGAGGTTGGGATAAAAATCAGAGATGGAGATTGGATTTGGCACGAGGAAGGGAAGGGGAACGAGGGAATGTAGGAAGTGATGTGGGTACGAGAAATCGATGTGTGTACGCCAGGAAATTCGTAATTTGGTGGAGGTGAAAGAAATGAAATTCCACGCTTTTAGTGTTGTTTCATTGCTTGGTTATTCTGTCAACGCAACTTCAGCTTTGATGAGCTTTCTAGTTCCATGAAAACATGATACTCTTTGCTAAGGTTGTAGTGATTGTTCCAATGGTGACGAAGGTCATTTCATTTCTTGACGTGGTGAATTGGATTATTGTGAACTATTTAGGATCACCGTGGTGTTGGTTACATCTTGTACGCGACGACACATCACCAAATTATATGAGTTGACACAACGAGTGGAAGAGGGAAAAACATTAGTCACCAACGGACGCAAAAGAGAGCCGCCGCCCCCCAAACCCTAGGGCGCCACCGCCGGCCCCGCCTTCCACCACCGCTAGTCCCCCTTCCTTCTCCTTCGGCATCACGCCGGGGTTGAAGGGAGTGGGGATCCATCATTTTTAATAAGTTTTTTTTCCTAGTAGATCGAGTCTTCAAGGTTCAAGGTTTCTCCGGAGATCCAATCAAAGAGATTGGCCACAGCGTAAGGTGTCGTCAAGATCATCGATGGAGCAATGGAGCATGTCGTTCCTAAGCGGTGATGGCAAGACGAAGACATCACCATTGATGGAGAATAAGGTACTTCGGCCCTTCCTTTGTCTTGTAGATCTATGCAGCCATGGCGATGGCTAGTGAGATTTAGTTTTCCAACAATATTTATCTGGATGTCGGTTGGACTTGTGTTCTCTCATGACGAATCTGGTGAAGGCAACGACGATGAGTTCGATGACGTAATCGACGACGCCAATTTCATTATGTTTGCATGTGGAGTTTTAGCAGTTTACTCCTCTTTTGCAAAAGTGATGGGTATGAGGATGACGGCGGTGGATGGTGAGATGGCCATGTTCGTTCAGATCGGAGCTTGCGTCCGTGGCATATCCGTTTGGAATGATGATCCTAGATAGTAGAATTTATGATTTTTTTCAAGGTTTCTTGTTTCCCGTCAATGGAGGTGGAGTAATTTGGTTTACTTTTATAATGAGAGGATGTAACTTGCTTTAGTATCAATAGAAATTTTCCTTATCGCAAAAAAAGAGAGATGAGTTGACAAACATATTGATAAGGAGAGAGAGAAAGGAGAAACAAGAGTGACGGGAAGTCAAGGCTGCAGAGACATTATTGCACTGTGCTCCTACTACTGTAGGTCTGATCATTACATGCTTGGTTCAGGCCTACAGTAGTAGGAGCACAGTGCAATAATAGGTGTGTTTGGTTTAATTTCCCCGCAGAGCCTAGCTATCCCAACGTAATCAAAGGCGAGGGGTGAGCTTGTCTACAACTAGCCAACATGTCATTGTTTGGTTGCATACTCATCTTAGCCTGGCTAGCTATAGAATGTGTTTGGTTGTCTGATTCGCTTTTAATATTGTCACCTCCTCTCTAAATTGGTATGGTTACCTCCCTTCACTCATTTCGTCGAACACTTGATGAGCGTCAAACAAATCAGTGGTGGCCATGCATGTTCTGTGGATCGGTGGGATTCTAGCCATGTCCGGTGGCATACCGTGGTGACGCCCAAGAAGGGAACCGATCTCCACCGCCTTGCTCGCTCCTCCCGACCGCCGGCCGATGCCAAAGACGCCGCATCCGACTCGCTGAGCTCCTCCCGGCCGAAGGATCTCCTCGTTCAGCCTTGCCGTCCGGCGAGATGCTCCGGTTCTTGTGCATCGGATAACCAGTCGAGAATTTAGATAAGAGAAATGAGAATTTTCGGGCACCGAGAGCAAGAAGAAGGCATTGGTACTACTACCTGGGCTCTCCATCTTTGGCGTTCCTCGTCATGGCCTCGAACGAAGCACGGGGATCGGAGGCAATTGGACCGCTACGACGAATTGATATCGGTTGCTTGTCAATGGCCTCTCCCGTGCAAACATTTGCTTGTGTGCTTCTCGATTCTTCCCTTCCGACGAATTGATATCGGTTTGTTTGTCAGGTACATCGTTGCCATCGTCTTGCTCGGGCCGCCTACACGACGCCGCAGCCTCCTTCCGCATGGCGTCCGCCTCACCGGCAAGCCGGGACCTGCAGCCCAAGACCGCTTGTCCAAGAGGGGCACCCCAAAGAGCGCGGGCGAGTTCACTCGCCGGGGCATCCGAGAAGGGCTGCACGACGCACGGTCATGGTGGAGCGGTGGGTGGTCACCGCCGCCATCCCGGTGCCTCCCGGTCGCAGCTTGGAGCGCAGAGGAAGCCGGGCTGGTACTTGGGGTCCGGGCCCGGCCATGTCGCCGTCTTCCTCGCGGTCCTCCACGGCCGTGGCCCCCAAGACGCTAGCGCAAGCCGGACGGTGCTCGCCGCGACGCTCGGCCTCGGCCGGCCGGGCCTCCATGGCCGAAAGGGTCGGGCAGGCCGGGTGCGGGACGCTACGCCAGAGGCGGTCCGGCATGGGAGATGGAGGCGGATCTCCGTGATGTGGCGGCGCTCCAGGCATGGGAGGTGGAGGCGGATCTCCGGGCGATGCGGCGGCGCTGCAAAGATGGGAGGTGGAGGGCGGCAAATGGATACGGCAAATGTGAGGCGGTCTATCGGGGAGGTGATGGGAAACGCCAGAGGTGGGCCGTGGTCGAATTGCAACCCGGATGCAACGAAGAAGGCCAAGCTGGCCTTCTCCCCCGCCTTCGGAGCAAGACGGGCAGCCCCTTCCACTTCCCCACCTAGCCCGGCTAGGAGCCTAGAAATTGCAACCAAACAAGTGCTATCCAGGCCCAACCTAGCCTGGATAGCACTTTTTGATACAACCAAACACACCCAATGCCTCTGAGAGAGGTGAAAAGTGATGGGAAGTCAAGGCTCTGAGTCATTATTGCACCGCGCTCCTCCCACCGTAGGCCTCAAACGTCAAGGCTGCAGAGGCATTATTGCACTGTGCTCCAACTACTGTAATAGGAGCACAGTGCAATAATGCCTCTGCAGCCTTGACTTCCCGTTACTCCTTTTTCTCCTCTCTCTCTCAATATGTTTGCCAACTCATCTAATTTAGTGAGGTGTCACGCTATTAAATGATGAGAATGAAGCTTTGTTGAAACCCCAAATTTAGGACTCTTGCGTTATATAATAGTATATATGTTGAGGCTATTGACGAAATCATTTCCCATGCAAATGGCAACGTTGAATCGTGTTGCACACAAGTACCCTCTCATTTACCTCAAAAAACAAATCCCATTTGCTACCAGATAATCAGGCCACGAGCGGTGATTCAATCTAAAATCGAATTCTCCAATCAACAATCACGGAAGAAGTCAAGTCCCCATGTGAAGGAGGAGAGTGGGAGGAAGGAAGAAGCGTAGTCCACGGTCCACTCCACACACACACACACACACACACGCACACGCACACATACTACTCCAGGATGGTCCGAACCCCACGCACACGCACGCACCCACTAATTGCGGCGCCAACAATCATTAACGACCCAACCCCACGCCGAAATTATCCGAAAACACCCTCCTTCTGAACCGGATTTTACCATGCGGGCCCCAGTTCAGCGGCGCATCCGGAACGCGGAAAAAGGGCATAAAATAAGCGCTGGAAAGGAGGGACTGATTAGACATTTCCTCCAATAGGATCACGCGTCACGTAACCCCCGCGTCCGCCCACATGCACACGCGAACCCACCGCCGATTAATAGAATTATTAAATAAAATTAAATAAACAATTAGAAAATTCCAATTTCGTTTTTTAATTATTTTTGTGTGTGTGTGTGTTTTGTTTCTAGTGATAGCTTTGCTCTTGCTGGTCTGGGCGACTGGACGCCTCCATCCACCTCGCCATCTCCTCCAGCTGCAGAGCGGCGCCCGCCTCGGCTTTGCCTCCGCTCGCTTCCCCACCTCGCGCTCGCCGCCGGCCGTCCGGCATTCCGGAACCTCCTGCTCGGGGGTTTCAAGAGACTGAGGGTAGCGCCGGGATGGACGACCCGGGCGCCTCCGCCGACCCACGCCACCACCTCTCACCGCAGCAGCAGCAGCAGCAGCTCGGGGCCAGCCGCCGGTGCCGCGCTCCCCGACCCCGCTCGACCTGGCCTCCCGCCTCCGCGGCGGCGGCGGCCGGGTACCGCCGCCCTCGCCGTCGCTCCGGCCTCCCGCGCACCCGCAGGCGCGTCTCCCGTCGCCCTACGGCCAGATCCCTTCCCCGGCACCGGCGCCCACCACGCGCGCTCGCTCTCCCAGCCGCTCTTCTTCTCGCTCGACTCGTTCCCGCTCCATCCGCCGCTCCCGCCCTACGCCGATCTGGGAGCCGCGCCCGCGATACCGCCCTCCCCGCCGTCGTCGACCTCCGCCGACCATCCGCCGCCGCAGCCGACGCCGTCGCTCGGCTTGCCGCCCAGGAGGGCCGGCCACCGCCGCTCGCAGAGCGACATCCCCTTCGGCTTCGCGCAGCTCAGCCCGCCGCTGCCCCCGCCGGCTCCCGTCAAGCGCGAGGTCACCACTGCTGCCGACGGCGGCGGCGGCGGCGATGACGCCGCCCTCTACGACCTCGTCAACTCGTACATGGACCTGGACGGGCTGGACCCGCTCAATTCCTCCGAGGATCGCCACGACGACCGTGACAGCCGCGCTAGCGGCACGCGTGCGGGAAGCGCGGCGGAGAGCAGCGAGAACGAGGCGGAGAGCCAGTCCACGTCGGTCGACAGGAAGGATGGGGGCAAGTCCCGGCATTGTCGCAGCCTGTCCATGGACAGCTTCATGGGCAAGCTCAACTTGGCCGTAGGGGATGAGTCTCCTAAGCTGCCGCTACCGTCTCCTGGTGGTGGTGGCAGCCTCACCAGGAGTGGGAGTGGCTCACTGGAAGGTGGTGCTGTCGCGCTGTTTGATATGGAGTTTGCCAATGGGGAGTTTACTGAGTCTGAGAAGAAGAAGATCATGGCGAATGAGCGACTTGCTGAGATAGCTTTGACGGATCCTAAGAGGGTCAAGAGGTGTGCATTTCTTCATACTCTGGGTAAAATTTCTCTCTTTTCCTGAAGTTGGGCATTCTGACTTGTGGGATTTTTTTTTCAGGATTCTGGCGAATCGGCAGTCAGCAGCAAGGTCAAAGGAGCGCAAGATGAGGTACATTCAGGAGCTTGAGCATAAGGTTCAAGTGCTGCAGACAGAGGCAACCACACTCTCAGCACAGTTGACAATGCTGCAGGTTTGTTCTGTAGAGCTGCTGGGGGATTTTGATTCAGCCTCTGATTGTGATGGTTTTAAGTTAACCTTGCTGTGCATGTTTGCAGAGGGACTCGACTGGACTGGCTACTCAGAACAACGAGCTGAAAATCAGGCTGCAAGCAATGGAGCAACAGGCACAGCTGAGAGATGGTAAGCTTGTTGTGATACTGTCTGCATTGGCCCCAAATTTTCTAGTGGCAGTGGACAAAATCAAGAATTTCTTGCTTCGAAAGCTAGCAAATGACTAATGTACCTTCCATTGCTCATTGGGTTGGAATTCCAAAATCCAGTTGTCAAGATGCACACAGAAGTTACTTATGCATTGGTCGGTTGCTTGCTGTTGTAAATCTTGTTGCAGTATTTTTGTGGCTGATGCATCTCATTCTTCAGCTTAATTTTAGTATTGAGTCTAGTCATTTGGAGGTCTTCCATGTGGGATATAATATAGAGTACTTCTGCTGGGTTGAGTTCAATTACTTAAGCTGCATCGTTAACAATGTACTTTATACATCACAACTGGATGCATATGCTAAGTTCTACAACCTTTGTTTGCGGACACTACAGCCAATCTAACATGGCAAAAAGATGTATTAGTTCCTTCTGTTGATCATCACTTTTAACTGGACTTATGGTGATATCTATGGCACTCTTTTTCTTAATGCTAATATGTGAAAATGGCCTTGCATGAGCCCCCCTTGACATATAATGATTTGTAAATTGCTATTGCTAGGTAGATACATAAATTTCTTTTAGTCATAGGCTTTTGATATGAGCCATAAAAACGGACAGTTAGTTCTAAATGTGTAGGTGCCTTCAAATTTGATCATTGATGGATTACCAGAAACTGCACAGTAATATCTTACAGAAGGCTTGTGCAGGAACTACACATCATGAGTCCTGACTTTTAACATCTTCAAGGAACTTATCAATTTATTTATTTGAGGCTGTTTTTATATGCATGCTTATCTGGTTGAACGGAACATCCTATGTTACTTTTTTTTTAATCAATGGTGAAAGTACCATTTACGGATTATCATGAGTGTAGTATATCAGCCATGTCCAGTTTAGTCTGGTAAGAAACTATGGCCATAGGCTTTTGACCACCCATTTCCTGAGTCATGAAAGAGATAGATAAATTTCTTTTGGCCATGGGCTTTTGGTATTAGCCATGAAATGGTCAGTTGGTTCTAAATGTAAATGGCTTGTTGACTTCAAATTTGATCATTTAATTTTATGGATGATCAGAAACTGTACGATAATATCCCACATAAGGTTTGTGCGGGAACTACACATCATGAGTCATGACTTTTAGCATCTTCAAGGAACTTATCAGTGTATTTATTCGAGGTTGTTTTTATATGCATTCTTATCTAGTTGAACCGAACATCCTACATGGTTTTTAATGAATGGTGAAAGTATAATTTACGGATTATCATGAGTGTAATATATCAGCCATATCCGGTTTAGTCCGGTGCGCTGTGGGCGTGTTTGGATTGTGGCATGGGAAACTTTCCTGTGCGGTCATCATCGCCCAAGGTCTTTGATCTCGAGCGCCTGGGGTCAGATCCCCATGCCTGGTGAGTACCCTAGGCCAGGGTGCCATCCAAACACGCCCTGTATGCCATGCTTTGCTTTGATGTCCATTGCTTATCTTGACAAGTTCTGTATAAATGTATGCTAACATTTGCTAACTTGTTAGTAATAGACTTCACTTTTATTTTCTTATTAATCAACAAAATCTTGTTAGCAATTATCAAAACATAATTTGATAGCTAGACAAAGTTTTAGTGTCAAATGATCCTTTTCTATTTGTTGATTCTGAAATCTTACAGGAAGGATGCTTATTCTCCCTCTTCTTGCACCGTGCATGCTCTATCTATTGTGCTTATTTATCATGTCTGGTGTACCATAATTGGTTTCAGCAAATGGTGCCTTGAGGTTAGGATTTCAGGATTAGTAAATAGCACTAGTGAATAAATTGTCATGATGCTGTCCTATTGGTTGATTTTAGTTCCTTAAGGTGTATTACAAGTTGCAGTGCAGCCATTACTGACTCATGTTGAACTCGATAAAGCTTAGGCAGAGGTACTGTTTCCCTCAATCATAGGGGTGACTCTAATTGGCATGATAAAATGTTGGTTGCTGTGTATGCGGCAAGGTGATTCTTCTTTCATGATGGTACTATTTTAGCGACTGCTAGGCCTACCATTAGAACTTGGTTGTGCGTTTGAAGAAAGACTTTGCATAGGAATGCCATATGTTTATAATGTTGTGTTGCCCATGTTTGGTGCCTCTCTCTGTACTTGTTTTTTTATAAAGATCTCTCTCTATGTGTTAATGATCATGATGTGAATTGGTGATCATTCTAGCACTTGGTCACCCTTCATTTGGTATTTCTTTCTTTCTTTCAAGTCTTCAGGTTCTGTGAGTCAAGTTCCAATGTTTGCTCAGTTACAAAGTCATTTTTTGTTTTATGCTGGGTGCATGCTTTTTTAAATCAATATTCGAGGTTTCTGTCTCCAGAGAACTGATACAGTGATGATGCATTAGCACCTGCTGTACTATTTAGTTCTGCTAGTCTGTTGCACTAGCTACGTCCATCAATATTTTTCTTGAAATCTGATCTGATTCTTGTGTGTGCAGCCCTAAATGAAGCATTAACCGCCGAGGTCCAGCGTCTGAAACTCGCAGCTGGGGAGATAACCGATGGGCGGATGGCGAAGGGGCTACAGCAGCAGATGAACTCCCAGATGCTCCGGCTCCAGCAGCTGCAAATACTGCAGCCAGGGCCCCTGCATACTAAAGCAGCGGCAAGGCCGGCGACAAAGCCAAAGCAGCAAGAACAGCCCGAGAAATCAGCATAGACCAGGTTTGAGAGAAGGGATGCGGAAGCTAATTGAGCATGGCCAATTGAAGGATGCTGGATGGGAAGGCAAAAAAAAAAAAACCCAATCTTTTGCGTATATCGCAGACAGAAGGTCATGTGATGATATGAAATGGATCATATCATTCCCGATCGTGTTGGTGCATGTGTTGCATCGGCACTTGAAGTTGGAGCGGAATGGAAATGCGCAAGGCAAAAGGTATAACCTATAGGGCATTTCATTTCGGTCATGAGGAGCTTAGAGAAGTTTATGACCGGGTTTAGGATAGATGGCCGTACTATCAAGAGGGGCAAACTTGTTTTGCATATCGGTCATCTAGTGCCACTTGAGCGATCTAACTTTTACGACGTGTTAGGATCGAAAGTGGCGTGCTAAGAGCTAACCGGGCCTTTGAAAATGATTGTGAAAATGCTAACACACATGCACATGGTGATGTACACTTGGTGGTGTTGGCACATTTGCAAAGGCGGCGGTGATTGCGGGGTTGAGTTGGGTTTGAGAACCGCTCGGGATTCGGCGCTTTCGAGAAAATGAGATGCATATTTTCTATTGCGCCGGATGCAAGTTGGTGATGAAAACATGCTATCCCTCGTGCTCAAGTTTGGTATACTTGATGGGTAGCATGTCGAAGAGAAGGTGTCGGTGTTTCGGTGGAGTTTTATTTGGAAAATGGTGACCGGACGCCTTTCGGAAGCGAGGAGGCTTGACCGGACGCGCCACCGGAGCGTCCGGTCGGTGCATCCGCGTAGAGCATGTTCGTGGGGACTTTGCTCGATCTTCGACCGACGCAGAGGGACCGGAAGCTTCCGGTCTTGGCCGGAAGCATGCACGGGACGCTTCGAAGTTGCCGTTAAAGTCGTGGGCCCGATGGCCTTGTCCGATTTCGACCGGGACGCCGGAAGAAGCGACCGGACGCTGGACCGGACTTCGGCCGGGTGAGTCCGGCTTCGGTCGGTGCGTCCGATCGGCGTCTGAAACCCCAACGGCTCTATTTTGGCTTGTGGCTATAAATAGATGGGGTGGGCGGCTTTGGTCGGTTCTTCGAGCACATTCTAGCCTTGGTGGCTTGTATTGTGGTGCTTGAGAGCCCTCCCACTCAAATATGCTTGATATCGTTCATCCGATTGAGTGAGAGATCGAGTTCTAGTGCGTTGCGTTGAGAGATCGCATTCGTGGCACTAGGTGATCGTATTGCAAGCCGGTGTGCTTGTTTCTCTTGGAGGTTGCCACCTCCTAGGCGGCTTGGTGGCAAGAGACCGTGAAGCACGCAAGGAGGCTTGTGCGGTGCTCAAGAAGAAGAGATTGTGAGAGGTTCGTGCTCACCTCGGGGATCGTGAAGAGCAACTCTAGTGGAGCGTGTCATTGAGCTACCACACTTGTGTGTGGGTTCACACCCTCCCGAGGGATTGGCTAGAGGACTCACACTGTGTGAGAGACTCGATCGAGCTCCCATTTGTGGGATTTGGCACTGGCCATTAAGCTTGAGAATCATCACCGGGTGATTCGCCAAACCGTGGAACCACTAAAGTGTTGGTCGACACAACAAGGAGTAGGGGGAAGTTGGCAAGCTTCCCGATACCTCGGAAAAAAATCACCGGTGTCATCTTGTGTCCACACTTCTCGGTGGTTTGCAATCTCTTCATCACAAGCTTTGTTATTACTTTCATATATACATTGTGCTTGTGCTTGAGTAGAGTAGTTGTAACTATCTAGCTTGTGTAGCTTGTTTAGTTACTTTGCTTAGCTTGTGTAGCTAGGTAATTTGAGCCTTTGGGTTAGGCGTGTGTTGCCTTGTCCATTATGCATCTAGTGAGCTTAGGAGCTTTGTGCTTGCGCTTACTAGATTTGCGTAGGAGCTCTCCCGTGCTTGAAGTACTAGTGCTTAGGTTTGTGTGACCTTGCATAAGATTTGATTAGGAGCTCAAGCTAGGCTTGTCACCTCACTCTTCTTGTGTAGGATCTTTTTGTGAGATGATTTAGAGTCTTAGTTAGAGGGGGTGAAGTCTTGGCTAGACCGATAAGTTTAATTCATAATTGTATTCGGTTAGCCTTTTGCAATTAGTTTTAGAAGGGACTATTCACCCCCCTCTAGTCCCCATCTCGACCCTTCACCCTCCCCTCCCCACGCTTTGTTTCGCGATTTCGCGACTCGAAAGACCCGACGCTCGCGACGGGAAAGGCGCCGCCCAGGCCGTCTCACGGCAAGACGCCGCCTCAAGCCCCACACCCCCCAAGCCAACCGTCGTCGCCGCCCCCCAACCCCCGCCCGTCCACATCCGCGCCAAATCCCCTTCCTTCGAGCACGGCAGCGGCATCACCGACAACCATGGCGGCCCCGGCGCGGCGGCACGGCTCACGAGCTCTCCCGGCGAAGGCGGCGCAACCAAACGCCGGCATGATGCTCGGCGACCAAAACCCCTCACCTAATCGAACTAGAACGAGTCCCTAACGGGACGCCGGCCACGCGCGGTGGGCGGCGGGGCGAGCTATTGCGTGGTGGTGGCGTTTAGCGTGCTATTCCGCGCGTGCTGCCGGAGGCGGAAGGAGCGCGGCTGCCGGCTTTGCCGCGCGCCGCTCATCCCGGCGAGATGGCCCGCGCCCGGGGGCGCCGCCGCGGCGCCCCCGACGCCTCCTTCTTCTCCCCTTCTCCGCCATACCTAGAGCTCCCGGCTCGCCATGGCGGTGGCCATGGCGAGTGAGGTAGAGGCGCGAGTGGGCTCTCGCGTTCTTGGCGTTGGTCGGGTGGAAATTTGGATCGGGAGGGGCATGGCTCCCGCGTGAGCTAGTGGGCGTGTCCGAGATAAGGAAAGGAGAGAGAGGAAGAAGAAGGAACCTGGCGGGTGGGTCCAAGTGTTTCGGGGGCACGGGTGTTATTTTGCCTAGTCTAACCGGCTCCAACCGCTAAACCGCCCGGTGTCCACGGGCCAAAATACACAAAGCGGCGTGTCCCTCGACCAAAGTTGAGAAAGACGGTGTCCAACAACACCATTTTGCATGTCCTACAACCAATTCTCCCTAAAAGAGAAGATCTCACTTATAGTACTTGCACAACCTTAAATATATCACATAAATCTTTATCACTAAACAAATATTTAAAATAGATCATAGACCATTACTTATATATAATCATTGGAATTAAAAGACAAAACATGGAAATTAAAAAAAAATTGAAATAATTAAGTAGAGTAAAAAATAAAGAAGAATAAAAAGGGAAAAACTATATCAAAAGCTAAAAATACGTAGACAAAACAACATGAAGGAAATCAATAAAAGATAGAACAAAATATAGGGGGAGAAAAAAAATAAGAAACTAAAAAGCCATAATGAATATAGCAAAGTAAAAAATCATTGCAATAAAATATACCGTAAAACATCCCATGAGTACTATGTGAATAATCAAAGATCTATCGTGAAACATCCCATTTTATATTGACGGGAACATCTAATTGATATAGTGTATAAAAGACATATATCATAGCATCATAAATGTATACTACGTGAACATAATATATATCTCATGAAATACATAAAAAAAAAAAAAATAAACATATAAAAATGACAAAAAAGGATATAAGGTATAAAAGAAAAAGGGCAAAGAAAGTATAAATAAGTAAATAAATAAATAAATAAAGTAAAATAAAAGGAAAAATAAATAAATGAAAATAAGAATAAAATATTAGAAAAAAATGAAATTAAAGAAAGCAGATGAAAAAAAAAAAAAGGCAAGGTCGAGAAGTGGGCCGCGAGCGTCACTCAGCAAATCGTTGGGCCGTCGCTACAGAAGTGATCGCAGAAATGTAACATGGCGATCGGACCCGATGATTGGCGGGCAAGTTGGGCACTTGGGCTGGTCGCCTGTGTAAAGAATGTGTGTGATCAAGGTATAGGTACCGACCGAGGTGGTGCATAGCCGGCCTTGGAGCCTGGTGGTGTCCGAACTTGGCCACGGCTCTATGGGCCCGTCGCGTCTCCCGTGCGTGTGTGATGTGCTCCCCGCCGGACAGACCGCGACGTTCCATTTCATTCAACCAGCAGGCGCGCCGGGGCCGCCGAGAGCAGCGCCACGGGCACCTTAAGGTTTGCGGATCGGGTTCAGGACGGGTATGCGCGGGTTTTGGGTTTGATGCTTGTTTTTGGCCCACAGTTTACAGGTTCAAGTTCGGGTTTGGTTTCGGGTTTAGTTTTTCACCAATGGATTTACATGTTCAAGTTCGGGGTTTAGTTTTTCACCAATGGATATCCACTGGTTATCTGAAAATAAATCATTTAAAATTAAAACTCATATTTATAATATGTTAATAATAACGTTTTCGGCAAGCACGCACCCTGCTAGAGTGCCGATCGCTCCATCGCACGCTTGCACAGTTGCAGATACACTACTAGAAACCCACTATATGCTGAGTGTCTAACGGTTTGCCTAGTGCCACCACACTCGGCAGACACTCACGTTTTGCCGAGTGTCTTTCTATCTCGTCATTTAGCAAAGCCATTATCGCCGTTTTCCCGCCATATATGTCGGTTTTTAGGGTCGTCTCAGCTGCCTGACATAAAGCATTCAACAAAAATGTCTGGCGGAGCCAGAAATTATGCATAAGGGGGGCCAGTCAACCATATAAGAACTGATTGTATATTATTTGCATGGATTTTTGCACCAATTTAACCATGCACACTATTCCTTCCATGGCAAACGACCGTGGCAACTAAACCGGAATTAATCATAAAGGAACAACCAAAGATGAAATATGAATTTGTGTGACTTTATTTTAGAGAAGTCATAAAAAAATATATGACAAAAGCTTTTATTATATTTTTAATATAGATTATTAATTTATATGTTCCATAAAAAAAGAATTCAATGTGATGTGTGTGTGTGTGTGTGTGTGTGTGGGGAGGGCATGGCCCTGCCAGCCCCCTTGGCTCCGCCACTGCTTTGCCGTTAGATTGTTTGTCGAGTGAGCTATGCGAGTGGCACTCAGCAAAATCTTTTACCGAGTGTGTTTCATTCTTTGCCGTGAGCGCCACAGGAGCTAATCGAATCCGTTAGTGGTACTACGTGTCCATCCATCTGACCCTGGACGAGCTGTAAGCTCGATCGATCACCATTTCGCCACGAACGAAGCCAACCGGGTGGTCCGGCGGACGTACGTACGCGCGCGTGTTGTCCGGCTCTCCAGGCGGTCAAGTTGGACCGGCCGGCGGCAACGCATCATCTATTGTCGCAATGTCGCGTACGTACGACGTACGCCGTACACGTAGATATATGTGCCCACGTGGCGAACCAAGCCGATCGAGAGACCTGCTTTGAATGCAAACTTGTCGATCTCTCCGTGCTACGATGTGATGAACATGCTAAATTGCTAATGAGCTTGATGCATGATGACGAGGCAAACGGCACGAGTTCCAGGCGCGTTACGACACGTAAGATGACGGCCGGACGTACAAAAGTCACCAGCCGGTCCATTCTGAATGATAAATATGCACACGACAACCTTAGCTATAGCTTAGCTTCCCTTCTGGATTTATATAACTGCCAACTAACCGTACTTGCATTGTATCAGATATATCATTTGCAGCAGGCTAGCTCGTACAATATATGTTATTGCTTGGTGCACAAAAGTCTGGCGCCAGTCCCTGTCCGTTCCCATTTTCTGTACCTTGTGGATGCTGCGTTTGCACGTGTACATGTGCATGCATCCAGTTCGTTAGTTGGTTCGTGCATCCAAGTTGGGAGAGGACGATGCGCAGTTTAGTGCCGCACATACACAGTCGCAAATTGCAACGTCTGAAACTGGATCAATCGGATGTTGGATCTGATCGGATACTATGGTACCGTCTACGGACACGCATGTTTGGGGTTTTAGTCTTTGGACCGTAGCTGGAATTCCAAACGTACTGTTTCTGGATTCCCTTGCCGTAATGGCACCCACTGACGTGTACTCTCTCCCTCACCATCATAGTATACTACTGCTCCTATCCTAGCTGCTGATAACTAGGAGTAGATATATATAGCTCTGGATTACGACGACACATTGTGGACTGATTGTACATGTGGGTTAACTGTGTACAGTAAAGGTCGTAGTAGTAGCTTGCAAGCCTAATTTAGGCAATGAGACGCGTACGTCAAGTAATTAATTAATTAAGGAATTAGTCAGCATCACTGACATATATACGTACGTACTAGATCCCGTACGTGTTGTCATTCACCCCCGTTCATCCTTTATTCAAGTACGTACGTCCACCTTTAAAAAAAACTATCAGTTCTACACTTGTACTACCAGTTCTCTTCGAATGCATAGATTATTTATATTTTCCCTCAACAAGTGCAGTACTAAAAAAAAAGCAAATGCCCAGTACTGCACTGTGGAATGGTACTGTGTATTTGGTCAGCTGAGAACAGAGAACACGCATCATAAAAATACTGTATGATCCATGTACTCTGCATGCTGATAGCAGCGATACATTAATATAATAACTGCCATTAAACACATCATGGCACTCCTACACTGCACTATAGAGAATCGAAGCTGCATCGATCATCGTCATGTATGCAGGTGGCAGCTGATACCTGACATAAAATTGAATTTCCTAGGTGCACATACATTACATTAATCATTTAGAAGTTGACACATATGCAAATCAGCATACAGTCAAGGCAGCAAGGGATAATCATATATCGTTCACGCGCGCGCATGCCATGAAATTAAGACTCACGCGCTAGCGAACGAGGGAAGCATGCTTTAATTATAATAACAACAAAAGCTGGAGGGGTTTGCACACAGCATTTTGTTGAAGCTTAAAAATAGTTCTAAAGTACAAAAACAAAGCTAAGTAAAAAAAAAAAGGAGGTAGGAAGGTGGGGAGCAGGCTTATAATAAGAAACAAAAAAAGAAACAAGAAAGATCATACACACTGCTGAAAGAAACCAAGCTAAGCTAAATTGCCAATCCATTGATCAACCCTTGGGGAAAAAACTTCTCTTAGCATAAACTCATCTCTGAAATTTTCCTTTGTCCCTTGGAAATTCAGATTGGCTTGGCGAAAAATTAGATTATTCCTTGCCTTCCAAATGGACCAGCACACCAGGATTATGATTTCCATGAAAAAAGGCACCCGTAGCTGATCTTTGATGCTTTGGAGATTTTGGAAGGGGTCTAAAGTTTGGTCCACCTGAACCTCAGGCCAAGCTCAACATTGTGTAGCAAAAAGAACAATGAAGAAATAGATGAATTGCTGACTCTTCCACAGTTCCACTAACCCTTGGCAAAGGACACAACTGTAAATCTTGGAGATCCATATTCTTTCTTTTCAAAAGCTCTCTGGTGCTTGTTCTGAATAATTAATAGCAAGCAAAAGACTTTATGCTTGTTCTGACGAGTTGATCTCCAAAGCCATTTAAATGCTGGATGCAGATTCATGTGCCCACTTAAGTGTTTATATGTCCTCCTTACTAGCTCATATATTCTACTAGTTATTGGCATATTCTAAGTACCATGTTTTTCAAACATTATTATATATATATCCATGTTCATCAGTACTCAGTTCACTACTAGCTCATACAGTAAACATTAAAATACTCATAAACACGTAGTACCAACTGTTGTAGATCGTTCTTCCATCATTTATGTGAATATGAATATACTCCCTCCGTCCTAAATTAAACGCAGTTTTGGGTGTTCGTGCCACAAGTTTGACTCAATTTGTAAAAATACGTATAAGATTTAAATCTCTAAATAAATTTGTTAAAAAACTAGATTAAAATATCTTTCCAATGATACTAATTATGTAATATAAATATTAATCCTATTTTAATATATAATTGCCGTTTTTTTTTTTTTCGGAAGCGAGAACTACGTTTATTCTGGGGACGGAGGGAGTACATTACTGCCCCTCTAATCTCTGTAGATTTTTGTTCTGTGTGCATGCTGCATATGCATCAAGGTATGGGTGTGGCAGATCGAAGACGAGGTTACTCATCTCGCATTCACGCATATCATGGTGCCAGTACTGAGCACTGACAACAAGTCAACTCTAGCTAATGTAAAGTCGTAGGAGTGTACGCCCTCAGATCACCAACCGATGTTGCATCATCACAGTTCACAGCATCAGTCTCTGGCTTGATGAATAATATAAGTGTCGCCGGCCTACTAGCCTGACGATCGATATATGTATGCCAGACTAGGTAGCAGTACACTGAGATCTTTATTTATTTTCTCACTGCAATTGCCTCTGTTTTCCTTCTTATTATTTCAAAAAAAATAAATAAATCATTTTTCCGTCTCTTTACACGCTTCTATCTTCACCCCACTGAACGAAACTGGATATGTTGGAAGATGTAGAGACCTAGTAGCAGAGATCAAGCAGATATACATGTGTACAAATATAGATACAAAAACAGATACATTTTCTTCTGATTTTGCAAAATATGTACAAGTATATATCCTGTGTTTGGCGGCAGCTATCTAGCACTGCAGGTGATGTATCATGATACTACATGTCATGTGCGTGGAAAGTCAAGCACACAGACACGGCACCAGTCCACGGAACGATCCAAAGATTTGTCTTTCAATGCTGCATGTTCGTCTCTTTTATGACCTGATGGAGCTCTACTGTGTGTGTCCATGCCTCTGCATGTATCCTGTCATTCTCTGGCGACTGGCGTCTGGCGGTGGGTACATGCTGCTTCCGCTTCCCTGCTTTGCATGCCGTGCCGTCCTACGGACCAACCACCCTCCGTGACGCACGATTCTTTACTAACCTGATCGGTCTCGCCTCATCGTCGATCGGCTTCTCTCCGTGTGAAGAAACGTAAAGACGACTAGAGGCGAGGTGAATACGAGTCTCAAAATTTTTTCCCTCTTTTGAGAACTCCCCAAGATGTGAAAACTCTTCAAATTTGTGTATCACAAAACTAACTAGTAGCTAGATGATAGGTATTGAGTACTCTAGAGAAGACGGAGAGAAGGAGAAGCAAGATCATTTCAAACCACACAAAGAATGCTCGGACAGGAGGCAACGGACGCGCAGGTGGTTTGCGTCTAATGCTGCTCAAAGTTTGTGGGAAAAACCTAAAGCAGCGGACACGTCAGCTGATGGAACGTCAGACGCGTTAGATGGAAAAACTGGCCCGAAAAACCACTCTCGAGGGTCTCCGGATGCTCGGTAGCAGAGTAGCGGACGCGACAGGGCAACGTCAATGCTAGTGTCCGAGCAACTCCTAGTCGAGGCCCAAGTGCTGAGCAACGGATTCACTGTTGGCCGAGATGATTGCATCGGACGCACAAAGGAGTAGCGTCAGGTGCAGCGTCTGATGCCCCGGACGTAGTAAGAACAGAACACGGTTTTCGAATCGCCTCTTACCAAAACTCCAAATCTCGAGAAATACTCAACCAACTCCAACCAAATTTGGACCAGATCATATTCGTCTAGTTGTGAGTCGATCCCTTGAAAATCATGGCGAATCCTCGAGTCAATCGCTCGGAATTTCAGATCACGCTCATGAATAAAGAAAAATGAGCTCAAAAACAAAAATGCTTCGATCTATGAGTTTGTGAGGATTCATTCAAAATACTTGGGTGAATCTCTTAGGTTCACAACATAGGTTGAATCACTACGACAAGAATCAAAAGAATCTCTTAGGTTCACAGCATTAGTTGCGAATAATAAGTTTTGTGATTTTGACGCAATCAATCGACGGATGTGTTGTACTTGCTGTACGTATATTCCGGTTACTGGCTACCTAATAACAAATTACTCATTACTGTAATAAATAACGGTAGACACGTACACGGTACGAGTACTACGGTAACTTTCGTCATTGCCTATATGTTCCTAAATAGCCTGTCGTATCGTGTTCGTGCCATACGCACTGCGTGTATATTGTCACTCCACTTCCAATTAATCCGTATATATAATAATATAACCGTGCTTGTAGTTGGACTACTACTCCTAGCTATGATGGAAATTAAACGGATGAACGATGCTGCATTAATGCTTATCTAGGTAAAGAAATAGTCTAAGAGCAAGTATTATGGCGGTACGTAAGTTCGGCTAAATGCTGATGTGGAGGAGAGAAGGGATGAGAAAGAGGAGAAGCGGGCTGTAAGCTTACAGTCGGCTTGTACACAAGAACCAAGACAATATGTGAGATAGACAAGTGGACCCTATATTAATTAATTAGACAGAGCTAACTATTATATGGGTGGGCTGAGAGAAGGCTATAAGGAACCTTCTGGCCGGCTATTTGGCTTTGTATTATATACTTGCTCTAAGGGGTCATTTTAATCTTATTGACTAACATCTACTCCTAGTTGATTAATGTTTAGTCTATAAGGACCCAAACAGATGGACTAGTCAGTGGACTAACAATCTTTCTAAAGACTCAACTAATTATTAGTTCGCTGGTCCATAGAACCTAACTATTAATACTAGCTAGTGATTTTACTATTTAGCTAACCAGTAGAGCCCTATTTCGTCCAAACTGACCTAGAACAACGACGACGTACGCCGAGGTTCATGCATGGCAGCTAAAAATCAGAACCAAGAGATTACCAGAGCATACATATATGCACATAGGAGTACTACTAACTGTAGCTGATACTCCAACAACTGGCAATAGATGACGGGACAACATATAACTCTGGCGTACGTACGTGTGTCCACGCCAATATACTACGTATATACGAACGATTGACCGCTGACATGCACAAGGACACCTCATCAGTGCCGCCTAGTTTGAACAACAATGCAAGCCAGCAGCTGACACGTACGGATCATCAGTTCATCATCATCACCATGTTTGGCGCGTACCTCTAGCTACAGCCTTCAAGCGGTCGATATGATCGAGTATATGATGCATGCAAGCATGGGAGACGGAAAGTGAGATGTATCTTCCGCCAGCGCCTGTTTATGTGGCGTGGTCTAAAAAAAAAGAGATGTATCTTCACACTGCCCCGGCGCTTCAATCGAGCGTCGAACGAGAGGCCAATGTAATAGTTGGACCATCGTAGCAAAATATCTTTAGGTCAATATATTATATAAAAGTAACAACCAATACTGATGCAGTAGTGTGACCTATGAGATGGCCTTGCGGCTTTGTGCCCGTATAACCATAGAAGAGCTCGTCCAGCGCTTTGGTATCGTCCGTTGTGAGGTCACCGCTGAAAGAGCTTGCCATACGCCCTCCAGCCTCGACGCGGATGGCGCTGATGGACCCTTGATGAAGCCCATACACTGCATGATTAGCACATCCCTCGCTTGCAGGCGGGTACTCAAGAGAGGGCCAAGCCGTCAACCTACTACTCCGCCACGACAACACCGGCTTAGCAGATGGTTGCTTTGGGGCTCAAAAATAAAAGGAGAGTCCCTCTCTTACACGTCAATTCATTGATGAAGCTATCGAGGCGGCGTTCTTTGGTGCCGCCCGACTAGACTACGGGAGTGTCCACCGATGGTGAACTGGAAGTGCCGGCTTCGGTCGATGAGCCCATCGCCTAGTGAATGGGGTGCGGAGGAGGTGTCTACAACGCACAGGACTCCACTGCCACCGGGTCCTCATCCTCCAACTGGGTGGTCGCCGTAGTTGGGGCCTCATCTTGTAGTTGCGGAGCCACTAGAGGTGACACCTGTGGGGCGCCATGGGGTAGCCATTGGGGAGAGGGAGAGAGGCGCCATGGGGGAGAGGGGAGAGGGAGAGAGGAGGGAGAGAGAGAGGGGTTAGAGGAGAAGGGAGGTGGCTAAGTTAGCGGTTGGTGTGTGAGGGAGTGGATAAGAAGGGAGTCGTCGATGTGTAGGAAAAGAGAGAGGGGGCGGTGATTGAGCTGAGGAGGAGGGAGAGAGGTGATCATTTGGATTCAGTTTGGGGAGTGTTAGAGTTTTGGGTGCCGGGCTGAATATATTCAAGGAATCCATTAACGGGTCTAGATGGGCTAGAATGGGCCAACATTAAGCGTGGTTATTACGGATCCTCGAGATAATAAAAATGGTTGCCACGGTTAATTGAGGCATTAATCAGGATGATTTTAAGGTCTACCGCTACGTTTTTTTTTCGCGATCGGGCCATTCACCGGTGTTTCATTAAGAGGAGGAAAACCAAATCCAAGTACAAACTAAGCCGGGATGCGGCGGACATCAGGCTACGAAATAGAGAAACAAAACGAGAAACAAAACACAAATAAAAACACAAAAAGCAAGGCACCTAACTCTTTGGATGCAACCCGAAGGTTAATTACAAGATAACCATGGCGACTGGACGCAAGCACTCGGGCCTTGCGCCGTTTCTTCCCCCCGAAGGAAGACCTCCATGGCCTCCATGTTGACCTCGGCGTTGGGGCCCGTGAGGGCCGCTGCGGCTCAACAAAGGAGACCGCATCCTTACGCTTCGGCCTCGACCTCGATCCCCATCTTCTTGAGCATAACTTTCCTTGCCGGTCCTCGGCCTATGGAGCCTGGACGCACTCTTTGCGGCGAGCCGTGCACTATGTTTCGGCATTAGCTCCGGAGCGTCTGGCGCGCGTTCCTCAAGACCGGCGTGGAGAGTATGGATGGCTCCGGCCTCCCGAAGGCGGCTATGAACTCATCTACCGATGGCACGAAGACCGGGCTCGAAGAGACAAGCTCAATGGAGAGCTCAACGCTTATAACTTGCTCTAAGCAGCTAGGGAGCAGGGCAAATTCCCAAGAAAACAAGAATCCAGAAAGCTTCTCCAAAGGATGAAGTGCCTCTAGATGCAATCACCAATGCAATGCACTTCTATCACTCTCAATCTCACCAGAGTGAGGTTATGGATGGGAGATGGGTGGAGAGGAGTCTCAAAGCTCACTAGCAAGTTGGAAGCTTCAAATGTGCAGAGAGGGCTAGGACCACGGGCAAACCCTTATTTATAGCCCCCCTCTTGAGCCAATGGAGCGTTTGGGGCTTTGAAATAGGGACTCGGCGCGTGACTGGGCCTTACTTAGGCCCAGGACTCACCGGCTTCCGTAGAGTCAGTCACAAAATCGGTCACAACCGACAAGCCCACGGCCCCACGGTGACGCTTCATGCACCGGCGCTTCGGTCCACGGCGTCGGTCAAGATTTCAGGGGATGCATGGAAACATGCTCTCTGTTCCTGCGTCGGACCCAAAACAGAACCACGGGGCATCGCGTCCTTGCTTGATCCCGAGCCACCCCGTCAGGCAATGCGTCGGATTAAGCCGCCTAGGTCATCCGATCCGCCACAGACATGTTCTTCATCTTTGTTGTAAGCCCTTTGCTTCAACCTTGCTTAAGCCTCTTGCCATATGTTGCCAACCGTTGAAGATGATCCGTTATCATGCATGTTAGCTTGTCGAGCGGTTAGGCAAGATCGAAGTTAGTGCTCTCATTGTCCTAAATGCAATATGCAAGTCAATTGGACCTAGAAGCACTTCACCAAAAGATTGTCAGCGGCATTCCCTCTTGATGAGCTATCTATCATCATCTATAATGTGATCACATGCTCTATTGTGTCTTGATCACGAAAGAAAAACCCTATCAAAGATACCTTTGCCTTGATCTCCGGGTTCCTCTCCAAGCGATCACCCGAGCTTGGCGATCCATCATATCCATCATCATCGTCCATGTTCGATCATCATGCTCCTTGTCATCCATCTAATCCTATCTCATAAGTCACACTTAAAGCAAAGGATTAGTGCCACAAGTGTGTCATCAATTTCCAAAACCAAACATGAGATTTCAGCGAGGGGCCGAGCGACCCGCGGCGCCCACCACCACCACCTCCACCCGGCCTTTGCCGCCATCACCACCAAGCCCACAGCTCGCCGCCGCTCCACCACCACCCAGCACTGCGCCAACCATCGCCGCCACCACCTACGCCCGACCCTCCCTTGGGGCGCATTGCAGATCAACCAAAGGGGACGGATCTAGCCTACAGGAGAAGCGGGCTTTGCCCTCCCCAAATAGCGCCGGCGCCACGGCGATGCTCCTCCCAAAGGGGGCACCCCCGCGCCGAGGGAAGGGAAGGAGAGTTATTGCGGCCATCCTCCCCACCATAGCCTCACCCGCGGTGCCACTACCGATGCCTTCCATCACCACAAGCTGCGCCACCACGCCCCGACCTCACCAACCGGCCGAGGGGCGACCACCACCCATCTGTGCGCTGCCCCACCACCCCGTCTTTGCCCGCGGCCGCTCCCCACCACCACATCGTGGATCCATGTGCCAGCCAGGCGGATCCGGCCCAAGGGGGCTGGATCAGGGCACAGCAGGTCGGGATCCCGCGGCGGCCACCACTCCTAGGTAGCCATCCTCGGGAGCACCATGGGAGAGGGGCGCGGGGATGAGGCCCAAGGAAGACCCAGCCACGCCATCCCTTGCCCTCCCCTCGGACAACCCGAGCGTCGGTCGGTGGCGAGGATGAGGGGGCTTCGGCGAGGGAAGCGGCCAGGGTCGCCCACGGAGAGGGGCGGCGTGGGGAAAGTCGGATTTTTACTTCCGTCGGTCCACTTTGTTTTCATATCGTATTATGGTTCCTAGTGGTAAGACCACTTGGATAAAACGATAGGGCGATGATGATTAATCGGTCGATTTGTCGGCTTATTGGACAAATTTATAGATCACGATGCTTGACTGACCTTATCGACTTTTATATATACTATATATATATGAACTCTTTCTTCCTAAATGCGGCCAAAACCCATGCTTCCATCAAGATCCGATGATCTTGCACGCCTCTTCTTATCTTCACCATGGCGGCAAGTTTTGGCGGCAATTTAGCTATGGCTTCAGCTATCGGAGAGATGCACCCTCTTCTCTAACCGGTGGGCCTTGGGGGTTTGAGACTTACGAAACAGCCCGACTTATGCGTCCGGTACAACCCCATCGGACGACTAATGCGTGATTTATCGTCCTGTCCGGACGACTAATGGGTTGATCGCTCAAAACTAGAACGAGCGACCTTATCGAAAGCGCGGAATCACGATAAGGGCCGATTAATCGGCGAATCGCTATTAATTAGATCGATATATGAAAACAGGGGTCGGTATTGTAAATGTAAACTCTGTTGTTGCTTTATGCATGTGGGACTCAATTATTAGTGACTTCTCTCCCTTCTTCCACCTCCCATCATTAAAGCCCTATACCCAGCGTGTTTGCACCGTGTCCTCCCCTTTCCTTCCACGTGGATGTAAAAGTGGCGGGCACATAATTTGGATAGGAAGGAGAGTATTATATTTAAGTAAGTTGCAGTGAGGTAGTTTGGCATCCTGCCTGTCTCCTTAAAACTTGATTATTAGATAAAAGTTTACTAAATAAGTGTGACGACGATAACAATCATCACAACAGGTTAAAAAATCAGAACTTACCGCCTAAAGTACTTTGCAGGGTTTGAGCTTGAGCATCGACGGGACGCTCTCGATCACTGCTTTTGGCATGCAGCATGCAGTTCGATTATGTTTACTGGACGGGAGAACGTGCGCGGACCCAGCGTTCACCACCCCACCACACTCGTGCTACGTGTCCTTCCTCCCATGTCTTCGTCTTCACTAGCCGGGAAGAAATTAAAAACCAAGCAGCCAGTCGATCGGGGCCATTTGAGAGTGAAACCCACCACACACCACACCCCGAATAATCGCCTCTCTTGGCGGCGCCGCGGGACACTCGCGATCGCCGATCAGCCTGAATCCCATCGCCTCGCCGCCCGCGCTCCAGCATCCATCGCTGGTCGCAACCGCCTCCGATTTCGCTCCATCCGTCCACACCCATCTAGCCGGGGCGGACGGACCGATGGAGGCGATGGAGGGAGCTGGCGGAGCTCGCCGACACGACCTGCAGGGGCACCCGCGCTGCTCGCGGACGCGACCCCTCCGCCGATGATCGCCCCAGCCGCCGCGGCTCATCCTTCCTCACACGTCGTCGCCATCGGGAAATGTCGTGCGTATACCGTACTCGGCCTCTTCCGTCCTGATTGCATATGCAACTCGGTGCTTGCTGGGCTTGATGGCGTTTCCCATGCTGGGGCTTGTTTTAATTTTTGTGCGGGGCGCGGGAAAATCGGTGGTGCTCAATGGCGATCGGCCATCCGTGCTCGTGAGTACAGTTTTTTCGATCCCTCAATGTTTTCGGCTGTTCCTGCCTTCCATACATATCTTGTTCGGCGTATATACTTTGTCTGCAAATAGACAAGTTCTAGCAATGCTCGTTCTTCTTTTCATTCATTTCTCTATTATGACAGATGAGAGATTCATAATAATTTACCAATTAAATACTCCGTATCTCACCTTCTCATGTTGCCACACTGACAAATCTCATCTGATCATTTGCAGCCTACTGGGGAGAATGGCGCGACAAAGAGCCCCAATCTGCATTGAAGCTGCAGCCCGGGACGCATCGCACTCAGCAGCAAGGCCATCGTTCTCCAGATCGATAGCAAGTCGCAGCAGATTTCCGCGAGTGAGTTCTCTTGGATGGTGACCACTCCTCCAACGTGTTGTGAAAATCAGGGGATGGATTTTGCATTGGGTGCCTGCATGTGTTTGCAGCGGGCTATATGTCTGTTTCTGAATGACTATGCTGGTACAGGTTCCCTCAGGCACTCGTTGCAGGACGGGTTGAGTAAGGCTTCTGGCAGGGGCGATCGGATGAGATCACTGTGAAATTGCGCACTAGCACAGGTTGGTTTGCTATTCCATTGTTCTTACTTTTTCTTTTCCTACATACGCAGTAAACAGCTAGCTAATCGAGGTGCTTATTGCTCAGAAATGGAAATTATACTGTATGCATACACTATTTTCTTTTCTTTTAATTTGAACAACAACTTCACCTGCTTCGTTCGATTGATTGGCGAACTGTAATTTCCTTTCGGCTTCATTTATTTCTGTTAGCATGAATTCTATGCCTCTACACATGCAGTGGCAAAGCCACGTTGGGTGACTTCGAGTGCACATTGCACAGGCACTAGGGTAAAAAATCAAAATATTAGGAGTAAATTTTACCTCTTATTGCCCCACCTCGGCTAAGCAAATATAAAGTGTTACTTTTCGGGTCCTTGGTACTCTAACCCATACTTGTGTACATGTGGGTTTTGTACTTTTCACATATTTTTTTAGCATGGATTCAATCTATATCAACCACAACCAAAATTCTATATTTCTCTAGTGAGGGTTGTTTCTCTAGTGTTTTATTCAAAATTTAGTATAAGCTTTTCCTACTAAATGCCTCCCGGTGATATTCAATGTGCCATTACTAATGGTAGTGTTTTATTACTAACTAAAACACTAGGAGAAGTCCACCATTTTGGTAGTGTATATACGCCTCTATCTCAAAGTAAAGTATTATTTTTTAGTTTTTAAGAAGTCAAATGTTATTAACTTTTGACAGTATATTAAAAAATATTAAATATTTATGATGCATGATAACTATTGTTAGATTAATCACTGAATATTTATAATAATCAACTTATTTGAAGATACTAAACTTGCTAATATTTTTTATATTTATAAATATACTTATTTTCAAGCGGGAGTACAAAATTTAATTAAAAGGGAGACATGCATGATGTATGGAAAGATGTAGGAGATAAAATAAAAACTAAATTATTCAATTGGGTGTAATTAACACGAACAAAGGGACATCATCTCTTTTTTGTCTAGTGCCTACAAACACATGAGACGAGATGACATCTTACACTTGTGCGTGCAATGTTGTGGCTCACATCGAACTGGGCAATAATATGCATGCGACTTCTAATAGTACTCCATGAGAGAGAGTGTCTCCCCAGCAAGATCGAGGTTGAGGGGCGACATGGCTATCCTTCTTCTCACTCTAGTTCTATCACTACTACAGAATTGACATCTGTTTCAAAACCCCATCATAATCAGATTTTTGAACTGGCACAACCATGGCGAGGGTCGATTAGTTTGAATCTTCGACCCGGCAGTGGTGTCGAACTCCACCGCCGGTTGGCGGCTCCCACCGGGTTGTGTTGTCTCTAGACAAAAATGCTGGTTCGTATTTTTAATCTGGCAGTGATGTTGAGTATCACCGCTTCCGGTTTGTGAGACAAGCCGCCAGTGTTCTTTTCGAGCAGCAGTGCCTGTTTTGTGGCTAGAGCCAGCAGTGATGTCGTGGCGGTTCAATCGAATTCGACACCGTCGATTTTGTAGTAGTGTATAAGCATCTCACTTTGTTGCTCTAAATTTGTGTAATATGGTTTTAGAAGGACAAGCTTCTGTAGAAAACGAAAGGACTAAGCACTTGCAACCCCTTCCTAGAAGCTGCCCATTAATATTGGCCTAAAAATATTCAGAATGAGGATGCCTCTTGCATATGGTTTTGGGCCCTAGAAATTTCCATCTTTTTAAGGCTCCCACATTTACTCGTGCACTTTAATGCCAGAGTCCTATTCAAATTGTTACCACTAAAACAAAACACAATTATCATGTAGGTTATTAGTTTTGAATAGTCAGGGTAGTAACTCACTGCAACGAACCCATGCCAAACCCTTTCTGTTTTTGATCCATATCAGAAGTTTAGTTTTGATATCAATAGCTTGATGCTTTTTGTCCATAAGATTAAATTTTGACAAAAATAGGCCTGCGGGCTTCATGTCTTCACAAAAAACCTTCAAATTCGATATGGTTTTGCTAAATAAAACATTCTTACTTTTGTGTATTCACTTCTCACTGATGCTTTCTGTTTCAGCCTCCCTCCGTTAAAACTAATTGACATACCGGTGTTGATCAACGGAGCACAGATGAATTAATGGTGAGTATTATGTAGTCCTATTTTGATTACTGTTTGTTTAGCTTTTTGAGCAACTAGCATATTACCTATGCAATGGTGTGTAGTGTTTAGAAATACTAGTATTTTGAGTATCGCCAAGAATTATTATCGAAAAATACAAAATCCAACTTCAAGTGTACTCTCTTTTTCTCCATACATGGCTTGCAACTTGAAATCACATCTCCAGATTAGCAACTAAGCTGCACGCAATGATGCAATTTTTATAGTTATCATTCCAGCTCTTCAAGCACCTGGCGTAGCGTCTTCTCGAGCTCTAAGGATTGCCAGAGAATTGGATTCAGAAGGTGTGTATAATAAATTGCACTTTCTTGGCATAGCATTCGAGTTTACATGTAATTGTACGAAAGCATATTAATGTGTTTGTTTACTAGGTACTAGAACCATTGGTGTCTTGAGCAAAAATTGATCAAGCTTCTGGAGAACAGAAAGCCCTGGGTGCTGTTCAGGCCTTGTTGAACAGGTCCAAGAACTGCAGCGGATATAAAATGGGTAGCTGCTAATTGGGCATTCTGTTCCTACTGCCTCTGCTCAGTCTGAGTAGGTTCTGAAACCCCACGGAAGCTTATTGGCAAGCAGAAGTTAAAACCCTTGTATCTATTCTTGGCAGGGCTCCCCAAAAGTAAGCTTGGAAGAGTAGCTTTAGTTGATTCACTTGCTAAGCAGATAAAAACAAGGATAACAGCTAGGCTGCCAAATCTCTAAAATGGGTAAAAACTTATGCTGCTCTTGGTCAACTTATTGTGATGGTATGCTAGAATCAATGATAATTTTATTCCTCTTTCATATCACTTCAGTCTTCAAGGGAAGTCTCAAATTGTCCAAGAGGAATTAGGAAAGCTTAGGAGAACAGATGGACCAAAGTTCTGATGGAAATCCAAGGCAATTGCTTAGGACTTTGCCGAGAATTTGAGGACAAGTTTCTTGAACATATTGCTGGGGGTGAGGTTAGTAAAATTGAATGCAGTCTATATATCTCTTAGATTTATTCATAGTCTGAGGTTTTCTTTCCTCAAAAAGTAAAGGGATATTAGAAACTTTGAGCATTAGTTCATTTGTGCTGTTATATATGCAGTATTTCTATCATCATAAACTGGCCAGTCCGAAAACCATCATGCTCCTGCTTAGCCTATAGACTCCCTATCTCTTAGATGTATTCATGATCATTGATCACAGGTTTACTTTTCGTCAAAGTAAAGGATATTAGAAAACTTTTGAGCATCAGTCCATTTGTAAAGTGTTGTGCAATATTATTTCTATCATCATAAAACCAGTCAGTCTGAAACATCCTTGTTTTGGACATGGCCACAAATGACAATGTATTATAAGGTTTTTGTAGAAGTTTTATGTGCCACTTGTTTCATCTCTTCAGTTTCTAAAACACCTTGCTTTTCTCTTAAACATGTGGTAGAGCTGTGGCTCACTTCAATAAAGAAGAGGTGTTAGGATAGACGTAACTGATACCCAAAAATCACATCATATTACAAGGAAAAAGAATGACCAATCCCAAGATAAAAATAAATGGACTCGGGAAGGTAGCAGGAGCATCTGAGGATGCCTTGCACCAGCTGCACACCACAACGAACGTTCATGATGCACGGACTGCTGCACTTTTTAGGGATCTTGGAACTAAATTTCCCCAAGTAACTAAAATGTATAAAAAGTTGAAACCTTTTTGAGTCCTATCATCCCCTTGAGAGGCTACACACCACACCAGCTAGTGCGAGATGAATCTCTTTGGGGACAGAGCTGTGGGGGACAACGCACTTTGGAGAACGAAAAACCTTGCTTCCTGAGTTAGGTCACAAGAAACAAACTAACACGTGTTGAAAGTTTTCTTATGTCTACTCATGCTATGCGACTGCACAGGATATGGAAGTCCTCTCTGTGCTAATATCTCAGCTCTCCATTATCTATAAATATATACAAGCCAAAGGAAGACTTTTTGCAATGTAAGGAAGATCAATATTTCCGTAACCCTTTCCCTAGTATTGAATTTGTTGATCGAAACAGGCCATGTATGCTGATTTAATGAATATGTGTCATCTCTGTAAATATATATCCACTTGTGTTGATCCAATATTTCCTCAAGATTTAAATGGACTTCATCTAAAATTTTTCCGGAGGTTTTAGATGCTTTCAATGAACATACAAAGAATTGTTAATGTCTCTCAAAACTCAAAATGCATTTGTGATTATCAAGCGCTTCATGCACAAATAATTTGTTTTGGCTCGTTTGGGCACCAAAGCAGTAAGACTAGGAGCAACTTCTGGCTATGAGATTTATTGTGTATCTACTGATTTGTACAATTTTTCTTTCACTGATTTGTACAAAACTTTGGTTGACATGCCATCCTGAACTATTGTGTCAACAGCTATATAAATAGACCTACTACAGGATGCACTTATATGAAAAGCCCACACCAGCACAAGATAGATCAGTTTTTCCAACCATAGTGAATGGAACTGAAGCGTCCACTAAAAGTGTCTAAATGCCATGAATCCCTAGAACACCATATTCAATTAGTTCGGGCTAAGTTTTGGGCATGCTTTCACAGACAATTGCCTCCATTATCTTCTTATGCCCTTTCTAGAGAGCTCCTTACCATGTCAAATTTCTTTTAGTTGCACATTTGGGAAGATAGATCAATTGCAATCATAAGGTGAGGAGGAAGCTGAACTAAGGACTTCTTTAAGCTATGATCATTCTACCAACCCAATCCATAAGGGACTCCTTCAAACTTAGAAAATAGTTTGCAATCTTGTCAATAAGTTATCTCAAAACACACAGGAGCTGTGTATCATTATATTAGTAGAAGAAAAAGAGAGTCATACGTGAGAGCCCGAACACCGCACACACCCACTACTTGCAAGACATTAAAGCACCGGCTAAAAAGAAAACCAGACGACCATATTACAGCCAATCAGACTGAACCTCCAGCCATGAGTAGGGGAAATTCCCTTAGCTCCTGCAAAAAGTTTTACCAATGAGCCTCACCCCTAGCCAGTCCAACACCAGTAAATACTTGGGAAGCCCCATTAAACACACAATCATTTCTATGCGCGGATACACCAGAGCCCCCAAAATGACTAGTGAATTCAGACCCAACCTAAGATCTCCACTAGCAGCCCTTATCAACTTTTCTCCACTGAAATTATCAAAAGGAAACGACGAAGGCTTGAGAGCAAGAAGGTGCAAAACCAAAAGCGACAGAAGGGAGAAACCAGAAGTGAACACAAAGAAGCCTTAGTTGTCCCTTATGCAATGAGATAATTCAATATAAGTACATAGAATGAGGAACGAAGATGGTCTCAATGGAATATGGAACGAGGGCAAAAACTTAATTTATTAGTGAGATTGATATCTTAATAGTCTTATATAAAGTTTATTCTATCATGTAAATGTAAGCTCATCCTATTTTGCAATCTTGTGCATACTAGAAATACCAATATGCCTTTGAAAGGTGCTAGTTTGCCCCTCTATGAAATTTCTCTCTCAAGACTTGCTAGAATTTAAATTTCAAAATTTTATTGTTGCTATACAGGGTGCGGGTTGGAAAAGTTTGTTTGCAAGTTTTTGAGGAAAGTTTCCAACTAGGATCAAACAACTACCTCTGGACAAGCATTTTGATGAAAAATGTCAAAAAGGTAATTAATTGTAAACAAAACATTCATAATTAAGCCAGCTCTACTTGAACTTGTCAAATTTATGGTTATAACATCATTTTTCTTCTTAATGTTAGGTTGTTTTTGGGAGGCTGATGGCTATCAACCATACCTAATATCACCTGAAAAAGGCTTTAAGGTTTCTAATAAAAAGGGCTTCTAGAGGTTAGCAAAGGAACCATCAACACTCCTTGTGGATGAGGTAATATTCTAGTTCCTTTA